>OZ007596.1:261025759-262275759 GCA_963931845.1 Maratus michaelseni | reverse complement strand
AAATGCCATTTATGTCTGTAAAAACCTCATATTGCAGTTCTTCGCCCATTTCAGCATTTTTCCCTTTATGCTTAAATGACGCAGGACTCACCACGTGGAGGTGGCTGCATGTCGAGTCCCACCCGTACCCTATCCAACCAACCACCAAATTTGGATGTGACTACTTACACTGAAGTCGCTTTAAATTCTGACTTCATATCAAATTTTGCCATCAAAAACCTCGATTTTAAAGTTGTAAATAAAACCTTCTTGGTTTTCATGCCCACAAACTTTTCCAGCGCAGAGTTGCTGAGGGTCAGGGAATTTCTCAGGCAATGTACCAGTATTTTCTTAGAGAAAACTTCGCCTACCTTATTCGCGAAAAACTTCGCCCTTTTTAAGACGAGTTTTTCTATATCAAAAAATTGGTATTATCCCTGAAAAATTCACTGACCCGTCGCAACCCTGCCAGCGGCTTCTGTAACAAGTTTCACAGTTCTCTCTACTTACTGAGTGTGGCATGGTAATTTCAAACACTCAAATTCTGGCAGGGTTTTGTCTTTCAATAAAGTTGAAATGTGTTCCGTTGCCATATTTGACAACATTGAAGTTGGTGTTAGCTTACATTTTGTCCAATCAATAAGTTCAGTATAGTCTGTGTCTTGAAAATTAATTAAAGGATGCTTGAAGGCTCTAACGTGACCTACTATTGGAGGCACATTTCTGGCTTTCAGTATCCTCCTGTAGCCAAATTCTCGAATGTGTTGTCTCTCGCCCAATAACATCGCCAACATCATATTCTCTGGATGGCAGAAGAACGAGTTTCTCTGAATGACAGGATCGAAGATTTTTTTAATGTTGTCTGGGAAGTGTCTTGTTGTTTGTATGACCTTCAGTATGTGCTTCGGACTGTCTTTCACAGTGTAATGCATCTTAATATCAAACCAAACAGGAGCGTACGTCTTTACAATGTAATTTACAAGTGTCTTCATTTCGGTTGTTGGACTAATTTGGGAAACATAAAGTCTCAATACCCGGTTAGCACAAGTTAACCATCGGGAATGGCTGAGGGGTCCGGGATCTTTAACAGCTAATTCTGGATCACAGAGTCCAATGATGACTGTACGAACAATGTCTAGAAGATGCAGCTGATATTTACTGAGGTCAGCTTTATTTATTGTGATGACAAATTCAGATTGAATCGGCACAAAATCAACAACAGGATTTTTCTCACAGCTAGGCAGTTGCTTGCCAATAGGACCATTGAATGACGCTGGCCAAGTTGTTGTTCCGTCCAGGTGCTCAAACAAATGTTTATAAGGCAGTTCATTAAAGTGTAGCAAACAAATAAACCACTGCAATGGTCGCTGATACATAACTTCAATGTTATGCACAGCACCACTCTTCCAACCGGTGTTTGTGACTGAGAGAAAGGGAAAAGACTCTGTCTCAAGGTCACTTTCAGTTTGTCGCAGAACATACAGTAGGTTCGTAAAACCTTAAATCGGATGTTTAGTGGTGTATTTTTTTAGCTTCATGTCCGTTTGCGAATTTTCGAAATAGAGCAACTTTTGCTAAAAAAATGGCATTTTAAAGCTTTTTGCGCGAATTCAAATGAACGGCAATGTATCCAAAACTATTTTTCGCAGATTTAGGTAACTACAAAGAGTAATTTTTATACTATTAGAAACAAAATAAACTATTAATTTTTTTTCAAAATTGCAGATTTTTTTTTCTTTTTTTCCTAAACTTTAAGGTTTTTGCGCGATTTCAAAACCAATTTGTATATTTTTTTATTATTTTTCTCGTTATTAGGATGCCAATGCGCAAGTTTTCCGCACTATTAAAAATTTATTATAAAAAAATAATTTTTTTCGCCCCACCCTATTAGGCATACAGAGAGAGTAAGGCCACATATCAATTTCAATTCCATTGTTTTAGTTAAGACCCAATCATTTGTTAGTATGAATATCCAGGAGGAAACGAAACATCAATTCTATATGTTTGTTGAAACTGGCATTATTCTTATATATTAGGTAGCTTTCATTACAAAAAGTCATTCATTACAAAAAGTCCTATTGAAGCCATTCGGGGGGAAAGCAATTCCAAAAATTTTAGGTATATTTTCACCGATCATGACCATGTTGATTTATATATATATATATATATATATATATATATATATATATATATATATATATATAAATATATATATATATATATTTATATATCTATCTATATATATATTTATTTATATAGCTATCTATTTATCTATCTATACATATATATATATATGTATATATATATATATATATATATATATATATATATATATATATATATAACATTTGTCATGCTGTAACTCTAGGACATACCAAGATCTCAACCGAGTTTGTTGGCCAACTTCATCCGCCATATTGTTTAAAAATGTCGTCCAGTTAAAAAAATTAATATATATATATATATATATATATATATATATAACATTTGTCATTCTGTAACTCTCTTATAAATGAACAGATTTGGATGTGACTGAGTATGTGTATCGACATACCAAGGTTTCAACCGAGTTCGTTGGCCAGCTTCATCCGCCATCTTGTTTAAAAATGGCGCCCAATTAAATAATTAAATTTTTTTTAAAATCAAAAGAATGTGCAAAACATTTATAAATTTTAAAAAATGTCTCCGTTAATTGTTAGATCGTAATACAAGGATTCCGGAACATTTTTTGTTTTGGTTTTACCTTAAAAAAATGGCTAAGATATGGCAGTTTCAAATTCTAGGGTGGCTGACATTTTGAAACAATCTGAGTTTTGTTATGCTGCAACTCTTATGCTGAAATTCGCATTCAAATTTAGTATTATTGAAAACCGGGATTGAATCATCTATAATCGGGTTTCAAACATTTTAGCTTTATGTGTTTGAGTAAAATGAGTTGGATTTAAAAAAAAAACATGGACCATGAAAGCAACCTTTTTCTCCTGGTACAGGCCGGAAGGATTTTTATGTATTATAATATAATGAATATTATTGGATATAATTTTTTGTAGCGGTGGAAACTCAAAATGTTGTTTTTGCATCTCGTTGTAAAAGATGATTTTCAAATTTTACATCTTTTGGTCTCCAAACATTTATTAGCCGAAGGGGGATATTGTGAACAATTTCACATTGATTAGTTCACCATTGGAACGTTTACGGTTTTCTCCATCATCTGCCGAATCAGTTTTTTATGCCGCGCGCATCGCATCATTTCTCCGCAAGCAGCAGTTTCGTTTTACCGTCCAGCCACTGCCCACTTAATACAAAGCCGACACAAAAATGGTTGCTGTCGTAGGCGGATTTTTTTAAGCTTTGGTATGATTCCTTGAATTTACACACCAATAATTTCGAACAAAAATCTTTAAATTAATTAATCTAAGAAAAATAAGGCGGGGAAAACTTTTAAAAATTATTGGTATTTAAACTGAAGGGACCGTACTAACGCTGAAAAAAATCTGCCTACGACAGCCGACACTTTTGTGTCAGCGCGTTGGTCTAGTATTCAGGGGGCTACGGTCTAGCGGCGTGTTTCGTCATTCCCAGCAAGCGTGTTTTCTCTCCGTGCTCAACTGGTATGGTTAAATGATCACGCGTGTAGCTTTCGTGGCTTGGTTCAATGAGTCAGAAAATTTGTTTGCCGATCGCTTTTCTGTGTAATTATTTTGAAGTTAGCAATCGTTTATTAAATAACCCCTTTTAATGAAATGTAAGTTCTGAACGTAAATATTGAAATCACTTTGTTTCTAACGGCGATATTCTGAAGTGGTGTCTTGCTTTAAGAAGAATCGACGTTCGTTTTATTTCTCGAACGAAAAATGTTGCTCCAATTTCCATTATATTTTGATCTGCCGAGATTATTCAAAAATTGATTCGGTGATTTTAATTATTTGATGGCCAAAACGGAAGTCATCCTCATACTATTTTAAGATGAAAAAAAAAGAAATTTGTTCATTAAAAATGGTCATTATTGCTCCGACTCTGTTTTTTTTTTTCAAGAACATTATTAAAAAGTTTAATGATTATACTTTCTGTACGACCAAAAGAGCGATGTACATTTGTACGATTGATGCTTTTAGATAATAATTCACAATGACTTTAAAATTCTATATCTACATGATCCAAAATTTAAATCTTCTCAACACGTAAAATCCATACACAATGAACTTTAAATTGGAAGAATAATTATAAATGGCTTCATTATAATTTATTACACCACAAATGGTAGAGGAATGAACTCACAGTTATAAATAATTGCTAATAAAACCATCTTCTTCTTCTAGTGTCAATTTTTTACGTAAGACCTGTGCGCTAAGCATTTCGGAAAATATACTTACCCTGTGTGTTCACTTGTAATGGCGTACATTATAATCGATTTTGATTACCCTTGTGACTGTAACTCTTTCGGCCATTTCTTACGTCACAGTGATGTCACTCCGAGTGGTTGTTCTATATGGAAATATATAGCAACCATATAATAACTAATAAATATTCGGTATTAAGCATCATAGAATATAATATACTATAATTTTTTATTTCATTACTTAAGATCATTAGACAGTGTATGACCGTCCAGTCAGAAAACAACTTATTTTAGAAATTTGTTAGCTTAATCGTTTTCTTTACTTTTACAATTAAATGTATGTTTTATGTTTTTTTAAAATTTCTTAAAAACAAAGAATTAAATTACCTATATCGCATGCATAGTTTCACATTTTTCTTCAAACTATTTTTCATTCCATAGAAATAAATCATTAATTAAAAAAATATATATTATTTTAAGTAAACCAAATGCAACAAAGGTTTTGTACAATGTAAAATAAAAAGTAAATATTTTTAATGAACAAATCATAACTAGTGTAAGCATTTAAAATTTTCAGATTGCTTTTATAGTTGCATTAAAAATAACTTTTATTTATTCCTTAAAGATTCCTATGATTTCCTCTTTTTAGCAAAATTTTAAAATTGGGAAGATGTATTGTTTGAAATGTGATCACTGGTATTATACTGGTGTCCAGAAATTAAGGGGAAATGTCCAATTTCAGACGTTTCGTCGAATATCTTACTGAAACTCGTGAGGGAATACCCGGAACGCCCTTGAAATTTGAGGATGCAAAGAAAAAGCTTGACTTCATGTTTTTCAGTGAAGATGTTGTCGAGAGGACAATTAGGAATGGAGGATAATAATTTTAATAATAAAATAATATTTTCGATCAAAAATGGCCTGTCACTGTAGCAAATGACTATGTAGGTCTTGTTCAACATTTGTGTGCATTTGTGTAATCATAGCATGTATATTCGTGAAGATGTTAACGTGTCTGTGAAAAATTCAAAATATTTTTTTTATAGCATGCAGAGTTTTCAGCCGAATTTAAGGCCGCTTTCCAAAAGTCCCATATAATCTTATGGGACTTATTTTTCAATTTCTTAATTATTGCTGTAACTTTTGGAGTTTTCACGATATTTCACTGCTCATTTTATATGAGTTCCCCATGAGTATTGACTATCAAATAATGACAAAAAATCTTTGCTGTAGTTCGCGCATGCGCAGTTAAAATTTATTTAATAAAAATACCTATATCTCATCAAATATTCAATATATTATTATTTTAATCACAGATACTATTTCTACGATTTTTGTCAAGTTTTAAGAAAGCGGTGATAAATTCGAATGAAAACTCTGCATTATATTTAAAAATAAATAAATTAATTAAAAAAAAAAACATTTGAAGTTTTTACAGAAACGTTAAAATCTTCACGAATATACGTGCTATGCTTACCCAAATGCAAACAAATGTTAAACAGGACCTGCATAGTCATTTGCTACAGTAACAGACCATTTTTACCATTTTCTGTTACTTGGGTGATCGAAAATATTATTTTATTATTAAAATTACTAGCTGGCTTCGCCCGCCAGCGGGCCCCTAATTTACATCGGTGCCTCGAATTGTAGAAAATCTCGAATCCCTTAATTAGCACATTGAATTATACAAACCTCTAACCGAACGAACCTCCGACACTGGCTTTTTACTAATCGAAAATAGTGGTAATTTTTCTATACATATAAACAATCAAACGTTTAAAAATATTAAATTTGTTGAAATGGAATTGGTTTCCTCAAAAATACTACAAATGTACAAATATGTCTTAATTCACCAACCGTCCCGATTCGATAAAGGGCGAATCCGGCTTTTCCTTATCGATTTAGACTACCTGAGTTTTAGTTCAAAGACAGGGACCTGTAGAAAAACTTTAAAAAAAAAAAAAAAAAAAAAAAAAAATTGATAACAGGCGAAGCCCCCTTTTCCCTATAAATACAATCAAAGCAAACTCACTTTTTCACTTCAAAAGAACCTGATTTAGACTACCTGAGTTTTAGTTCAAAGACAGGGACCTGTAGAAAAACTTAAAACTGAAAAAAAAAAATCGATAACGGGCGAAGCCCGTTTTTATAGTTAAGAGAAAAAAAAACTGAAGGAGGGGGCGATGACACTGCTTTTCCTCAAACGACTGATTTAGACTACCGGACTTCTTAACCCAATTGAACGTCACGTGACCACCGTAAAAAAATTGCGCCTCTACTCTTGAAAATCATCCTCTTGTCTGAAAATATCCGGTCACGTGTCGTTTTTCTGCATTGGTTACAAATGATTAGAAATAAATTGCTTCATTAACCGGTTTTTAATTGATATCTGCCGATTTTACTGGTCGAATTGTACAATCTTTTTTTTTGTTGAAATCAGGATTTTTTTACGTGTGATGGCCGATTTGGGGGTCCAGAGATTAATTCCTTCATTGTTTTTCGAAAACGGACTTGAGCATTACATGAAAGCTGTCACGTGAATTTGCTCTTTCTTCCTTCCAAACATCTGCGCTCCAGGCAGTCTGCGGTCTCCACATGCCGCGCCGAAAGAATTAAAAAATTATTTTTTATCGATCGATTTTTAAAGGATTTTTTCTGTTCTAATGGTCGTACGGGAATGATTTTTCGAATTTCTGAAAGCAAATGCTCTCCTAAATCTGTCTGTCCCATTTCCGAATTTCTGACCCCTCGACTTCCGTAGATCCGGGTCGGTTTAAAAACCCGCACTGCGGATTGGGGCTTAATTTGCTCCTGGCGACCCTGCGTTTTTCGAGAATCGTCTCCACCGGCAAACCTTTTCGGAGGCGAAACTTTGCGGTTTTCGATTCTTTTTCAAGTTCGGTTTCGGTCGGTAATTAAAACACTTTCGTTCATTAATAACTCCCCGGGTCCGGGTCGGAATCCCGACCCGATCGAAACTTGAGCGTCACGCCTTTTTTGCGAATTTTTCGGTCCGCGTCCGCCGTCCGTGCGTCGCCTGGTCCCGGAGCCTTTGCGGGTACAAAGGTGGAGTGCACAGACAGAAACACGCACACACACACACACAGACGTTTACCGCGCTTAATATTAGGGACTAGCTGGCTTCGCCCGCCAGCGGGCCCCTAATTTACATCGGTGCCTCGAAACTTTTGTATTCTCCGGCTCGCATCCCCCTCGAACCGAACGAACATCCGACCCGGGTCCCCGCTGCCTTCGGCACCGTACACCGGTCGTGCTACGCACGCACCGGATAATCCCATAAATTGCATAATCCCTTAATTTGCACATCGAATAGTATAAACCTCTAACTGAACTAATCTCCGACCCTGGTCCCTGCTGCCTTCGGAACCGTATACAGGTCGTGCTACGCACGCACCGGATAATCCCTTAAATTGCACATAGAATAGTATAAACCTGTCACTGAACAAACCTCCGGCTCGGGTCCCCGCTGCCTGCGGCACCGTATAGCAGTCGTTCCGGCTCTGGTCCCCGCTGCCGTCGGCACCGTATACCGGTCGTGCTCCTGTTGCGGCACCGTATAGTAGTCGTTCCGACCCTGGTCCCCGCTGCCTTCGGCACCGTATAATCCCTTAAATTGCACATAGAATAGTATAAACCTCTAACTGAACGAACCTCCGGCTCGGGTCCCCGCTGCCTGCGGCACCGTATAGCAGTCGTGCTGCGCACGCGCTGCAGTATACGTTAGTTCCGCCTTCCGCCACCAGGTGGCGCAAATAGAAAAAATAAACCTCGAATAAGATAAACCTCGAACTGAACGAACCTCTAGAACCCCACAGTTAAGATAAAAAAACTTGAAGGGGCGGGGGACACTGCTTTTCTTTAAACAACAGAATTAGTCTGCCGGAAAAAAAATCTGATGTCAAACAACTTATTTAGACTACCGGACTTCTTGTTCAAAGACAGGGACCTGTAGGAAAACTTAAAACTGAAAAAAAAATCGATAACGGGCGAAGCCCGCTTTTCCCTATCATAATATCTGGTTGCCACTCTAAAACAAAAACTTAAGATACTCGTTATGGCAGTTTTTAGACGCAGCCTACTTCTTAAAATCGTAATATCTAGCCGGCACTGTAATAGAAATCTTTCTATTGCTTTAATTATACAAATAACGTTGATTAATTACACAATAAAATAATATATCGGCTCCTAATGAAGATATGACAATAATTTTTAGATATTCTGAAAGCAGAATCCATTTTGAGTCGCCCTGTCAAAGTTTGGAATTAATGCGCCCCTTAGATTCGGAAATGCCCCCCCCCCTCTGAAAGAACGCAGTTGAAAGTCACGTGACTATTTTATCTCTTTCAGAAATGACTTATCCACAGACGATTCGTCTGCGTTGAATGTTGAAATAAAAAAGAAGCTGTCTCTCCGGAATAGAAATAAATTCATTTGCCGTGTCATTAATGAGTTTTAATTGATATCTTCAAAAACTACTGGTCGATTTTTACGAATTGTTTTTGTTGAATTCGCGATTTTTTTATACACGTGTTAGCAAATTTTCGCGAATGTAGAGTCATTATTTCCACTTGTTTCAAAAAGGAGTGGTGCGATTTGATCTCGGATCTGTCGACCCTGCATTCTTTACGGCAACCTCTTTTTACGTCTGGGGTCGATGTTGGATGTCTGGTCAGTTTTTGGCCGAAATAAAGAAAAGTTACGGTTCGAATTTCAAAAAATTTGACATTTTGGAACGACAAAAATCGGCCGCGTGTGTACCCCGATTTTCGGATCGATACCTCCGGTACATTTTTTTTTTATTCGATGATGCGTTAAAAAGCGACGATTTGGATGTCTGTGATTATCAAAACGGATTTTTTTTCGATTCTTTTTCAAGTTCGGTTTCGGTCCGTAATTAAAACAGTTTCGTCGATTAATAACTCCCCGGGTCCGGGTCGGAATCCCGACCCGATCGAAACTTGAGCACCGCGCTATTTTTCCGATTTTTTCGGTCCGTGTCCGCCGCCTGTGCGTCGATTAGTCCCGGAGCCTTTGCGTGTACAGCGGGGAGTGCACAGACAGACAGAAACACACACAGACGTTTACCGTTCTTAATATTAGGGACTAGCTGGCTTCGCCCGCCAGCGGGCCCCTAATTTACATCGGTGCCTCGAATTGTAGAAAATCTGGAATCTTGTAAAACCTCAAACCGGACGAACCGCCGATCCGGGTCCCCGCTGCCTTCGGCACCGTATACCGGTCGTGCTACGCACGCACCGGGTAATCCCTTAATTAGCACATTGAATTGTACAAACCTCTAACCGAACGAACCTCTGACCCGGAAAATAGACTCGACATTTAAATCACTAAGTGACCATCAATATATTACTTTTACTCTGAATGTCACACCCACAATAAGAAATTTATACCGTTTCAAAACCAAATATGAAACGTTTAAAAAATTCAATAAACTGTTTCAAAAACATGAAGAAACATTACTTTCAACACTTAAAGCAGTCAATTCTGTTCCAGAGTTAGAGAAGTGGACAGAGGAATTTAATGTTATCCTTTTAAACATCATGCAAAAATCACTTAAAAAGAAAAAGTTGTCTCATGAAATTAATGTATCCTGGTATACTGACAAACTTAAAGTACAGCGAAGCCACCTAAATGAAATAATATAAACTTAACTAATATAAACTACATAAAAGAAATCCAGATTCTGTAGAACTCAAGATTAAATATAAAAAAGCCAAAGCAAAATACAAATTAGATATTAAAAAAGCTAAAATTGATTCTTGGATAACATTTTGTTCGGAAACCAACAGTAAGTATGGTACTGCTTTTAAAATTCTGAAGCAGAAATATTTAAAAAATACAGATCTCATCCACTCTGTCATGGAATCTTCAACTCAAAATGATACATACAAAGAGATTCAAGAAACGTTACTTCATTACCATTACAATACAAGCCCAGAATTCGAATCATCAATTCAAAACACAAACACACTATCAATAAAAGAATATAACAATTTTAAATTTACCCATAGAGAAATTCAATATGCAATTAACCAACAAAATAAAAAGAAAGCCCCAGGATATGATCGGGTAGATGGCAGAATTTTAGAAAATTTGATAAAAAATAATATGAAGCTTATAAAGTTATTATATAACAAATGTCTCTACCTTGGACACTTTCCAGAAACGTGGAAGAAAGGAGTAGTCATCTATTTTAGAAAGAAAAACAAAGATCCATCAAAACCTGATTCATACCGTCCAATTACACTACTACCTATGATTGGTAAAATCCTAGAAAGATTAATAAAAAATAGAACTTTAACTTATCTTGAAGCAATAAACTATCTAAAAGATGAACAGTTCGGCTTCCGTGAAAACAGAAGCACTATATCAGCTCTGGAGAGACTTAAAGAGAAAATTGCACAATTATTACAAAAACATACTTATGTGGGCATCATATCATTTGATATTACAGGTGCTTTCTATTCAATAAACTGGCACCAATTATCAGAAATAATTGATGACTCACCGTTACCCAGATACCTCAAAACCTTATTAAAAAGTTATATAAGCAAAAGAAGTATAGGCTTAAATCAATATGAATATATAGAGTGGTTCAGGGTATTTAAAGGATGCCCTCAGGGATCCTGTCTTGGACCACTCTTATGGCTTCTTATAGCTAACTACATAATAAAAAATTATAAATATCTATATGAAGATATTATTGTTTACGCAGATGATTTTTTTGATTCCAATAGAGGGAAATACCGTAATAGACCTGGAAGTTACAACCAACAACAAAATAGTCCATTTTAAGAATATATGTGATGAACTCGGTTTAAAAATATCAACTCAGAAAACGCAATCAATGCTTTTCGGTAGCAATCTACTCGAAAGAAGACTTCCGAGATTTAAATTAGAAAATATAAAAATAAAAGTAGTAAAAAATATTAAATATCTTGGCGTACTGTTAGATTCTAAATTCAATTTTACAGATCACATGAAAGACCTTCGAACAAAGATTGCAAACTTTGTAAACGGATTTAGAGGATTTCGATTCTTTAATAAAGGTATCAAACCAGACATCCTGAAAATATGGTATCAAACAGTCATAGAACGCCAAATACTATATGCTTACGAAATTTGGTATCCAAACTTGAATACTGATGGCCGCAAATTACTACGTTCAACTCAGCGTTTGGCATTATTAAACTTAATACGGACCTATAGGACTATCTCTCACGAAGCTCTGTATCTTCTTACAGGAACTCCACCAATCCTAATAAAAATACAGAATGAATTTCAGTACTACCAACTGAAAATAGGAAATAGAAATTTGTTAATCAATAACACACAGCTAAACATTAACAATATAATGCAGAAAGAAAAATCGTATCGATTCCTCAATTACTACAGAGTCCAAAATATCAGAATTATAGAAGATAGAAAATTCATCCATCCAAAAGAATACGATGTGGAAGCCTACACAGATGGTTCTGTCATGCCAGGGGGTGTAGCCAGTGCTTTCACCATACATAAAGATGGAAATAATATATATGATGAAGCAATACGACATCATCCACTGAATAACATATATCAAGCAGAATTAATGGCAATTTATAAAGCAATAAAATGGTTCTCTACCTCCGACTACAATAAACTACTAATTATTACAGATAGTTACTCTTCTATGGAAGTATTAAAAGTTGCTTTTCCTAGAAACTACATTATCAAAAACATTTACAATCAATTACTTCAAATTCCTGATAAATCCATTATAATAACATGGACTAAATCTCATGTGGGTGATACTGGCAACGAAAGAGCTGATCTCCTAGCAAAGCAAGCCATCTTACAAGACCAATATCAATCAAGAAAAGATCTGTTGTTCCCCATTTCAATAGCAAAGTTGTATTTTAAAAAGAAAACCATCTCTGACTGGCAAGCCATTTGGGACTCATGTAATAAGGGCAGAGATACCTATAAAATTATAAATAAAGTCGATCCAAATTATCTCTGCAAACAGCCAACACTGCCGTATTATCTGAGTAACCATGGCAGTTTCCCACAATACTTACATAAAATAAGAAAAAGAGCCTCACCTAGATGTCCATGCGATAAAGCAGAAGGAGATGCAGTTCACTACATATTCGGATGCTGCCCTCTTATGATCCATCACTTCCCTTTTGATAAGAACGACACTCTCAGATATAACCTTCGTAATATCATTTTCAATCCTTCAAACTCTCAAAAGTTAAAAGAGAATTATAATATTCTCAATAAAAATTTCTCTTTCATTACGAAAGAATTTTAAAAAAAAATTGACTGAACTGACCATTGACTTTCTGAACTAAAATACCATAAATTTAGGACATTATGAACTTATAGTACTTCGAAAATATTTTATATTTAACTTTCAATTTGCAAAAAATTGTTATTTTTTACCTTTTATATTTTATTATTGTTATGTAATTATATTCATTGTTTCAAATCTAATAAACAGGCGCCTCCTGCGGTGGGGGTTGGAACGGATGGGTGCTATCGGTGCCGGGTAGCGTTTATTTTTCCCCTCGTGGACTTATTGTTCCTATACCTCACGGGTGGCTGTCCACGAGTGGGTGATTTCGGTCCCCGCTGCCTTCGGCACCGTATACCGGTCGTGCTGCGCACGCACCGGATAATCCCTTAAATTGCACATGGAATAGTATAAACCTCTAACTGAACGAACCTGCGGCTCGGTCCCCGCTGCCTGCGGCACCGTATAGCAGTCGGGCTGCGCACGCCCTGCAGTATACGTTAGTTCCACCTTCCGCCACCAGGTGGCGCAATCTGTTTATATGATCATAACTGAAATCGTTAAGACTTTCGATGTCTAGTCGAATGAGCCATACCCCGTCGTTTTCATGCCCGTAGAACCGAAGATAGGAAAGCGCCCCCTAGTGGTGAAAAAACGAAATAAAATCGGTAAGCTCTATCGATGTCGAGTCGAATTGATTTAGACTACCTGAGTTCTTGTTCAAAGACAGGGACCTGTAGAAAAACTTAAAACTTAAAAAAAAAATCGATAACGGGCGAAGCCCGCTTTTCCCTATCATAATATCTGGATAGGGGGTCCTTATTACTTTAATTATGATGTTTGGAATCAGTTTGGTGGACATCCGTAACATAGTTTCTTAGTTATAGAAACGGACCACAGTTAAAAGAAAAAAACGGGGGGGGGGTTGGCGATGACACTGCTTTTCCTCAAACAACTTATGTAGACTACCTGTGTTCTAGTTCAAAGACAGTGAGCTGTAGAAAAACTTAAAACTAAAAAAAAAAAAAAAAAAAAAAAAAAAAAATCGATAACGGGCGAAGCCCGCTTTTCCCTATCGTAATATCTGGTTGCCACTCTAAAACAAAAACTTAAAATACTAAAACTTAAAATAATAATGCAGTTTTTAGACGCGGCCTACTTCTTAAAATCCTAATATCTAGCCGGCACTGTCATAAAAAGCGGGGGGAGGGGGGGGGGGGTTAGCGATGACACTGCTTTTTCTCAAACAACTTATGTACACTACCTGAGTTCAAAGACAGTGAGCTGTAGAAAAACTTAAAACTAAAAAAAAAAAAAAAAAATCGATAACGGGCGAAGCCCGCTTTTTCCTATCATAATATCTGGTTGCCACTCTAAAACAAAAACTGAAAATACTCGTAATGCAGTTTTTAGACGCGGCCTACTTCTTAAAATCGTAATATCTAGCCGGCACTGTAATGGAAATCTTTCTTTTGCTTTAATTATACAAATAACGATGATTAATTATACAATAAAATAATACATCGGCTCGTAATGAAGATATGACAATAATTTTTAGATATTCTGAAAGCAGAATCCATTTAGCGTCGCCCTGTCAAAGTTTGGAATTTCTGCGCCTCTTAGAATCAGAGATGACCCCCCCCCTCTGTAAAACCCCAGTTGAACGTCATGTGACCTCACCTCCGTCAAAGAAAATGCCGATCCAGACAATCGTCTGGCCGTGCGTCTCCGATCTGGGAATCGCAGCTCGGAAAGAAAAGAAAAATAATTTTTTATCGATCAATTTTTAAAGGATTTTTACGGTTCTAATCGTCGCATGGAAACGATTTTTCGAATTTATGAGACCTGACGACGTCCCGGTTGCGTACGTGCGACTTACGAATTTCTGGCCCCCCGACTTCCGGAGATAGGGGTCGGACCTGCGCTGCGGTTTGGGGCTTAAATCGCTCCGTGGGAACCCCCTGCCTTTTCCTTCCCGGACCGGACGTGTACCGGCAACCCTCGGCGGAGGCGAACTTTTCGCTGTTTTGACTTCTCTTCCGACTTCGGTTTCGGTCGGTAATTAAAACACTTTCACTCATTAATAACTCCCCGGGTCCGGGTCGGAATCCCGACCCAAACGAAACTTGATCACCGCGCCTTTTTTCCGAACTTTTCAGTCCGCGTCTGCCGTCCGTGCGTCGATTTGTCCCGGAGCCTTTGCGTGTACAGATCGGGAATGCACAGACACACTCACTCACTCACAGACGTTTACCGTCCTTAATATTAGGGACTAGCTGGCTTCGCCTGCCAGTGGGCCCCTAATTTACATCGGTGCCTCGAATTGTAGAAAATCTCGAATCTTGTAAAACCTCAAACCGGACGAACCGCCGACCCGGGTCGGCGGTTCAATTATACAAATAACGATGATTAATTACACAATAAAATAATATATCGGCTCCTAATGAAGATATGAGAATAATTTTTAGATATTCTGAAAGCAGAATCCATTTTGAGTCGCCCTGTCAAAGTTTAGAATTAATGCGCCCCTTAGATTCGGAAATGCCCCCCCCCCCCTCTGAAAGAACGCAGTTGAAAGTCACGTGACTATTTTATCTCTTTCAGAAATGACTTATCCACAGACGATTCGTCTGCGTTGAATGTTGAAATAAAAAAGAAGCTGTCTCTCCGGAATAGAAATAAATTCATTTGCCGTGTCATTAATGAGTTTTAATTGATATCTTCAAAAATTACTGGTCGATTTTTACGAATTTTTTTTTGTTGAATTCGCGGTTTTTGTATACACGTGTTAGCAAATTTTCGCGAATGTAGAGTCATTATTTCCACTTGTTTCAAAAAGGAGTGGGGCGATTTGATCTCGTATCTGTCGACACTGCATTCTTTACGGCAAACTTTTTTCACGTCTGGGGTCGATGTTGGATGTCTGGTCAGTTTTTGGCCGAAATAAAGAAAAGTTACGGTCCGAATTTCAAAAAATTTGACGTTTTGGAACGACAAAAATCGGCCGCGTGCGTACCCCGATTTTCTGATCGATACCTCCGGTACATTTTTTTTAATTCGATGATGCGTTAAAAAGCGACGATTTGGATGTCTGCGATTATCAAAACGGAAATTTTTTTCGATTCTTTTTCCAGTTCGGTTTCGGTCGGTAATTAAAACACTTTCGCTCATTAATAACGCCCCGGATCCGGGTCGGAGGCCCGACCCGATCGAAACTTGAGCGTCGCGCCTTTTTTGCGAATTTTTCGGTACGCGTCCGCAGTCGGTGCGTCGATTAGTCCAGGAGCCTTTGCGGGTACAAAGGCGGAGTGCACAGACACACACAGACGTTTACGGCGCTTAATATTAGGGACTAGCTGGCTTCGCCCGCCAGCGGGCCCCTAATTTACATCGGTGCCTCGAAACTTTTGTATTCTCCGGCTCGCATCCCCCTCGAACCGAACGAACCTCCGACCCGGGTCCCCGCTGCCATCGGCACCGTACACCGGTCGTACTACGCACGCACCGGATAATCCCATAATTTGCATAATCACTTAATTTGCACATCGAATAGTATAAACCTCTAACTGAACTAATCTCCGACCCTGGTCCCCGCTGCCTTCGGCACCGTATACCGGTCGTGCTACGCACGCACCGGATAATCCCTTAAATTGCACATAGAATACTATAAACCTGTCAGTGAACGAACCTCCGGCTCTGGACCCCGCTGCCTGCGGCACCGTATAGCAGTCGTTCCGACCCTGGTCCCCGCTGCCTTCGGCACCGTATACCGGTCGTGCTACGCACGCACCGGATAATCCCTTAAATTGCACATAGAATAGTATAAACCTGTCACTGGCTTCGCCCGCCAGCGGGCCCCTAATTTACATCGGTGCCTCGAATTGTAGAAAATCTCGAATCTTGTAAAACCTCAAACATGACGAACCGCCGACCCGGGTCCCCGCTGCCTTCGGCACCGTATACCGGTCGTGCTACTCACGCACCGGGTAATCCCTTAATTAGCACATTGAATTGTACAAACCTCTAACCGAACGAACCTCCGACCGTATACCGGTCGTGCTGCGCACGCACCGGATAATCCCTTAAATTGCACATAGAATAGTATAAACCTCTAACTGAACGAACCTCCGGCTCGGGTCCCCGCTGCCTGCGGCACCGTATAGCAGTCGTTCCGACCCTGGTCCCCGCTGCCTTCGGCACCGCATGACGGTCGTGCTACGCATGCACCGGATAATCCCTTAAATTGCACATGGAATAGTATAAACCTCTAACTGAACGAAAACCTGCGGCTCGGGTCCCCGCTGCCTGCGGAACCGTATAGCAGTCGTGCTGCGCACGCGCTGCAGTATACGTTAGTTCCACCTTCCGCCACCAGGTGGCGCAATCTGTTTATATGATCATAACTGAAATCGTTAAGACTTTTGATGTCGAGTCGAATGAGCCATACCCCGTCGTTTTCATGCCCGTAGAACCGAAGATAGGAAAGCGCCCCCTAGTGGTGAAAAAACGAAATAAAATCGGTAAGCTGTATCGATGTCGAGTCGAATTTATTTAGACTACCTGAGTTCTAGTTCAAAGACAGGGACCTGTAGAAAAACTTAAAACTTAAAAAAAAAAAAAATCGATAACGGGCGAAGCCCGCTTTTCCCTATCATAATATCTGGATAGGGGGTCCTTATTACTTTAATTATGATGTTTGGAATCAGTTTGGTGGACATCCGTAACACAGTTTCTTAGTTATAGAAACGGACCACAGTTAAAAGAAAAAAGCGGGGGGGGGGGGTTGGCGATGACACTGCTTTTCCTCAAACAACTTATGTAGACTACCTGTGTTCTAGTTCAAAGACAGTGAGCTGTAGAAAAACTTAAAACTAAAAAAAAAAAAAAAAAAAAAAAAAAAATCGATAACGGGCGAAGCCCGCTTTTTCCTATCATAATATCTGGTTTCCACTCTAAAACAAAAACTTAAGATACTCGTTATGACAGTTTTTAGACGCGGCCTACTTCTTAAAATCGTAATATCTAGCCGGCACTGTAATAGAAATCTTTCTTTTGCTTTAATTATACAAATAACGATGATTAATTATACAATAAAATAATATATCGGCTCCTAATGAAGATATGAGAATAATTTTTAGATATTCTGAAAGCAGAATCCATTTTGAGTCGCCCTGTCAAAGTTTGAAATTAATGCGCCCCTTAGATTCGGAAATGCCCCCCCCCCCCTCTGAAAAAACGCAGTTGACTATTTTATCTCTTTCAGAAATGACTTATCCGCAGACGATTTGTCTCCGTTGAATGTTGAAATAAAAAAAAGCTGTCTCTTCCGAATAGAAATAAATTCATTTGCCGTGTCATTAATGAGTTTTAATTGATATCTTCAAAAATTACTGGTCGATTTTTACGAATTTTTTTTTGTTGAATTCGCGATTTTTTTATACACGTGTTAGCAAATTTTCGCGAATGTAGAGTCATTATTTCCACTTGTTTCAAAAAGGACTGGGGCGATTCGATCTCGTATCTGTCGACCTGCATTCTTTACGGCAACCTCTTTTTACGTCTGGGGTCGATGTTGGATGTCTGGTCAGTTTTTGGCCGAAATAAAGAAAAGTTACGGTCCGAATTTCAAAAAAATTGACGTTTTGCAACGACAAAAATCGGCCGCGTGTGTACCCCGATTTTTGGATCGATACCTCCGGTACATTTTTTTTTATTCGATGATGCGTTAAAAAGCGACGATTTGGATGTCTGCGATTATCAAAACCGAAGGCGAACTTTTCGCTGTTTTGACTTCTCTTCCAACTTCGGTTTCGGTCGGTAATTAAAACACTTTCGCTCATTAATAACGCCCCGGGTCCGGGTCGGAGGCCCGACCCGATCGAAACTTGAGCGTCGCGCCTTTTTTGCGAATTTTTCGGTACTCGTCCGCCGTCGGTGCGTCGATTAGTCCGGGAGCCTTTGCGGGTACAAAGGCGGAGTGCACAGACAGACACACACACACACACACAGACGTTTACCGTCCTTAATATTAGTGATTATCCCCCCCCCCCCCTATTTGTCCTCGAGACAAAATCTTCACTGAGAAACATGACGTGACACATGTTCTTTACATTCCGAAAGTTCAAGGACATTCCAGACATTTCCTCACGAGTTTCAGTAAGATATTCGACGAAATGTCTGAAATTGTCACTGACCCTTAATTTCTGGACACCAGTGTATTATAAAATTATGTAGGGCATCGTAGTAAAGGAAATGCGAGTACTTAAAATTAAAAAAAAATAAAGTGGATTTATTGATAAAGCTTTAAGAGTTTTAAATATTCAAATACAAAATTAAGATAATTCTAATAATTACATTTGTTTTAAGTTTTTGAATATTTAGCAATTTTCAATAAATTATTACATTTTATTTTTTATTTAATCAAATACATTTTTTTGCACGTTCCATTCATCAAAAAATATTGTACATTCATTAATTTCTTATAACTACTTTTTTATACTTTACAGCATTTTATCTCAAAAAGTAAAATGTTATCATATTCTTTACCTTCAATGCAATGTATTTGATCAAATATATTTTAAAACTTTTAAATAACGTATATTTACCAATATTTAAAAACAATATTTTTATTTAATAATTTACATTGCAATTAAATTTCTAGGAATTAAATAAAACTTCGTCAAAGTATAGAAAGCTAATCCAATTTTGCAATAGTTTTTTTTACTCGTTTTTTTGCATCTTCAACATCTCTAGAGGAATCTTTCTCGGAATTGAATTCATACGTTTTATACATTGCCATTAAATGTTAAGTAAAATTCATTTTTTATGGGAAATGTTTTTTTGGGAATTTATAGAAACTGTATGGCGGTATCCACCAGTAACTAGAATATTAGAAACATTCAACAAACAAATTCAATGAACTGATTTATCTCTCTCATGTAATTTGAATTTGAAATGTGTACTTTACCTTCTTTAGTGGTATCATTATAATGACCATTCCAACTAGCATTTTTTGTTTTAAATTCATAAGGGACTAAAATTTTCTAACGCTTTGTTGGAAAATATGGGATACATTAGAAAATTATTATTTATAAAAAAACAGATACTACCATAATGCGCTTATGTTATTTGTGATGATAAAAATATATAATTCGAATAAAACACATAGAGAGATAGAGTATTTGTCAACCATTAGATATTTATTGGTAAAATTGTCTAAATTATATCGAAGTCAAAAAAATATGTTTTTAACTAAAAATTACAAAGATGAAATTAAATCAAATGCATTCTGCATAGAAACAAGGGCTATTTATTATATAAATATTCATGTTTATATTTATTTCACTTCGGCCAAATTGAGATAGTATCACGGAAGAATACTAGATGAAGTATACGTTTATTAAACAAAGGTATGATTAACTGAATTTAAACATAAAATTGTAAAGTTATCGCATATATTTTTATGAAGACAATTTTTAAAACGAAATGTTGACATAACATTAAATAGTGAAAGTTATACCCGTAACATTTTTGATCATATCTTTTCAACAATGACATCTATTATTACAATATTAAGGATGTTATTATCCTTTCTGTACATAAAGTATGATTTACTTTTCTACATAAAAAATAGCGTTTTTTTTTTACTTATGAAAATGATTGAAATAGATAAACAATGTTTTAAAGTAAACAGTTTTTGTATAATACACTTTTAAAAAGTAGATTTTATTTTTTATTTTTAATGTAACAAAAATGTTATTTGAGATGGATAAAGTTTGATTTAAAGCTAGAACTTTTTCTTCGTAACGCTCGAAGCTTTCGGGATTATGTATAAATCCCATATTAAACTCAATTGGAAATATTTTTCTTTTCTATATTACTTTTTTCAGAAGAAATGTTTTGTGAGGGAAAGACTTTATTCTTAAAAAAAAAAAAAAAAACATGATATAATATTTCACAAATAACAAAATTCCTTTCTAACATAAAAAAGTCCTGTCTCTTTAACAATCTTTTAAAGAATAAGGACAAAAAAATAAGAGTTTCAAAAGATAAAGAAAAACATTTAGCTTATTTGGATTTTGTTACTTTATAAATATATTAAAAAAAAAAAAAAAAAAAAAAAAAAAAAAAGATTTATCTTCTCTTGCAGTTAGAAAATATATGTATTTTTTAAGAAACAACTTATTAGAATAAAAAAAAGAAAGAAAAACTTTTCCTTGAATGGCAGATACGTTTTGTTAAATTATGTAATGATTAAGGAGTACCTGGAACATTATAAAAAGGTAAAATGTATTTTATTAAAAGATTTAAAAACATTAAAATTAAAAACAAATAAGTATAATGATTTTTATATTAAAGCAAACATATTATGTTTATTTATTTATTATTTTAGATTGCAAAGAAAAAAACAAACAAAAAAAAAACCAAGTGATTTTTCTATTATAATAAAAGCAAATACGCAAAAGTGAAATAAAAAAGTTTGGATATATATAAAGAGGTAGTAGAGCATACTAAACTATTTTTGTATAGGAAATCAAAATCGTTAATTAAGCTTTTCAATGAAAAATTGAGGGTTTTTAACTAAAAGCCGAATTTAATTTTTTTAGTCGAGATTTTTAATGAAATTTCAAGTAGACGGTCCCTTTTTTGCGAAATGTTAGACTATCAAAAATAGTGGTAGAAGAAACTAACATCCATAGCAAAATAGCGCTGAACTTTCAAATGAAGATCTTCGGAAACATAGAAAAGTGCGGTACTTTTTCAAATAGAGAGCTGATAAATTTGATTAATTGCTAAGTTTGAATAAAAAGTTCCATTAGCTTATGAAGAATCGTCGTTTTTAGGGTTTCGTTCATCTCACGAAACCCTATTACTTCCGCTCCGTTGTCTGTCCGTCACAGAGCCGTTCTCAGAACCTATATAACTTACAGTGTTAAAACTTCGTGTGTACAATTGAATACCAGCTATAAAGAGCTCAAAATATTAAAATTTGAAAAATTTGTATTATTTTAATAAATAGAGATAAAAAACCAAAATTCTAACAGCCTTTTCTTATTAAATTGAAACTTTTTCCGTTATAGCAATGCCAAAAATTAAAAATCCACGATGAAATTCTTTCTACAATAATTATATTTCTATCAGACGATTTCCACGTAAAAAATGAAAATGAAATAAAAAGTTTCACCAATTGAAAAAAAGATTAATATGAAATAAAAATGATTGACGTCATAGTGGTAAATAAACGGAAATTTTCAAAGATTTCTCAATAATACAAGGAGTATGTGTATGTACCAAAAGCAGATTAATATGACGTCATTAGAAAATTTTAAAGGAAATCTGACGTCATATTGGAAGTTTAACGAATTTTTCAGATGTTTGAGAATAATACAAAGCGAGTATCAATATGAGTAATAGAGAATAGTAAATATATGAGTTTGAGAAACATATTGAATCATGATCAAAATCCAATTATGAAAATATTCGTATATTTTAACATTTTGAAGGTGTACAACATGTTTAATTTTGAAATTGTTATTTTTTAAAATATCCTATTTAGTCCACATGACAGATATTATTATGACAGAGAAAAATAGAAGGCTTCGCACGCTATCGTGCTGGTTTAAATATTCGAAAAAATGAAAAAAATAGACCGGTAAATTTTTACTTTATAAAAAAAAAAAAAAAAAAAAAAAACGTGCCTTTTTTTTTTTTTTTTTTTTTTTTTTTTTTGCTAAATGAAATTTATTTAGATTTATTAAGAAATGATAAAGTGTTTTGAAAGGAATATTAAACGAAACCCTTTGTGCGATATTCGATCACACTTACCCATTTGTTTAATATGATGTAATTCGTTCATTTTCAGATTTTAGAGTTGCTTAGAACTCACTAAGGCAACCATGTTGTGGTGACACTTTAATTGCTTTTGGTAAAGGACTTACTTGTCCTTCTTCCCTCTCTAGTCTTGAATATACTATACTATACTTGGCTACTATAATACAATCTGAATCATCAAGCATTTTGATGTCCACTTTGACCAATAAGCGATTGTTGCCCACGCGGCCTGGCCCAATCGTTCTTCTCCTACGGGTAATTAAATGGCAGAGTGAGTCAGCACGTGTTGTAGGAGCTTTAGTCTTGACTATCGTCACTCGACTTCATTTTATGAGGTTGGGTTGAATACATTCTTCCAAAGAAAGCGATCTTCGCGATTCACTTTGACATATTAGCTGATAAACAATTAGCTTGCCCTGCCCCTGTAGCCGCCTTGACTATCGTTACTTGACATCTTATAATATATCTATGCTGCATCAAATATTTCATCGCAAGATATGTTTCCTAATCACTTTGTTATAGATATTGCTTGCTGGACCACCCCCAACCTGTAATCCCGACTATTGCCACTTGACAACTTCATATAAGTCTATTTTATACACATTCCATAGAGATTCAGAATAGCCATAGAATGTGAAGCAACTTAACGCGCTTACTAAAGTGATTTCCTGAGGTTTAACTCGTACTGATTATCAGAATTTCTGTTAGCGACTTTGTCTCTTAGTCTCGTCAAGTGTCAATCATTGTAAGAAACTAGTCTTTTAACCCCCCTTTATTTTCGCGTATAAATTCTGAAAATTAAAAGCAAATAATTTTCTTTTTAATATCATTTTCTGTCGAGATCACTCTTCCCCGTATATATATATATATATATATGTGTGTGTGTGTATAATTTATAAATTATACACACATTTATAAATAATTTATAAATGTGTGTGTACAATTTATAAATGTATATTTGTATCTCAAATGTCTGTGTTCTTCAATAAAATGTGTTTCACTTTTTTATTAATTTATTACCTTTTTTTCAAGTAATTAAATGGAAAAATGAATGTTTTATGAGAAATTCTTCAGTGAATCTGGAATGAATGCTCTATTAAATATAGAAGATAGTAAATCCATTCTTACATGAAATTTTCTAAAGAATCATTTGTGAAAATCACTGAAGAGCTCTTGTGACATTGTTTAATATTTTTTTCAAAATTTCCTTATGTCCAAATCGTTGATATATTTAATTTATTTTTCACTTTTTGCCAGAGGTGTACATTGTTGTGTGATAATATAAAATCCAAAGAAAATATTGTAATAACATTTATCTGTTATACATTTATTTAGTAAATTAAAACAATTATTTATTGAATTCTGTAGATATAAATATTTTGTACTGAAATTTCAAATTGAAATTGAAATCGCTATTAACATTTTGCACAATATTAAAATGCGGTTATTTTGTTAATTAAATGTGTAGTTTTCATTTCAAAATAATTAAGATCATTTAATTATTCAATATTTTAGTTATATCAGAAAATACTTTTCAAATTTAATCGATATTAAATTAACCTAATTAAAAATTCCGGTTGATTAATGTACTTCTAGGCTACATATTCCAACATACACATAAGCACGCAACAGAAAAAAAGACAGCGGGGTATATATTTCTTTTGTTTTTTATATTATATGCAGTTGCAGTGTGCGCAGTCTCCTCCTGATTTTAGCAAATTTAGTGTAGGAGTACTATATATAAAAATCTTCTTTAATATAGTTACGCTCACTACATTAATTCGCGATGGATTCGTGTGTATATACTCATAGTATGACTAATATAACTTATTTAGCATTATTAGATTTTTAGATCAGCCAAATTTGGTTATACCTATATAAAAAAATACACAAACTGAAACATACACTGAGAAAAAATTCCACAGCGTAATATAGTGAGATTTTACAGCGTTTTTACCAAATAAGATAGGTGATTGTACACATGATAAATAACTTTTGTGTAGCGATCCATGTCGCAAATTACTTATTGTGTCAGATATACACACTATCGTGCAACACAAACTCATTTTGTTTTAAATTTTAACAATATAAATGATATCTTAACGATATTACCAATAAATTAGTACAGAGGATTATATGCTAACTCATTTACAACACGCCTCTAGAAATGTCATACAGTTTCACACAAAACAATATGAATTTTTTTTATATTACAGGAAGTTCTAGAAGTCAGTATACATGTCACTATAGTTTCAGTTATGGAACGGCTATTTCAATGTTCTATGAGCCCGAATTACGAACATTTCCATTACTTCTCGTTCTGTAACCATGTTTCACAGAATGCAAATTTAGTATGTGGGAAATATCCTTACAAAAAGGTGTCTTTTTTTTTTTTTTTTTTTTTTTTTTTTAATGATCAATCTATATCCTGCTTTAGCTCGCATGTGACTATACGTAATTTTTTCAGAATAAATGTTTTGCGATCCGTTACAAATTTAGTCGTTTATTTCAGTATTATATCTTCTCTTGTTTTAAAAAGATGTTTATCCTGCATATTGAACACCTATATATTGGAGAAACACACTTATTAAAAAAATACTGTGAATACTCTTAATACTGAAAAATAACTAACATAAATGCACGGACGTATATGTAAACGTTTTTTAAAAATTATCCCCATTAGGCGCCATTGCTCCCATTTTGGGAACAACTTATGCTTTCGGTAATTGCGATTGATCTATTATACATATTAATTCCAGATTGATGTTGTCTTATATAATATACAGTTATAAATGTATGTATTTTAATTTAAAAATATAAATTTTATATAAAGTTATTTAAAACAAAATAATTCTTTTAAATGCGACCAAAAAGCTATTTTTCGCCTTTTTTAACCCTTTTTGAGAAATAAAAAAATTGAAATGAAACTTTAAAAAAAAATTACAGAAGTCATAATATAATAATACTCTTATATTATTACTTATACTCTAATATTTAATACTCTAATATTAAAATATTACTATAATACTCTAATATTGAAAAAACCATTTTATTTACCCATATACAATAAACTTTTTTACTATTTTTATATATTTACTTGTCATAGGAAATAACTTTTCTTTTAAAATGCGAAAATGGATTTGGTGTGTAGAATATACAATTATCTCTTTATCCTTACACATTTTTTTATTATCTCGGAAAAATGGGTTCCAATCCAGTTTTGCTCCTGTTTAGCATTAAATATTTGAATCCATAAGCTTTCCGAAAATATAATGCAAAATATTGGGACTAATTTTATAGCTGAAATAAAAATTAATTAATTCTGTCTTTAAATACTCCCATGATGTTTAACTTTAGAAGCATTCAGAGCCATAATTAAATAAATACTGAAGTTTATTTAAATTACACTTGTGGCTCTATTGCAAATCCCTGGATAATAGCCCTTAATGTAAATTTTAGATATGGAAATTTATATTGGCTTTAAAGATAATTTTATATATGAAATTTTAAACAAAGGAATTATTGAAATTAAGAAAATGTTTTGCAGTGTTAAATACTTCTAAAGAATTTAATCTTTTCGAATATTTTAAATTGCGCTGAAAACATTTACATGATAATTTTTTTTGCTGTTATTTATAGGTTTTATAAACACAAGATATAAAAATAAGTCATGCACAATAATATATATATATATATTTTTATTTTGTTTTTTATAAATCTCCATACATAGAACTTTATTTAGAAAGAACAAATTAGCTAAAAATTTATTAAATATTTAACCCATTAGGCGTCATTGCTTCCATTTTGGGAACATTGATTTCGGATTTTTTTTTTCTAAAGTGAGTATTTTATACATTGTTAAAAAGTTCGTGTTATTTGCTTTAAGAGTATATGCGATGACTTCTGTATTTTTTTTTTTTTTAAATTTATTTCATTTCAATTTTCTATTTCTCAAAACGTGTTAATAAAGGCGAAAAATAGTTTTTTGGTCGCATTTAAAAGAATTATTTTTTAAAAAATAACTTTATATAAAAGGTATATTTTTAAATTAAAATATGTCTATAAATGTATAAGGTGCAACAAGGAGAGTCTGCGCACAATTCAAAAGAATAACAATAAAAAATCTAAATATTAATTTTTTGCTAAACTATCCATGAACAATTTTTACTTCATTTGTTTTTTATGAATTTCCATTGCTATTTTGTTTTTATGTTGTAATTTAATAGAACAGTTGTACGAAAACCATAAGAAAGTTATTTTGCACAATCTGTCCTTACAGGGTAGGTGTGATTGCGCACATGGGTAGGAGAGATTGTTACTGTTGATAACTACAATTAAATAGTTAACAATAATAATTAGATATAAATGACATTGTTGTAATGTTTTTGCGAACAAATAGTATTGTATTAGGAGTGAATATTCCAACCTAATGATTAAAGGATCAGAAAAAGGAAATAATTTTAAAAACGATTAAATTTTTTTAATTAAAGGGAAAAAAATTAAAGAATCAGAAAAAGCAAGTCCAGATAAGATTATGAAATAACATTAAGTTACTTAATAACATGTTTAATTTAAAATTAGTCCATTTTCATTTTTCATTTTTTATGCAAATTTATCAATAAGCTGCGTAATCTCTCCTAGTATGGAAACTAATGGGAACAACGCGCCAACACTCCTAAGTCGTATTCGAGAGTAATAACCCCATGCTACTCGGCTCTAAACGCAAAAAAACATTTGCAAAAGAAGTAGGGTTACCAAAGTTTAATTTTATTATTCCAAAATTAATTATTACTAAGATTTATTATTGTCTTTTCGATGTAATACAATTATTAAAGAATAAATGAACAATGTTAAAATAGCACAAATGAAATACTAGTGAAAATAATACAGAGTTGTTTTGGATCTTCTAATGTTCCATCATCAGTGCCAAGGTTAAAAATAGATGTAAGTGTCAGTATGCAAAAGTGTCCATTCGTGGTCAAGGTGAAATGGCAATAAGACTGACATAGCTTACACACTTACATTTGTTCGTAATCTTGGCGCTGATTGTGAAGTTTTAAAAGATCCGAAACAGCTGTATGCTATTTTCACATGTATTTCATTTTTGTTATTTTAACGTTGTTCATTAATTCTTTAGAATAACGGCACAAAGTTCAAACCTCCCATTTTACAAATTAAATTATTATTACTTCGTAATATTTTTTTTTCCTGCTTGCCCTTTGTTTTAAAGCATATGTCAAGAAAAAATAAACTTTTTAAAATCGTGTTATCCAATACTAGGAAAACATTGCTGGACGAGATATAGCAACAACTCATTTTCAAAATGAATGAAGACAATGTTGTATTACAAAAGGATAATCTCTTAAATATATGTTAAAGAGAATTATAAATAACAAAATGAAATCTTCAGTAACCCTACTTCTTTTCCAAATCTTGTATGCGTCGACATCCTGAATTTACTCGTTTAGTCTGATCAATTGTGTATTTTAGAGCAGATTTTTTTTTAGAAACTTATATTCCACAGTTTGTTTTATTTTTAAGACTGTTCATTAAGTTTAATTTTTTAAGAGCTGTAAGGGGTTGAAATTAGACGTTTTTGTTTTAAAGATATTCTCAACTTGAATGATTTCTGGTATAAAAGTTTATGGTGTACGACATACATGCTTTTTGAATTCTCCAGTTTTATTATTATTTTTTTTTTTATATTTCATAAATTGTTATTTTTCTTTTTTTCTTTTTAAAAGTGTTAAAGGTCGTTGTTTTATGTCTTCTGTCAATGTTCTCCCAGTATTCCACAACACGTTTTGCAAATGACTCATTCTCTTTTCTGTTTATGTTTTAAAACAAAGAGCAAAGATAAAAAAATACGAATTAAAAATAATTGAATTACCTTTAAACGAGAGTAATAAGTGTTGCATATAAAACATGTGTCAACAATAAAATTAAAACTTTGGTAACCGTACGTATTGCTCAAACCTTAAATCACACATGGTGCCATCTGGTCCATTCTAGCCGTTGAAAATGATAGTGTCCTTTGCCATGTGATATTCTTGTGCTCTTCTGCTCAAAACCTCGCGAACGCTGAACTACTGACTACCTGTGTGGCCTCCTCATTCAATTTGATTATCGCTTGAGCTAAAGTTTCCTGTCTTTGGATGCATACCAAAACAGCTAAATCTTAAAAGTTTAAATTCTTTCAAATCTGCCCACCCTTTGAAATTTACCCAATTACAATTCACTTTTTTGATAGAAATAACATATATAATAATAGTTGTTAAATCAATTCAATTTATAGTTGTAATATATTATTTATACGATATTCAGATACGTTTAAAATACTTAAATTTTGGAAAGTCTGGCATTACTATGGATATTTTAATTTCAGAAAATTTATAATGTATGTGATTTATATGCCTAGAGAACTATTCAATGGTAATTTTTTGTTTATTTAATGGTAACACCAAGGTTATATAACGTAACTGAAAAGAAAATGCTTCAAACATAAATTTACATTATCATGTATATATGCATTTAAAATATTTAATATTTTCGTTATTTTTATTTTATAGATTTATCAATTGCATAACATTTACATTTCATTTTATTCTGTCTCTATACGTTCTCTTCATTCTTTTGTAGACAAATCAATTTTGCAATACCTGCATATTCTTAGAATATAAACATAATTGATTCAAAATATAATATTATTTTGACATTTAAAAATATTTATACATTTTTTTCATCTTAACAAGATATTTTTTTTGTATATGTATTTAATGGATTCTTATGGATTTTACTAGCTTTTTAAAATATGTGTTCATCTTACATTTTTATTCAAAATGGAGCTAACTGTGACTGGAAAATATTTCTTTGTGAGGGTTAGAGTTAGGTAAATATATGAGATATAATAAATGGAAAATTTATTTCGTTTAAATATAGTTTATTATAGGTTCGTGTTTTGATACTTTGAAAGATAATTAAATTTATCCTTTTATGTTTATCAATAGAATAGTAAAATAGCAAAGAATGACAAAATATTATTAAACTTTTAAGGAACATTTCTTTAAAAAACTTATTATTAGTGTTTTTTTTTTTCATTTAACTGACGTTTTAAGTGTATATTAATATAATATACGGAAGAAATTAAGTTGGCAATAGTATAATTGTACAAAATCAAAAATTTAATTTGACATTTCTCCGAAATCGTTATACTATTGGCTTAAACAAAATCTTTATCACTAAATGATATTTAAAAATGCACAATAAAATAAATAAAAGTTAAATTTATAAACAACAACAAAATGACTGGTTTAAATCTGTTAAATATATGGAACAAATTTTAATATACTAAAGTGTCACCACTGAAAAGTTATTTATCAAGGATTTACTGTTTACATCAGTATATTAAAAAGTCCTTCAGGCCTGCACCGGGAGGAAAATATAGCTTTCATGGTCCATGTTTTTCAAAATTCATTACATTTTACTCAAACATCCGAAGCTAAAATGCTTGGAACCGGATTATATCCTGGTTTTTGTTAGTACTTAATTTGAATGCGAATTTCAAGCATAACAAAATTCAGATTGTTTCAAAATGTCAGCCACCCTAGAATTTCTCTGCCATATATCAGCCATTTTTTAAGATAAAGCCAAAACAAAAAATGTTCTGGAGTCCTTGTATCACGATCTAACACTTAACGGAAACAACTTTTACAAATTAAATTTTTTATACATATTTTTGATTTTTTTAATAAAAATTAAAAATTTAACTGGCTGCCATTCTGAAACAATATGGTGCATGAAGCTGGTCAACGAAAGACCTTGGTATGTTCTGTAGACATCATCAGTCACATTCATATCGGTTAATAAATACAAGAGTTACAGCATAACAAATATCAGATTGTTTCAAAATCTCAGCCACCCTATAATTTCAAACTACCATATCTCAGACATTTTTAAAGATATATCCAAAACAAAAAATGTTCCAGATTCCTTGTACCACGTTCTAACACTTAAAGGAAACATATTTTTAAATTTTTAATTTTTTGTATATCTTTTTACATTTTTAAAATTTCTTAACTGGCCGACATTTTGAAACAAGATGGCGTATGAAGTTGGCCAACGAACACGGTCGATACCTTGGTAAGTCCTATACACAGACTCAGTCACATCCAAATCGGTCATAAATAAGAGAGTTACAGCATGACAAATGTCATATATTTCAAACATTTGAACTAAGGGTGTTTTTGGGATCTGGGGGTCATGATCGCTGAAAATATACCAACATTTTTGGAATTGCTTTCATCCGAACGGCTGCAATAGGTAGCTTTTTGCAATGAAATCTACCTAAAAGAATAGATAAATCTAATAAATTCATAAATATCAACGAAATCAGAAAATATATTAGAAAATGTAAAAATAAATGAGAAAAATATACTTTTATTTTATATTTTATACATTTTTATACTGAAACATTTACAGTGATGTGTAACCTATTTACATGTGATATACATTAAATGGAAAGATCAGGCATTATTTACGCAATTTTAATAATTAACTTTGACTTTAATATATTTGAAAATGAATCGTAATTTATTTTTTTTCTGGAAAATTACTTTTTTTTAAGTATAAATTACCCTGATACTAAAAATATATGTCCTTAAATAGCAATATATATATATATATTTTTTTAATCTACTACTATTTAAAACCCGCTCTCAAAATTTCTGAATAATAATAATAATAATATTAATGATAATGATAATAATAATAATAATAATAATGATAATAATAATAATAAAACATTTTTATATTGGTATACTAACACTGTTTTTCTAAATTTCTGAGAATTAAAATTATTTATTCTTAATATGATCATATCATGACATATATCTTGATCTCATATAATAAAATTCGCTAAGCCTGAACATGACGCTCTTAAAACTAAATGATTGGAAAGCGTGCATTTTTAGAGAAATTATGGGATAACACATTTTTCACTGATTCAAAAGATAATTCTTCTTTGTCATTTTAAGTTCGATATCGAAAGTCAAAGAACAATAATCAGTAATGAATATTTTGAGAGTTTTCAAAACAGCATTTAGAAATTCGGCGGACACTCGAAATCTTACAAATTGACAATAAATCAATATGATATTTTTGAAAAAAAAAATGTTACATATTGTTTCAGTGAAATATTTAGTATTTTCTCGACATATTGATATCTCACTCTTCTGCGTATTTTTAAGTAATGAGCCAATGGTCCAATGCGATGGGTACTGTATTTTCTAAGTTAATCGTAACGCTGGCATTTCAATGAGATTTGTATTTGAAACTTTGATTTCCTTTGATTTGATACCATTCTTTGTAAATATTCATTTCCTTCAATCTAGAAAATTATTCTTTTTAAATACTAATAACTTTTAAACTAGAACACTCAATTAATGTCAAACCCTGTGGTTGTTGTAAAACCATAGGGTATAAGTACTATGTAAGGGCCTAAAGGCCTATTATGCGTATTTTTTGTTTTTAAATAAATTTGTCGAGCAGGGCTCGTTTAGCTTAAGCCACATGGTAGGCTTCCCTGCTCGGTTGAATCTGGTTTTGATTTGATACCATTGAACCAAAAATGCGTTTTTTTAAACGACTATGTTTTTTACTAGCCTTTAGATTAAGACAAATTATTTTTTGGTTATGTTGTTTTAGGTCATTTTTAAGATGAGATTAAGTGTCAAACGCTTGGCCCTCATTTTCGAAGCGCTCGGGCACATCAGCTGTCAAACCGCCATTTTTTAGCGTATTAACTAAACACAAGTAGGGTTACTTTCTTTAATATATGCATAATAAAATACCGCTGATAGGGAATTTTAAACATTTTGTTTACAAAACAAATCCCGAAATTCATCAAATTTCGATTTGTCAATGTTGTATTAAACCTTAAAGGAAATTGACAATGTCATCGTAAATTTAACATTTCTTTAAGCATTTTGCATTTTTATAAATGATATTTTAATAAAATGTTATTACTAAATCACCAAATTCATGTATAATGTTGTTAAAAGATCATGTGCGTTCTTATTCAGTTAGCTTACGAAAGCGGTTGCCTCAATTATCAGAAATTAAATTTTAAGCGTTTATATGTTCTGTTTTTGACATTTTGCTGCACTTAAACGGCTGACACAATTTAATAGTGTCCCTAATAACCTAATTATACTATATGCTATATTAATACAACTATCTGGAATAGAAAACTTGAAACTTTTCATTAGATAGTACTTCACGGAATTGATCATATACTTTAATAATTTTTCTGGGACAACCTGAAATTTGGACTTTAGCACATTACTTTAGTATTAGGTAAATAATACTCCTCAGCATAAATTCTAAACTTTCCGATTGCAATTATATTGTTAAATCAGTGAGGTCGCCATAAATGATATAATGTCTAATAAATTCATTGATGGAACTTTTTGGCTCAATTTCTTGTAATATTAGACATTAAGGTTACAGTGACAAAAATAAAAAATGCCACATTTTTATGAATTAGATTGTGTTTATATAAACACAGTGTTGTTAACGTTGTACATATCTCTTCTTGAAAATATTGGAATGTTTATGGAAAGTGAAATTTAGTTTTATTAAACTAGTCATTATTGGAAACAAATTATAAAATGAGACATTCTTCATACTAATTCCATCCAACTAAATTAATGTCTGTATAAAATGCCTGGAAAATTTTATTTGCATCCTCATAATTTTCAGAAACATGCTCATAAAAAATCCCTTTGATGCCCATGTTGTTGCTATCAGCCCCACAAGTTTCCTTCTTCTATATTGGTTTACATTTTACTCAATTTTTTAATGATTTTTTTTTTATCAATAAAGTATTTTCAGAATTGCACGATTTTGCACAAGTTTTCAAATTTCCTTTCGTTTGGAATCGCTTTTCTTTAGAATAACAAAAATATTATTTTTATTTGCATTATTCAGTGGTCGCATTAGAAACTATAAAAATTCATTTGAATAACACTACTCAAATAAACAAACGTACTAAAAATATCCTTCATTTCATTATTTTCTGCAAGAAACAATTCAATTGTAAGATTATATTCAAAACTGCTTTTAAAACCATCAAGAAACGAAATGACTTCAGATAATTTTGTAAAATATAAATCCTATCTATTGTTTACTTTTGGCTTTAAATATTTGCGCAATATACACTTATGAAAGGTATAATTTTTATTTTCATAATTGAAGTAAAAACAATTTAATTTTGAATTTCATTGCTCCTATGATATTCCACATTTAAAGCTTTCAAAGAGATGGTTAAATAAATGCAGAAGTTTTCTGCAATTAAGCTTTTACTTTTATGACAAATCCCTTTATAATGACAGTTATGGGAAAACGAAAATTTCACATATAAATGTTTATGCAGATTTTAATGATAATTTTTATGTCTGCATTTTCAAACAAATAAGTAATTGAAACTAACAAAGCCTTTAGAGTGAAATAGTGATTTAAAAACATTTAACTTTTTGGAATATTTTAAATTGCGCCCAATAAAGATTTAAGTGCTTTGAACGCTTTTAATATTTCTGAATATTTTTAACTACTCTGAATATATTATGCATAATAAAGTACTTGTTTCGTCACAAATTTGGATCCAGTTTTAAAGTGTGAATTGTTCATTGGTCTGATTAGTCTACACACTAAATTATTTTTTATTCATTTAAAAAAATGGTTTTTAAATCGCTTTTGTATGATTTTAAATATAACTTTTTGCTTGAAATATTTTTAAAAGTAGTTTAGTGAATTTTAAAGCTCAAAGAAAAATTTATTAATTTTGCAAGTAGTTAGTTGCTCACACGATTATCGACTTTTAATATATTTAGAGGGATAGTTAAAAAGTGAAGAATTTTAATCAATTTATTCTTTTGACGTGATGGGAAATCCATTGATACTGCCAATTTAGAGAACACACTTTTCATTTTTTTTAGAGATGAAAGTTTTTACAGGTTTAAATGTTATTTATGTTTGCAATTTTAAACCAAGAGTTACTTGAAACTATCAAAGTTTTTGCCGTCAAAATATGTTTTTGAAGAATGTAATATTTTGAATTTTTTAAATAACACAAAGTATAATTATGAAAATTAAAGAGTTTTTTTTTTTATATTATATCAAATTCTTTTAAGAAATAAAAGATAGACATACAGAATATTAAATATTGCTTTATTTAACCTTTTAAGGTCTGTCTCAAATGTTTAAGCACAAGCATAAAATGTCGATTTTTAAAAAAATTATAAAAAGTTAGAATGAATAACATTTTTTTATCTGCAGATTTCGCAACATTATTTAAATAAATGATATAAAAAGTAGAAAAAAATAAATTACATAATTGTAAAAAATATATATTTTTTTTTTTTTTAACAAACTGTCTCAAAAGTTTATGCATAATGTCAAAAACAACCAGATTATAATTTTTACTGAACTTTTACTTACTTTTTTTTTTTTTTTTTGTGATTTCGGATTACTTCAAATAAACGTGCGTCCATCGAAATTATTAGTTTTTGTAGGGTTTCTGGGGGCAAAGAGTACCATGCTTTCTCAATAGCGTCTAGGATTTCTTCAATAGAGTCATACTGCTTTCCATTGCCGTAAACCTGTCGGGTTAAAATACCCCAGACATTCTCAATCGGGTTTAAGTCTGGACTTAAAGCTGGCCAGTCAAGAACTTTAACATTTTTCTGAGAAAGGCATGGTCTTGTTGAAAAGTCCATTCAGGACCCCCCAAAATGTCACCGAATGGAAGCAAATGTTGGTTTAGCGTCGCTTGATACTTTTTTGAATCTTGTCTTCCTTTTAGAAAAGCCAGAGAGGTCTGGCCATTGAATCCAAATTTCCCCCAAACCATCACAGATTTACCACCTTGCTGCCTGCTGAAAAATGCCCTTGGTTCCTTTCGTAAATCATGCCAATACGCGTTCCAACCATCAGGACCATCTAATTTCCACTTTTTCTCATCGCTGAATAAACAGTAAACCATTTTTCCCCGTAGGACATGTGTTTTTTAGCCCAGGTCATTCTTGCCTGTTTGTGATGTAATTTGAGACGGTTTGCGAGCCATTTTCTTTAGTATGATGTAATCACACTCTTTAATGCGTCTATGTATAGTGTCTTTGGACACCTGTACACTGAGATTATTTTTAATTTGCCGTATGGACATATTTTGTCTAGCCCTCTAAGCGTGTAGAACGTAATATTCCGTTCACTAAGCTCCAGGTTTCACTGCAATGTATGCAATGTTTAAGATAATATAATTCTATAGATTTAATGAATTTTCAAAACATTGAAGAATGATTAATACTCAAACGGGTTATATTCATATTTGTAATAATGTTTTATTTATAATGCTGAAAAAATAATATTTTTTTAGCATTTAAAACAAAATGCAGAGAAAACATCATTACAATTTTACCCTTTTCCAAAACGCTCAGAGGGTTAAATACCAATCTCCGTATTCTCCAATCAGTCTGAACAGTCGTCATACGTGGTCGTCCACATCTTGGTTTCTGCTTAAAATTATCATTTCTAGAGAGTACTTGATATATACCTCGCTTTGATCGATTTAAAACTTTTGCAATTTCAGAAACAGTTTTATTTTGCAATTTCAATTTAAAAACTTTCAAAATCTCACATTTTGTGAATTCTTTACCCTTTGGCATTTTTAAAACGTGATGAAATAATTTCTCCACCTTTTATACTTTTATAAAAGTGCAATATGATGTCCTACAACGTCATTAAACACGGCCAATCCCGTGTTTCTAAAAAAAATTCATAAAGTGCTTAAACTTTTGAGACAGCGTTTCTTCAAGAAAAAAGAAAAATTAAATAAAAATAAATACATTTTTTATTTTAACCATCCAAAATGGCTTATTTTATTTTATTTTGATTAAATGTCGAGCATTTATTGTAAATTAGCATAAAATATTTTCTTCTTCAATTATTTTAAACAAGATTTGCAGAGTTCTTAAACTTTTGAGACAGACTATATACATCAGTTCTGTAGAAATCTCATTAGAAAAAGTCCTTCCGACCTATACCTGGAGGAAAAGGTACCTTTCCTATATCTTCGTTTTAAAATTTTAGCTAATGTTACACGAAAACAGCAAGTTAAAATGCACAGAAAACGTTTACGTTTACAAAAGATTCGTTAATAATTCGTTAATTTGTTAACTGAATTTGAATAAGAAATTCGCCAAATTATTGAGCAATAGCCAAATTGGCTTCATTTATGAAGACATATTTTGGTCGCCAAATTTGGCGATATTTCACCAAATGTCGCCAAGTTTGGCGAGAATTTGGCGCTAACGGATATGAATATATAGTTTTATGCGTATGATTGGGAAAATTATTACAACAATGAAAATTTTTGTAATATTCTGTCTCGTTTCAAAATGTCAGCCACCCTAGAATTTCAAATTGCTCTATCTCAGCCATTTTTTAAGATAGAAGTAAAGCAAAAAATGCTCTGGAATCCTTGTATCAAGGCCTAACACTATATATATATATATATATATATATATATATTTATGAAACAAATTAAAAACAAAAATTCGCCGTTGACCTCATCAAAACTATAATTCTGTGTAAATCCCATTATTCTAAATTATTTTCTCAATCTAGTATTTCGACTGTCAAAATTCCACCGTGCTAAAATACTTTTGACTAAAAGACTTTTGAAGAAATTCATTGTCTTTAAAAATGGCTCTGATCGCGCTGTTCTATTAAAATTACGCACTTTTGTTTCATTAAATAAATGCATCCTAGAATTTAATTCTTTTAAACATCAATCTCCCAGCCAAAAATATTTTAACTCTCTTGAAATAACAACATATGTCTTTTTATTTATTTTATTTTTATTTCCCTATGTTTTCTGACAAAACATTATTATTTCTCAAAATTATGAAAGCTAACTTCAGTCTCAATGTAAATATTATTCTCGTATCAAGGCCTAACACTTATTTGAAAAATAAATTTAAATTTTTAAATTTGTTGTATATTTATTTTAGTTTTAAATTTTTAAATGGCCGCCATCTTGAAACAAAATGGCGGACCAAGCTAGCCAACGAACTCGGTCGAGACATTGGTGAGCTTAATACACACAATTAGTTTCATCAAAATTGATTTATAAATACGAGCGTTATCATATGACATAGGTCAGATATATATATATAAATCAACATTTGAACGGAAGGTGGTTTTGGGGTCTGGATATCATGATCGGTGAAAATATATCAAAATTTTCCGGAACTGCTTTCCTCCGAACGGCTGCAAGAGGTAGCTTTATACTTTTTTGTATTGAAAGCTAGTTAAAAGAAACATTTGGCTAAATAAACAACAAATGATTTTGAAATAATAAGAATTTTTAAAAAGAAACATCGATCTTTAATTTAAATTACAAGATTATATTTTCATCTGCAGATTTTATTGTTGTTAGTGTTTTGTATCCCCCATAAAAAATTCCTAATTTTTTATTGGTAATGAAAATTTATTTCACAAACTGTGTAGAACTGTTACAAAAATAAATAAATAAAATAATAAATATATAAAGGATCTTACAAGAAGCAACAACTTTTTTAAATTTATAATTTTTGTAAGATTGTTCCACTGATTTTCTAAAATTATGTTTTTTTTTTTTTTTTTTTTTTTTTTTTTTTTTACGAAATAGAATTTTTGTATGTAAAATATAAAATTGCATTTACAAGTGGAATTTTATATATGGTATATTAAAACCAAACTTTTGTGTTTGAAATTGCTTTAATAATTATTTCGTAGTGTAAATACGATAACCATTAAGATAGATTACATGCAAATTGTAGATAGTTTTAAACTGTTAATTATTTAAATTGTTGTTATGAATAAATTTTATTGAATAGGTGAGATAATTTTAATTATAAATGTAAAACATTATGCGTGATAATAAGTAAGAAAACTTTAATAACATTACATATTATTTTCTATATTTATTTATTTTTCTATAAATGATTACTTTATTATTTCTATTTGATTAGCCGTTATTTAGATTGTCTTTTCTATAGAAAGGTGGAAAAGGGTTTAAAATGTGTATTATGAATTGTATGATTATTCCTTTCTGGAAACTTTGTGAAATTGGGTTTCAATTTATTTTTATTCCGTTTCACCTAAAAACAATTGTGCAAAATATACTTATGAGTAATGTTATAAATGTTATAATTTAAGTAAAACTGGAAAAATCTTGCTTTTTATCCTTCCTTTGATGATTAAATTTTAAAGCTTTCCCATAGTTTAATAAATGCAGAAGTTTACACAGATCACGCTTTTGCGATTTAAAAAATCACTGGTTAATGGCCACTAAGGTAAAATGACAATTTTATACAGTAAAGTTTATAAATCTTTTAATTATAATTTTATGTTTGTAATTTGAAACAAAGGAATAATTGAAAGTAACAAAATATTTGACAGTGTAAAAGTGTTTTTAAAGCATTTAATTTCTTAAATAATTTCAATTTTGTTAAAAAAAAGATTTATGTAATATGAAAGAGTTTATTTTATTTATATATTTTACAAAATGAACACAAAAAAGTAGACCTAAAAATAATGTACATCATTTTAGTTTCATTTTTCTAAAATTCTTAGTACAGATAATTCTATGAAAGAACAAATTACCTAAAAAATTTCAAGTAATGATAAAGGATCTGAATATTGGATATAAGAGATTTTCTTTTTCCATGATAAATTATAATATTTCACTTACAATTGAAGTTTTTAATCTCTTTTTTTAAATAGTATTTATTGCGAAATATCTAAAATACTCTGTACTCGTATTCAGTATGTACCTAAACTGTTGATTAGGCGCGAAAACCTCGGTCTAACGCTCAAATGATATACATCATTAATCTGACAGGACTTAGGTCGCGATCAGATCCAACTACATTAACATCTACAATACTGAATATTAATGCAATATTATTGATTATACCTGAATTATTTCTTCTCAAATTTGACTTCATAACAAAGAATTATATTTATTTACATTATTTCGAATCTTGAACATCGAATAATATAATACTGAGATCAGAACTGAAATTACGTTAGATTATTCTTTTTAAAAAAGGAAGCTAAGTGAGGTCCTCATCATAGATATTGTTATAAAAATTATTTATTTATTTATTTTAATGTAGCAGTGCTAACGTTTGACTGTTCCTGTAAACGAAGGATAAATACGACACATTTCATTTTCAAATTGTGCTACAGTAGACGTCAATAAAATATGAAAATTACAGGGCAATCCGACTATGTTTTAAAAATTTAGAGATCGGAGAGACGGACTTTCGGTCAGAAGTCCTAAGCATTTTTCAACTATCTTGGAAAGTGCTAATAAAAAATATTTAAAAAATTCCCAATTACTTCCTCAAAGAAAAAAAAAATCACTTGAAGGAATAACTTTAATACCATTTTTAAATCATTAGAAAACCTTGGATTTAACTCTGATTTGAATTCCTTGTTAATTAGAGTAGCGATAATACAAGTTGCATGTGTTTTATCCAATGATAGGATTAATCCGTTCACGATATTTCTTTGGATAACAAAGTGGTAATGATATTTTTTTTCAAATACTGCATTAACATGAACAAACCTACTAAAGAAATTCTCTACATCATTATTTTCTGCAAGACAAAAATAAGTTGCAAGACTAAATCCAATACCATTTTTAAAATCATCAGAAATCCGTATACGTAAATATCATTCTGGAATGGCTTTTCGTTACAAGGCAGGAACGAAACTTGTATGCGTATTATTCAGTTGTGTGTTTAATCCGCACAGGAAATTACATTAGATATTTTTGTAAAAAAATAGTAATTTCGACCTTTATTTAATATCAGCTATTAATTATTTGCTCAAAAAAAATATATATATATTTTTATAACTGAAGTACAAATAATTTTATTTTCCATCTAATACCTCCACATTTGAAGCTTTCAGAAAGACATTTGAATAAATGCAGGAGTTTACTCTGCCTAATCTTTTGCGCTTATAACAAATCCCTGTATAGTGACTGTTACGGGGAAATGGAATTTTCGCATATGAATGTTTTTGTAGGTTTTGATGCTAATTTTTATGTCTGCATTTAAAAAAAAAATAATTGAAACTAACAAAGCTTTTAGAGTGAAATAGTGATATTAAAGCATTTTATCGTTTTGAATATTTTAAATTGCGCTTAATAGAGTTTTAAAGCCTTTGATGGGTTTTAATATTTTTGAATATTCTCAATAAAATTATGTATTATAAAATATTTTTGTTAAATATGTGTATACAGATTTAGCGTGTGAATTGTGTTTTAGTCTAATTAATTTCCACTGTAATTTTTTTTTTACTCATTTCTTAAAATGCATTTTAAAGAACTGTTGTATAGTTTTAACAGTAACTATTTGCTCAAAATATATGTAAAAGTAATTGTGTTGATTTTACAGCTGAAGTAAAAATTAATAAATTTTGGTCTTAATCGTTCATACTATAATCCTCTTTTAAAGCTTTTAGGGGAATAGTTAAAAATTACACATATTTACTCAAATTACCCTTTAGCGTTATTACAAATCCATAGATAATGAAGATTTAAGATAATATGCGTTTTTATAGGATTTAATGATCCTTTCTATACCTGCAATTTTAATGAAAGAATTAATTTAAACTAACAAATATGTCTATAAGAGTCTAAAAATGTTTTGAAGCATTTAATATTTTTGAATATTTCAAATTACTCTAATATAATTAGTAAGTTTAAAAGGTTTTTTAAAAGAATAAGTAAATGATAGACATGGAAAATAATATATATATATTTATTTATTTAATCTTTTGTACATCTCTTCTGTCGATATGTAATTAAAAAAAAACTTTTATCTAAACAAATCACAAATAAATTTGAGGCAATAAATCTGGCTATTCTAAAAGAAACAACTAATTCTGCTGCCACCGCTGCCGTTTTAACTTTTTGATTATCTCGGATCAAAATAAAGAATTATAACATATGTAAACATGAAAACTGGTAGATTTATTGAGAAATACATGATAAACACGTAGAAAAGGACATTTTTTAAATCTTAGATTTATTTTAAGCGTTTTCTAATGTTAAAGTTCGTCAAATTATTTCGTTTAAAAATGTTTTATAGTATCAAAAATAATGCAAAGCAATTTAATCATCTTTTGCAAGCATATACGGGAATAGATTGTGGTGGGCAGTGTCCAGTCATTTAAAAACAATTTGTGTAACTTTTTTTTTTTTTTTTTTTTTTTGTTCAAATTTTTATTTACTTAATAGCTGTTTATTTCACATTTCGAAAAAGTCATTTTCTTTATCTATAGTTAAAGATTATTTTAAAAGCCGCGAATAATAATACCGCCAAACACTTTACAATTGAAAAATATATTTACAAGTGAGTGTTAAAAGAGAAAGAAAACTTTAAAATAATTAAATTGTTACATACGGAAAGAATTAAATGGGGAAAATTTCGTCATAAAAGCTCAAATAAAAGTATTTCCAAACGCTTTTCTATTGAAAAATATATTTACACGTGAATATTAAAAAAGAAAGAACATATTAAATAAAATAACTTTTTATGTAAGAAAAGCATTCAATGGAGGCAATTTACGTCATATTCAATATCTTTAAAACGTCATATTTAAAAGGATTTTCTTCTAGAGTCTAAATGGATGATAGCACTCCGTGAGGCAGCGTCATTTTTTACTTTACAATTTTATACTAGCTGATTTTCATATATGTGATAGATGTTACAATCAATCAGAAAAAAAGGGGTCTGCTATGACGAAAGCACGAGGTGACCTTGGCGACCTAAAAATCCTCCAGTCAAAGAGAAATTAATAGCAATCCGATTGCACAATATCGCCACTGGATGTAGTAATATCATTCATTCGTCGGTAATCGAGTAATGTATTCAAAACAGAGCAAGTTAGTGTGTTAACTAGATTTCGTAAGAAATAATACCTATTACGTTTTCCCCTAAGTTGGAATTTCTGAAACATTTTTGCAGATACATACCGATCACGACTCCTAGAACCTAAAACCACCCCCAGTTCAAAACTTTATCTATCTATCTATCTATCTATCTATCTATCTATATCACTTTTTTATGGACATGATAACTTTCATAATTCTGCACAAATCTTTTCCAAACTGATACATAAAATCGAGCGGCATAAAATCTCGGTCAAGTTCGTTAATGGGCAAAATCGAACCAAGGGAGGGGGGGGGGGGTCAAATGGAGGCACTTTTTGTGAAATCAGAAAAAAAACATATCTTCTTAATTTTGATATCGAATACATTTAAAGTTATTATTACTTCTAGGAAATGGGCCAAAAATGTATGTATGACAGGTTTTTGATTTCATTAAAAATGCCTCCAATGGAGGAAAAATAGGTGTTTCATAAGAAAATAAATCATAACTTCGTCAATTCACAAGATATCAAATCCGCTTAAATTTATTATAAACCTTCTTAATAGTATCTACGACTTTTATATTGACAAGTTTTTTTATATTACCAACTCTTAAAGCAAAAATAAATAAATAAATAAAATAAATAAATAAATAAAATAATAAAATAATGAAAAATAAAAATCCCTGCTGGCTCCGCCTGCTGGAAGAAGTGGGCGGTCCCAACTGTCACATCATGACAAATAAGTCTTTCTACTGCAATTCCAAAATAAAAAGGCGCCCCATGGTCTACGTCTTCGAAATCTACCTATGCCTGTAGGCCGAGCCGTCAGGGATTTTTTTTTTTTTTTTTTGATGCGGGGTGTGGACAGCAGTTGGCGATCGTACCTTGTATGGGGAAGAACTCCCTAGTATTGAAAAAAGAAACAATATTTTTGATATAAAATTCTAAGATTATATATACATCTAAAGATTTATATGGTGTTATTATTTTTTTTATCGCCAATAAAAAATTCTGTGAATTTATTTCATAATCTGTGTACAATTTTTATACAAAAATGTTTTCTATTGTTTTTCTGGAATTATGTGAATTTGTATACGGATCAGAATTTCTGTACGTAAAATGTAAAAGTACATTTACATGTTGAATTTTATGTTTGTACTTTAGTATGGACATAATTTTGCATTTGTAAATGCATTAGAAATTATTTCAGTATAGTAAATCCGCGACTCATTAATATAAAGAAAATATTACATGTTTTTTGTCGATAGTTTTAAACTAGGAAATATTTAAATAGGTGGAAATAATTTGATTTTACAGTTTTAATTAAAATAATTTAAGATAATTTTAATTACATATTTAAATAAATATACGGGCTAGTAACAAAGAAAATATTGAACAGCATAATATTTTGTTTGTTCATGTTCATTTAATTTTGTTGAAACTACTACTTTATTATTGTTATTTAATTATCTGTTATGCGAAATGGCTTTTTTATGTAAATATCGAAACAGATTTGATGTGTGGATTACTCAGTTGACTTATTACATCTTACATGAAACTTTTTCAAATTTGGTTTCAATCCATTTTTACTCCGTTTCAGCCAAAGCCAATTGTGCAAAATATACTTATGAGCAGGGCTTTACAAATTTGATAAAATCCGGTATCCAGAAAAAGTTTCTAGTCACCAGTAAAAAATATTTATTTGAAAAAAATTACTTGTAATCCTATATATGCTATTGTTCTTTAAAATGAATGTGATAAATTAATCAGTTTAAATTCGGAACAGCAACAAAAAAAAAATCTCATTTAAAACTTAAAAAAAAAAAAAAAAAAAAAACTTTATTATTTTTTTGCATTGTATCCAATTTTAGATGACACAAAGGCTGGATTGACACAACTTCTTACTGTTTTATTGAAATGTCTCCCTCCCCCAACTTTCTATTCACGTGACATGGTAGCCGCCTAGAGCAGAAATGAATGACGTTTTCCATGCTTGAGATGGGAAATGCCTTTTAAACTTGGTTCTTCCATTACAAGTACAAGAGAAGAGGAAGATCTCTGCTTGCCTCACGCAAGTAAATGTGGGAGAGAGAGAGAGAGAGAGAACAGTCAGTCCCTTTTATTAGGTCAATTTTTGTACAAAAATATAAACCGCCAGATGAAATAATTTAGTCGCCAGACAGAAATACTTGGTCGCCAGCGGCGACCTGGCCACCGCATTTGTCAAGCCCTGCTTATGAGTAATGTGATTAATGTTATAATTTAAGTAAACACGAAGAAAGTTTGCATTTTATTGCTCCTTTGATGATTCTATTTTAAATCTTTCAGATAGCTAGTTAAATAAATAAATGCATAAGTTTATCCAAATTATGCTTTATGAATTATGCGTTAAGATGTTATTATGTGCCAAATTATGCGTTATGACAAATCCCTGGATAATGTCCATTAAGGTAAAATGAGAATTTGAAATAGGAAAAGGTATAAAAGTTTTAATGATAATTTAGATGTCCGCAATTTGAAACAAAGACAAAACTGAAACTAACAAAGTGTTTGACAGTGTAAATTTACTTTTCAGGTATTTAATTTTTTGATTACTTAAAGTTTACTTTTGATTACTTAAGTTTTGTTAAATAAATATTTATATAAAATGAAAGATTTGTTTTATAATTATACGTTTTACAAAATGAATGCAAAGAAGATACACCTAATAAATAATATAAATTGTTTTATTTTGATTTAATTAACTTTCTTTATAGAGAGATCATTTCTGAAAAAAAAAAAAAAATTGCTAAAATAAATTAATAGGATTAAAATATTTGACAAAATAAAAAAAAAAATTTCCATAATAAAATACAATATTTTATTTACATTAGATGTTTTGAATGATTTTATATAGTATATATCAAGAAATAAATAAACTATTCTAATGTTCATATTCACCACTTACCTGAACACTCAGTTAAGTGCGAAAACCTCGGTCGAATGCTCAAATGATATTCATAATAAATCGGATAGCACTTTGGTCCCGATTAGATCTAATCAGGGTAATCTTTTAACTACTTAGTATTAATGCAATATTACTGATTATTATTAAATTATTTATTCTCAAATTTGACTTCATAAGCAGAATTTCAATATATTTACATTATTTCAAATTTTGGACATCGAAGAATACCATTCTGGCATCCAAGTGAATAAGTCAAAAGTAATCGTGAATTTCATTTAAGTATTCTACTGATAGGTAGATGATGATTACTACAAGCGTAAAATGTGCACAGTTGGAAACATTATAAATTTGCTCTTTTTAAAAACATAGAAATCTGATAACTTTTTATTATTTTAAAATTTATTATTGCACGAAGGACAAGCATTTCTTAGCATTAGATATACAGGGGGTTATAATATAAGTATCTCTATTTGGAGCTGCCTGTAGCTTGAAATAATAACCCAAATGAAACCAAAATCGGTACATTTACTATTCAAGAAGGGGGAAGAAGAATGGAACGATAAAAAAATGGTTGCAATAATCGCCAACAGATGGCGCCATGGGGCCTGTCGGTGCAAACGCTGTTGTGTACCGTGGAGGTGTCGCAAACTTAAAAGATGGCATATTACAACATGTGCGAAACGTCACTCCTGATGCGTTATTTTCCGCAGTTGAGCAGGTCGTGCAGCGCCTGCATTGTGTCGTACAGCACAATGACGATGTGGAACCTGAACACTTGATCGTTAACGCCATGCGAAAGCGTAATTACATTCACTATGACATTTTCCAATAAAATAGGTATGCCATATGGTCTTAATTCTTTGATCTTGTATCACTACTCAAAAGCGGCATCTGTCGGCGATTATTGCAACTATTTTTTTATTGTTCCATTCTTTTACCCCCTTCTTGAATAGTAGGTGTACCAATTTTGGTTTCATTCGGGTTATGTCTTCAAGCGACAGACAGCTCCATATATAGATAATTATTATAACCCCCTGTACATTTTATTTACGACGAATAGTCTTTTATTTTCATTAAAAAAATATTTCATTTACAACTGATCTGTAATGTATGCTATTGTTATGTAATACATAATATTTGATTTGATTTGATTTGATAGCCTAAGGGGGACCGCTCAGACTAGTACAAGTCTGTAGAGCACAGTGTCCCTCCTGGTCCCCTTTATTAAGGTCTTAAAAAATACAATCTTCAGCCGAACTTGGACCCACGGTTAAAATCGACAAGGGTCAGGATTTAAAGTTTATAAAAAAAAACAGTAAAAATAAATTACGGTCAAAGACCATAAAACATATATGCCGGCCTTGCCAGGGAAGGACACTCTACGCGATAGTTATCAGGGACTGAGTAGAAGTTGTGCATTGGGTGTGTCAGCTGACGACTATGTAAGGATAGAGAGTTCTACAATGAAAAATAATATTTCATTCGTACCAGAGTTTCGCCCGCTTGACTTGTCGGCTTTTCCTAATCAAACCTCCAGGTAATCGAACCTGGACATAGGAACACCAGCAGTGTCTTCAGCAGCGTACACCCATGGAGGCTATGCGGCTATGCTTACTTTTTGGGATTCGCTACATTACGTTCTCACATGCCCATTGACAGCTACTCTACATTTGAGGAAAACAGACACCATCTCTCTGTCGAATTGGTTCAAATCAATCTCGGCGAATTCCTCATTGCTTCAAAAGATAATTAGCTGCATGTCCTTAATAGAAAAAAACCAATTGTTATTTCCAAATGCCACCAGTACACATAATTGGGGGTGATGATGATGATGATGATGATGCTTTTCCTGATGATGAAGAAGTTTATTGAAAAAATCCACTGTCTCTACTTTTAAAATATTTTACGCTAAAAATCTGACAATTTCAAATAATTTTAAACTCTTATTAATTGTGACTTTTCTGCTCAGTATGACTTTTGAGTATGATTTTTTGAGTATGACTTTTCTGCAAATTAAGCTGGGCTGCTTTGTCAAATATGTAATTTTTTTTTAATAAACTTGCCCAGCAGGGCTTGCAGGGGCTAAAGCCATATTGTAGGCCTCCCTGCTTGGTTGAATCTAAATCTGAATCTGAATCTGAATCTACTTACTTTGGTTTCGAATCAAACAAACTTTGATTTATGTTTAACACTGACATTAAATTAGCATTTCAGAATTGTAGTTACGTTGCTATAGAAAAGCAAATAGCATTTCTCGAACTACAATAACCACATTTTCGAACTTTTTTTTTCGTTTCAGTAAAGAGCGCAATCGTTTGAAATAAAGAAAATAATTTTTTTATAAAAATATATATTTTTATAAAAATTTTATTATCTTTATAAATGTTTATGTTATATTTTATTATATTTTATTATAATTTTATAATACCTTTATAAAAAGATATATTTTTAAAAATGATTTGTCTATTTGTATATATTTTCAATATAGTGTTTTACAATTTTCATACTTATGATTATATTCCCTAAAAGTATTTATTTTATTTGTATAAGTTGAGAAGTTCTAAAATAACCTGATAAAATGCATCGTTTTATAAGTATACAATGCATGAAAATAAAATAATTACTCACATACATGAAATATTTGGAAAAATTATATCTACTTACAAGGTAAAAAAATATATATTTTTATAAAAATTTTATTATCTTTATAATTTTTATGTTATCATTTATTATATTTTATTATAATTTTATATTATATTTATACAAAGATATATTTTTGAAAATTATTTGTCTATTTGTAAATATTTTCAATATAGTGTTTTACAATTTTCATACTTATGACTATATTCCCTAAAAGTATTTATTTTATTTGTATAACTTGAGAAGTTCTAAAATAACCTGATAAAATACATCGTTTTATAAGTATACAATGCATGGAAATAAAATAATTACTCACATATATGAAATATTTGGAAAAATTATATCTACTTACCAGATTAAAAAAATAGTTTTTTAAAGGTATTAAAAAAATCTTTCTATTTAGGGAAATTAAACATTTTCATATTGTGTATATGTATCTATTTACAGGATGGAACTCACGAAACCACATAAAAAAATATTTCTAGATCTATAAATCAAATTTTCAATAATATTTATTTACAAATATATGATTCACAAAAAATGAAGAAAGTACATATATTACAAGTAAAATTAGGAATTTCTTCTCTCATATAAACGATACATTTCATCATAACAAAAGTTATGTATCGCAACCTAATCTCAAAACCAAAAGATGATAAAAACGTATCAATAATGTACTGCGAACTTCACAATAGTCCTACATTATTATTCATCAATTAAATATCTAATAATTGTTATAGATTCATAGGACAAGAGTATAAATAAACTATCGAACGAGTTATTTAAGTTTGTATGCGCAACAAAAATTAACAGCAACTCGAAAATTACTATTCAATTAAATTCAATAGGGTAATATTAATTATATTAAAGAAGGGTATCGTTTTCTTAAATAGAAAAAATTATGATACAGAAATACACAGAAACATTCAGAAACATTTCCGATATATTCAGAAACATTTCCGAAATACACAGAAAGGTTTTTGACATATGAAGAAACATTTCCGAAGTTTTCAGAACGATTTCCGAAATATACAGGAACGTTTCCGGATATCTAACCGAAATATACAGCAAAGTTTCCGGATATCTTTCTGAAATATACGGAAACGTTATTTCATTTACTGGGCCACATTGTTGCCCCTCTAGATGGAGTAACGTTTCCGGATTTTTTTTTTTCACAGTGTGTAGATTCTTGTATAGCACGTCAATATTCTGATATTTGAAACTTCCGAATATACATTTCTTGTTATTGTCATTTCTATTTTCCTTTTTACACATTATAATTTCATAACATCTATTTATTTTTCAATATTAAGTAATACGCATTATAATATACTTTATTTTTATACAATTTAAATCTATAGTAGAGATCTTTTTTTAGTATCTGTATTAAAGTCAGAAAATATGAAAAAATAAACTGTTGAATTTCTATAGATATAGCTTTTCTTAAAATTTATCAATTTAATATATATTTGATGCTATTTCAAAAGTTTCCTATTCAAAATTAAATTATCTATTTCGTCTGCATTATTTTAAATATTTCTGCATAATTGCTCCCACAGTACAATATTAAATGTGTAATTGTAAAATAAAAATGAGCAAATCGCAAAAAGCAAATCTTAAAATAAACATTCAAAAATAAATTATGTTAATGGACAATTCAAATACAATTTAAAAATTTCAAAGGACATTATGATTGTAGAATGTTACAATTTATTTTGGATTGCTTCTGTATTTGCAGTAAAGGGGATTTAAAATTTCCCATAATGACTCCCTTGATTTCGCATTTTTAGAATATTCACATAAAAGTTATTTTATTGAAGCGATATTTTTATAATATGCCCACTGGTGTTAGTTTAATGTCATTAATGTATTATTGTAAAGAGAATATGACTATTTAAAATGTGAAATTTTTTATTAACTATAATGATAATGCTAAAACTGTCATATTGTTTAAATTTATAACTAATAATAAGAATAATCTGTTTCAGTTTTATAAATTCCCAGCGATTTTTCAATAAATTATTGTTTTTTAATAAGCATTACCTTTATAATATAAAATTAATATGTAGAATTATATATTGCATTCCACTATTCATTATATAACTGTAAATTACCCTAAAACTACCTTTCTTCGATACCAATATGATATTGTGTTATAAACTTTACCTATACTGTGTTTGCTTTCAATTCTTGTCAGTTATAGATTTTACAACAGCCAAATCCTAAAAACAATATTTTTGTGATTTACTTTTAAATAACACATTTTCGCAATTCTAATAAATTTTTATTATAGAACAAACTTTTTATTTGAAAAAAAAAAAAAAAAAAAAAAAAAAAAAAAAAAGAGAGAGAGAGAAAAAGATATAATTTTTATAGGGGAAGATCGAGTAGCCCCGAACACTTGGATAAATTGCAAATAAAAAAATAAATGAATGAAATTTCTGTTTTTATTTTATAATTAAAATAAAATTTAGAACTTCTTTAATGATTTTAATTAAACGTTGGCAATGATATCTAATTATTTAACGAAATATACTGAAAATAGTTTGGCCTTATTTTTTGGCGTCACAAGAAAGAGTGGATAGCTCCAGATATAGTAATCAATGATGTCCTAACTGTTTTTTGGCCTTACAAACATCACAATTATAATAAAAATTCGATGCATCTATATAAACACGGTCTTAATGGCTAATAAAGATCATCTAAAATATGATCTAATTAATCTAATTAATATTTCTTTATAACCTGCAATAAAATTTGACAGGAGCAACGAAAATTTATTGACGAAAACAAAACACTCACTCACGACTAACTTACTTGGCGCCCACGTTGTAATTTAACTGAATTTGTTTCGACTCTAGAGGGTGTTCATCTACAATAATTCTTTATTTACGCAACACTTTGAATTTCTTAGAAACTGAAATGTCCGCAACTACCCAACTTTCCCCTACTGTTTTTTTTTTTTCGAAATTGAAAACTCTAAAATGTCTCGAGAAGTTTTTCACGTTATCATCCAAAAAATTTGGTCAAGTGCGAGTATAACTCGTGCTTAAAAGGGTTCCGTACATTAAATTTATTAATTAATAATCTCCTACTGCCCCTAATTTTTTCATAATTTTAGTTTCATAAAAATTCCGAAATACGAGAAGGGAAGGGATATTTTATCAGTACTTTCAACGATATCTCTGAAAATATAATACCTAAAGCTAACACAAATATAGTTTGAGTTCGATGTTACCAGAGGGTTTCAAAAGATATCCTACACGATATATATATATAAAGTAACTTAATATCGCAGCAATGTTTTTCGAAAATCATTATTAAATATCCTTGCATGATTCTGGGTCGATAGGTACCTCGAGAGCCTGTCAACTCCTCTGCTGACCGCCGAAAAAGTAAAGCTTGTGTGCAACGGAAATATACGTTTCTCTAAAAAATTATACTATTTAGGAAAATCTCAATAGTTTTCCTGTAAGGTTAAAATGAACTTCTACTATCCCTAATTATTTCATGATTTTAGTTTCAGTAGAATCGGAAATAGAGGAAGGGTGACATATTTTTGCAGTGCATTTTCGACGATATCTCACTTGTCCAAAAATTAAGACAAATATAGTTTTGAGTTCGGTGTTACGAGATTTTTCACACGATACTCCACATGATATACAAAAAAGAAAACTTTTTTTCTAAGTAACTTAATTAGCACCTTAATTTTTTTCTGAAGATATTTGTCAATGTCTAATAATCTAAAAATATGTGGGTAAAAAGGCTTTTAAACTTTCCCAAGTTTGAACTTTACACGACCCATAGTTTAAGTGATAAAGAGCTCTGACAGACGGACAGACAGACACAGGAATGATCTTATAATGGTTCCGTTTTTACTTTTTAATTACGGCACCCTAAAAAAAATTGAACTTATTTTGTGTTTTACAAATGTGTCGCAATTTGTAAAAACTGTCTAAAGGTAGCTACCAATAATGAGAATATTAACGAAAAATTTAAAATATTTATATATATTAGAGAAAATACATTACGTGAAATAGTTCATCTATTAGTTGATTTTTCACATTTTTAAGTTACATACTTCAACACTATCGCTATAACAACCATTCCGTACCTAACATTAACTTGGGTAAAACTCATATGACGTACCTAAATTATCAATGTCTTTTTAAACAATTCAGGAAACACCATTAAAGACGGTTCTGCGTCAATTCATCGTAGAACAATTCATCGCGCACAATTTATCGCAGCGTCAATTCGTCGCGGCGTCAGTTCATCGCAACGAAAATGCTTTTCAAGGCAGTGATGATAAAAGTAAAGATAATTTAGTAAAATTATTTATTTTAGTTATAATTCTCTATATCTAAAAAACAAATTAACATTAAATAATTTTACTAAATTATCCTTACTTTTATGAACATAGCCTTCAAAAACATTTTCGTTACGATGAATTAACGTCGCGACGAATTGACACCACGATGAATTGCGCCGCGAAGAAATGGCGCCGCGACGAATCGACACTGCGATGAGTTGTCTCTGCGAAGAATTGACGCTGTGATGAATTGTGCGCGATGAATTGTTCCGCGATGAATTGTGCGCGACGAATTGACTAGACACCATTAAAGACACAGGTATTATGTTAACAATGTAAGAGAAGTATATTTAATATGAGTTATACAATAAAATAATTTATTTATGAAAATATACACAAAGAAAACAAATTATCGCTTTAAATAGATATATTTGAATTTATAAATAACAAAACAACTTCAGCAGCATCGCTAGAACGACCATTCCAACTAACATTATCTTGTGTAAAACTCATATGAAGCCTCCAAATTGTCGATGTTATTTAAACAATTCAGAAAACACTATTAAGGGCACAGATGTTATGTTATCAGTGTCAGAGAAGTGTATTTAATATGAGTTATATAATAAAAGGTAATCAACTTTTCCAAAAGGAAAAAGCTTTCCGAACAACCAAATAGATTTCTTGAAAATTGTACCTAACTTTGTAAATAAAAATGCGTTCTCAGAGCAGAAAAAAGCATTTACGCATACATGTATGGTATTTTTTGTTTACGAACTTAAACACTCTGTTTAGGGATTTACATGCTGTGAAACTAAATAAATTATATATTTCCTGAATTGTCTGAATATATATTTCAAATTAAAAAATTGGAAGTGATTTAAGTAATTATTATGTGCGCATAAATGTTTATTAAAACATGATGACATTCATTACAGTTTAGTTGTATGTCATGATGAAAATATAAGAATTAATTAAAAAAAAAAAAAAAACTAAAGCAGCATCAAGTGACTTCCTTATGAAGGTGCAAAAACACGCATATTATTAACGTGGTCTATTCTATTTATTTACTTATAGCGCGCCAATTGGCGAATTTTTGCGAGAATATTTTGGAACAATAATTAATTTTGTGACAATCCTTTATTTCTATTCACGCTCATTTTAATCTACACTGTTGAATATAAAATGCCTGGATTAAAAAGATTGAGCGATGGCCAGATTGAAAAAATTGCAATACACAATTTTGATTTGAACAACACTTGGTCACGTTCGATTAGTCCAGTCAGACAAGCCAAAACTAGTCGTTGGGAGCCACCTTAATATTTACCCATCATGGATATGCATAATATAAAATATGAAAATAAAACGTATGTAAAATGTTTATAAAATGCATTGCAATTCGAATAATATCGTGGCTTGATGACGTCTAAAAGTTTAAATGCTCTATTACTGAATTGCGTAAAAGAAACAACCTTATAACTCCAAAAATGATAATCATATTAACTAAGAGTTTACTGCGTTGGATTAAGCGTCTCATTTCCAATTAAAATATATCTTTGATTAGAAATTTGAATGAAACACAGGGTCATGAAAAATCGAAGAGCGTGGAATATAAGATTACAAATATCTCGACAACTTATTATCCGATCGACACAATTCTTCATGTAAAATTTATTTTTTTTATTGTCTTTTATATTCATTCCTTAAAATACACAATTTCAAAAATTTTTATATACGTTTTATCAGAACAAATATTTCGAGAGTCCGAAAAGAATAGTTCCGGATAATCGAGGTATAGAGTGAACTTCTTCCCATTATTACATACTAAGTACACACCAAATTTCAAGTCTCTATCTCAATTTGTTCGGGAGGTAGAGCGTTTACAGACACACACACACACACACACAGAGAGAGAGACACACAGGCGGACGGCAATTTTTTTTTCTGAAAATATGTTTTTCGGAATCTCCAGTGTCTGAAACATGTAGATCCGTCAAATATTTTTTTTTCGATTTTCAAGACGATTGCAAGACATACCCTATACTACGTATGATGGGTAATAGAAAATATTTGTTTAGACATAATGGAAAGTTAGTAAAGTTTTTATCCTAAATCCTCTCGATTAATCCAGTTCTATTGATCGTTTGTCTGAATTCGTACATTTATAAGGGTAATGTATCACTAATTATCGGTTACATTTGACATTCATTACCGGAACATTCCGGGTAATGATATATGAAACTTTTTGATGTATCATTGTAAAGTAAATACGCTGAACGTTATGACTAATTATAGCTAAAACGTTTCTTTGGGTACGAGAATTTTATTGTGAAAAGATCCGATCGTTGGTTATCACACAGTTTCGAACATATATCCATACAAGTATACGTAATTGGGAAACACCTTATTGCGCCATTTTGCGGTATTCATCATGATTTTTAATTAATAACTCTTTTAAAATTAACAAAAAAGGAAAGGAAAAACTGAGCCTCAGGTGTGCATTACAACCTGTACTTGGTCTTTCCACATTCAAGTTTTCAGACCTCTACGCACGGTATATTATTTCTTATATCTTTTCGCAATCAAAATTTTTCAGAAGATTTTCATAAATTAAAGAATATAATTTTCATATTTTCCCTAAGTTTTCAGTAAAAAAAAAAAAAAAAAAAAAAAAAAAAAAAAATACTTGTAAAACTTTTTCAAAAAAGTATTTTTATAGTGCAAATTAAGGAAATGCATATTATTTTGCATCTTATCTATATATTTTTTAATTGAAGCAAGAGGAACAATTCTTTGGTATACAGTTTTACGAAATGTTTTACGGAAAAATGTGTTATCTGAAAAATAATCTAAAATTTTACGAAAAGATTAACAAGTTATATCTTCTCTATTACAAAAGTTTCTAAACATTGCAATAAAAGGCATAGTTTTCGAATTTTCAAAACTGAATTAACATTTTTTATGTCGTACGCACATATGGTATTCCATATTAACATGATTGTTCCTTTGCCGCTTAAGATCCAATCATATAAATGGTGAATATTTTTTAATGCTAGAGAACAACATTTTTTCTCAATATTGTTCTTCAACACTTTATTCAGTTTTCTTTATTATTATTATTATTATTATTATTATTATTATTATTATTTAAGAAGAGGTTATTATTGTAATCAGAGTTGAAACAAATTACAGAAAAACTCAATTTAATAAAAATATTTCAAATGATTGTTTCTTTGTTTCGTTACTCTGGCAGAATTTTATAGTTAACCATATTATAGTAGCACGGGTCGGGTTAAGAACGATCCGATCATGAAACGGCTAGTTGAAGTTAACACGAACGATATTCGTTCAGAAAAAGAGTTTTCGATAACAAGAAAAAATACCCAAAAATGAAGCACTTCAACGAGAAAACAAAACTAAATGGGAAAAGTTAATATATATTCTAAGGAAATTACGAATAAATATTTCAGAATTATTCGTGTAACACTCATGTTATATTTTATGTAGAAAAATGAATATATATATATATATATATATCTGTGTTCCTGTGTGTGTATGTGCAGATAGATAAATTTTCCATCTAAAATAATATTCCATGCTTTAAGTTTATAAAAAGAAAATTACGAAACCCGACACACACACACACACACACACACAGAAAAAAAAAACACTGAAAACCAAAGTCTAGACGAATCCAAACCGTACCCGTAACGACAAAACATAGCACAGATACCAACTTTTGGTCCGGTAGGTTGCCCCGATCTGTTGACTCGATGTTGGACTCAAACGGACATTAATTCCTTCTGTTGCAACCATCGCTTAATTTAATGCGCAGTACACGATGATATTTGGCATGTACCTGTAAAAAAATATTCTCGATACGACGACAGTTGTTACACACGACACAATGTTAACTAGTACTGTTTACATTAAAACAACATTAAAATTCATGTGCATTGTCCAGTTATATAAAAGTTAGACCTTATAAAATGAAAACAAATCGGCACAATAAGAGATATATAGGCAAAAATTTATTGTTAGATACATATGATGTTGAAACAGAATCACAAGAGAGGATCACAGAGACCTTTCCAACAAATAATAAAATGAAAAATCTGAGCATCCGTCCAAATGTTATGCGCGGACATAGATAAATATACACATATAGACACACCACCACAAATATATATTTTTTAAACCTCCTTTCTTTTCTAAATGCGTGGCTGCTTTGATATTAACCGACTGTCGACGAAGTCGCAGCCTTTTTGCATGTTTCAAAGTTTTTCTATTGGTGTGGTTTTCTATTTCATGAATATTACTTACCCATCATGTGTAGTATAGTATAAGTCTTGTAATGGTTAAAAAAAAAAAAAATGACGGATTTACACGTTTCAGACACTGGAGATTCCGAAAACATATTTTTAGAAAAAAAAAATTGCCGTTCGTCTGTCTGTGTGTCTGTAAACGCTTTATTTCTTGAACAAATTGAGATACAGACTTGAAATTTGGTATGTACTTAGTATGTAATAACGAGAAGAAGCTAATTGAATTTCAGTAATCTCGATTATCCGGAACTATTTTTTCGGAATCTCGAAATATTCGATCTGATAAAAGGTATATAAAAATTTCGAAATTGTTTATTTTAAAGAGTGAATATAAAAGACAATAATAAAAAAACATAAATTTTGCATAAAGATTGAAGTCGATCGAATAATGAGTTGCCGAGATATTTGTAATCCTATTTCCCACACTCTTCGATTTTTCATGACCTTTTACTTCATTCAAATTTCAATTTAAAGATATATTTTAATTGGAAATGATACGCTTAATCCGACCATTAAACTGTTACTTAATATGATTATCAATTTTAGAGTTTTATGGATGTTGTTTTTACGTATTTCAGTAATAGAGCATTTAAAGTTTATGACGTCATCAACCCCCGATTTTATTCAAATTGCAATGCATTTTAAAAATAGTTTACACATGTTTTATTTTCATATTTTATATTATGCATATCCATGATGGGTAAGTATTACGGTGGCCCCCAACGACTAGTTTTGGCTTGTCAGTTCCATTTTATTTATTATTTTGTTCAACATACATTCCAATTTAAACATATAAGCTAAGACATTGGAACAAAATTTAGAAACAAAAGAAAATGGTAGTAATTGTTGTAAAAAATTGTGCAATCGAATTGTTACTTTCTGCTTCCGCTTAATGTGTTTATGGAATGTCTCTTACCAACTGTCATATAAGCAATTTATTTATTAGAGATGCAATTTCTGCTTCTAAAAGAAACAAAAAACCTAAATAATTCAATACATTTTACCGAGCTACATTATTAAATTATACATTAAACCTAGCTTTATTCACTGGAAAAGACATGGAAAAGTAAGAGTCATGTCCCATTGCCAAAAACATTTTACTTACCCATCATACGTCGTATAGGGTAAGTCTTGTAATCGTTTTGAAAATCGAAAAAAACATTTTTGACGGATTTACACGTTTCAGACACTGGAGATTCCGAAAAACATATTTTTAGAAAAAAAATATTGCCGTCCGTCTGTGTGTCTGTGTGTCTGTAAACGCTCTATCTCCCGAAAAATTGAGATAGAGACTTGCAATTTTGAATGTACATAGTATGTAATAATGGGAAGAAGCCTATTGAATTTCAATAACCTCGATTAACCGGAACTATTTTTTCGGACTCTCGAAATATTCGTTCTGATAAAAGGTATACAAAAATTTTCGAAATTCTTTATTTTAAGAAATGAATATAAAAGACAATAAAAAAACATAAATTTTGCATAAAGCATGAAGTCGATCGGATAATGAGTTGCCGAGATATTTGGAATCCTATTTCCACACTCTTCGATTTTTCATGACCCTGTATTTCATCCAAATTTCACTTCAAAGATATATTTTAATTGGAAATTTGACGCTTAATCAGATGCAATAAACCGCTAATTGATAGAATTATTATTTTTGGAGTTATAAAGATGTTTCTTTCAAGCAATTCAGTAATCGAGCCTTTAAAGTTTATGACGTCATCAAGCCACGATTTTATTTGAATTGCAATGCATTTTATAAGTAGTTTACACATTTTTATTTTAATATTTTACATTATCCATGATGGGTAAGTATTACGATGGCTCCCAACGACTAGTTTAATTTTACAGTACAACTATAATAAAAATGCCTTTTTTAATTTCTTAATATAACAATAAATCTTTTTGTTATGAAATGTTAGATATTTTCACAGCAACAACGCTGAACAGATAATGCAAACATTTTAATTATTTTACAACGAAAGAGCTTTCATTAAGTAGACAGTTATGTAAATAAAATATTTTTAGAATCCGTAATTGCTTTCATAGATACAATAATAGACATGCGATAAATGCCTTTAGGATGACTGTTAAGTATATGTAAGAATTCGAAATATGAAAGTTAAAAACACTTTACACATACTTTTCATTGTTTGAAAATTTAAGGAAGAAAAAAAATATGTTTAAAATTTAAAATATTTTATTGCTCTTTAAAAAAATGTAATAATATACTTGGTTATATTATAGTTGTTTTATGTTATTAAAGATTTGTCGAAACACAATTTTATGTATATTAAATTCAAAAATGAAATAAAAAATATTGCAGCAAAATATAAAATTTAACATTAAATACAATTTTACTGACAAACTAAAAGCAATACAAATCGAAAGGTGAAGTATTTAAGAATCTTCAACTATCACATAATATTATTTATACAGTTACGTTTGTCATTAGCAATTGTACAGTTTATATGTGCAATTCTATAACATTAAGACAAAATAGAAATAAACCATATACTGTGTTGAAACCTAATTGGAAATGAAATATAAATGTACTGACTCTACACGCAATGTTTATCACACAAAATCAATAATCATATAATTTCAATTATATTTTTCATTATTACATTTTAGAGGATTAAAAAAATGATTTTTTTTTAAATCTAAATTTAAATGGCATGTTTTTATGTTTGGATTTTTTTTTATACTTTCTGTATGTTTTAACCCCTATAGTCTTAGAGTTAAGATTACATTTGATTACATTTTATTGAAACAATTTAAGCGTCGTTGTTTCTTTTTTTTTTTTTTTTTTTGTGTGTGTGTGTGTGTGTATATACATGCTATATTAGGCGGTATAACGACCCAACAGCACAGGGTTTTGCTATAGAAATATTCCAAAGCTCGGCTACAAAGTGCAATGAGTGGCATCAAGATTATTGAATGTTACCTCAACTATGTATACTCTCTATTCGGTACACCAGGGCTGTCCAACGCGGCACCCTTCGTAGGTTTTTTTGGCACCCTCAATTTCTTATTACACTTTTCTCTTAAAAACAAAAATCCTGTTTAAAGGATGCCTTCTTTAAAATCCATAATATTTTCATGTTTTATTAGTATTATAGGTGCGATTAAGGCTCCTTCCCCTACAATTTTTTTGAGATAGGTCCCCATGCAGAAAAGTGTGCTTCTAAATTTACTAGGATTTTTATGTGTTTTTTCATTAGGATTTATGTCTTTTTTTCCCCACTAGGATTTATGTTTTTTTTTTCCCTGCAAAGTATTCTTACATGGATTTATTAAACAGTAGAATCCTTTTTTACACTGTCAGATGTATGTACAGACGTATAAGACGCATTATTGGCAAATACGCACGTCATATCTACGACTATTTTTTAATAGTAATTTTAGCTTCGTTTAATTTCAGACATTCCCTGATTAAATAAAGAAAATATTACTATTCTAAAATAGTGTAAAATATTTTGAATAAAAAAAGGCGATAAATTGAGAACACCGATACAATGTTGAATTCAGGGGGTGTTCAGCATAGAAATGTCCCCCCGGAGCCACAGTAATCCCTCCCAGAGAAAAGTGTCTGAATGCACCACTGCACAGATAAGAAGTGTGTGTACCACTGCCATTACGATAATATTGATACATGTTTTGAACCATGTGAAATATGGCGCCCTCCATTGATTCCTATCAGCTAAGGTGTGTTCCTGTTTACTGAAAAGTTGGACAGGCTTGCGGTACATTATAAATTTTACTACCTTTTTGGAAAAAACAGCTACTTTAAATTTTGTTGAAAAATTTTAACGCAGCATCGTAAGTAATTTGACTATGGTTAATATGTGGGTATTATATTGAACAAGCGCATACAGCTCCTAATTAAAAAATAATGAGAAGTTAGAGAACTCGAAAATGTTGTCCGACATGATCAGAAATGTAAGAAATCTTATGTTATGTACCTTTAAGTGAAGAAGAAACCGATGGAACTTTTGAATCTTGAACCAGTTTTTTTTCATTTGAAACATTAAAATATAAACAGATTGTTAACAATATAATTAAAAAAGTTCTAGATGCATGAAATAATAAATGTGTCAAACATTAACAATCAATTAAAGGGTAAAATAATAACCGTTAAATTGTACGTAATACTTTAAGTATATAATTTATATACTATTATGATATGTTAAAATACTGAAATTTTTAATTGTTTGATATCGATTTTGTGATTTTCTTTCAAATTTTAATGAGCATGATTTATATATCGATTGAAAATATTTAATGAAAAATTTATGTTGATTAAAAGGAAAAACCACTATTGCGTAATGTTATTGTAAAGAAACACAAAGTTATATTTCCCATATATGCATTTCATTTACGCAAATGATATCATTATATCCGTTATTTTATAAATTTACCGGTTAAACATATTTAAAGCTCTATTTATTCTCTATATATTCTTTTCATTCTGTAATCTATATAAATCAATTTTACAATACCTGTATATTTTTAGAATATAAAGATATTTCATTCAAAATGAAATAATATTTTTCTGCCTTTTTAAAATATTTCAGTGGTTGGTTTTATTTTTTCATTTTAATAAGGTATTTTCTTTTGATATGCAGTTACTGGTTTTTATCTATCATACATGCATTTTAAATCATGTTTCCATCATATTCTTTATTTGTAGTGCAGAGAAGTTACGAAGGATTTCTCATTCGAAAAATTGTTTTTGTGAATGTTGGAATTCCGAGAATAAATAAAGAATACAGATTGGGAAATTGTACTTTATTTAAATAGAATTTATTACAAGTAGTTTCTCCGCTTTTTGAAATTGTTATTTATTTTTCTATTGATTTGTTCGTATTTATTGCTTTACGTACTATTTACGTAAGGTTTAAGGTAACTTTTCGAAAAAGACTCTACTATTGATATTAAATAACGTGGACATTTTCATACTCTAGACATTTTAATATCTAAAATAGTCATTTATTAGAGCATAAAGTAATGTAATATATTTCTGTATAAAATTTTATTTGACATCTTTTAGATATTTTGCTATAAGAAGTTTCAGAAATGTATTTATTACTAATTTATGTTTGTTGATTTCAATTAAAAATTAATGAAAGTAATGTTAAATTAATACATGCTAGAGAAAAAAATACTTTTGTGAAAGATTTTTACATTTCCTTATACAAAGCAGATATCAATATTTCAATAATTTCGAATACATTTAAAGAAGTTTCTTTTAAGTTACATATTTTCTTTTTTATACCAGTTTCTATGTCCGTATTAAATAAAAGTAAACAAATATTTATATATTTAGTATTTAAATATTTAAATTATATACACCGTTAAAGCTTCTTTATATAAAGTGGTGGTAAGAAAGAAAACTAAATATTACGCAAAATGCAAAACATGTTGATGAGTTTAATATTAAGGTAATTCTCATCTATCAATAAAGAACAATACAAGAGGATGTAGAGCAAAACATATTCACTTTTGAGTGACCTCGCTTATAGAAACTGTCTTTTTTTGTAAAAAATGTCTAAATTAAAAATATGCATAAATATGAGACAATTTGTTCATGTTGTTGAAACCTATATAAGATAATCCATCATTCCGATGTGCACACAAATAGTGCTATAATATACACACGCCCGCAAGAGACGTGACACAACTGATTTATTTTATTTATTTATTTATTTATTTTTTTTGCGTATTATTGCACTAATAGGTTTTATTTAACCCTTTATATCCTGAATTAATTTTCCAGCTACGTTTTAATTGTACTTTTGCATCATTGGATAAGTTTTGGTGCAGAATAAACATAAGGAAAAGGAAAATAATTTTTATAGTGTTTTAGTGGTTAGTTATGCAACTGTAACCACCATAAATTTTTTACCCTATGATATAAAATAAAATAGTAAATTTCAAATTGTAAACCTCAAATAAAATATAGGAAATGTAGAGTATAGAAAACAATAGAAAATAATAGTACTAAATAACCGGTAATAAACCACTAAAATTACCCAAATGAAGAACAACATGCATGTCGATTCTATTGCAAAATGGATATCGAATGTAGCGTGGCAAATGTAAAATCCCTACAATGCAAAGAAAGAAGATATGCGCTTGAACTTACCATCTGCTGCCTGCTGTCAGAAATACACTCTTTGTGCGATTGTGAATACCGTTAGGAAAAACGGTCATATTACGAATATATAGGTGTTTCATTAAAGTGGTAATTATAAGTACCGTCAGGATAAAAAGGGTTAAGAGCGTCTTGATACAGGAAAAGTGTCGTAAAAGAAAAGCGTAGTTATCCGGATAACCGCTAGATAACGCTATATTTCACTTTGTCACCATAAAAGTAGGGCAAATTGTGTGTGAGGATAAATTTATTAATCCTTCCTATCTGTTGTACGTCTTGATTTTTGGGATTTTAAACTTTCATGTAAGCTTTTATAACTGAATGCGTAGCAACCGTTTTATGTTACAGTAAGGAATGTAAATCACTTTCTGCCTTTTATATGAAATATAGTACATTGAGGTCCTATCGCTACTGCGGGAACGATAATCTAAATGATATATATCATACATTAAGGCGCACATCAGAAACATGAAGCATTTTGTAAAAGATTCAAACTATCAAATCTTTCCTATGCGATTAAGCAGCTATTAAACCACCTTTCTCTTCATTTGGACCTTATTTGAAGCTCCTAAGTTAAAAAACAAAATGTCATTAAATGTCTTTTTGACTAAATATTAATTCGAGTAACTGACTGATTTTTCTGCCATTTCCACAACCAGCATAAAATTAGCCAATATTTTTCATCAAGCGACCTCATTTTTCATGTATTTCCCTAGCTATTTAAAAGTGTATATCGTTTATTCAAACGTTAGCAGTAGATAAAACAAATTTTTGCAATATGTAATCCTTGTATCATGTTTGGGATGGTAAATCTGGTTAGTTGTCCACCATAATTTTACAGCTTTGTTATTTGAGTAAAAATTCCATATTGGAAAAAAAAGAAAGAAAAAAAAACATATATTTTGAAACAATTTTCATAAAAAAATTCAGCAGTCAGAGAGGTAAACGACCAGATGTCAGAAGTCCTTTATTCTACTCAATTTAGAACTGAGTTTTAATTATGAAAATTTAATACATTATTTTTTCATATATTTTTTACTGATAATTCACGGTCGAGAGAGTTCCCACAAAATAATTAAATGTTATAATTATTTAAGAATAATGTAAATAAATAAAAAAAAAAGTATATATAAGACGAAAGTAAAATTTTATTTGTTAAACATACATTATGAAACACTTTTCAACACTCACAGAATTCTTTAACGAAACTTCACCTTTTTTAATGTAAAAGAAGGTATGTCTATCAACAATTTAGAAAATGCATTATAAATTTGTAAACCAGATTTCTGCATAGAAAATGCATTATAAATTTGTAAACCAGATTTCTGCATAGAGAATGCATTTTAAATTTCTAAAGCAAATTTCTGCAATTGCCATTCACAGGCGGAAAGTTATTTGAATTAATTTATGTAAAACTGTATATGAATTATATATATGTATATGTTCTACATGGTATAGTAAAATGTAGTTTATTTAGAAGTCACATAACACAGTTAAAAATTCACATTCAGCAATTTCTGACAATGTATATCAATGTACTCGAATATTTTTGTACGGAACTGTATATTATTTACAGATTTTTAGACTCACCACACATTAAGCAAAAATTTAAATTCCTCAAAGATTGCACAACACTTAACAGCCCAATTTCAGAAATTAACATCCATAGAGAGCAATGAATTCAGTTTTTGTGAATTCCTCTATATGAAGATATTTGTATTCTACTAGCAGCTCTTAGCATATTAAATGCATTTCAGTTAGACAATTCATAACTCAAATAAAAACCACGAATAAGCAATTCACTTCGAAGCATAGTAATGCTAGCGAATTATTTCGTGTATCAATATGATCTAGAGAAATTATAATTACCACGTGATATGGAAAATGTAGTTAAATTTAAAAACGCAAATCTAACTTAAAACGCACTTCCATTCATTATACATGATAGACAATACTGTATCCTAAATTTTTGTTTCTCCCAGTAAATGTTTGAGAAATAAGGTAAATTAAGGTAAATTCATAAGGTACATTCATCAGATTCTTGTAGTTAGCAGCAGTAATGTATACAAATTCCATTATGTTTTTAACAGTGAAACATCATTAAAATACACGGCGAAAAGTTTCCCCCGTAGATTATTATGTAACCGAATTATTTGTGTGACCCTGTAAATGAATGATAAACACTTTGATCTTTATATTCAAAAGAAATGGTATTTTAATGCACTTCTGAAACTAATATAAATTTCATTTGGTTCGAAGTTATGCAATGCTACTGAAATACACCACAAGCAATTTTTATCCATACACCATAATATGGCGGAATCCGTTTGCGTGTCCCTGTAAATTAACTATAAATGCTGCACACTTTCTTTTTAATAGCAAAAATGGCATTTGAAATCTCAATAAGATGTACCATTTACATGGTATTAAGAGTATATTTACTAGTGTTAAACAATCGACAGGCCTCACACTGCAGATAGCCAAACCGAAGTCATAAAACTGCTTAACTAATTAGGAAAGTGCTAAAAATAAATTTATACTAAGTTATGTAAATATATTTCAAATAACTATAATTTATCTATATATTATTCTCTGGTGAAAACAAGAACAACTTCCGGAAAACAATATCATTCTTGGATAAAAACAATATTAATAATTATTATATTTTATAGATTTAAATTGCATTTAACAGATATTAGATATTTTTCGTCCCTCTCCTAAATCAAATACTTCCCTGGAATCCAAATATGATCGGATCCATCAAAATCACTATTCCATGCTGCTCTGATGACCAAGAAGATTAATGGGTATTGGATTACAGAGAACCTGTCGATGTATTTCACAGCTTGGAACAAGATCACATAATTTATCTGTCAGCAGAATATATTTTTCTGGAGATATCAAACAAATAAAAGAAAGTTATATTATTATACGGTGTTTTATTAAAAGACAATGTTTAAGGATTTTAATTAAATTATAAATATTACCTTTAGATAAAAATTTACATTACATTACACAAATTTTACGTACATTACAGTACAACATATTTCTATGAATCCCTCAAACAAATTAAATAAAGTTATATTATTACATAGTGTTTTGCTAAAAGGAATATTTAATGATTTTATTTTCATTATTCCCATAAGTTGCATTATGTATGTATAATTAGATGTGTGCAAAAATGTAGATGTATATTTAAGAAAAAGAGAAAGATAAAAACAGATTATCATAGATTAACTACGATTTTGCAAGAGAAATGTATAACATTATATGAATTCTATAATTAATTATTATAACTACTTTTTTTAAAACCTAAAACATATAGTGATTTTGTGATTATAAATACACACGAAATACTTTAGTAAACATTTTTTATTCAGAGGTGTTTATTAATCTCATTTCCTCTCTATTTACAAACTAAGAAACACATTCCATATAGTGCAATTCCAAGAACATACATAACACAGTAAATATATTGTTTGATTAAGGATATACTGCTCCGGAATAAAAAAAAATATTTAATTGTTAAATAAAAATTCTTACCTATTATTTAACATCGAGTTAATGTCCTGTCTTTTTACATACTTTCTTTTAACTTACATTTCTGTATGTATGTGGCAGTCAAATCTTGTGACTCATTTTTCACCCACTCCCTGTTGATGTAGAGCTTTGAAATTTGGAATATATATGTGTTCTTGATGGCATTACATGAAATGTACATTATATTTTTAAAATGCGATCACTAAGGGGGGCCAACGTCGGCCCAAATCTTATATTTTCCCCATAGAAATAACGTTACGATTGTTTAATTGAAAAAATACCTCTAGTGTTGCAACATTCATCCATTTTCATCACATTGTTGCCCGAATCATTAGGACGTTAGCATTGAGCGATGCACACATTTGTGCTTTAAAATATAAGTTGATTTTCTATGAATTTTAATGAAAGTATGTTTATTTATTTATTTATTTTTTACATTTAATTATTTCTGTATGTATGTGGCAGTGAAATCTTGTGACTCATTTTTCACCCACTCCCTGTTGATGTAGAGCTTTGAAATTTGGAATATATATGTATTCTTGATGGCATTACATGAAATGTACATTATATTTTTAAAATGCGATCACTAAGGGGGGTCACTAAGGGGGGTCAACGTCGGCCCAAATCTTATATTTTCCCCATAGAAATAACGTTACGATTGTTTAATTGAAAAAATACCTCTAGTGTTGCAACATTCATCCATTTTCATCACATTGTTGCCCGAATCATTAGGACGTTAGCATTGAGCGATGCACACATTTGTGCTTTAAAATATAAGTTGACTTTATATGAATTTTAATGAAAGTATGTTTATTTATTTATTTATTTTTTACATTTAATAATTTCTGTATGTATGTGGCAGTGAAATCTTGTGACTCATTTTTCACCCACTCCCAGTTGATGAAGAGCTTTGAAATTTGGAATATACATGTATTACTGAGGCCAATATATGAATTGATCTTTAACTTTTAGAATTTCGCTCCTTAAGGAGGGGCAACGTATGGATTAAATTTATTCTTGTGTTTATGTATTTAAGTGGAATTTAAAATTCTTAATTTTATAATACAGCTCGAAGAAAAATCTAACAATGTTTTATCGTGTCAAAATAATTCTTCGTACATAGTTAAATTTTATCGTACACAACTGCGGATTTAGGTTTAAAATCAAGTTTACGTTAATAATTAAATATATGGTATATATATTGCATACTAATCTGTAAGATTTTTGGAAGAAGAACCTAGATATTTCCCATTCATTTTTTTTTTTTTTTTTTTTTTTTTTTTTAATCATTCTTATGTAAAATTGTAACAAGGTTCCTTCGTTCAGCGATATTTTGTTGTACAAAGGACAGAAAAATACGAAAAGCAGTCTTTTGAGACTATGATATATGTCTTTGTGAAACTTTGACATACAGAATTAATAATGGTTGTCTTGTGCCGTATGTTTTTTGTTGAAGACAATTAAAAAGAAATGATATTTTGTGAGAAATTATTAATGCACATGCGGGAGCAAGACATTTATTACTGTCCAAAGAATATAATTTTTTCCAATTTTGTTGACTTATGTAAAATCGAGTGAAGAAAGTTTCATTTTCCGAGTGTGATTTTTAAAGTTAGAAAAGTTAAGAAAAGTGTGGAGATTAAAAAATAAATATTTTTATATATTACATTTTGTAAATTTTTATGCATACTTTCCAATTTTCCAAAAATTGTTGTACAAGAATTTTATGAACGCATGTAATAATTTACGATTCAATGAGAAAAATATTTTAATGTATGTAGCGTTTTTTTATAACTTTTCTGTACTATTTGATTTATTTTAATTCTATAAGGTCAAGTAAGCAGAAACAGCCAATTTCATAATGACATGTCTTAATATATGTTTCTCAGTTATCAATATGTAAATGCTTTCAAAATAAGTAGTATTTTCCAGAACTAAATATATATATGTATTATATATATATAGTTCTCCCATATATATATATATATATGGGAACTGGGGGATGATTAGAACATTCTATATATTTCAGGCAATAAACATTTTTTTTTAATGACACTATCATAGTGTGCTTCAGAATCAAAAGCAAGACCACATGGATGTTTTCAATTTCTTTCAAAGTTGCATTTCCCGAAAACTTTACTTAAAATATTTTTTTATTATTATTTGAAGTTGTTTACATATTTTATGCATTTTAAACATTTAAGATATTTTATAGTTATTTATTGCAAGGCTCTATATTGGTAATTAAAATGAATGAATATTAACCATTGTGACAAAATAATTTCCGATACAAAATGGCTGACAATTGAATAAATGCATCATGGGAATGATTGGGACAATTCAAATGGGGATGAATGGGACTGCTTCATTCATCCCTAGAGGATACTGAATTTTTTTTATTAACTAAATAATATTATATAAATTGATAAATTAATAATTTAATGTTAATTATTCTTTTAACAATTCCTTCTCATTGTTGCCACCGTCTTCTTCAGCCATTGGATGTTTCTGTTTATGGGCCTTTTAATGCAAAGCTGAGATCAGTCCAAGATGTATATGATTTGGCTGACAAATAATCTTGGAGAGCATATTACAATTTATAACCTCTCAGCTTTTGCCGAGGAGGCATTTTAGTCAGCTTTTAGTACTAGCAATATAAACATAACCAGTGGTTTTCCAGTGAAAACTGCCATTTTCCTTTTTAAAAGCAATAAATTCACTGAAACTGATTTTAACACTAGAACGTCCACTGGTGTCATTTCGACACCAAACCGAATTTAGCCTTATATCTCTATCACATTTTTTCACCTATATTCTTCAAATTGTATGACTTTTAATCATTTTACGTAATAAGCACACTATCGAAATTTTTATTATGTAATTCGATTTTTTAAAAAAATTACAGCCAAATTCACCTAGAACGTCTGTTGGACGTCCCGACACCAAGCAGAATTTACAACAAATCACCGTTCTTTTGTGAAAATGTAACAATATAAGCTTAATTAAAGTACAATGACGCAATATACTGATAAATTAGAACTTATAGCGTCCATTTTGCACAAATAAATTAGTGGTGTCGAAATGACACCGGCGGCTGTTTTAGGATGTCGAAATTTTCGGCCGTTGTGATTTAATATATTTTTGTGTAAGATTAGTCATCGTTCTTTCTTGAAAAGATAACAATATAAGCTTAATTAAAGTACAATGACGGAATATAGTGCTAAATTAGAATTTATAGCGTCCATTTTGCATAATCAAATTAGTGGTGTCGAACTGACACCGACGGCTGTTTTAGGATGTCGAAGTTGTCGGCCGTTCGAGTGTTAAACCGGCTTATGCCACTGACAGAGCTCATTGAGAACATTTTAGATAGGCCACATTTATTGTGTTACTGATATTTTCACATCCGTGCAACTTGAAATTTGTAATTCATTAAAATTTCAGTTAAAATATATAATATAAATTACAGTTTTTAATGCATAATTAACTGTGTTTTCACTTCTTAGATTACTAACACTGATATATAACAGCCATACAAGATCGTATGTTACAAATATAATTACATACAAGTTTATAATTATAAATTTTAATTTGGTGTCATTAAATACAGATAGGAAAATATATTTGTGTTCCATCCATCTCTGCTGTGGGAATGATTGGTACAGAGAAGAACTTTTTTTTAATTGCATAATATATTTCTGTATAATAATAATCTTAAATAAATATTGTGCATATGATGTATAAACATGTGCATATGATGCATACACCTAATGTATGAAATGTGATATATAATATTAATAATAACTTAAATAAAATATTTAAAATAAATATTTTTGTAAAAATGTCCCATTCATCCCCTATCTCCGTGTATATATATATATATATATATATATATATACACTGCTCAAAACAAAATGTGTGTCGTAATTTATGGCATATTGTAGTATTTAATTCTCTTTTTCTCCCCACTTAATTTATCAAAATTGCTAAGTAAATTTCTTTTTTAAAATTTGCATCTATTTATTATGGGCAATCACAAAAATCCCATCTTTTTTATACCCTCAAATATTTCATGAAAATTATTTATCGGATATCTATAATAATATGTAATTCAATAAATAAATCATAGAAATGATTCAGCTTTTCAAGATAATTTTCAATTATACGAAATTAAACAGAATCTATCTTTATCTCGTTGCACTATATCAGCAAGTTTACGTAAGAACTAAATCAACCTGTCTACATCTCATTTCAATATTTCATCAAGATTAGGCAATAACTCAAATAACAATATGAAATGAAATAAAGTCTGTTCACATGTCGAATCATTATTTCTCAGCAATAATAATTACTTTAACCTCTCATAAGTCACGCTAATATTTAATCTTTCTAAATCACTCAAGACCAAAGACAAAGTGATGCAATATTAACGACCTTTTCAATTCGATTCATTTTTAACGGATACTAACTTATGTTCGGTGCTACTCGAGAACAGTAGAAAAAATGTAATTAAAAATTTGACTTTGTAAGGACCCAGTCGTTGGGACCTAACGGCGGTTGGGCCAGACTAACGGAAAGTGTTTTCTTTTTTCTAAAAAATATGTTAACTGTTTTTTTGTATAAAGATCCTACTACTGGAGGAAATTCATAGGCAGATGAGGAATAAAAGAACTGATTTAACAACGTGTTGAGATCATTTCCAGAAAAAAAATCTTGCTGTCGAAAGAGATGCCAGAGACAGAGTTAGAGGCCTCTGTATCAACTCTAACCTTCATTTTCCTAGCTATTTCCATGTATACTCTATCATCAAAAGCAGTAATGAGATCTTTTTTTCATCTGTCCAGTTCAAAACTAATGTCACTGTATTGCGGTCCATTCGATAGATGAATAAGACTGTCTTTATTACCTGCGTCGGCCAAATTCTAAGAATACCTCCTTTCTGTGTGTGTCTGGGCATTATCATTGCTGTGTCATTGTATCTACTTCGGTGAAATCTTCAAAATTGTCATTTTATGTACCCCGATGAAATTTGTGAAGTTTATCTACCAAGTGTTTTATTTCTTCGCCTGTGTTTTAATTAACGTTGATGTGCTAGTCTCTTTAATTATAAATTTGATCTCATCCGTGTCAAAGAAAGTGCAAAATTGCGTGCTTCCATTTGATATCATCTAATAAAAAATGTGCGCCATGATAAGATTTTACGTTATTCTCAAAAAATGTGCGAGATTTGTGTGTGTGTCCATTTTATATCATCTATATGGAAAAAATGTATATGATAGTAGCATGTGTTTTCATTACATGTAAATCAACTAAGAAATGCATTACTAAATGATAGTTATCAATTAAAATTATTGATCCTTTTTGCCAGCATAGAAAAATAAGCATTTTTCTTATATTATTCTTGTATTACTTTTTTCTTTACACATTTCTCTATTATGTCAATGTTTATGCTATCATATATAAGAGTATATCAAGGTGCTTTCGATTTTACTTTTCAATGACTTTCATGTTTATATATTCTTTTACTTAATTGATGATACTTAATATTTCTTTTGATAAAAAAAAAGACAAAAAAAAGAATATATTTTTAAAGGAGAATTCTCCTAGTAATCCTTCATTTTATCTTGTAATTTTCATTTCTTTAAATTCTTCTTTTACAGCTCAGCATTTTTGTCATTGATAATTTTTGGAATGATAGATATACATAATTTTATGATTTTTCCAATTTTTTTTTATTAATTATAAATTTTATTATCTGCTTTATCCTTTTCTCTCTCCCCTACTATACTTATATCACGGTCCTCAAAATAAGGGGATATTGTGAGCTTTATAAGAAACGACCATATAATCGACAACCCTTTAAAAAAGGTGAAAGAAAAGAGGCTAACCTGAAAAATTATAACGTTTACAAAGTTAGGAATATGCAAATTTTGTCTATGACTTAAAAAAGAAAGCGTTCTAGATAAGGAGTCAAAAGCGGCTGGCATCATTCCTTATATGTAGGATATTAAAACAATTGACAGGCTTTGAATGTTTTGTAACAGTGAATGTGATGTCGCAACAAATTTACTTAGCTGAATCGGTAGCCTGGAGGGCCATCTATCGTTTAGAGTCCGGTCAAACGCGATCTGTTGTAGCGAAAGCGTTGGGATATTCGCAAAGTGTCATTTAAAGACAATGGAATCAATTTTTGGAAACAAGAAATGTTAGCCGAAGAACAGTACAAGGTCGTGCTCTTGCAGTAACACAAAATGAAGATCGGTATTTAACATTAACTACAAGAATAAACTGCAGTATGAACGCAAATCTTTTGCAACATCACTTTCAGAGGGCTACAGGTATCAGAGTTCTGTCTCAAACAGTTCGAAACCAAATGCATCATGTTGGTTTGCATGCGCGCAGACTTATTGTTTGTGTTTCTTTAACGGCGTACACTGTAAAAGAATTGGTGTAAAGTTCCTGAAAAAACCTGTGGCCACAGGTTCTGCCACAGGTTTTACAATGAATTTCACCAAAGAAATGTCAGGAAACTTACAGAAGTCAGTTATACACAAAACATATGAAACTTTGCACAGATTACCGATCACTCTTTTGCAATAATTCCGAAAATTTTCAAAAAAAATTAAAAAGTATATCTGAAAAAACTAAGGAATGTTACGCACAAAACATATGGAACGTTTCACAGTTGATCAGTAAATTCCACTTTCTCAATTAATCCGAAAAGTTACACAACATTGTGTAAGATGTTACACCAGATTTCTCGGTATTCTCCGATCAGCAGAAATAATCCGAGAAAACCCAGCAATGTTACACACAAAACATATGGAACGTTTCACAGTTGATCTGTAAATTCCACTTTCTCAATTAATCCGAAAAGTTACACAACATTGTGGAAGATGTTACACCAGATTTCTCGGTATTCTCCGATCAGCAGAAATAATCCGAGAAAACCGAAGAATGTTACACAGTAAACGTCAGAATATTACGCAGTTTTTTTACAGAGGACCATCGTGTTGCCGCGTCGACATGTACATCAGGAATGGAGCGTTGATGGCCCAGTGATATAGAGGTGAGATCCTCGATCTATTGTTGTCCCTTAAGCTGCACCAATCGGGGATGAATTCGTTTGGACGATAATGCAAGGCACATCTTGCTCGTCTAGTGCACAATTTCCTTCTCGACGAAGGAATCCTTCGACTGGATTAGCCAGCATATTCCCCAGACATATACCTAACAGAACATGTTTGGGACATTCTAGGGAAAATTATTGCTGATCGCTTATCACCACCACAATCAATTCAGCAGTCGGAAAGCTCTCTTCTATAGGAAGGGGGAAGATCACCCAAATGTCTCGTTCATAAACTCTTTGATTAGATGCCTCGTATGTGTGTGACATTGTTCTCGGCCATGCGAAACCATATTCCTTATTGAAACTTATTTGTAAAAGATAAATCACAATTTTTGGTTGTTCGTATGATATGCACGAATTGTGCATTTTTGTTTATCGAAACAAACAAACAAACATGTAATTATCGCATGTTTGTTTAGAATTTGGCGCTAACGGATATGAATATATAGTTTTATGCGTATGATTAGGAAAATGATTACAACAAGGAAAGATAATAATTTGCGAGAAATCGCATTCAGTAAAACTCATAAATTAATCGGTGGTTTTTTGTAATGTGCTGTCTAGTTTCAAAATGTCAGCCAGCCTAGAAATTTAAACTGCTCTATCTCAGCCATTTTTTAAGATCGTGGTAAAATAAAAAATGCTCCGGAATCATTGTATCAAGACCTAAAACTCAAGCAAAAAATAAATTTGAATTTTTAACTTTTTGTATATTTATTTTAGTTTCAAATCGTTCAGTAGCCGCCATTTTGACCATCTAAATAACCTGCCTCACAGATGTTTAGTATTTAGTAACCATACAAGAGATGCATGATCAGTATGAATGGTAAAATTTACACCATGAAAATAATGATAGAATTTGTCTAACGTGTCATTGATGGCAAGACACTCTAACTCGGTAATAAAATAATTCTTCTCATAACTTATCAATCCTCTAGAGTAATAAGCAATTGAATCTAAAAAAATAATACTATCTGGTTGTTTTAGGACTTCACCTACTGCCACCTGTGAGGCATAAACAAACATATGGAGGGGTAAATTAGGGTAATAATTTTTTAAGATAGTTTGGCTATTAAGGCATCTTTTAATTTTTGGAAATAATCTTGACAATCTGTGTTCCATTCCCATATTGTATTTTTCCTGAGTAATCTATTAAGAGGGCTTCGAATTTCGGCATATTTATCTATAAACTTGTGATAAACATTGATAAATCCTAAGAATCTCTGAAGTCCCTTTACATTTGAAGGGGGTTTTAATTTTTTTATTACTTCAATATTAGCATTAGCAGGAGTTAATGTACCATTCTGGATGGTATATCCTAAGAAGTTAATTTTATTTTGAACAAAATTGCATTTAGATAATTTAAGTTTAATGTTTTCAAGTCTACATAATTCAAATATTTTGTTTAAATGTTACATGTGTTCTTCGAATGAGGAAGAAAAAATAATGATATCATCAAAATAATGGCAAGCAAAGTCTATTTGGTATTTAATAAGTATTCTTCTAAGGGTTCTGTTAAATATTTGGGTTCCTAATTAAATACCGAAGGGAAGAACTAACCATTCAAAGAGCCCAAAGTTGGTAGCAAAAGCCAATTTTTCAGTATCGGATGGATGTATGGGTATGTGCCAGTAGCCAGAGGCTAAATCTAAAGTAGAAAAATACTGCGCACTATTCAGTCTATCTAAAATTCCATCGATACGAGGTAGGGGTTCTGAGTCATTTTTCATTATCGCATTTACTTTTCTATAGTCAACACATAATCTAGTTTTTTTTACCTTCTTCTATTTTCATTACTAATGTAATAGGGGCAGAATAGGGACTATTGCTCTCTTTAATTAAACCAGCATCTAATAATGATTGAATTTGATTTGAAATCTCTTTTTCTTCTAAAGGGGAAGTTCTGTACGGCCTCAGAGATATTGGTAGGTCAGAGTTAAAGAAAATACGTTGCGGTTCAATATTAATTCTCCCGACATCATATTTATTTTTAGAAAATATGTCTAAATAATCCCTTATACTTTCCCTTAAAGTTTCATTTTCTATAGAATTTATTTCCCCAAGTAATTTAGAATTATCAACATTAGATTGAGCAAAGGATTGAGGAGATATGATCTTTCCATAATCGGGATGCACTCTCTGATAATCATAGTTAACATTAAAATGAAGTAATCTTAAATTATCACTGGAAATGCTCTTATATTGATTTAAAACAAGGTCTCCTTGTAATATTCTACATTTAGCACAATCAATAATTAAATTAAACTTACAACATTCTTGTAAACCTAATACAGCATAATCTAGATTGGTATTACGTATCAAAAATCTAATATTTTGTTGCACATTACCTAATTTAAACAATAAATTACAAGCTTTATCTATTCCAACAATTCCTGTGGCATGGCCAATAATAACAGGTGGAATATTGATAACTTTAGCATTTAACAATTTAACAAATTTAAAAGGTAAAATAGTTATGGTTGAGCCAAAGTCAATCACACAAGGTAATTCCCTGTTATTTACATATCCAGATACAATCAATTGTCATATATTATCATTAGATGGTTGTGGTTGACTAAGAGGAGGTGCATAAGATTGCAGAGGGCTAACATTGAATGCACAATTCCTCTCCCAGTGGTAAGCATTTTGGATACCTCTATTTAAACACATTCGACATGGCCTACTTGGATATTTTCTCTGAAAATAGGTAGTAGGCAACCTAGGATTGATAAATCTAGAATTTGGAGCATTAAATTGCTCTGTGAATGAAAATTGGAATTTGGCACATGAAAATTTCGACTTGGGAGAACCCAACGTCTAGGTGCCTGATCATATTGTGGCAATGATCTATAATTCTGAAAATTACTCCTAGAATTACTATTGTTGACATGAGAAGTAGGAATCACTACTAGCTGTTTAGTCATTCGGTACCAGTCTATTGTATTTTTTGGAGGACTACTAATCATATAATTCTGGTACTCGGGTTTGAGACCGTCTGTTAATCCCTGTACTATTATAGTTTCACATTAGCAAAGTTGTCTACCTATTTCAACCTTTTTTCGAAAATACTTTTCCAAATCATTGAGATCATTTAATTTCATAGAAGCAAACTCTGAAAGTAGAGGAACATGAACATTAATAAATTTTTCAGTAAGAATATCAGTTATTTTATCAAAGGCATTACATTCTAAACATTCATTAATAAATACTTTTAGAGCCTCTCCTTTCCAATATTTGGAAATATTTTTAATCTTCCAATTTTCATCTTTCTTATCAGAAAGACATGTTTTTTCAAAATTGAACCAAGACTGTATGTTCATTCCAGATTCGAAATCAAAAGGAATGATGTTTATTTCGATTTCTCTCATTTTGTTATCACCAGGGACTTTTACAAATCCAGATCGCAATAATATTAATATAAAAATTAAAGAGAATTAACACAACAAGATGTAAAACAAAATTTAAATTAAATAACAAATGTAAATACCTCCTTCTCTAATAAATAATGATAATAATAATACAACAAATAAGAAAATCTGAGCGAAACTTAAATAACATAAAAATAAATAAAATAATAAATAATACACACAATAATAAATATTTGCATAACTTACACAACTACTTTTGGGTAGCAGTTTTCCTTTTGTAATTTTTAAGAAGACAGATAATTTTACTTATTTAATTGTATGATGATAATTTTTTTTTTTTTTTTTTTTTTTTTTTTGTTTGTAAAACAAAATTATTTATTAGATTATTCCGTAGTCATATTCGAGATGATGCATTGTAGAAATTTCACACAGCACGTATCCGATGTTGTCCAGGTATAAAAGATTCCATCACTTTTTGAAAATATTCGATGCACATTTTGTGAGAATCAGACAGACACACCGCAATGAAGATGTACAGCAGCATTCAGCAAATATTCGCAGCTCCTCTGTTTATCAGAAGATTGGCATGGCTTGGCGTAAGTTCATTGCATCCTTGCCGGCTTTTTGTGGCGAGGAATATATATATATATATATATATATATATATATATATATATATGCAGGGTGCTTCACAAAGGACCCCTAACTTTAAAAATCAATAACCCGGAAACGGTGATAGATAGAAACATGAGACCAATGGTATGTTTATTAAAAAAAACGTAAGAATCTTATACGTAAATCTCAAAATTTAGTTAAAAATAGCACCGATAGATGGCACTGAGAGCGTTAAGAATCCTTCTAAACAGAGTTCAGAAGCATAGAAAGACTAGCCGTCGAAGATTTTCCCATTGAAATTTGACCGCTATTTTCGTATAGTGAAAATAATTCGCATCGGCCACGTTGCCTGTGTGTTCAATTTTTTTGAAAAGATCACGAATTGTTTTCCCATTTGGGCCTTTTGCTACTTGAAATCGCGTTTGAAAACTTCTCCTTGTGGCAGTAGGACTATGATTTAATCGGTGGTACTCCAACACAATAAACACATGTTCCTCCACGGTATACATCACTTTCGGAATTATTTTCACTATACGGTAATAGCGACCACATTTCAATGACGAAATCTTCGACGACTAACCTTTCTATGCTTCTGAACTCTCTTTAGAAGGATTCTTAGCGCTCTCAACGCCATCTGTCGGTGCTATTTTTAACAAAATTTTGAGATTTATGTATAAGATTCTTACGATTTTTAAATAAACATACCACAGGTCTCGTGTTTCTATCTATCACAGTTTCCGTGTTATTGATTTTTAAAAATAGGGGTCCTTTGTGAAACACCCTGTATATATATAAATTATATATATATTGAAAAAAATATATATAAATATACCGAAATATACCGAAATTTTCAGGAATTCCTTTCCTCCCAACGGCTGCAATAGGTAGCTTTATACTTTGAAAACTACTAAAGAATAAAAAAGCTAATAATTGAAAGCTACATGATGAGCTTAATACACACAATTAGTTTCATAAAAATTTATTTATAAATACGAGTGTTATCGTATGACATAAATCTGATATATATATATATATATATATATATATATATATATATATATATATGTAACTCTCGAACTATATGCACTCCATCATATTTTCTCTCCTTTTTTTTTTCTTTCAAAAGAACTGACAAGCTGAGTAAATTAGGCTTTACCTGAGTACATTAGATCTCCGACTTCTTATACCATTGCTACTAAAGAAAACCCTTTTTCTCCCTTAGGAAATTATCATATATCAGCTTTGTTTCCTTACAAGCAAGGTGGTGGTGGATGTTCTAAAGGCTTCATTCGTCCAAGAGGCAGACCCGGGAAACGTCAGACGCCCAGCCAGCAAATATTTACCAAAGGTTAAAAAAACACGAGAACAATAGTGGTATCTAGTCACCAGAAATCATCCCGAAGGAATCCACCCAGGAAATGCGCACTGCATCTGAGGGACCAGTAATGCAGTGTGAGGGGAAGAGTGTAACGCTCGAACTATACGCACTCCATCAAATTTTTTCTCCTTTTCTTTTTTTTTCTTTCAAAAGAACTGACAAGCTGAGTAAATTAGACTTTACCAGTAGAGAAGGATGTTTTACAGAGTTTGTTGCCGACAAGGCATCTGAGATAAGTCGTAATGTTAAATTAACTGAGTTATTTTGTAAATAGTAACATGTATATACGTTGTAAATATTAAATTTATTAGTCAATGAAGAAGTTATCAAGTTTTAATTTGTAAGTAAAATAGTTTCTACCCCGGATTCTAATAATATGTCATAAGAAGTGGCCCTCAATGTCGAGCCCGAATAGAAAATTGTGTTAAACTGTTTTTTTGCAAAGAAAATTTTGATACTAAAATACAAAAAGTATTTCTTTTGATTCATCCGGAATCTGAGGATTTTTTAAAATTCTGTATTTGATTCGTCCAGAATCGAAATATTTTCTAATTATTCTATTCAACCTGAATGATATTTTCCTTGGAATTGAAATACGAAAAATCGTCTGCAGCTTCAAGTGTTTTAGTATCTGAATTAAATGAAGATATTCATAAGAGAAATATATCTAATATTATTATTGAAGTTATTATTATACATGAGTGCTTGGCATTATTTTATTTATTATATGAAGAATTGATTTAAATTATTTGCAAATAATGTTTGATATTATTGTGTAGAAGAAAAAAAAGGAAAATAGTTGGTGTCATTATATTGAGTTTTGAAAGATATTGTATGTTATTTATGTTCCATATATGTTATGAAAAATTACATAAAAGTAAATTATGTTGCTAAGAGTTATTCGTAACACAAATTAAGTTTGAAGTTAGCTAAAACATAATTAATTCAAATGATGACGTTTCTGTCTAAGGGTAAGAAAATTGATTTAATCACTTTGGCTTCAGAGTTAAAAGTACAAATAAGTAGCGATGATAAAGTCCTCGAATTACGTGATAAAATTGTAAATAGCGAGGTATTTAAAGATAACATAGATTTTGTACAGGGAATTTTAGAAAATATCGTAGAAGAAAGAAAGACTCTTGAGGAAGAGAAGCATTTAGCCGAAGAAAGAGAATTTGAGCTACAGAAGCTCAGGTTAGAAGCAAGAACAAGAGATGTTGTTGCAAATACAAGCAACCCTCTAGAAACTTCTTCAATCCGCGTTGACTTGAAAAAGGTTTTACCCGATTTCAATCCTGAAAAGGATGATATGAATTTATTTTTAATAACTTTTGAGAGGCAAATGAAACTTTTAATGGTTTCTAAAGAACTGTAGATTACGTATTTAATTGGAGTCCTTCCAAATGAAATCGGTAAATTAATAGCGCGTGAACCTGAAGGAAAATTTGAGGATTATTCTTATATTAAAGATATATTGTTGCAGAGGTTCAAGTTAACTGCTGAAAGGTTTAGAGTTTTATTTAATCGACATCCAAAGCGAACCGATATTAGCTGGAAAGAATATTACTTTGAAATTAGAAGTTATTTTGAGGGATGGCTATTCGAATTAAATATAAATTCCTTTGAAAAACTATCGGAATTAATTATTGCTCATCAATTAAAGAAAAAGGTTTCCCCTGATTGCAAAGAACATTATTTAGACCAATGGGAGAATTTAACAGATACTGTTGAATTAGCTGAAAAGTTAGATTTATATGATAATTTGAGGTCACACAAAGTATAAATAAAGAGATCAAATAAAATCAGTGAGGTCGGAAAATCTAATCGCTTTAAAAAAACGTCTTAAGATTTTAAAAGAGATGAGTTTGGTAAATTTGGCAATCAAAATGAGTCCAAGAGAAATAAAATTAATTATCCTTCAAATTTAAATCGGCCAATGTTAAGTTGCTATGGATGTGGAAACCAAGGAGTTATTAAATCCAAGTGTCCAACTTGTTCTCCGAAAAATGTATCGGCGCACTTTCAATATCTAGTATTTCGTACATGCAATATACAAACATCACCATCATTATTAGTAAAAATAAGTATAAATGGTCTCTCTGGCACAGCTTGTGCTGCACTGGCGCAACACATTGTGTTGCTGGTGAAGTTATGTATTCTTTATTAAAAGACCAAGGTGTGAAGTTCGAAAAAACTCAAATGATCGTAGTCTTAGCGGATGGGCTACAAAACACTAGCGAAATTTATAAAACAAAAGTTCATGTTAAAATTGAATGTCGCGATGTTAAAACAACACTTTATGCTCTGCCGAATGCCGAAAATAATCCTACAATTTTGGGAATCGATTTTTTAATGCAAAGCAAAAATTGTTTTGGATGTAGTAAATCAAGAATGGTTCTTTGCTGATAGATGCAGGTGGAAGTATAGATTCGCCGAAGATACTTATAGACCTCCCAGTGAATTATCAGTAGAAACCGTTGAATTAGACACTGTTTTTCTTAGATAAGATGAAGGTAGACATCTCACTTCAGAGCAACGAGTTAGGTTGAATGAACTGCTTGGAAAATTTACAAGTATCTTCCAACTAGAGGAAGAGACTACACCTAAAGTTAAACATTATATTGATACTGGATCACATCCTCCTGTAGCAGTACCACCTTACCGGATGTCACCTGCAAAAAAGGAAATTTTGCGTAAAGAATTAGATGAATTACTCTCTAAAGGTATAATAGAAGAGTGCGAACATCCTTATGCCTCGCCTGTAGTATTGGTCCCAAAACCAAATGGAAAAATTCGCCTTTGCGTCGATTATCGAAAATTAAATGCCATCACAAAGACGGATAATTATCCATTTCCGCGGGTAGATAATTTGTTCCATGAAGCTAAACATACACCTTATATGACCACGATTGACCTGAAGTCTGGGTACCACCAAATTGAAGTAAATGTTGCTGGTAGAGACAAAACTGTATTTATTTGTCCATTCGTAACTTTTCGGTACATTAGAATACCTTTCGGATAGAAAAATGCCCGAGCAACCTTTAAGAGAATAATAGATAACATTCGAAAGTCCCTCAAAGACATCTTTGTATTGTCTTCTTTAGATGATATTATAATTTTGTCGGAAAGTTTTGAGAAACATTTGTCTGACTTAAAAGCAGTTTTTAATAAACTATCGGAATTCCCATTGTATGCTAAACGTGAAAAATGCAATTTTGCTTGGCCCCGTGTTAAATATTTAGGACATTGGATAACAAGCTCTGGAATCGAAGTCTATCCTGGAAAAACCGCTGCAATTCAACAAATGCCTGCTCCTAAGACTGTTAAACAAGTTCAATCCTTTTTTGTAGTCCTGCGCCTGGTACAGAAGTTTTATTCCCAAATTTTCAGATATACCTAGACCTTTAAGTAATCTTACGAAGAAAAATGCAACCTGGAAGTGGGAAGAAGCAGAACAAACGCTTTCGAAACATTGAAAAGTTCATTAATCAATCCTCCAGTACTGAAACAAAATGATCCGACCAAGCTACTTTCTTCGTACAGATGGCAGTGGATATGCTCTAGGTGCTGTCCTCCTCTGGGGTCAGGGAGAAGAAGAGCATCCAATAGAATATGCAAGTCGTTTGCTAACTGCACCAGAAAGAAACTATTCTACCACCGAGCGCGAAGGACTTGCTCTCATTTGGGCTTTAAATAAATTTCGTGGCTACATTGAAGGACATGAAATAACAGTTGCCTCCGATCATCAGCCCCTAAAATGGCTTATGAGTTTAAAATCACCGTCAGGCAGACTAGCCCGATGGGCTTTGCAGTTACAATCTTTCAACCTGAAGATTGAATATATTCCTGGAAAAGCAAACGTTGTTGCTGATATGTTGTCTCGCCCTATTTGCAGTCATGAAGAACCCTCTTGTGAAATTTGCACAATTTCGATTGAAATGCCTATTAGATCGCCTAAAGATATCCGAGAACAGCAATTAAAGGATGAAGATTTGAAGAAAATCATTGAAGCGTTTGAATCTAAAGAAAATAATACAGATTTTGCTAATTGGACTGAACGTGGTTACCTCTTAAACCAAGGAGTCCTGTATCGTTACTCTCCAGAATCATATTCAGAAGAAGCCCAATTGGTTGTTCCTGTTCAAGAACGGAAAGAAGTCTTGAAGAATTACCATGATTAACCGACCGCAGGCCATTATGGAGCCGAGGGAACCTATTACAGAGTATCCCAAAGATATTACTGAACTGGAATGAGAAAAGATATCGCAGATTATGTTAAAAATCGTGGAGACTGTATTCGTTATAAAGTGAGTAACCAAAAACCTGCTGGACTTTTACAAACACCTGTCCATAGTCAAAGATTTGAGACCCTCTCAATAGACTTATTTGGTCCCTTGCCAGAAACAGAAGATGGTAAAAAGTGGATTTTTATAATTGAAGACTGTAGCACTAAATGGGTAGAACTATTCGCATTAAATATCGCAACAGCCACGGAATGTGCTGTTACCTTAATTGAGAAAGTGTATTTAAGATATGGTTTTCCAAGAAAAATCATTTGCGACAATAGTCCGCAATTCATCAGTGCTGTGATGAAACAAGTTTGTTTGCTCTTAAAGATAGATCAAAGTTTAACTCCGGTGTACCACCCTCAAGCAAATCCGGATGAAAGAAAAAAACGAGATCTAAAACCCCGCTTAGCGATGCTAGTTGGAGATGATCATACAACTTGGAGAGAAAAATTACCAGTAATCCGTTTTGCCCTTAATACTGCAAGATATAGTTCCACAGGTCACACAGCTGCATATTTAATGTTCGGTCGTGAATTACGTACCTCCGATGATGTTGCTCATGACTTACGCCCTGTAATTGCGAATGATAATTTCATACCCGAAATAACCCCTTACTTAAAAAACTTTGCTAAAATTACTATGCAGATAACAGATCGCATAGAACAAAGCCAAGATAAGTATAAATATTATGCCGACAAACATTTAAAAGCTTCTGAACAATATAAACCAGGCGATCATGTTTGGGTTACTTTGCATCCCATTAGCCAAAGGAAAAATAACAAAACAACTAAATTCATGCCCCGTCGCGATGGCCTTTATGTTATTTTAAAACAAAGATCTCCTACTTATTATAGCATTGCTACTAAAGAAAACCCTTTTTTCCCCTTAGGAAATTATCATATATCAGCTTTGTGTCCTTACAAGCAAGATGATGGTGGATGTTCTAAAGGCTTCATTCGTCCAAGAGGCAGACCCGGGAAACGTCAGACGCCCAGCCAGAAAATATTTACGAAAGGTTAAAAAAACACGAGAACAATAGAAGTATTTAGTCACCAGAAAACATACCGAAGGAATCCACCCAGGAAATGCACACTGCATCTGAGGGACCAGTAATGCAGTGTGAGGGGAAGAGTGTAACGCTCGAACTATACGCACTGCATAATATTTTCTCTCCTTTTCTTTTTTTTATTTCAAAAGAACTGACAAGCTGAGTAAATTAGACTTTACCAGTAGAGAAGAATGTTTTACAGAGTTTGTTGCCCGCAAGACATCTGAGCTAAGCCGTAATGTTAAATTAACTGAGTTATTTTGTAAATGGTAACATGCATATACGTTGTAAATATTAAATTTATTAGTCAATGAAGAAGTTATCAAATTTTAATTTGTAACTAAAATAGTTTCCACCCCGGATTCTAAATAATATTTCATATATATATATATAAATCAACATTTGAACTTAGGGTATTTTTGGGGTCTGGGGGTCATGATGAGTAAAAATATACCAAAAATTTCCGGAATTGCTTTCCTCCGAACGGCTGCAATAGGTAGCTTTATACTTTTTTTGGATTGAAAGCTACTTAATACGTTATTGTTCTGACTATCTATTTTCCGCAAATTATTAGCATTATTGTCTACAAATTAATTCTAAACTTAATTTTAAAATACTTTCGAATACTAATTTCATATAATATGTATATTATATATACAGATGTATTATATGACGAGATATACCATTTAGTAGTGTACACCAAATACTTGACAGCAGGCGTTATTTCCTTTCGGTGAAGATCCATGAAAAGTATATACTGCAAATAAAATAATGGTGATACATTCCAAACGATCAAATATTGAATGATTGTGGAGATGAAGAATACTAGTTTTCAGTCATACCAACGTACATTGCATAGTTAAAAACAGGAAAGTGCAAACAACTAAATGAGCGACCACAATGAGTAACAGTGCAGTCATACTAACTTAGAACTGCGCGAATCAAAAATATTAGTGACAATCGCCGATAATTCCTGTATGTTTCCCTGAGAAAGAATCAAACAGTATTAGCCGATTTTTTTTTTTGAATATTCGTCACAAAATGGAGCACACACGAATTAGGCAGTACGGCATTAAATTCTAAAGAATCAGGAGTCAATCTTCTCTAGCCGTGGCTAGTTTTAGCAAAAGTTCTATTTAGCTAAAGTTCTATTTGGAAAAAGTTTTGTTCTATTTAGCAAAAAGTTCTATTTAGAAAATGTTCTGTTCTATTTAGCAAAATTCTATTTAGCAAATTTCTATTTGGAAATCATTCAATTTATCTTAAACGCTTTCACAGGAGACAGAAAATGCATACTACAAATGATTTTATCCAATCAAATTCCAAATTTTTGGAATGAATATGGATTAAACAAAATGAAGTAAAGTAGTTTCCAGAACGTTGTAAATCAAAGCTTAGGGGAAAATCTATATTCGTGTCGAACTTTTTTCAATAGAGTACATTGAAATCATTGTAAGAGACAAATCTTAAAGGCGCCGAAGAGGCAAATTTTGCAAAGTGAAAAGAATAATAATAATAAAAAATATGATGCGTTGGAAATATTTAAGGTTTTGAAAGAGAAAATAAAATAAGACATTTTAAAGACTTATATTATGTTATTCCACGACCAGGAATGTTCAATTTTCCATACATGATGAACATTCCATGTAAAAATCAGTCTACCTTTTTATCACCAATTAGTACAGAAAAACTGCAGGACATTTTTGACTGATAATATTGTATACTTTCCGAAAATAAATTCAATATTTAAAAAAATTGCCTCCATATTAAAAATTTCCCCAACATTGATTTTAAAAATGTTAAAATCCACTCTCTAGTATTTAACTGTACCAAATCAACCTGCATAAAGTTATAATTTATATTTGTTGGCCATTATAATTACAAGAGCAGTGTGGAAGACTTTAAAAATAACACAGTTCCTTAAAAATTTTTCTTTTATTTGAAGGCGCAATTCACAAAAAAATACAGCATATCTTAGCTGTTAACTCAAAGAAAATAAATGTACAAAGATGCAGCTACATTAAAATTATAAATTAAACATCATGCAGTAAAACGTACCAGGCAAAAAGCATCTGGCCACTTTTATATTGCCTGGACTGTAAACTGGAATTCCTTGGGCAAATTCCGTATCATCTGGTATCCCATATACAATGGTTGAAGAGTATGTCCCACATCACGTAGACGCTCGGTTTCCTGCTTGACGCGACACAAAAAAGTCCTAAGTTTTCCCCAGGAAAAGAACGGACACCGAAAAAATCGTTCAGCAGTTGAATAACACGAGCTTTGGTGGTTGGCTCAAAATGCTCTTTCAGGATATTCCAAGCTTCAGCTACATTCGTAATATGTGCAATTAATGGCTTGAACTCTGGTGACAAGGTCTGGTAGATTATGTTGTATGTCCGGGCTTTTCTTAAATTCACCTCACTTTGTTCTCTTCAAATCAGATTTTCTGTCACAGGATTAGTTTTTTCCGATTTTCTGATGTCTCACTGCTTTTATTCGTGCCGTCCTCCAAAACAGGAATCTCGATATATCCCCAAACACCAAAATGCATAAGCAGAACTTTAACTTCCATCTTCCACGTCTCCCAGTTCGGAGAGGTCAAAAGAGCAATATTCTGAAACACAATTTTTTATACGGTCTCCGTCGAAATACCAGGGAAAAACGTTAACACTGGAAAAATCCAAAATAACGATCGTCGAAAGCAAAAGTTCTTAAACGCAGGTGACTCATCTCGGGAAAAATAAATAACAACATCGGCACATGTCAACAACAAAACATCTTCACTTTCACAAAAGAGTTTAAACTGCTCTAAACCACGTAATTCTGCTACCACTGTTAGCCATTATAATTAATAGTGGCTTAATAATTAATCGCCGCGGTGAGCGACCAATCTGCGTGCGCAACCGCTGTTACGACCCGTAGTTAGCAGTGTGGAAGACATCAAAAACAACACAGTTCCTTAAAAATATTTTTTATTGGAAGACGTAATTCACAAAACAAATACAGCATATATAAGCTGTTAACTCAAATAAAATAAAAGTAAAAACATGTAGCTACATTAAAAGCATAAATTAAACATAATGCAATAAAACGTAACAGACAAAAAGAGGCAAAGTAGCAGTAAAGTTCAGTTTTTTTAACTGAATTTCCAGAATATATTTTGCATAAACATATTGCCATTACAAAAATACAAACTCTTATCTGAAACGTCATTGGTCACTTACATAGACGGTTTTAAAGTACAGAGCAACATTTTCCACCAGGGTTTCAACAAGTTGATCACAGTGAATAATAATATCTAAAATCACAGTTACTGTCTGTTACTCAGTAACGTATTTACTTTTACCGCTAGCAAGTGAAGCGGTGTACTGGCTGTTTCAGATACGTAAACAAACTAATCAAGAGATGGTGAAAAACCAAAAAGTGCATCTATAAAAGTAAATATACTGAAATATATTTTAAAGATAAGATTGAATGAATGATTTCAATCATAAAAAGACGCACAGAAGTATTATTATTATTTTTACATATTCATTGAGTTAAAGGAAAACGTGTTAGTGGTTTATCCATAAATTTAGAAAAATAAAATCAAGATTCTGAAAAACAAATGTTTCATACATTTAATTACGCAATATATATAAACAGAACTTCTAAAGATAAAATACATTGAAATAGAAAGTAAACTCCCTAAAATGTTTTCCGTTACTTTCTAATATTTTGTTTCTAATATATATGTTTTTGGGTGTTTTTTTTAAACGGATTATACTAAAAAAATGGAATGTATCTCTCGAAATTTAATGATGGAAAATATCTAAAAAATCATACACCCCTTGTTTTAACGATTGTTGATCATTTTATCTAAAAACTATATTGTAAGTAATAATCCATAATATTTTTTTAATATGAATTCTTATTAGATTTTCATTATAAAAAGATATGTGTCGAATGCATTTGGGTCTATTTATTCTATATCGTTTAAAAATCAATTGAATAATTATTTGTGAAGCTATAAGTAACGTTTGAACAGCACTTAACCCAGTTTAGGCCAATGTAAGAAAACTCAAATTTGTTTAGTTACATTTTAATTTCCTTGGCTTTAAAAAACAGGTTTTTGCCATTATTTGTCAAAATACAGTATGGGTCGTATTCGCCCACCTAGACCGATCAACAACCTTGCGTGATAAGCTTTATTACACTCTTGATGCAGATGTTCAAGATATTTTTCTAACAAATACAGGATCATCTTAAAATGTTGGGCAAATTTAAAAGAACCATAAATCTAAAGGTAATTAAGGAAACGAAATTATGTTCTTGCAAAGTACTCGGCAATTATACAAAATTTGTTAGATATAGCTGTTTTAATGTCGTGACATTCAGACGATGCATAGAATTGATGATCTGAAAATGCAAATCGCTAAACACATCCGCAATTTTCACTTTCTTCTTAGGCTTTTCGTGTACATAGTGAATTCTTTTCTTCTAAATTGATGATGCCGAAGAACTTCCTAATTGACATTTTCCCCATACCTACAATAGTTTTTGACTTGTACGCTTTCGACGCCTTAATCATCGAAGAGAATTATGAATTTGTGGTACGATTTGCATTTTCAGATCATCGATTCTGCGCATCGTCTGAATGTCACGACTTTAAAACAGCTACATCTAACAAATCTTGGATAATTAACGAATACTTTAAAAAGAAAATAATCGCGTTTACTCAATTACTTTTTGAGTTATGATTCCTTTAAATATGTCCAACCTTTTTCGATGAGCCGGTAAAATGTCTTGTTTTGGCACAGAACTAGGGTGTTAAATATCGATGTTCTGTTGTCTAAATAAATCGAAATTCATTCTAGAAAATCATTCTATGCAAATCCGAAAAACAAGAATCATTATCTATTGCGTACTTGTATATTAAGTACTGTAGCAAAGTTTATGAAGACATTTTACCAGTGTTTCTCAACATGGGTTTTAGAGACAGATGTCATCATACAATCGAAATAAAGCAATTCAACGAAGAAAAGGAAATCAAAATCATGGGTTGTATAGGACTTTTCGGCCTAAGAAGTGTTAAACTTAACACCCTTAAATTTTCCCATCTTCTAACTGTTTAAATATTTAATGAGAAATATATAAACTATATTCTTTACTGGGATGCTTTGATAAAATAATCTTCAATATGTTGTCATAAGTCAGAGTTTGAGTTTGAAATTCAGAGGTGGTAAATTTTAAATGCATAAACGACACTTATTTCGAAATTTGCATTTATAATCAAAATGTAGACACAATTCTTTGTTGAATGGTAAGTTCAAATCTTGCTGCGATAATTTGATGATGAAATACCTGGGATATCTTCCTTTTTTGGACGGTACGATGAGAATGGTTTAACAATGACATCAGAAGAAACGAAAAAAAATATTGAACACTAAACCTCTTAATTCGCATGGCAGGATATCCTGACACCATATTATTTGAGCGTTCATGCCACTATTTTCGAAACGTAATTTTTTCCTTATTTAATCTCAGAAATTTGTAATTAAATAGAGCTGTTTGAAATTAGAGACACATAAATGTTTAAAATTTACGAATCCTATATTATGAACCTATATCAGGTAAAAAAAAAGACACAAAACAAAGAAATTTTATTTGCCATATTTTTTTAAGTACCTACATGAAAAGACGTATTATTTTTGTTTTTTGTATAGCGTTCAATTACTATATTTATTCTTGGCCCATGCTCTCTGATTTCATTTTCCATGTTTTTTCACAATGGCAACTTAAACTAAAACTTAACAAGGTAAAAAAAAACTGAGCTGCGCTCGTCATCGTCTCAACCGTCGCACCCATGTCCTGAGGGACATATAACACGCACGACCAGGTTTTGCCTCCTGTATGCTCTGCGACCAGTCGGGGAACCGCCACCTGCGCATCACCCTGATTGAACTCATGTATTGAAGAACATAGGTTTTGCGATACGCGGTGTATCCCATTATTAGAGGATACCACCGCGACAACACTTGGAGACGGGCCGGAGTCCCCCAACAGCTTCGTCGCTGAATACCCAAAAGGGAGTCAGGTCCTATTCCTTAAGTACGGTCTCACCGACCCGCATTTGCTTTACCAGAACTCGAGGGATGTGGTGACCTACAAAGGTATCCACGGTTTCCTGTAGTAATGGATTTACAAAATATGCCAACAACACGCGGTGTTCCCAGGTGGTCACCCACCCAAATACTAACCTCACCGATGCTGCTTGACTTCTGTGATCGGACGAGAACCGGTATTTTCACCATGGTATGGCCGTTAGCAACTTAACAAGGAATGTCAAATGTATCTTCATCCATTAATAATACACGGCAATGGAAAGAGCAAGTGTAAAGACTATCAATTAAAAATTTGCATAACATATAGTTTAAGATACGTTAATATAAGGGTTGCCCAAATGAAAAGTGGACAAGAGCGATTGCGTCAGCATAACAGTAGCTATAGTATTGCAACCGAATAGGGATATAAAGGGCGGTAGGAGGAGTGCACCGCATACGATGTTCAACAATGAAAACTTGTTCGCGGTATAGGAAATTGATTAAAAGTAAAGTTGTGCCATATATGGATGCATCCAGATTGGAACAACGCGCGGTAGTACGGTTTCTGATTGCGGAAGGTGAGCACGATCAATTCAACACAATAATCTGACGAAAGTACAGAAAGCAATGAAAAGCAAACGGCTAGGCCTTCTCACACAACAAGAAATACTTCTTCATGGCACTGACCGCCCAAACGTCTCCCGTGAAACCCAGGCGATCTTAAAGAAATTCCGTTGGGAAGTGGTGGATTACACGGCATACAGTCCAGATTTGTAACCCTGTGACTTTCACATTTTTGTGCCACTTAAGGGAGCATTACAGGGGAAAACATTTGCATTCGAACGATGAACTGAAGGAAGCTGTGCAGTGCAGGACTTCTTCAAAAATCAACAGTGAAGGCATAGATGTGCTGCCGGAACGATGTGACCTGTGTTTCAACGCCCGTGGTGATATCTTTTGATTTCCAATAAGGGTCCTATTTTTATTCAACATGTCCACTTTACATTTGGGCAGCCCTTATAGTCAAAATAAAAGTATTTTTATTTTATTTTAATCTGCCTTATAAGTTAATTACTTCTGCGTTAAAATAGTGGGAATACGAATATATGACAGCTACATCTGTGGAAATACGAGTTATTCCAACACATATTCAAAGATATTTCTTATTGCATAGTTATTACTTAAAAAATGTTCCCTGTATGCTTTAAATAAGCTCAATAACTCGTACAAAGATTGAACATTTTCTCTTATTAATAAATTATGCTGAAAGAAATTTTGATTTGTTTAAACACAGGAAAATCATCATTTTATTTGATTTTTTTTTCGTTTTCATAATTTTTCGTTTTTTTATGTTATTTTACTGTACACATGTACTAACCAGTTGCTTATTTATCCTGAAAAGAACGGCAGCTCTATGATCAGCAATATCTTGGAAAAAGTTTGAAATAGTTTGATATATTTCTGTATCAAATACTGACATACAAAACTAATGATAAATATTTTTTGTTCTCTTATCTTGACCACAAAGATAAAAAAAACTATGTAAACGGAGAAACAGGATTATTCTATGCAATTCAATTGTAGGAATACTTATTTTGCTTACAGATGTGTAGAATTCTTTTTTTTAAATGTGTAATCAAATGTAATGTATTAATTAGTTAAATTTTAATAAAACATGTAACTTTGATTTTCTGTATACCACATTTTTAAAAGAAAGGAAATCGCGACTTTCAGTTTTTAGCGGGCAGAAAAAAGTTTAAAATTCATAAAATTGGGAGTATTGTAATTCAGTAAGCTTTGAACATAATGTAATGTAATATTGATTCTTTCTTTGCCATAGTGCAGCATTTTCCTAAATATAGGTTTTAGATAAAGGTAGACGCATAAAAAGTTATATTTTGTATTTTTATATGTATACACCAACTTATTAAACTAATGACATGCTTAAAAATAAACTTGATTTACGTGATACTTCTGTACGTTTAGAAATGTGCTTTTATCATCAGCGGTTTAAGAGATAATCCATATTACATTTATTTTTACCCTTTTATTAAGTAGTTGGAATATGTGTTGTACCAGCCCTTATTTATTTTTTTCATTCGTAGAACTTTTAAAAAAAATAATTCCTTCCATACAGTTATACTAGGACGCTTTCAAAAGAAATTTACCCCAAAGATTTTTATTTTGTAAATTGTATATAAAAACAGACGTGAATATAAAAATAGTCGCCATTCTAGCCTGTAATCAAGAGGTTAAATCACATGATATGCATGTATATAACACAGTTCGAGAAAGCAAACAAAATCACCACCCCCTTCTAATTTTGCAGCAAATCATTGTACAAAATTGTCACTGGAATCGATGGGTTATAAATAAAATAAATCAATTAATCTTGTACTTAAATATTGCTTAGGGCATTGTTTAGATAGATAAGTTTTAACCAACCTGACAATTTTCAATACTGTCAACTAATTTTGACATCATATTTGGATTTCTAAGTAAATTTTAGCTTTGGATACCAAACAGAAGCTCATTAAGAAAAATAGTTGTAGCATTAATCAGGCTTAAAATTTTAAAATCCTACTGTTAAATGCATATTTAAAAGTTGAAAACAAAAATAGAATTCGGGTAATATTTAAAGCATAACTCAAACAGTACTTGGTGGAATGAGCTTTAATTTCTTATTTCTATGTTTCAAGTTTCTAGAAATTGATAATTTTTGTTAAATAATACATTAATTAAAGTTAATATTTTTTTTCGATATTTCCTTTCGAGAATTAATGAAATTCTTTTCGAAACAAATATGAACCTTATGTAACCTCTGTCTAAATCGCTTTCTACATGCTTCCAATTTTAGAAAACAAGCTTTCAACTCATTACACCAGCAATGTTTGAGATACGCTTAAAAAGCACCCGCGTTGCAATACATATATATTTTTAAAATTAAAAATGATTTTTTACATCCGGAATTCCAAATATTAAACGTGCATAATTCCTAACATACTTGACCTAATAACTTACCTTTTTGTTTTCGAAAATAATATTTACTAAAAAATTCAAATATGATATCAAACTTAGGTATTAGTGTTGAAAATTTTCATGTTTAGTAGAATATCTGTATGTAGACCAACCCTAAAGCAAAATTTAGAAATAACATTGCTTTGTAGCTATTATTACAAAGTAATTGGTACCAGTCACATTTCTGTATGACCCGCAATGCCTCTGCGGCATTTTGTCAGTTCAGATAAAAAAGCTTTACAATTTATTCACGTTCTTTCCCTGTTTAAATGGAAAGTTGTTCAGAGTGCAAAAAAGCAAGATACGCGGCACGCATTTCACAGTCTCTATTTTTTCACTAAATGCGACGACGTCAGTTATAACGGTGTCTTACTTCTCATTTCTTGGGAGATTCAGTTGGCTGGGATAAGAGCCAAAGACACAGTGTGAAATATGACGTCATTTGAAAAGAAACTCGTGATCTGGTGAGCTCCACAGTTGTTTTCTCTTATTTTTGTTAGTCTGTCTAGCGACGACGACTTTAGTGCTACAAGTAGAATTCCAAAACTTTTTATTGTTTTATGAAGATCGCATTTCAATAATAAAAGTTGGTCTTGGCACTGAAAATTTTAAAATTTTCTCACTGTAACCGTAGAAATTACTGTTAGAATTTAACTGTTGTTTTTCTAATGATTCTTGAGTGCATACTTTAAAATTAAACTAAAATTTCATTAAGTTTCTGTGAGTGGTATGGTAACTAGGGCTCATATATCGGGATTTTACTTTTATAATCACCTTGTATATTTGTATATTGTGTATGCACAAAAGGACCTGTATACGTTCTCTCTATGTACTTTTGTAAATGTTTATATTAGTAAATAACATTAATTTCTACAATTTCCCGTAAATGCATGGATTTTATCTTCCATTTCTTATCTATTTTTTTTTCTAGTAACTAAAGTAAAACTTTGAAATTTTTTCTCAAAATATATAGGAAGTATGAAAGAAATTTTCAAAGGAACATGATTCATCATTTATACATTCAAGCGAGCAATTTCACACTTACATGAGCACATTTGAAGAAGCATTTATCAAATTCACTCAATGGTTCATGTCACAAGTTTTAATAGATTTTTCAACGTCTCTGTAAGTCTAAATGTTTGATATATATATATATATATATATATTGTAAGATTTTCTTCAGAAAAAAATATTAACTGGTAATGTTGGTGTTAAGAATATGTACACAAAATACTCACATACTCAGTATTCTTGTTAAAACATTATGTGTTAATTTCCTTTGCATTAAAAAATACTTTTATTCCATATCCGCCATAAACATTTGAGCAAAATATACTTAAAGTAGTGTGATTACTTTTATAACTCGGATAAAAGTTTTTTATTTTTTATTTAATCGCTCCCGTGATGTTCATCTTTAGACATTCAGAAACATAGTTAAATTTATGCAGAGGTTTACTCTCATTATTCGTTTGGCTTTATGTCAAATTCCAGGATAAAAGCCTCTAAGAAAACTGAGGGTATTTTCATATGAAATTTCATACTAATTTTAATGATAAAGTTTACGTGTGTATTTTAAATAAATGATTAATTAAATCTAACAAAGTAAAATTCTGTCAAATGTAATTTTAAATTTGATTTTGAAATTACATTAAATTGCACATTTTAGTACTAAAGATTCGTTTTATTTTTTATGCTTTACAGAAAATCTTAAAAACGAAAAAAAATTGCTTTATTTTCTTATTTTTTAAAACTTTTCTATATGAAGATTTCAGAATTACAAATTTAACACGAAAGCACAATTGATTTAAAAAATCTTAAACATACACTAATATATAAAATTTGAGTGTCTCTCTGCCATTTTTAGAAAAACACGATTTTGACTAAATTTTTTGTATCCTACATTTTCGGTTACGAGAAGATCATTGGGCTAGGTCAAATGTTCGAGACAATTCAATAAGTGGATCAATTTTGGATCACTAGTTGGTTGAAAGTTGGAATTCACTAAGTTGGTTGAAAAAGTTATTAAGTTATTGAAGAGTTGGCAGTAAACATAGTCGTAAAATTGGCCATATTTTGTTGGCCATATTTTGGTGAAATGCTGGCGGCATTGCCGAGATTTGGAGCTAAAATATACATTCAAGATTACCATTGCCAAAATAGATGCTAGGCGACAAATGAAAGAATTCCGAAAATTTGCGACTTTTCGACAAGTTTTTTGCGACAGTTGGGAAAAAATGGCCTTCAGAATCTAAAGGAATTTTCTAAAAATTCCCAATCGGAGCAGAGATACATGATTCAACCAATAATAATCCATTGCTCTCTTACGTGTAAAAATGCGTTCAGGTCTCTCAAGAATGGCGCATGGAAAGGATATAATACTTGTACACAAGTATTATACATTAGAAATCTGGAAGTGCAAGTACAAAGAAAATAAAGAAGCACAAATAAAATGAACTAAATTAGTGTATAAAATTACATTTCTACTTTAAAATGTCGTGAAACGGTCTGTTTATTATTATGCAGCACTACTCGGAAATTTTAAAATATTGAAATCTAATAATAGAGAAAATAAAATTACAAAGCGATTTTTTTTTCTGCTACTAATTACTAAAAGTACTCAAATGCACGGGAAGAAAACGCTGTTAATATTTTACCATTTTAGCACCGGTTTTCAAATAAAAGTATATTAACATGGAATTTTTTTTAAGAGTGCTAAGTTGTGTCTTACGTTCAAAGTACTTAAATGAAACATAAATTCATCCATCTTAACAGCTATTTTAACTATTTCTGGAGAGTTATTACATTTATTATCATTGTTTTGCATTATTTCGCTAGTTAAGAAGCTCTCTCAAACCATGAAAGTAGAAATAAAACAATACAAAATATGTCGTTATATTGTATTACATAAATCTTTTGTTATGTTATCAGAACGTATTACCGTATTAAACTGTAATTTCGACATACATCTAATCTAAACAGGATCGATTGCGCCTGGGTTAGTAGAATTTAACACCAAAAACATTCGAAACACGCAAACTCGCAAAAAATACTTGAAAAGACAAGCTAAATTCAATCCAATAGATATGAAGCTGACCCACTGTCCTCCCTCCTGTTATCGCAGTTACGTGTAACTCTTCACTGATCGAGATAGTTTTGCTCTTGACAAGTCAGGTGATCTCTCTTCTCAGCAAAACTGAAAAAAAATGGACGTCTGACGTAAGCAGTGAACGTCGTAATCTGGACGTTTCAAAGTTCACCTTGATGTTGGACTCCATTCACTAAAGAAATACGAATCTCCAAGATGCGTCCAAGATGGCGGCCACAGATTTTCGAAGCTCCCAGGATGGCTGATGTCCAGTAATTTAAATTTCTAAAGCAAGCTGAAAATATAAAATGATTAAAATCTGAAAATTACATATTTGTTAATTAATAAATTAATAAAAAAAATTAAGTTTCAAAGTGCTGATGCACGTATTTATTGATAAACAAACAACGAGATAATAAAACAAAAGTTACAAATAAACAGAATAAATAGAAAATAAACGTTTATATTCATTAATATTGTATAATATATATAAAAGTCTATTTTTCTTCCTGAAAAAACAGGTTTCCCATGATAAAAAACTGTGAATTAACAATAATGGATTCGTGCAAATATCGCAATATCCCGCATCATAACGCCAAGGCTGATTTTGTACGTTTTCAACAGGATCGAAGTCCTCGTCGATATCGCGACCAGCAACTTAGCTTGCGATCGATCCAGGTACTATCTCCAACACTACTTATGACTGCTACAGATGACGTATTTGTAACAGTTTTACATTCAACATTTGCGTATCCTTTTATTAAAAATTGCTTAGGTCATTTCTATACAGATTTAATTTTCTGACGTCGGTAATACATATACCTTGAACATGATCAATAGATCCGTGTAATCCAAGTATGAAGAAATCCATCGACATCTCTGATTCGTATTATACCCTGATGACCAGGAAGTTTAATGTGTATTAACTTATAGAGAATCTGTCGATAAATGTAACAAATTGTGCCAATGTTCTCTAATTTATATGTCAATCGATAATAACTTTTTCACTTTCAAGAAGAAATTACTGAAATTATGTTATTGTAAGAACCAGTTTTTAACAATTTTACTTTTCGTACTTATCCCTTGAGAAGCACAAATTACATGACAAATATGTGTATATGTACGTAATATCAAAAATATAGTTGTGCACACAAAAAAAGTAATTATTTTACTTTCATTAAACGATTTATTACATAAATATTGAAAATATTAACAATTTGTAAATAATGAATTTATTTTCGTTTCTTCGCAAACCACAATAAAAATAAAAATTTCTGATATATGATTATTATTCCCAGTAAAATAAGTCAATCGTAATTTATTAATATTCGAGAATATTTTTCAACCTGTATTCAGGAAAGAAACAAATGCTTCATTAAATACGATGTTAATTAAAAATAAATATTCTGTTTGAAATAAAGATGCAGAAACGTATCAAATATGTACTTGCTAATGGAAATATTTGAATATTATATATATATATATATATATATCTTGCCCATTTGTTAACACATTCGTTGCTGCATATACATTTTCTTGAAATTTAATTATTTTATTTTAAATAATATAGTAAGATTCGAGGAAAAATCTAAACGATTTTTTGAAAATCGAAGGTTTTCCGTGATAATTTTATTCATATTAAATTATTTTTTTAATTTATATTTTTCTGCTTATCTAATTTATATGAACAACTTTCAAAAATACTGCTTTTAATATTATTTTAATATCCATGTTGTTTGATGTGACACGAAAGAACTTTATAAAACCATGTGTCAATTAATAGAGTCATTTATAGTGTTTTTTAAAATCCAAACTTACAAAATAATTATTGGGCTCATTCAAAGAAACTTCTAGTCAGATCGGCGGGTTCGACTCCCGCCAGCTCCATTGCACACACATTGTGGAGCTCCCGAATGTAACTTTCTGGTGTTGTAAATTTCATTGTGGCTATCTCGTCCCTGTATATTGACGATGACTTATAAGCGGGCACTTCATGCCAAGCACACAAGTCAGATGTATATTCTCAATAAACAAACAAACAAACAAACTTCTAATGTCATATGAATTACGATGTGTAAGAAAACTGACATGCACTCTTTCTCGGGAAAAACATCAATAACAAGAATAATAAGAAATCATGTGTAAAGAATAGGTTATGAAACATATTCCAACGTTAAGAGAATAATCTAGTTTAATAAAGCTTCTTAGCTTAATAAGGTTAATAGTATATCTAAGTAAACTATTTAGAAAAGCAATATCACATTTAAAAACAATATTTAAGAAATTACCGCCCACAGCTGAAAAGATACTCGAATTCTTTTGTGTGGTCCTATCCAGTGTTAGGCAAACTCACAAAAAATGAACAATTTCAAAATCAAATTCAATTTCTCAAAAGTGAGTTGAGTTCAAGCTAAAATTCAGAATTTATAAATCGAACTCGCTCAAAATAAATTCACATATATATTCTGATTAATAAATTCACATTTTAAGAAAAAAATATAAATAAATGAATAAAAGAGAATTAACAGAAAAAAAAAGAAATTAACATAGTCATGTGAAAATCTCTTTATTTAATTTGCTATTGGAACAAGTCTTGAAATATTTAGGTTCAATTGAAATATTGAAATTAATATAAATTTCTGCCAATTAATATTAAATTATAAAAATCTTCATTGATTTTTACCGTAAAACTTTTAGGATAATTTTGTTTTAACATTAAGAACATTACAGTACTGTGACATATTATTTAGAATCCGAGGTAGAAACTATTTTAGTTATAAATTAAAACTTGATAACTTCTTCATTGACTAATAAATTTAATATTTACAACGTATTTACATGTTACTATATACAAAATAACTCAGTTAATTTAACATTACGGCTTAGCTCAGATGCCTTGTCCGCAACAAACTCTGTAAAAATTCTTCTCTTCTGGTAAAGTCTAATTTACTCAGCTTGTCAGTTCTTTTGAAAGAAAAAAAAGAAAAGGAGAGAAAATACGATGGAGTGCGTATAGTTCGAGCGTTACACTCTTCCCCTCACACTGCATTACAGGACCCTCAGATGCAGTGTGCATTTCCTGGGTGGAATCCTTCGGGATGCTTTCTGGTGACTAAATACCTCTATTGTTCTCGTGTTTTTTGAACCTTTCGTAAATATTTCCAAGGCTGGGCGTCTGACGTTTCCCGGGTCTGCCTCTTGGACGAATGAAGCCTTTAGAACATCCACCATCATCTTGCTTGTAAGGACACGAAGCTGATATATGATAATTTCCAAAGGGAGAAAAAGGGTTTTCTTAAGTAGCAATGGTAAAAGAAGTAGGAGATCTTTGTTTTAAAATAACATAGGGGCCATCGCGACGGGGCATGAATTTAATTGTTTTGTTATTTTTTTTCTTTTGGCTAATGGGATGCACAGTAACCCAAACATGATCGCCTGGTTTATATTGTTCAGAAGCATTTAAATGTTTTTCGGCATAATATTTATGCTTATCTTGGCTTTGTTCTATGCGATCTCTTATCTGCATAGTAATTTTAGCAAAGTTTTTTAAATAAGGGTTATTTCCGGTATGAAATTATCATTCGCAATTACAGGGCGTAAGTCATGAGCAACATCATCGGAGGTACGTAATTCACGACCGAACATTAAATATGCAGCTGTGTGACATGTGGAACTACATCTTGCAGTATTAAGGGCAAAACGGATTACTGGTAATTTCTCACTCCAAGTTGTGTGATCATCTCCAACTAGCATCGCTAAGCGGGGCTTTAGATCTCGGTTTTTTCTTTCAACCGAATTTGCTTGAGGGTGGTACACCGGAGTTAAACTTTGATCTACTATAAGAGCAAACAAACTTGTTTCATCACAGCACTGATGAATTGCGGACCATTGTCGCTAATGATTTTTCTTGGCAAACCATATCTTAAATACACTTCCTCAATTAAGGTAACAGCACATTCCGTGGCTGTTGCGATATTTAATGCGAAATGTTCTACCCATTTAGTGCTACAGTCTTCAATTAGAAAAATCCACTTTTTACCATCTGCTGTTTCTGGCAAGGGACCAAATAAGTCTGTTGAGAGTGTCTCAAATCTTTGACTATGGACACGTGTTTGTAAAAGTCCAGCAGGTTTTTGGTTACTCGCTTTATAACTAGTAGTCTACATAATTTTTAACATAATCTGCGATATCTTTTATCATTCCAGTTCAGTAATATCTTTGGGAAATTCTGTAATAGGTTTCCTCGGCTCCATAATGGCCTGCGGTTGATGAATCATGGTAATTCTTCAAGACTTCTTTCCGTTCTTGAACAGGAACAACCAATTGGGCTTCTTCTGAATCTGATTCTGGAGTGTAACGATATAGGACTCCTTGGTTTAAGAGGTAACCACGTTCAGTCCAATTAGCAAAATCTGTATTATTTTCTTTAGATTCAAACGCTTCAATAATTTTCTTCAAATCTTCATCCTTTAATTGCTCTTCTCGGATATCTTTAGGAGATCTAATAGGCATTTCAATCGAAATTGTGCAAATTTCACAAGAGGGTTCTTCATGACTGCAAATAGGGCTAGACAACATATCAGCAACAACGTTTGCTTTTCCAGGAATATATTCAATCTTCAGGTTGAAAGATTGTAACTGCAAAGCCCATCGGGCTAGTCTGCCTGACGGTGATTTTAAACTCATCAGCCATTTTAGGGACTGATTATCGGAGGCAACTGTTGCTTCATGCCCTTCAATGTAGCCACGGAATTTATTTAAAGCCCAAATGACAGCAAGTGCTTCGCACTCGGTGGTAGAATAGTTTCTTTCTGGTGCAGTTAACAAACGACTTGCAAATTCTATTGGATGTTCTTCTTCTCCCTGACCCTTTAGGAGGACAGCACCTAGAGCATATCCACTGGCATCTGTACGAAGAAGATAGCGCTTAGTCGGATCATTTTGTTTCAGTACTGGAGGATTGATTAATGAACTTTTCAATGTTTCGAAAGCGCTTTGTTCTGCTTATTCCCACTTCCAAGGTGCACTTTTTTACGTAAGATTACTTAGAGGTCTAGCTATACCTGAAAATTTGGGAATAAAACGTCTGCACCAGGAGCAGGACTTCAAAAAATATTGATATTCTTTAACAGTCTTAGGAGCAGGCATTTGTTGAATTGCAGCGGTTTTTCCAGGATCAACTTCGATTCCAGAGCTTGTTATCCAATGTGCTAAATATTTAACACGGAGGCTAGCAAAATTGCATTATTCCCGATTAGCATACAATGTGAATTTCAATAGTTTATTAAAAACTGCTTCTAAGTCAGACAAATGTTTCTCAAAACTTTCCGACAAAATTATAATATCATCTAAATATGACAGTACAAAGATGTCTTTGAGGGTCTTTCGCAAGTTATCTATTACTTTCTGAAAAGTTGCTGGGACATTTTTCAATCCGAAAGGCATTCTAATGTACCGAAAAGTTCCGAATGGACAAATAAATGCAGTTTTGTCTCTATCAGTAGCATTTACTTCAATTTGGTGGTATCCAGACTATAGGTCAATAGTAGCCATATAAGGTGTATGTTTAGCTTCATGGAGCAAATCATCTACCCGCGGTAATGGATAATTATCCGTCTTTGTGATGGCATTTAATTTTCGATAATCGACGCAAAGGCGAATTTTTCCATTTGGTTTTCGTACCAATACTACAGGCGAGGCTTAAGAAGATTCGCACACTTCTATTATACCTTTAGAGAGTAACTCATCTAATTCTTTACGCAAAATTTCCTTTTTTGCAGGTGACATGCGGTAAGGGGGTACTGCTACAGGAGGATGTGATCCAGTATCAATATAATGTTTAACTTTAGGTGTAGCCTCTTCCCCTAGTTGGGAGCTACTTGTAAATTTTCGAAGCTGTTAATTCAACCTAACTCGTTGCTCTGAAGTGAGATGTCTACTTTCATATTCTCTAAGAAAAACTGTGTCTGATTCAACGGTTTTTATTGCTAATTCACTGGGAGGTCTATACGTATCTTCGGCGAATCTATACTTCCGCCTGCATCTACCAGCAAAGAACCATTCTTGATTTACTACATCCAAAACAATTTTTGCTTTGCTTAAAAAATCCATTCCCAAAATTTTACGATTATTTTTGGCATTCGGCAGAGCATAAATTGTTGTTTTAACATCGCGACCTTCAATTTTAACATGAACTTCTGTTTTATAAACTTCGGTAGTGTTTTGTAGCCCATCCGCTAAAACTACGATCATTTGAGTTTTTGCAAACTTCACACCTTGGTCTTTTAATAAAGAATACAAAACTTCACCCGCAACGCAATGTGTTGCACCAGTGTCAGCACAAGCTGTGCCAGAGAGACCATTTATACTTATTTTTAACAATAATGTTCGTGATGTTTGCATATTACTTGAACGAAATTCTAGACATTGAAAGTGCGCCGATATATTTTTCGGAGAACAAGCTGGACACTTGGATTTAATAACTCCCTGGTTTCCACATCCATAGCAACTTAACATTGGCCGATTTAAATTTGAAGGATAATTAATTTTATTTCTCTTGGACTCATTTTGATTGCCAAATTTACCAAACTCAATTCTTTTAAAATCTAAAGGCGTTTTTTCAAAGCGATTAGAATTCTCGACCTCACTGATTTTATTTGATCTATTTATTTCTACTTTGTGTGACCTGAAATTATGATATAAATCTAACTTTTCAGCTAATTCAACAGGATCTGTTAAATTTTCCCATTGGTCTAAATAATGTTCTTTGCAATCAGGGGAAACCTTTTTCTTTAATTGATCAGCAATAATTAATTCCGATAGTGTTTCAAAGGAATTTATATTTAATTCGGATAGCCATCCTTCAAATCAGCTTCTAATTTCAAAGTAATATTCTTTCCAGCTAATATCGGTTCGCTTTGGATGTCGATTAAGTAAAACTCTAAACCTTTCAGCAGTTAACTTGAACCTCTGCAACAATATATCTTTAATATAAGAATAATCCTCAAATTTTTCTTCCGGTTCACGCGCTATTAATTTACCGATTTCATTTGGAAGGACTAAAATTAAATACGTAATCTACAGTTCTTTAGAAACCATTAAAAGTTTCATTTGCCTCTCAAAAGTTATTAAAAATAAATTCATATCATCCTTTTCAGGATTGAAATCGGGTAAAACCTTTTTCAAGTCAACGCGGATTGAAGAAGTTTCTAGAGGGTTGCTTGTATTTGCAACAACATCTCTTGTTCTTGCTTCTAACCTGAGCTTCTGTAGCTCAAATTCTCTTTCTTCGGCTAAATGCTTCTCTTCCTCAAGAGTCTTTCTTTCTTCTACGATATTTTCTAAAATTCCCTGTACAAAATCTATGTTATCTTTAAATACCTCGCTATTTACAATTTTATCACGTAATTCGAGGACTTTATCATCGCTACTTATTTGTACTTTTAACTCTGAAGCCAAAGTGATTAAATCAATTTTCTTACCCGTAGAAAGAAACGCCATCATTTGAATTAATTATGTTTTAGCTAACTTCAAACTTAATTTGTGTTACGAATAACTTTTAGCAACATAATTTACTTTTATGTATTTTTTCATAACCTATATGGAACATAAATAACATACAATATCTTTGAAAACTCAATATAATGACACCAACTATTTGCCTTTTTTTTCCTACACAATAATATCAAACATTATTTGCAAATAATTTAAATCAATTCTTCATATAATAAATAAAATAATGCCAAGCACTCATTTATAATAATAACTTCAATAATAATATAGCTCAGTGCAACTATATAAATGTATTAAATAAAGCAAACGATTTTTATTTTTCAATAATAATTATTAGATATATTTCTCTTATGAATATCTTCATTTAATTCAGATACTAAAATACTTGAAGCTGCAGACGATTTTTCGTATTTCAATTCCAAGGAAAATATCATTCAGGTTGAATAGAATAATTCCAAAATATTGCGATTCTGGACAAATCAAATACAATTTTCAAAAATCCTCAGATTCCGGATGAATCAAATGAAATACTTTTTGTACTTTAGTATCTAAATTTTCTTATTAAAACAGTTTAACCCAATTTAAAAATAATACTTATCTTCATATCTTGCTTCTATTCGGGCCCGACGTTGGGGAGCCACTTTTTATGTTATATTATTTAGAATCCGGAGTGGAAACTATTTTAGTTGATAACTTGATAACTTCTTCATTGACTAATAAATTTAATATTTACAACGTATTTATATGTTACTATTTACAAAATAACCCAGTTAATTTAACATTACGGCTTAGCTCAGATGCCTTGTCGGCAACAAACTCTGTAAAACATCCTTCTCTACTGGTAAAGTCTAATTTACTCAGCTTGTCAGTTCTTTTGAAGGAAAAAAAGAACAGGAGAGAAAATATGATGGAGTGTGTACAGTTTTAGCTTTACAGTACATATTTTTATTTTTTAATTTGAGGGTCTTGGTCAACGAGATCTCAAATTTCTCTCGGTAATGTTAAACCTGGAAGCGTGGAATACAATCGAATTTTTTAAATATATCCCTACTTAGTTTCTATGTGTACTCTTCTTAAATGGAATCTCTTTTATTTTTTGTAGTTTAAAAAATATTTCTGAAATGTATGCTTATTTTTAATTGAAGTATTGAAATCGTACTCAGAGCTTGTAAATTTTTTTACACATGTTAATATTAAATAAAGTATATATTGTAAATGTATTTTGTAAACTAAAAAATAAAGACACCCTTTACGAAGAGTACAGTGTAAAATGAAGTTCAAAATATTGATTTCCTGATTAGATATTTTAAAAATAATAATGAATTCCAGGATGATATGTTTAATATTATCCAGGATATCTGAGATCTCACTGATCAACAATCGTAAGTGCTATCATGTCTTTCTTATTATGCGGACTCTGCACTCTGCAAAAGTTATATTTTTGGCTGAACTATCCAGTAACGTGATCATTGGGCCCTTCTTCACGAGAGAAAAGATTAACGCATTCCCATATATTGAAACTTCCCTGCAGTTTGTTGTCACATTTCAAGCTCTAGAGAATGCACAAAAAATTCATGGTTTATGCAGGATGGAATCCTACCACACCGTATTACTGTAGTGTTTGAGTTCCTCGAGGAATACTTCAGTGACCGAGTCATTGCTCTCAATTATTCCCGAGTGACAGGCATTGGTATGGATTGCCCTCCATATTTCACAGATGTCAATCCAGGTGAGGGGTTACTTCAAAAACACGGTTTTCTCTAAGAATCCTGAGACGTTGGAACAACTTAAACAATTCAACTGTAAGGCATTTGCGTGCATCCGTTTCAGTACATATATTGCAATGAGTGACTTCGACCTTTACCCTTCGTTTGCGTCATATTATTGTTAAGAAAGGTGACCATATCGGAACCATTGTAATGTGATTTGACTTCTGTTCACGAAACACACTTTCAGACACTATTTCAAAGACACTGTTCTGTAACTGCAGCGAACTCTGATGTCCATTCTTGGAACTATTTCTGCAAATCGGTGTATAAAAAATTCCAGACCCGTATGTTCAACATACCACTTGTTTCAAATTTCTGTCTCTAACTGTTTCGCAGTTATGTCATTTCAGAGTCAGGGATTCTTTTCTGAAAGAAGCTGTATATTTCGAAATTGAAAATTCCACCCTATCATAAAAGTATTCTATATTTTCAGTCTAATTTATTTTTCTAAAACTAGTTTATTTAATTATTGCACAATAACATTTATTTCACCTTGTCAAAAACCTATTAAAAACAATTTACGCATGATTATTATTTTTGTTTCTTTCTGATACCATATGCCGAAATTCAAGTTCAAGTCATTTCGAAATTTAAAATTCGACCCTATCATAAAAGTATTCTATAATATTTTCAGTCTAATTTATTTTTCTAAAACTAGTTTATTTAATTATCGCACAATAACATTTATTTCACCTTGTCAAAAACCTATTAAAAACAATTCGCGCATGATTATTATTTTTGTTTCTTTCTGATACCATATGCCGTAATTCAAGTTCAAGATCACCCATTTCTATTTCAAGCTTAAACTTCGGTGTGATTTCATTTCCATACTAAATTAATTGTTCTTCAAATCTAATTTTTTATTTGCCATTTATTTTTTGAGTATTCTAAAAGCCTTTCGTGAGCTTTATCAGAGGTGTCTTAGCACAACTGATTTCCTGCGCAGCCGGAAAATGTAGTGTTTTTATTTGTTACTTTCTCAAATGGCTGACCGAGCATTTTGCATTGCATTATTGTATCCTTACATTTTAGGTATTTCAAGTGTTACCTGAGCTTCGGAGATAGATTTTTGTCTGTTTTGGATTGTTAAAATTTTCGCGTCATAAGGAGGACGGAGTTGTTTTAGTATGGGATAGGATTATTTATTAATTTTTATTTTATACTGCAATGCTGACTGAATACTTACGTGAAGCATTATCCAACATTATGCCGTAACTCATAACAGTGCCTTGATCGAATAAACGTGTGGAGGGTGTTGTCATCTGTGAAATCCCATCTAAAATAATAAACACTTTTTTTAGTGTAGAATGTTAAAGATCAGAAACAGGAAATTATATTTTCATGAGAAAATGATAAACAAAATTTGTCTTTACAAAATATAGTATGAATTATATATAACTAAATAATAACATTTTGTTTTTACTCAAATACAGTATTCTTAATGGAAAAAACTACGGAGCGAGGCTTGCTCTACCTGGTAATAATTTGAAAGCGTCAACGATAGAAATCCCCCGTCTGATGCATCTTTATTAGAAAAGCAATAAATATTTAACCACACGATTTGAAAATTAATTTAAAATTTCGCTCTCTAAGCTGAAAGATCTAATTGGCAATAATCACTTGAATGTAATCGTTGCGGTTTCTTTTCGTTGGGTCATTTAAAAGACGTAGTTTACCTTCAAAACCCGCAAACGTTTTTGGAAATTGAATATTATATATGAAAGGCATGTAAGGATATTCCTGATGAGACATATTCACGGGTAGTGCCCAGTTTTGATATTACAATATGTCGTGTTATTGCTGCAAATTGCGAAAATTTCGAATATATTTCCATTTATTTTTTACAGCTTACAATAAAACCTATTGACAAAAAAATTTAAATCATAGGGTTAAAATTCTATTGTTTTTCTACTAAAGATGAAACAAACGGGATATTCCTATCGTTAACCATTTTAATGTTATTTAATTGTAAAAAGGGTCCCTACATTTTGGTACATTTAATACATATGTATACTATATACAAGTGTATATATATATAAATATATATAAATATATATATATATATATATATATATATGTGTGTGTGTGTATGTAAATTCGAATTGTATTAAGTTTATCACCGATATATAGAGTTATATAGCCATATATACCGTATATTACAATTATCACTCATATATACTGTATATATAAATATGTAATTATTTTTAAAATTGTGTTTTTAGACCTTTGCATTCGTTTTAATTGTTTACTATATATAAAGTACTAATTATCACATGTTAGATAAAAATATTTTTACAAATTAATTTGCTTGTAATTATTTTTAAACTAATATTCTTTTCAGATAAAAAAAAACATATATTACATTATTACTGAAGAAATTGTTTTAATTTATATATATATATATATATTATTGTAAATGCGTTTTCTACCATAAATTGTAATCATTTAAAAGTTCTATAAAAAAGCTTGTATACAGATCCATACGAAAATCATGTTTATAAAATGCATTGACACAATTCTAAAGATATTCTTTTCAAAACACATAGTTTCTAAAATATCGAATTGCCAAAGGAAACATTTAAAAAATGAATAAATGGAAATCGCGTAAGCATATACTATAAACATTCAGCCATAAATCAAGTTTAATTTTTCTTAGGTGGTACACTTTTCTTTCGATACATCAGATTTGCATTTAAGTTTACGTGCGAATACTTCAGAAAATGTTTATTCAGACTTCTAAAGTTATTATGAAATTTCAAAGAATATCTCAATTATTTTTTAACTCTGTCATAGTTATTTTGAATCACTGAATTATTACTACATTTTTACTTTAATGTTACCTTTAAACCTTCTCGATAATAAAATATTTAAATCTTAAGAATGGATTTTTAAAGTTTTGCACAACTAAGAGTTATTGCACCATAATTGCATTAAAATTAATAAAATGTGATTTGTCATGATTACTTTCTAAGAAATAAAACCTAACACTTTTTTATATAAAATAAAATATTTAACTTCAGTATAGCTAAGTTTTGACATACTACTAACTATATATATATATATACTAACTATTACCCGTGACTTCGTTCACGTAACATTAACCCTCTGAGCGTTTTGAAAAATGGTAAAATTGTAACGTTGTTTTCTCTGCATTTTGATTTAAATGCTAAAAAAATATGATTGTTTCAGCGTTATAAATAAAACTTAATTACAAATATGAATATTACCCTAGCGTTTTTTATCCACAAAAATGGAGTAATTTAAATACCATTTTTAGAGAAATTTCGTTAAAATTTACAAACAAAATATTAATATCTCGGAATCTAATTCAAAATTTTAAATTCCCCGAGTTTATATGACATCCTCGAATCAATGATAACCGGTGTTAAGTAAATCACGTTGCATTAAGAGGAGTAGTTGCGAAATACACACAGTCAGATTTTAACTTAATAGACTTGTGTTCAATTTTCTTTTCCTGATAATCTTACTGATGCTTGCATTATTAATCACAGAGTTCAGAGAATAAATAGAGATGAAATGTTCATGTTTGGCGTGATGCTGAAAATGCAACCCTACAGACGGCCCAAACAACTGGCGGGTTGCTTTGAAAACCTCTCATCGTCCAATGAATCCAGTCATTGTTCCACGTGCAGCCCCATCCAATGAAGTCAGCCCTTGGGCCTAATGATTTGAGCGATAACCGGCTTCATATTGCAAGCCGATTTTACTGTTCATTACCTCTCCATTCTTTCACTGTACTCAGTGATTATTAATGTATGAAATTGATACACGCTCCATTTGAAACATATTTAAAAAATCCCGTTTTATTATGACGCCACTTTGATCCCAGAGAAATCTCTTTTCAATGATATAATTCTTGTTAATTTTCTTTTCCTGGCAATAATGACGTGAATTTTAGCAGAAAACTCACATCTGTTTGTAACTGATATTCAAGCTTATTATTAATCAGTATCAAACAAATATTTCAGTTATTCATCTTAAATATGCCGTCCATTAAGTATATACATTTATTATACACTGATAGTCATGATCTTTGTAATATTACGAATATTTGAAAATACATGTTTTATTTATGACGTCATATTTGTTCAAGCCAAGGCGGATCCTTTTCATAGTTCCATGGTTCAAGCGAAATCTTTTTCTTAATAATATAATTATTGTAAATTCTTCTTTCTAATTATAACGCAGTTATTGACAGAAAAAGATCTTTTTAATGTAACCGATATTCATACTTCATGTATAATAACAAATACTCCATATTGTTGTTTCAAATATCACAGAAATTCATCTTCTTTTGAATTATTTTCATTTTTCACGTGGAAATCGCTCAATTGAAACTTAATTGTTGAGGAAAGAATATTTTTCCGCATTTTTATTTATTGGCAACGATCAAAGCCCTAGCAACGATAAAGTAAAATGGTTAAATTTTATCTAAAAATGTCCATTGATTCTCTGTGAAAATAATCAAATTTTGAATTATTAAGAAAAGTATTTGAATAAAATAAACGAAAACCAGTCTATGTTCATTTCCGGGTTATAATCCACCTATATGCAAAGATACAGGGCCATTAATTTCTCCATTTTGACGCTGGCTTCAGCCTAATATTTGCACACAATCAGATTTATAATATTATTAGGATATATGCATGTATTATAAATGCTACCTCTCACAAGTAAAACAGCAAGAGTACATGACGACGTAATATATTTTACATACTTTTTAACTTGCATTTCTGTATGTATGTGGCAGTAATATTTTGTAACTCATTTTTCACCCACTTCCTGTTGACGTAGAGCTTTGAAATTTAGAATATTTATGTACTCCTCAGGGCATTACATGAATTGGAAATTATTATTTTTATTTTATCCCTAAGGGGGGTGGGGGTGAACGTCGGTCTAAAACTTGCATTTCCCCATAGAAATAACGTTGATTGTTTAATTGAAAAAATATCTCCATTGTTGCAACATTCATCCGTTTTCAGCACATTGTTGCCCGCATCATTACGAAGTCAGCACTGAGCGACGCACAGATTTGTGCTTTATAATATAAGTTGACTTTTTGTGAATTTTAATGAAAGTATGTTTTTAAAAAAATTATATTTAATTATTTACAGTCAATTCCTTTTGACTCATTGAGCTTAGTAATTTGATAACTTACGTACCTACTATTAGGTAATAATGACAGAACGCCTTTCAAATTTAAAAGTTTGTTTATTCAAAATGTTATCTTAAAAGAAATAAGCATCGTTTAATTTTAATTAAGGCATTTGATGATAATTAATATCTGACCTAGTGTTTCCCAAAGAAGTGATTAAAGCAAAAATAATGAACTATAACATAAAGCTTCATTCAACGGCACACTTTCAATTTGCATCAGTTAAGTTCATCCCTATGTTCAATTATGGATTTGACAAAGTAAATTACACTGATAGAAACGATAATTGAGGGGGTTGGGGCAAGAGAGTGCCAAGCCGAATTTTTGAACTTCTGAGATATTTCAATTTGAAAATTAGGTAAAATACTCAAATCAATATATATAACCTAAAGTTTTTCCGCCAAAGTCTTAGTACCATTTTAGATATTCTGAGTAACAATATGGCATTACTTAAATGATATCACTATAACGTTTTGTGTAAATTAGCCTATCTTCATCTGGGGCATAAACAGCTGGGGCAAAAACGAAACCTGTCACATCTGCTGTCAGCAAGTGACATTAGAAACAAATTATATGTTGGATATTATAACTTACATTATTAATCAATATATTACAGTGTTATATTTATTTCACCAAAAACGTGGCGTGGCATTTTCTTGCCTGGACCCTCTCAATTATATCAAGCATACAGACTGCTGCTTTAAATGTTAAGAAAGGAGGCAACCCTGTTTTGAGTGCATCATTGAGTAAGCTGAAGGAGCAACCTTTGTTTGTTGTGCTCACTGCGACAAACATTTTTTGCTTTAATCACTTCTTTGGGAAGTCAATACGTCAGAAATTGATTATCACCAATGTATGACAGTTCAACTACACTCTCAGAAAAAACTGAAAATTTATGAGCGTTTGCCCTTCAATTTTCACGGGCAACAGCCTTATTTGATGAAAAACGGTCTGATCCACTAAATAAGTGGCCTTATCCCTTAGATACTTATAAAATTAAAGGCAATCAACATATTCTTACAGTTCTAGCCCATATGTTAGCAAAAGTACGGTACGGCCCCATACAGTGTCCTCCACTAGGGTGTAACCCTTCATTTTACTCGTGTTTCGAAAATTGTAACCCGCCAAAAAAACGATTCTGTGATGATTATTTAACGTGCTACGTGCCACAGCACAGTAAGTAAAGTGTTATTGTGTTTCAAAGCGCATTATATCCTGTGCATTATAATGTTGTATTACTTTGTTCCGTAAAATTACGGGCTGCAGAAAATGATGGGCATGGATTTTTTTTTTTTTTTTTTTTTACGGGGTATGACTGGAATCTTTGCTTCCGGCCTCTGCCCGTAATTTTACAGGAAGTGTGTATGTTAATTAAACTTATATCTGGGTTATTTCTTTGACGGCAACTGTTTTTATAAAAACAAAATTTTGAATTTTGACCGGGACTCCTGTCATAATTAAAACTAAATATCCGGTATTCGAAGTATCAAATTACTTGGGTCATCGAGACAAAGCAAAAGAGCTTTAAATTTCTAAATTCAAGGACTCTTTCCCTTTACTTGTCATTTACGTAATAATAATATTAATTTTATTTTGGCAATACGTTATTATAAATACATTATATTTTACTTGCACCTATGTATGTTTCAGAAAATGATCTAAACATGGCACCCTGTCACAATTAATACGCTATTGGAAGTATCAAATTAAAAACTCATCGAGAGAAAAGAAACAAGCCATCAAATTCTAAATTTGTCGCCGAAGATTCTTGGCCCTTTACTTGTCATTTGTGTAATAACTGAATATTAAGTTTAATTTGGTTGTACAAGTTAGAAATGTACTATTTTTAACTTGTATCAGCATATCACAATTTATGTTTCAGAAAATGGTCTAAAAATGAGCATTTTCCATTTTTGATTTAATATTTTATTTTACTGGCTGTTTATGTTGCTTAATAACAGTATTCATATATATATATATATATATATATATATAACGAAATTGAAAATTTATCGCGATATGCTAAATTATTTTTATCGCATCCTATTCTAAATTATAATATTTATTTCCTCCGTTTATTAATGCATTTTAACTTTATGCTATTCCAAAAACCTCATATATATAAATTCAATATTTTAATTGCTACTAGTTAGTTTAATTAATGGCGTCTTTAATTTATCTTTAAATTATAAAAATGTCCTAATATTCACCTTTTTAAAAAACCCGCATTATTTCCTTTTTATTTTAATAATTTCAGATATTAAAAGTAACTCTCAAAACCATAAAATCTTTTTCTTATATTAAAATGCAAAACATTTTATTTTAACTCCCTGCTGGCTTTGATCCAAGTTCTATAAACCATTTTTCTTATTTTCTTTTTTCATTTTCCTGAAAGTAAAAGTCATTCCATATTCTCAAACTAATAACTAACGATAATCAATTAGCTTAAAACACTCTGGGTCACAGCTATCTTATAGAACATTATCGAAAATTCTCGTAGCTTCGTTCGCGCCATTCCTTAGAGGAAAACACTGTGCTTCTAAATTCTGATGAGTTTCGCAATAAATCCCTGTTATACATTGGCGCACAAGCCGTCACGTGACCCTGTATTCATACATTTTCTGAAAATAATATACCGCTGCTTTTTGCTTCGGGAAGCAGTCAAAAAGAGAGGCCAGAAGAGTGTCTGTGGGAGTCTGAGCTCCTATTAAATTCGAAATGTACCTGGTACTGGTGATATGGAGATTAAATCTTTTTCCGGGATACCGCTTCGTCATAGATTGTTAAAGAGGATTAAAGCTAACATCTTTTAAAATCCTGCATTTTGTCTTCGAGTGGATTTAAGCTAATAACATCTGCTGCTAGAATGTCATTACAAATTGGAGCTTGTCTTAAGATCTGAAATGACGGATAATGGTGAAAGGGGAACTCCGCCTAGCCTATTAAGATGCAAATAAAAGCCTTTTAGTGATTGCTCGAGTATTTATTTATCCTATTCACACCGATCTTTTTAATGAATAATATGACAGCACCTTGGAATTCCTATCGTGAGAACCGCCCTAGGCTGGTATCGCGAAATAACATCGAGCATCTGAAAAACTATATATATAAAACGGAACTGCCACTGCATGGCACCATCTCTCATTTTGTTTGGTTGTCTTGGTTTTGTTCCTTGTGTTTGATTTATATAATTAAAATAAGAAGTACATTCATTAAAACATTTTAATCGTTCAGTTTATATTTATTACGAATATTTGTGTAATGATATATATAAGTTGAGTAGTTGATTAGGTGAAATTAGTGAGCGGAGATAGTGTTCAAATAAAACCGAGTTTCAGAAATATTCTTCAACGGTAACTGAAAAATCCGAATCTGACTTCAGAAACAGAAGATATGTACTTGAAATTCTATTCATTATGGAGAAAATTATTAATAATTTATGAATATATTTGTTTCCGATTAAAAATAGTTTACAGAAAATAATATTAATTTTTAAATCAAGTTTACAAGCGTAATAATCACTTTTGTGTACACACTGAATTATTAACTTTTTGTTTAAATGCACTCATTACATTCCAAACTTTGTTAATCTTTCTGACATAAGATTGTAACAGGATTTCTTTGTATAACGTTATTTTATCGCACAATAAACAGAAAATCTATGATCAACAGTCTCTTGAGTAAAGAATGATCTATGTCTTTCTCCAACTCTGACGTACATAATTAATGACGGTCTTGCTTTCTTTATCATAGACAGTTGAAAACTTGTAGTACATTTAAACGATTGACCGATTTACGTGCAGAATAAATGTTTTATAGGCAAGAATGTGTTTATTTACTTTTTCTGAATATAAAATATCTCAATGGAAAATAGAGATAAGAATGGATCGATAGAATATAATCCGAGAGATTCATTATTTCACATTTTTTACTTGTTCTTAAAGAAACAAGAGTTAACTTAGCCAAAAAAATATTTTTTTTTTCGTTTACCTTTTAAAATAATTGTAATATATATATATACAGAGTGTCCGAAAAATCTGGAAACTGTCGAATAACATGAGAAATATACATCGGATGCAAGTTTGATAAAATTTAATAGAAATGAAATATGTCTACATTTGCTAACGAAATGCAGTAAAACTTTATCCCAAAGTGAATTTCTCTTTATTACTGACAGTCATAGATTATCTATCTAAAAGTAGAATTTTATAACATTAAATCTGTATCTTTAATAAAATGTAATTTTTATAGATTCGAGAGGAATATTTTATCGTGCACATATCACACATTTTCAAGTGAATATATGAAGTTTAATAAAGACAATAAATTTTTATAAAGACCTATTTTGCTTCAAAATAATAAAAGTTGCTTTTTACAAGCTAACCAAAATGAATGCAGATTTTTTGGATTGATTTAAACTTTTTAATTATATATCGAATTTTCTGGTGATTTACAGATTAAAAAATTTACATTTCCTACAGACTATGCTTGAAAAAAAAATATTTTTTCATTTTTATCTCAAGTTATTAATATATATATATATCAATATTTATGGTGATTGAAGTTGGTATTATATTATTTGCAATTTTATTACTATTTAATTTGTTTTAGATATAATCCAGAGAAAACATCATAAGCAATAAAAATAAAAATCGACAACCCAAAAGTAAACAACCTGTACATCAAAATCGTGATAAAACGAGTTTTGAAAGATTAATTTTCTCGTACAATATATATGTCGAAGCCTAATTGCAAAAAAAGGCTCTTTGCAAGATACTAGGCTTTTTGCAAAGAGCCGGGCTAATTAGACAATCATCTTCCTTTCTCCAATCTTACTGATGTTTTTCAGGCTTTTTGCAGAGAGCCTAGAGAGCGTTAGACTACTTTGAAAATGACTATCTTGATTTACAGTCAACCAGATTTTGACCAGCTGTTTCTCCAAATATTGTATTGTACCCGACTCGAACCTGAAAATTTCTTTTGAAATCAACCCGCAACCCGACCAGAACCTGACAGAAAAAAAATCCATCGAACCGTAACCCGATCCGAACAGGAAAAATAATTTCCGCCAACACGCAACCAACTCGAAAATGAAAATTCTATTTGAAGTCAACCCGAACCCCCAAAAAGTCCCATTGAACCGAAAATTGATTCGAACAGGACAAAATAATTTCCGTCGACAAGTAGTCCAACCTGAACCTGAAAATTTAATTTGAAGTCAACCCGAAAAAAGTTCTATCAAACCGTGACCCTATCTAAACAGAGCAAAATAATTTCCGTTATCACGCAGCGCAACCCGAAAATGAAAATTCAATTTGAAGCCAACCCGAACCCCCAGAAGGTTCCATCGAAATGAAAACCGATCCATACAGAATAAAATTATTTTCGACACGCAATCCAACCCAGATTTAGGATTCTGCAAATCGGGACGTTCGGATTTTACAAAGAAATTAATGAAATTAAGCAGAACAATGCTTCAGATGAATTAAGTATATAGTATAAAATTTTTAAATTGTTTGTTTTAACTAACATTAAAAATTATTCTCATATATTTGTTGCTATTTTTTAATAATTAAAACATATTTTTTCCAATTTTAAATGAATGATTACATGGATCTCTTGAAATATTAATATAATGCTACTAATTTAGTGCATTTTAAAAAACGTTTTCTTTAATAATATTCAAACTAATTAAATGTTTAATTTTACTTCGGATTTGGATGTAAGTGTGTTGGACTAGGGTAGGATTGCAGTTTGAAAGATTTTTTTTGTTGTTCTGGTCGAGTTGCGAGTCGATGGAAATGTTTTTGGGTTTAGGTTGACTTCAAATTGAATTTTCATGTTGAGATTCGGTTGCGTGTTGAGGGAAATTATTTTGTCATTTTCAGATCGGTTTACGGTTCGATGGAATTTTTTATGTTCGGTTGGCTATAAATTGAATTTTTAGATTCGGGTTAGGTTGCGTTTTGACGGAAATTATTTTGTCCTGTTCGGATCGGTTTTCGGTTCGATGGAACATTTGGGGGATTCGGTTTGACTTCAAATAAAATTATCAGGTTCGGGTTGTGTTGTTTGTGCACAGAAGTTATTTTGTCCTGTTACTATCAGTTTTCGGTTTGATGGAACTGTTTTTGGGTTTGGGTTCGGGTTGACTTAAAATTGAAATTTTAGTTTTGAGTTGGGTTGCGTGTTGGCTGAAATTATTTTGCCCTTTTGGAATCGGTTTTCGGTTCGATGGCACTTTTTTGGATTCGGTTTGACTCTAAATGAAATTCTCCAGTAAGGGTAGTGTTGCTTGTCGACGGAAATTAATTTTTCCTGTTAGGATCAGTTATCGATCAGATGGAACTTATTTGGGGTTGACTTCAAATTGAATTTTTAGGTTCCGATTGGGTTGCGTGTTGATGGAAATTATTTTGTCCTGTTCGGATTGGGTTACGGTTCGATGGATTTTTTTGTCAGGTTCGGGTCGGGGTGCATGTTGATTTCAAAAGAAATTTTCAGGTTCGTGCCAGGTACAACAGGATATTTGAACAAACAACCGGTCAAAATGTGGTTGACTGTGAATCAAGGTGTTCATTTTTCAATTAGCCTGACGCTCTCTAGGCTCTTTGCAAAAAGCCTGAAAAACACCAGGCTGATTGGAGAAAGGAAGATGATTCTCTAATTAGCCAGGCTCTTTGCAAACAGCCTAGGCTATTTGCAAACAGCCGGATTTCGCAATTAGACTACGATATATATATATATATGCTTCTTTACAATGTAACAAACATATATATCTATATATTATTTCCACGAAACGAAAATAAATAATTGCAAAATGAAGTAAGTAATAGTCAAAATTATTTACATAAATCATCATCCACGATCTAAATTCATCCAATTTTATCATTTCAAACTTTTATGGCTTCCTTAAAATAGCAATTGTAAATTGTAGGATTGTTTTTCATTTAAGATTCGTAAATATTATTTGATATCACACAACATAATCTCATACGTATATTAGATAGATATCAATCACCAAAAGATTTGGTACCATACGCTCTTTCATTTCAAGCCGCTACGATTATAGTGACAAAATTTATATCAACTCCACATATTTCAACCTAAAATGTATGTTTCATTTATACATATTCAAAATATTAATATTACACTATTAAAACATTTCCCATATAAAATGACAACGTGAACCATTTGCGAAATATGTATAAAATTAAACAAAAATGATATTTTACAAGAAAATATAAAATATTTATGTGATTACAAAGTGCAAGTAAGTACTACTAATTAAAATAAAGTAAGTTATAATATTAATTTGAATTTCGCTGCTTTTAAGAGTTACAAATTACGTCGCGTTAAATGAAAAAGTAAATTTTATGTAACTTATTAACTTCATAATATAAAATAAAATGTCCTGACTGCAAGTTGTTTTTAGAAATATTTAAACATTTGTAAAATTTCGTAAATTCCGTTAATCGTAATTTTGTTTTCAGAATGTATGTGCATTTTAAAAAGATTTTATCAAAATTAAATAAAAAATAATATATCAAATGACATGTATAAAACTTCTTGTTTATTGTTAACAAATTAAAAATAATTTCTAACAAATACGTAATTAAAAAATATTACACTATTGCAAAAATAGGAAATTTGCTGTCAAATAGTGAATTACTATGTTATTTTTTCAGATATTTAATTTAGAAATTTAGTGTCTGAGGTATTAATGAAAATCAAAATGAATTATACATAGCATTACATTAATTACTTATGTATTTAGAAGATAAAAAAACATTGCAAACGAGCAAAGCATAAAGCTGACTCAAAATATAAAAATAAATAATTTTACAATAAAAATATTATTATTTTTAAAAGGCTAACAGTACGAACCAAAAGACTGCACACTACGAAATTGGTGAATCTATAATCTTCAATTATTACCGAGTTTTTAAATTATTGCTATGCCTAATTTTATCTATAAAATATTCAAGAGCAGAAACTAGTCTATGATCCAATATTTACAATTGCAGTGGTGTTTTTTTTAAATTAAAGCGTGTTGAAGAAAGGTTGGATGGTGCTCATTTGCACTTTTGTTCCGTCTATATAATATTTTGCATCATAAATTGCATTTTAAATATACTGCAAAGTGATAAAAGGAAACTGTTAATGTTGTCATTTGCCATGGATTCTAAAATCAAATTTACAAATTGTTTGTTATGATTGAATAGCAATTGTAATAATTATTTGTGTGGTCTTAATTTTTAAGTTTATTTAGAAAAAGTTGTTAATAATTGTTCATGCTACGATCATCGAATTTAAATTATCTAATATTTATTGAAAATAAAAATAAATCTCCATTGAATCTGGTTATACAACACAAGGAAGATTCCAATTTTTTTTTATAAGTATGATATTTTATTATGTAATCTGTAGACAAAGCTTAGCTTGGACACATGGAAGTAAAAAAAATCTGATAACTAGTTGTTAGTACTATGTATAATTTATATCATACTTTATTCTATTGGTTGAGCTTTTACTGTTCTTTTAAAAAATTGGATAATTTATTTATATAAATATTTCACAGAAATTATTTTATAATCTATTAGAGCTATTTTTAAGGGATGAGTCAATAACTGCACTATTATCAAACCTGCATTTCATTGTAATCAAGTAGGGAAAATTTAAAAAGTATGTTTTCATTGCTTCATTTATTTATATAAATAATAGATTATATATTAAAAATACATTAAATTATATAATTTATAAATTAAATTATGGTTTTATAATATTAATTTGAATTTCGTTGTTTTTCGGAGTTACAAATTACGACGCTTTAAATGAAAATAGTAAATTTTATGTAATTTTTTAACTTCATAAAATAAAATAAAATTTTATGACTGCAAGTTGTTTTTAGAACTATTTAAGAATTTGTAAAATTTCGTACATTTCGTATATCGGAATTTTGTTTTCAGATTGTACGTTCATTTTAAAAATACTTTATCACAATAAAAAAATAATATACCAAATGACATGTGTAAAACTTGCTGTTTATTGTTAACCAATTGAAAATAATCTCTAACAAATAGAGAATTTTAAAATATTACAATATTACAAATATATCAAATTTGCTTCCAAATAGGGAATTACTAGTGTAATTTTTTAGATATTTAATTTATAAATTTAGTGTCTGGGGTATTAATGAAAATGAATATGAATTATACATAGAATTACATTAATTACTTATGTAATTATATATGTAAGTAGAAGATAATAAATCATTGCAAACGAGTAAAGCAAATCGCTGACTCAAAACATAAAAATAAATGCAAATATTATATTAAAAAGACTAACAGCAAGAACCAAATAACTGCACACTACGAAATTGGTGAATCTATCATCTTCAATTAATACCGGTTTTAAATTATTGCTGCCTAATTTTATCTGTAAAATTTTCATGAGCAGTAGTATATAATCCAATTTTTACAATTGTAGCGGTGGCTGTTTTGAATTAAAGCTTGGAGAAATGAGGTTGGATGGATTTGCAGTTCCGTTCCGTGTATATAATTAGTTGAATCATAAATTGCATTTCAAATATAGCGCAAAGTGATAAAAGAAAATTGTTAATGTTGTCATTTGTCCTGGATTCTAGAATGAAATTTGCAAATTGTTTGTTATGTTTGAATAACAAATTTAATAATTGTTTGTGTGATCTTACTTTTTACATTTATTTAGAAAAAGATGTTAATAAATGTTTCGTACTACGATCATCGAATTAAAAATATCTGATATATATATATATATATATATATATATATATATATATATAATATATATTATATTATATATAATATTATATATATATATATATATATATTCCACGCATATAATATTTGCCATGTCCATTAAATCTGGGTATCCGACACAAAGAAGAGATTCCAAAGATTGTTTCGAAGTATGATATTTTATGAAGTAAGCTGTAGACAAAGCTTAGCTACACTGTAAAAAATGACCGATGTTTCTTATTTTATGAAAATAAGCTATAACCACGAACGAAAATATAATATAATCATCTGAGTTATCCGAAATTTCAAATAGCATGTTACATTGTCTTTTGAATCCCCAGAAACGAATACATCTTCAAAATTTAAAGAATAATTTATAAAAACAAATTATTTTTAGCTGCCCGAATTTTTCAGAAACGTTTCCGAAGGGTTTTTATAGTGTATTAAATAGTGTCCTTAGCCTGGAATACCTGTTTTTCGAATGCTATCAATTCTGAAGTAAACATTTTCATGCTAAAAAAAATGTTTAACAGACAAACATGCAAAATTAACAGCGTTAACAATAGCATTAAAATTAAGATTATTTATTTACTCTTTCATGTATAAATTAACTTATGCGGCTGAAAACGTGTACTTGAGAATGGATAACATTCGTAAAACAGGTATTCCAGCCTGAGGACACTAATTAATACACTATAAAAACCCTTCGGAAACGTTTCTGAAAAATTCGGGCAGCTAAAAATAATTTGTTTTTATAAATTATTCTTTAAATTTTGAAGATGTATTCGTTTCTGGGTATTCAAAAGACAATGTAACATGCTATTTGAAATTTCGGATAACTCAGAAGATTATATTATATTTTCGTTCGTGGTTATAGCATATTTTCATAAAATAAGAAACATCGGTCATTTTTTACAGTCTAGGACACATGGAAGTAAGAAAATCTAATAACAAGTTCTTATTATTTTGTATAATTTATATCATATTCTATTGGTTGAGCTAATACTGTTCTTTTTTTAAAAAATGATAATTTATTTATATAAATATTTCATAGTAATCATTTTATAATGGATTAGAGTTATTTTTTAATGGATGAGTCAATACCTATACTATTATCAAACCCGTATATCATTGTAATCAAGTATGGGAATTTTAAAGAGTATTATGATTTCATTGCTTAAATTATTCAGATAATATTTAAAAGCCTTCGAGAAACGCAGTTTGTTTAAACGCGTAATAGTAAAATCGCATACTATTAATTTTGTTAGATTAAAAATCAATTGTGTTTTTAAAATACATTAAATCTTAAGTAATTAAAAGTATAAAAATCGTATTGTATAACTGATTTTTACTAGTGTAACATATTTAATCCTTTTATTATAATCGTTTCTAACGTTTTCATATCTATATTTTTCTTATTTAATCTTTGCAATTAATGGGTTGATTTAATTATATTAGATTAATTATAATCTATTTCTTTGGCAATTGTAAATTCACAGAAATTAAAAAATATATCTAGTATGAATAATGTATGTAATACCACAAATTACATTTATGTTAAATAATATGTTTTAATGCAGATTTGTCTTTTTTTTCTTTCGAAAAATTAGAATTTGAAATGTCTATTTAAAATATTTTTTCTAGAAAATAAATTTAAAAACAATTAATTTAATAAAGAATCTGAAAGAAATTATTTTATATAATTTAGTATATTAGACTATAGTTCAAGCTAAAAATGTATTTTAATAATAAAAAAATATGTATTGAGACATTTTTCCAAATTCAAGTTGAAAAACTCTATATCAGACAGAAAAGAAAAGGTTGAACTCATTCTCTGAAATATTGCAGCTAACGTTTTCAATATCTTTTTAAATATTACCCAGGGGTTTTAACTCGAAAGTTGGGAATAGTATAATAACCTTATTTCTGGCTTTCGAAAAACAGCTTAATCCTTTAAAATTCGAAACATTTATCAAAAAAGTCTATTTCAATAATAACGATTTCGCTTCTTAAAAATTACAAAATATTTGTGCATAGAAGATTGCCTAAAATTGAAAAAATCATGATTCGTGCTTTGATTACAAATCCCTTTCGAGAATATACTGAAATATTTCTTCATTTTAAGCTGATTATTTAGGTCAAATTATTCGTACTGTATTCTTATTTCCATCCGGTGTACATGGATTTCAATTTTCAATTGAAGAAAAATCTGAAAATAAGACAAACACATCCAAAAAATCATTTTTCAAAAATATACTCTTCAAGTTTAAAAAATAAAAGGTACCGGTAAGTGTAGAGATATAAATTGTATCCGGGTATATAATGTTTGGTGATATTTCTAGCCATTCGGAAAAGTCAGATTAAATCTTTAAAAAAAAAAAAAACGACCAGAATATATATATATATATATATATATATATATTTTTTTTTTTTTTTTTTTTTAAATAAAGAAAAAATAATTACAAAAACGTACCGACAATAAGCAGGCTTTTTTTTTTTTTAGTTTTTGTTATAACGTCATTTAGCTTTGTTGTTTGTGATTTTGTGATTTTATGATGCTTACCAAACGAAAAAATATAAATAATCTTATGAGATGCATAAAAATAAATTGCAGATGTTCCGACCTGGTTCTCATTCCGAAAATAGCCGGTTAAAAACACACAATAAAGTTTTGTGTCGTTCAAATAAAATTTGGTTATCCTACTAGATGAAGAATCGACAAAAATGTTACATTTCGTCCAATCTAGTAACACTATAACGTCACAGTGTGACGTCACAGAAGAGCTCTAAAACGGCTGTAACGACTTCACAAACATGCCACTAGGACTTCACATTACGTCTGGTAATGTCACATCAATGGTCACAGTGTGATGTTGTCGTGTCATCACAATGTTATACAGATGTATGTATATATATATATATATATATATATATATATATATATATATATATATATGTTTATTATTGTGAAAAAATTTTTCAAGGAAAGTTAAAACATTTCTTTTGGAAGAATTATCTAAAAAACATTTTTCCATTCCTTATTTTATTTTATTTTTTTAAGTGTATTTTTATAAAAATATAGCTGAAATATTCTGAAACTGCAAAATAAAAATATTTTAAAATATATTTTACGTAAATATGTAATTATAAAATGCTGACCGTATATTTATATATATACAATTGATATAAATAAGTATTTCTAGTTATTCATGTATAATGTATGTAATACCACAAATTAAATTCATTTTAAATTTTATATTTTAAGACCGATTTATGCCGTTTTCTCTCTAGAAAAATTAGAATTTAAAATGTCCATTTAAATATTTTTTCTAGAAAAGAAATTTAAGAAATTTAATTTAATAAAGTATCTGAAATAAATTATTTTATATAATTTAGCATACTAGACTATAGTTACAGTTGAAAATTTATTTTAATAACAAAAAATATATAATGAGACACAATTAACTCAACTTGACTCAACTGGAAATCAACTTGACTTGAGACTCAACTTGAATTTTCCAAATTCAAGTTGAAAAACTCTATATCAGACAGAAAACGAAACGTTAGACTTCTTCTCTAAGATGTTGCAGCTAACGATTGCATATATTTTTAAATATTACCCAGAAGTTTTATTTCGAAAATTAGGAATAGTAAAGTAACTTTATTTCTGGCTTTCGAAAAACAGCTTAATCCATTGAAATTTTATCAAAAAATTCCATTTCAAAATTCCATTTCGTTTGTTAAAGGGTCAGATACCCTTTGAACTCACAAAATACATGAAAAAGGACCTCCATAAGAATTACAGTTACTCCGTCGCTAATTGACTTTGAATTATAAAATTTAAAACACATATTAACAAAGGTTCATTTTATCAATTAATATTCTAAAAAAAATTATACACTCATACAAAGATTTTTAATTTATTTCAAAATATAATGCCCTCTTAAGAAAGAATTATTCTTGCATACTTTGCGCGCATGATTTTTCACATTTGAATGGCTAAAACTGGTCAAATGTTTGTTAATGAGTACAAATATAATGTGTGCTCAAAACGACCTACGATAACAAAAAAAAAATAAGTTGTAGATCCTGAGAAAAAAAAAGAAAAAAAAAGAGAAATTCGTTATATCGTGTTTTTTTTCGATGCAAAAGTAGTTATAAATTCTAAACTTGTTACTTGAGAAACATAGTAGTAGGTCATTTTATGCAACTGTATGGTTAATACATTTAGTCAAAATTTCATGAAATTCTAACCAACCATTTTTCAGCAATCGTGCGGAAAATGACCAAAATTGCCGTTTTGAGAAAATTGACTTTAAAAATTAAACTGCCCCTTGATCATATATAAAGAGTTTAGTGTGTTTTAGACATAATTTTTCTTCTAAAGGGTATTTTTGCATGGGGTTTATTTTAAAATGTTCCGAAATAATCATTTTTAAATATACGCTAATTAAAAAAAATAAAATTTCTGACACTTTAAAGGTTACCCGACCCCTTAAAATTTAGAAAATATTTCTGCATGCAAGATTGCATAAAAGGAGAAAGAAAATCATGATTCGTTCTTTGATTACAAATCACGTTAGAGAAAATACTGAAAAAAATCTTCATTTTAAGCTGATTATTTATGTCAAATTATCGTACTATATTTTTATTTCCATCCGTGCTTTATGTATTTCAGTTTCCAATTGCAGAAAAATATGAAAATAAGACAACTACCTCCAAAAATTCGTTTTTCAAAAATATACGAATGTTTATAAATGAAAGGTACCGATGAGTGTAGAAATATACCTTGTATCCTGGAACATAATGCTTTGGGGCATTTCTATCCATTCGGAGAAGACAATATAAATCTGCAAAAAAAAAAAAGAAAATTTTGAAACGACCTGAGTATATTTTTTTGAAATAAGAAATTTTCTTTCTTTCTTTTTCTTTTTCTTTCTTTTTTCTTTTTTTTTAATAAAGGAAAAATAAGTACAAAAGAATACCGACAGCAGGTAGGTACTTTTTTTTATAACGTCGTCTTGCTTTGTTGTTTGTGATTTTATAATGCCTACCAAACGAAAAAATATTAAAACGACTGCAATTTTTTTTTTTTGAAATAATAAACATTAATTTTTTAATATAAAAAACACTCTCAGTACAACGAAAGTACCGTCAACAGGTAGGTATACTTTGTTATATCTACGAGGGCTGTAAATTAAGTAATGGCAACATAGGTAAAGCTTATAACCTTCTGCCAAATGTCGGGAAGCCGTTGTAGACCAGTGGCAAGGTGTTGATTGTTGATGTGAGCGACCGAGCGCCCTATTGCGTGGAGTACAGATGACTCAGACCAACCTCTAAGGATAATTCTCGGACAGTCCATTGGCGGTCTATGGTAAGGAGACCACTCAGGATGTCAATCTTCACATGGAGGGCCGACCTGTGCGTTGCAAATTCGCAGTCTCATTCCGACCCGAACGAAATGCTTGAACCCATCGTGTTACTGTCCTATACGGTAAAGCATTTGTGCCACAGGCTTCCACTAATCGTCGATAGCATTCTGTTGCATTTTTGCCACGAGCAACCTCCATTTTAAGCCACGACCGCTGATCACCTTTTGAAAACATGCTTTAGAGCGATGGAAACGAAACTCCTCACTTTAACGCCACACAACAACTACCCTTCTAAGCAGATCGACTGTTTTTTGCACTCTACACATCGACAACAGCACCACCTCACCGCTCCCATATCCTATTTGCGCATGCCCACCCTTCTGCGAGTTTCAAGGTTAAGTTGCGACTATTTAATTTACAACCCTCGTATAATTCCTTCCGACCTCTGGCGATTGTGTCTCTAAACAGCACAAACACGAGAAAATATGAAAATTACCACTAGATATTTTTCAAATAGTAAATATTCGTATTTTTTATTGAAACATAACCCCAGTACCAAGAAAGTAATTTCTAAAACTTGATTTGCTTGTTTTTTAACTCTATACTTGATGCAGCGATTGCAACTTAATAATGCACCAAAAATGCAAAATTTAAAAGAGACTTTCTTAATATATATATTTGTAATTGTAAATAATCATATTTTTTTCAAATGAAAGATTCCCCCAGTACCACGAAAGTGCCGGCGAAACGATACATATTTTGATTATTTTATATCTGCATTCCTGACTTCAAGGATTACGATTTTTAAATGCACAATAAACGGAATCTTTTTCTTAGGCGTTTTCGTCTTCTAGCTATGCACTAGAAAAACCTCATTACACTTAAGGGGGTTAAGTGATTTAAGGGAGTTTAACGCCGGCGAACTAACGAAAATCGAAACTCATTCATAATCGTTCAAAGATGATTTTTAATTAATATCTTGCCTAATTATAAAAAAACTGAAAGATCTAATTTTCAGATACATTTGGACAAATCTTGGTCAATAATTATTCAAAATCTCAGACGTTTGCGTGCGGTGGATTTCCCTAGTCATCGCAAATAGACGCAAACAGAAACGTAAGGAAAATCTGTATTTAAATAATATAGACAGAATCACTGCCAGATGCTGCAGAAAATAATATTTAAAATAGGATGATCCGTTCAAATGATATTTGTGGACATATATTTGGAAAGTCATATAAATAAATTTGATAACCTGTTCTGTGAGAAGTAGCTTAAAAACCTCTATAATTTATAGAAAATAGTCTGCAAGAAAACAATCGTTCTTGTTCTTTAAAAAATATAATTATTATTAATTTAATAAGAACGAATGATCAGCAAGATTTTTAATATTGACAAATATTTAAATCATTTTCTAGCTGGCAAAGGCATATTACTTTCAATAAATACGGATATATTAAAGTCATATTTAATTAATACAATTACAAAACTTACATAAACGCTATCTGTAAATGGTACATTAAGATTAAATAAACAGGTATGATTAATCTAGTTTCAATTAATCTGGTAAATATATTTAAACAAATTGTTTCTAGCAACATTTGCTTTAATTATATAACAATATCGCATTAAAAAATAACATTTGAAAGTATGTGTGTTGTACAGAGCTGTAGCTGGAAAATGTAATAGATGAAAAATCGATTGCAGTCTTTCTTCTATATCAATATATCCACATAATCCAAATATGACCGTTTTAATCAAAATCACGAATTCAAGTGTTACACTGATGACCAAGAAGATTAATGGGTATTAGATAACAGTGAACCTGTCGATTTATGCAACAGCTTGTAGCGTGATGTCTAATTTATATGTCATTAGAGTCTTCTTTGAACTTTTCAAACAAATTTAAGTAAAGAATGTTACTGTGTGGTATTTTATAAAAAGTCAATGTGTTTAGTTTTTAATCTTTATTGCAGATAAAACCAATAGAAAACCGTTTATCCTTAGTTAAAGGTATAGAGCTATTTTTTATGTGTAATGTGTTGAAATATAATTATTGAAAATATTGAAAATAAGTTCTTTAAATTGCTTATTAAACACAATAAAAAACAAATTAATACTAAAATGAACATCAACTTTTAATTGTTTTAAATTTGTAAATTATTGTAAAATGGTAATAATCAACACATATATAAATGTGCAACGATTTTCACTAACACATTATATATGGATTAATGTGAATACCTCGGAACAAATATTTGTTTGACAATAAAATCCGATTGATAACAGTAACCGATTTAGGAAAATTTTTTGTGGTAACATATCCTATTATTTAAAAAAATAGTTCGCCCTTCATATAATGATGAATAATAAAAAAAATGCACAAAGCATTTATTGAAAAAAATCGATTTTAATTATCACAAATCTTCTATAGAGGATCACTGGTGAATTTTTCATACTCTTGTAGATGTTTAAATATATTCAATATATGCTGTAATTTTCGTTACAAAATTCCCTATGCTTTCCACGTTTCTGGATGGATTTGCAATACATTTGCTATCGTCGTTTTCGTGATCAACAGTTTTAGCTTGTATTTCTACATACACTATTTGGCAAATTTCAGTTTCTGTGGTATTTACAGCTATAAGAATGTGTTGTCGATTTCTTTTCAGGCTTTACAATTTTCTTCTTTCATGTCAAAGCAATTTTTTTTCTCGTCTCTAAAGCTTTTAGATTGTTTTCTTTGTTTTATTTTTAGATTTTACAGAATCTTGCACAGTTACAAAAAATTTAAATAGTGATATTCGAATTCATGATATTACCTGAACATGTAATGCTTCAAAGAGATTACATTTTTGGCTAGTTTATTCGTACCAATAAATCTTGCTTAAATTAAGAGTCTTCAAAGCTTTTTGCAAGCATTTCATCCGTAAACTATGGCTTAAAGAAAATCTTTCCTCAATCGCTAATTTCGTGACAAAAAACATGTGTTTTAACGATGTGTTTTAACGAAATACTTAATTCATGCGTTGTTCTGTTTCCGATCACTAATACACTGTAAAAAATGACAAATGTTTCTTAATCTACAAAAATATAATATAATCACGAATAAATTTATAATATAAACTCATCCTTGTTAACCATGACGATGAAAAGTGTTTCTTTAACTTTAGAAACCTCAGACATCAATGGCATTTCGAGATTTAAAGAATCATTTATATATAAAAAAAGAAAATTCTTGCTGCCCGCAATTTTCCGAAACCTTTACGAGTAGCTTTTAAAGTGAAGTAATCTGTTTTTTAAGCCCATAATATGGTTTATTTCGATTGTAGAAATTTTCAAGTAAACATTTTCATGTGCAACAAATATGTTTAACAGACAAACATGTAAAACTAACAGTGTTAACATTAACATTAAAATTACTCTCTCTCTTTCATGTATAAATTAATTTATGCAGCTAAAAACGTTTACTTGAGAATTGATGACATTGATGAAAAACAGGTATTCCAGGCTAAGGAAACTGATTAATACACTATAAAAACTTTTCGGAAACGTTTCTGAAAAATACGGGCAGCAAAAAAAATCTTTGCTTTTATAAATAATTCTTTAAATTACAGAAATGTATTGGTTTCTGGGGATTCAAAACACAATGGAACACGCTTTTCGGAATTTTAGATAATTCAGAAGATTATATTATATTTTCGTTCGTGGTTATAGTATATTTTCATAAATTAAGAAACATTGGTCATTTTTTACAGTGTATAATTCTGTGTTTTATATCATTATTGTTTTCAAATTAATCATTGTATATTATAGCACGGCATTCGTGCTGGTTTATTGGTGTTGTAGTAAACCTTAAGCTTCTTATGCCACTCTGAAGCAACAAAGGATTTTGCTTTTTTTAAATTCTAAAAGATATCCATCATGTAAAAGCATGCCAACACAGTGTAATACAGTATTTTACTCCTTCAAACTTTGTGTCGTCCGTATTTTCAAATACATTTGACATTACATATACGTGAAACTTCTAAAAGATTTCCATCATGTAAAAGCATGCTAACACAGTATAATACAGTATTTTACTCCTCCAAACTTTATGTCGTCCGTATTTTCAAATACATTTGACATTACATATCGTGTAACGGTCCAAATTCTCTGTAGATTCAGCATTTTTAATCGCGCAGTTGCTTTAAACAAAATATTAAGTTGTGTCTATTGGATATTTGTTTATCCTATTTCCGTTCTTCTTAATCATATAAATAAAAAGTGCGAATCGGCTTGGAGTAAAACAAACAGTATTTTGGAAATTTTATTTAAAATTTTATTTAGATAAATGATTCCTATCACTCGTTTTATTAAATTAGATCGTTTTAGAGCCCATTACAAAACCTACAGCATTTCATATTTTTCTTTCACCACCTTTTTCGTATAGTATTTATAGAAATTATTTAATCAAATATTTCTGTCATAAAATATGAAAGGAATTTCCATTTCAATAATCTGCCAGCGAAAAGTGTAAAATTTAGCAGTTAAGGCTTTGCTACTTCCTATTGATTTTCGCATTTTGTTTAACATTTATGAGAAGTAGATTTATAATTTTTATAATTAAATATTATTTTTTACAAAACAATCAATTACTAATGACATATTGGAGGTAATATCGGGAGTTACATTTACTTTTATTAAGTAAACTTTATTTTTTGTTACTAAAACAAACATTTGAAACTTCAAAATGTTTCTACTGGAAAATTCCTAATAATTTATATTATTCGATATACTGGGTGATTATAAAAAAACTATCCCGATATATGAGTCCTTAACTATCACACCGTTCACAGAAACTGACTGAAATTTTGGTTTTAGGTATCTCGGGGTATGCGCTCAAGAATCGTATGAAAAACAACAGTTAAAATCTAACAGTTACGGACAAAATTTTGAAAATTTCAAATGGCAACACATATTTTTTCTTTTTTTTATTGGAATGTGATCTTCATAGTGAAAAACCATAAAAAGCGTTGAAACGGTACCTGTAACACGAAAATTACCGGCGCTAGAGAGACTAAGAAGAAAAGTGAAAACAACCAATAAAGGACAGAGAAGCAACAGAAAGTAAAACATTTTATTGTTCAATGCTATCCACCATCTGTCGCATGCAACGTGTCTTTGTGTGTGACGTGGAAAATTTGTGAAACACAATAAAATGTTTTGTTTTCTGTTAATTCACTGTTCTTATTCGTTGTTTTCACTTTTCTTCTTAGTCTGTCTAGCGTCGGCAATTTTCATGCTACAGGTACCGTTCCAACGCGTTTTCTGGTTTTTCACTATGACGATCACATTCCAATAAAAAAATAGGTGTTACCATCTGAAATTTTCAAAATTTTGTCACTCTAACCGTAACTGTTAGAGTTTAACTGTTGTTTTTCATACGATTCTTGAGCGCATACCTCAAAATAATTAAAACCAAAATTTCAGTCAGTTTCTGTGAACGGTGTGATAGTTAAGGACTGATATATCGGGATAGTTTTTTTATAATCACCCTGTACATTGTGGATTTCAATTAGAAACTGTTTATATTAAAATGATAAAATTTCATTAAATGAAAATATGTTTTCGAAATTATCATTATTGAAATATTTATTGTATAGAATTTTCAACATATCAAAACCGCACATATATAATATCTAGAAAAGTTTGTAATTAGTTTAAAATTATGCAAATACGTCGATGTTAATTGGAAATCACGAACATTAAAATGTTCTATTACGATTTTAATAAAATTATGTAGTTTACTTTCTGAAAAAAAAATTGTTTATAATTGAATAACTGATGAACAGAGCATTTGTAAAATATTTATTATAGCATAAATTATTTATATAGGCTAATAACTGAGAAAAGGTATTAAAAGGTAGTAAGGTAATGCATATGTTGTTAAAATAAATAAAAGTATTACAGATTAGTACTAAAAATTCATTCCGAGGGAAATTCCATGAATATCTTTAAGCATAATTTATTTCATCTCAATAAATATTTCGTATAGAAACTCGTATATAAATTTTGAAAACTTATTCTTTTAAAGCTATGTAAATATAGACACATGTCTTCAAACAAACTAAGAATATAATTTTCTTTTAATTTAAAACTGAATTATATTTTGAAATACAGAATTAGGTATTATATACTTTTAAGCACATACAAAAATATATGATAATGTTTACTTTAACTTTAAACATATAATTACTGAATTAATCAATACCTAATATAATCCCTATAATGAAGACATATATTGAATAATGATGCATTTTACGCAATAAACAAGAAAATAAGGCGACATAAATATGAAGGAAGAGATTATAAAATTTCTTTAACAATATTGTGAATTTACATTTGAATGTACGGCTTTGTTGTTGTTGAAATAAATATAAGTAATTTTAAAAAGTTTGTTAAGCACTCTCGTATGAAGAGCTGTTATCACAAAAATTTGCATTTTTCTTTATACACCATAGGCACTCTTGCAAATGTATGGTTATTTATTCTTAAATAAAAAGTATTCAACACAAAAGCGTTTTAAGTTTATCTAAAAAAATATTGATGTGTGAATAAAAATTAATCCCATGGAATAATATTGCATGTTTTAAAATGATATTCATAAAAACAAATATCTGATGATAGTGAATTTAAACTCAAGTAATAAACTCAATATTGGAATATAAATGGCAAATATTTTAATGTATAAATATAGAACTCGAAAACTTTTCGCTACCTGTAATATAACGTTTATGAGCTTATGCTATAGTTCTTGATCGTGGTAAAGTGGATTTCATAAGATGAGTATTTTGATGACTAAAATCATTATTACTTTCCAATAAATCAATAAATTCAGAAAAAGTAAGAATAGGTACACTTAGAAGAACAGGCAGACATAAGTAGACGAAGGTATTTTAATTAATCGCAGGCTCTGTATATCATTGCACAAGTACAGGAAAACGTCCCATGGCTACGGCTGCCCACGGCAGCGCAGGGGCACCCGAGCCCGTAACACAATTCGTGGAAATATTACATGTTGATGGGCTGATGGTCAGAGATATAATTGATTGTTTCTCGTATCATGACATGAACTCGAATGAATTTGCATTTTCACCAAATGGTTACAATACGACGGTGATTTCTCCAAACAGAGCATAAAGACAATTAAAAATTTAGAGAACAGAGCCATTTTTGGCATAAATCATCCAAACGAATTTTTCGGCGGTAGCCAACATGTGTGGGAATGCAAAAACCGCACATGGGGCTCGGGAGAGTTTTTCGCATTCTTGAATCCTTGATCCTTAGAGTGTGTTATGACTTTGATATGTACGTTGAATATTTTTGGACAAGAATTATTCGGTTGCGCATGGGAATCATTGTAATTAAAAGGGTGTGTATGAAGAAATCAGTTAGCAACAGATCTGTGTGACCAAATAAGGAAATGGCAAATAGGTATCTAATGCTGGCTATTTTAAAGGGTAAATGTAGTGGTTTTTATTTGCTTTATTAGCACAGTATAGAAGTATTTGTAGTGTAACTGTATTAAAAGGATATTAGAATAAACGGAATGAAATTTGTTGCACTGAATTTAACAAAATGGTGGGAAAGGGAAATGAAAAAAAAAATATTTTGTAGAACAGTGAGCGTTAAAATAATGAAAAGGGGGAACAAATTTGGAAAAGGGAATAAAATGAGAGGGGAATAATTGCAAAAATTGAATAACATATGATGCGACATAATATATTTGTTATATAGAAATGACTGAAGTGACCGCTAAGGGCAAAATTCGAAACTTAACTACACTATCGCAAATATTGTGAGCCATAAAAACACTTGTGAAACGTGAAAGTGTACTTGATTTAGTACCAAATAATGTCATACTTGTAACAATAAATTTATCAGAAATCATCAAATGAAAAAAAAAAAATCTTTACCCAATCTGCGACCTGAAAATGTCACATATCACGTCCAGAAGTGTGGCATCAAAAAGCAGAGGCACTTATACTAATAAAAGTAACATATGTAAATAATATACATTTATTTCTATTAGAAAAGTATGTTATCTATGCCCCATATAAGTAGGGTAGTAATGTTGTTATGAGGACACGTCGTCGTCGGCGTAAGGTAGATTGTGGATGGTGGATTGCGCTGTGGAGCTGAGCGCGGTGGATTAGGGTGGATTGTGCCGGTGGATTAGGGTGGATTGCGGCGGTGGATTAGGGTGGATCTCGGAGGGTGGATTGCGGAGGTAGATAAGATAAGAAGCATGTGTCACATGGCAGGGTGGATTGGGATGACTCATGGCAGGTTGGTATAGATAAGGAGTATTATTTTAATCAGTTTTAATGGGGGAACTAAGAAATTTTTCGAAGCAAATTTCTTTTTTTTCAACTATAGTATGGTGCTAAATATTTTTCGAAATGTGGTGTGTGAATGAAAATTGTATTTAAAAAAAAATAATTGAAAATGATCATTAATTAATTTTAATTGGAGAATTTGAGAAATGTTTGCGAATTTTTTTTTTCAACTAAATTAGGCTATTCGATATACATGTTACGGTATATTAGAGGCAAATTTTAAAAGTCAATAAGGGTTTTAATTAAAAATGGTCATTAATTAATTTTAATTGGGGAACTTAGAAATTTTGGCGAGATTTTTTTTTTCTCAACGAGAGTACGCAGTTTGAAGGGTGGATGTGAATGAAAAATATTAATTAAAAAGGGTCATTCATTCATTTTAATGGGCGTACTTAAACATTTTTGTGGGAAACAGTCGGGTTTTAATGAATTCGATATAGGTTGTGGTAAAAAATACAGGGTCCCGTATGAATTATACTGCACTCAACTGAATAGCTCTCCCCTCCCCCTCCCCCCCTTTTTCTACCCAGAGGAGCCTTTCGATAGACTAACAATACACACTTTCAAAAGTATAGAGTACTATAAAAATAGTTTTAACGTACATGTAAATAAACAAGAATGAAAAATCATGCGTAGCGTCATAATTCATGAATCACTTTCCAACAGGATCGAAATGGTATGCGAACAAAGTATAATTTTACCATCGAGTACATAGTGAATTAAAAATAGTGAACCGATCCCCTTTTGAATAAAAAGGCGCCCTTAGCAAAAATCCAATTATGCATAAGAGCCCTTCCTAAAATCAGATAATTTACACCTTACCTTTTTTTTCAATTCAAGTTAGGCTAAAAGTACAACTTACACATCGATAGGTACAAAATATAGGGACCCTTCAAAAGAAACTTTGAAAAAGTATAGGTCTTAAGCTACCTTCACAAAATAATGCGACTATGTGTGTCCCTTGACCCTTCACAAAATAGTATAACCTTATTTAAATTCCTGGGCCCTTCACAAAATAATTGGACAGATCCCGTTTTTAATAAAAAGGTCACCCTTCAAAAAAAATCCAATGAATTATTATGGAAACCTTTCAGTTCATGGACCCCTCTTTTTCCCCCCTTCGAAGTGTGAACTCGCATTAGACTATAGGTAGTCCTTCATAAAATAAATGAGATACGTACCCTATTCGAAAGATCCCTTCACAAAAAATTGTAGGAGTCCCCTTGAAATGCGTGTTAGAGGAATCATATGATATAAGAAAATAATTATATTTTTTAAACTGGACCTTCCACCACCCGCTATATTTCTTATAGCGCCCCAGTATTTTTGCAGCAAACTCTTTTTTAATTCAATGTTTCATATATGAAAACTGTTAAGCTCATATGAAAAATTAGCCCTTAGACGAAAGAAATGCAACTTATGAAGAAAATAAAATATTTTTTTTAACTGGGCCCTCCACCGCCCGCTATATTTCTGATAGCGCTCCAGTATTTTTTCAGCAAGCTCTTTTTTCAAGAGTGTATGAAAATTATTATTCTCATACGAAATATTCGCACTTAGGCGAAAGAACCTTCAGTTCATTGACCCCTCTTTTTCCCCCCTTCGAAGTGTGAACACGCATTAGACTATGGGAGTCCTTCATAAAATAAATGAGATACGTATAGGTCTTATGCTACCTTCACAAAATAATGCGACTATGTGTGTCCCTTGACCCTTCACAAAATAGTATAACCTTATTTAAATTCCAGGGCCCTTCACAAAATAATTGGACAGATCCCGTTTTTAATAAAAAGGTCATCCTTCACAAAAAATCCAATGAATTATTATGGAAACCCTTCAGTTCATGGACCCCTCTATTTACCCCCTTCGAAGTGTGAACTCGCCTTAGACTATAGCTACCCCTTCATAAAATAAATGGGATACGTACCCTAATCGAAAGATCCCTTCACAAAAAATTGTAGCAAGCTCTTTTTTCAAGAGTGTATGAAAATTATTATTCTCATATGAAATATTCGCGTTTTAGGCGAAAGAACCTTCAGTTCATTGACCCCTGTTTTTCCCCCCTTCGAAGTGTGAACACGCATTAGACTATGGGAGCCCTTCATAAAATAAATGAGATACGTACCCTATTCGAAAAAAAATACCCTTCACAAAAAAATTGTAGGAGTCCGCTGTTTTAATAGAAAGCCCCTTTTGCAATGTACCCTGTAAAAATACTACCTTCGAAAGAAAGTGGACAAAGTTATAGATATTAAGCCCTGCTCACAAAATAATGCGACTACCCAGCGCCCTTCACAAATAATATAACCCTATTTGAATTTCAAATTCCTTCACAAAATAAATCCAATAGATTCGTATTATATTATGGCGACAGAAATACGAGAGACCTTTCATAAAAATCCAAGATCGTTGTTTAAATGAAAAGACCCCTTCGCAATGTACCTTGTAAAAATATTTTAAGAAATAGACTGCTATTCTCAAATGAATTACATATTCATGCAATGTAAAAAATAGGTTTCACACGAATGCATTTTTAGTATAACGTTCAAAATATAGATTTTAGAAAAAAGATTCATGTTTTACCAAATTTATTATACAAATCTGAAAAATAGGGTAGAGCGTCTCATGAAAAATAATTGAATTTCGAAAGATTATGCTTTAAAAAATGAGTGTTACCCCATCAACATACATGTCGCTGAATCACAATGAGTCATGTTAGCAGATAAGCGAAGATCTTGCTTTGACTCGATTCCTTCTTTAGATTATGAATAACTCAGGATAAGAAATTTCTGATACTCGAAGGTTCTGACACATTTTTTGTAGCCAAATGTATGAAATGAACTATTTAAAACCGTCAATGTATGCGAATTATTTCGTATATAGTTATTGATCTGTTAAGTTTTAAAAGACTTCATTGACAAAATAAGAAATAGTCATCCCCTTATGAATTCTTGACGCAAAAAGATATGTTTAAATGAATTTGATACACGTTATGGTAGAAAAATACAGGGTCCCTTATAAGATATAGGAATTTAAATATTTTAAAATTACATTCGTTTATGCTTTTTGTATAGAAAAATTATACTAAATTTGGTTTATACTATTCTAACTTAAAAATTTCTTTTGACTTTGTTTTTATAAAATATATATTGTACTATTTAGTAAGTGCATTATTTAAAAAAAAATTTGTTTTTAATATTGAAAAAATATATATAAAAATGTATCTTACCTAAATATTTAAACCATAATTTACTGGACTTCATCCAAATTTGATCGACTGCATGCATGTCTTAAAAGAACTAAACATGTTCGCTTAGCTCTTAAAACCACTGGATATTATAACGTCATGGATAAGGCATATGGTATAACGAATAGGTATTATAAGTCAGAATCATAAATTTTGCATACTTTATACAAACACTTTCAGTATGAGAAATGATTGATGTATACGTATTATTTCATGTAGTCCTGTATAGTTATTAATCTGTTAAGTTTTAAAAATGCTTCAATCAAAAATAACTAAGAAATAAAATTAAAAAGGGTCATTAATTAATTTTAATTGGCGGACTTAAGCATTTTTGGGACAAACAGACGGGTTTTTAATGAATTCGATACAGGTTAGGGTAATAAATACAGGGTCCCGTGTGAATGGAGAGGTAACATGCTTGTGGAAGGTCTATTTTTAAGACGAAACATTGTATGAAGGGCCCTGTTTTAGGGTTAGAAGTTTCGTGAAGGGATCTGTTTGAAGGACCCTGTTTTGAAATGACTTAAGAACGGACAATTTATTCCTAAACATATTTATAACTACAAATAGTGTAGTTTGCATACATTATAAAAATACATGAATATATTTATATATTATGCTATAGTTTTTAAAGTTAGATTCATACAATAAAGCGAGACTGATACCGTTAATGTATATGAATGCCTTTATGTTACCCTCTATAGCTTAAACTCGATTCGTTATATGTGCTTCATTGAGTATTCAGGGAAAAATAACTAAGAAATAAAATTAAAAATAGTAATTAAGAGATAACCTTAAGAATTTTTGAGATAGGAGATTTTAATTAAATAGATTAATGAATCTAATTCGATACAAGTCTTACTAAAATAGAAATTACACTAAAAATACAGAGTCCCCTACAATATATATATGAATTATACTCCACTACTTTTTATAGCACCCTCACCTATTTTCATAGAAATGGCTTCAATATAATTTAGGCTAACAATATACACTTTAGAAAATACTTAGTAACCAAAAGTAGGATAGGAATTCGATATGTACTACTACTTAAGTAAAATATAATTTTTCTCATCGCATAAAATATATTAACAAGTCCTGTAAAAATATATTGACAAGACATAAACTAATCATACATGATTTAAAACATATTGGTTATACAAAACATATATGTAGAAATATATATATATATATATATATATATATATATATATATATATATATATATATATATATATATATATATATATATATATATATATATATATATATATATATATCTTTACCTAAAAATTTCAAGCATGATTTTCGGAACTTTACCCAAATTCAACTGGATTCTTCAACACGTGGTTTGATGACATCACTGATCGTGATAACATTCTAGATAAGATTCACTGATAAGAACACATTTCAATTAATTTCTTCTAAAGCAAGTATACGAGTTGGTTCTAAGGTATAGGTATGTAGATATATAGTAAGTTAGTAGTAATATATTTTTAAAGTACTTTTTATTATATGTTAAAAGAAATGGTTATTTTTTCTTTACGTAGGGTAGACGAAATTAAAACATAAAATATTAAATTTAATCTTTACTAATACAAAGGCTTACACTTACATAAACGCAGACATCCTTTTAGTTATATTCATGCAGACTTTATGATATATCACATATGTTCTTTCTTTTACCATAACACATATGGATTTTTTAAATGTATGTCACGTGACTATCTAAAGCGAGATTGATACTTAAAACCATTAATATATATGAATTATTTCGTATAGCCCTGTATAGATGCTACTCACCATATATGTATATATATATATTAAAATCTGTTCAGTTTTAAAATACAAGTCTTATTTAAATAGAGATTATAGTTAAAAATACAGGGTTCTGTATAATACACTTTAATTATACTGCATTAATGCGCTACCTCACCTATATTATCACAGAAATACCTTCGATGAAATTTAGACTAACCATACACACTTAAAAAAAATAGATACAGAGTACCCAGAAAAAGGATAGGAATGAATGAAAAATTTTAACGTAAATTATAAAATAGGATCTATAGTAAGTGACAATAACTAAGTATGAAGGAAAAATCATGCGTCATGGTATACTTTATGAAACATTTTCCAATGCTATGGGACTATCGTTAATAATTTGAAAAACTATTGAAATAAGTGAATTAGATTTAATAATTCATACTGGAAATGTACTTAAAAAATTACAGCTTTTGTTTCTTTCTTTTTTTCACTTAGACATAATTATAAGGTTTCTTTTACAATAAAGACCTGACTGTTGTGGGAAGATTGAAAACTAGTATTTATTGAATCGGCCTATATATATATATATGTTAGGTTTGCTATACTAGAGGTCTGTAAACTTTGCATATATGACTTCCATTATAACTTTATATAGAATACTTAACTTACCATATTCAAACACATAATATTTATAAGGCTATAGAACAATATCGTAATTTCTTTAACTTCTCTAGGTATTCAAAATCCCATCGTCTAAACCGCACAAGTATCGAACCTAAAAACATATAATCAGACATGTCATTTTATAGCCACCACGCTAACCACAGGGCTAAGTGAGCCCCCGATTATTTTTTTGTCACCACGCTAACTATTGGGCTGAGTGAGCCCCAGGCTATTTTATACCCACCACGCTAACTACTGGGCTTAGTGATCCCCCGCTTATTTTATAATCACCACGCTAACTATTGGGCTGAGTGAGCCCCAGGCTATTTTATACCCACCAAGCTAACCACAGGGCTAAGTGAGCCCCGGCTTATTTTATAATCACCACGCTAACTACTGGGCTGAGTGAGCCCCAGGCTATTTTATACCCACCACGCTAATTACTGGCCTTAGTGAATATATGGTTATATATATAGATACTAAAATCTGTTTAGTTTTAAAATGCTTCATTAAGTATTCAAGGGAACATAATAACTAAGAAATTTTAACTACGAGATATGCTAATGTTCGGACTTATAAAATTTTGAGACAAACAGATGGGATTTAATTAAATATGTTAATGAATCTAATTCTATACATGTCTTGTTACAGTAGAGATGTATATGTATGTATAATATTATAGGACAAACCCAATATATTTAACTCTTTCGCATTATGTATATGTATATACATATGCATGTGTGATGTTATAAAGCAAAGCGATTTTATTTATCTCTGTCTATATATCCACAAGTCAGACAGAATGTTTTAATATATACATATATGTATGCACGTTTAACTATCGAAAACATAGTTTTGACCATACAATTGTTTATCATAATAACCACTTGTTTACCCCATTAATAAACCAACTAACCAACTAACCAACTAACCAACTAACCAACTGTTTTACCAAGAAACAATTGGTTAGTTGGTTAGTTGGTTTATTAATGGGGTAAACAAGTGGTTATTATGATAAACAATTGTATGGTCAAAACTATGTTTTCGATAGTTAAACGTGCATACATATATGTATATATTAAAACATTCTGTCTGACTTGTGGATATATAGACAGAGATAAATAAAATCGCTTTGCTTTATAACATCACACATGCATATGTATATACATATACATAATGCGAAAGAGTTAAATATATTGGGTTTGTCCTATAATATTATACATACGTATATATCTCTACTTTAACAAGACATGTATCGAATTAGATTCATTAACATATTTAATTAAATCCCATCTGTTTGTCTCAAAATTTTATAAGTCCGAACATTAGCATATCTCGTAGTTAAAATTTCTTATGCTGTTATCACACGGGTGACGATACGATATGAAGTATATGCTATTGCCTCTCGAGCTACACTTTCATGCTGCAACTAGGGTTGTTTTCCCTACTGAAAGTTATCTGCTAATGTAAGGAGAGGGCGTAACATTTGGCGAGTAATTGCAGCAGGTGTTTTAATATTTAGTGTAGAGTTCGATTGATACACAGGAAGCATTATCGCGTATTAACATTTTATATATTGCAGTTTCTTTTCGTGTCTGTTCTATATATATAATATTGTGATCATTTTACTTAAAATTCCAAGATTATAAAAACAATACTCTCACTAATATAACATTAAAATTCTAAATTATAGAGTCCATATCTTCACTTTACGTCTTTCATTACCTGTAAATGTCAAGAATTCTGAACTATTAGTATTAAGTGATTTAGAAAAAAATAGTATATTAAAACTAGTTTTTTGTCACGTGTATTGGAACCGCATTTTATCGCTAAGCCGAAATCTGTAACGCAAAGAAAGATGTTAAATTAAATTTTAGTTATTTTGCCAAAATCGCTATTATGACATTTTTAATTTATTTTTTTTACATATTTTAAATGTAATTCATGTTACATATTGAATGTAATATAAAAATGAATTTTGTTTTTAAGGGAAGCAAAATATTTTAACTGGAGGGTTTTTTTTTTTTTTTTTTTTTTTTTTTTTTGGGGGGGGGGTGGGGGTATATATGCGTTATTTATTATTAAAACAAAATAAAAAAGGGTGGTTGAAATTCAATAATTAAAAAGGAAAAATAGGCTGAAAAGGACATTATCACCCACATACATTAAATTCAATAATCCAACATGAAGTGAAAAATTAGCCCGATCCAGGAATCGAACCTGGGTCCACAACGTTCCAGTTTATTGCTTTGACCACTGAGCTACTCCGGCTAATACGGAAAATGCATTTTTTCACTAATAAACCATGTTGGAGAAAAAGTCGCCAACCATATGTAATTCCTTAATTACAAAATAACTGCAGATTTTTAAAGTTCTTTTCGTGTATAATTGGTCCCTGTGTTACTAAAGATTTGCTTTTTTCTTAATTCTTCTGTATTTTTGGTTTCAATATTTGCGACGACCTAAACGTAAGATGTTGGCTTACTGACGGTGGCCATCTTGGAATTTAGAGAGCTCTGATTGGTAGATTTCGAGCTGATACCTCTCGCAGAGGATACAAACTACTGTAAGTTAGATCTGGAAGAAATTAAGAGAGGCAATCTATCAAACGGGAGGATTTCGAGCTTTTTCCTCTTGAAAAACGTGTTTAGGATAAAATATCTGATATTGACTATGATATGAGATTACGTGTGATAGCGCCATTAGTTATTATGTTTCCTTGAATACTTAATGAAGCATTTTAAAACTAAACAGATTTTAGTATATATATATATATAACCATATATTCACTAAGGCCAGTATTTAGCGTGGTGGGTATAAAATAGCCTGGGGGTCACTCAGCCCAGTAGTTAGCGTGGTGACTATGAAATAAGCGGGGGCTCGCTTAGCCTGTGGTTAGCGTGGGGGCTATAAAATAAGCGGGGGTTCACTAAGCCCAGTAATTAGCATGGTGGGTATAAAATAGCCTGGGGCTCACTTTGCCCAGTAGTTAGCGTGGTGATTATAAAATAAGCGGGGGCTCACTTAGCCCTGTGGTTAGCGTGGTGGGTATAAAATAGCCTGGGGCTCACTCAGCCCAATAGTTAGCGTGGTGATTATAAAATAAGCGGGGGATCACTAAGCCCAGTAGTTAGCGTGGTGGGTATAAAATAGCCTGGGGCTCACTCAGCCCAATAGTTAGCGTGGTGACTAAAAAATAATCGGGGGCTCACTTAGCCCTGTGGTTAGCGTGGTGGCTATAAAATGACATGTCTGATTATATGTTTTTAGGTTCGATACTTGTGCGGTTTAGACGATGGGATTTTGAATACCTAGAGAAGTTAAAGAAATTACGATATTGTTCCATAGCCTTATAAATATTATGTGTTTGAATATGGTAAGTTAAGTATTCTATATAAAGTTATAATGGAAGTCATATATGCAAAGTTTACAGACCTCTAGTATAGCAAACCTAACATATATATATATAGGCCGATTCAATAAATACTAGTTTTCAATCTTTCCACAACAGTCAGGTCTTTATTGTAAAAGAAGCCTTATAATCCTAATAATATTATAAATCTGATTGTGTGCAAATGTTAGGCTGAAGCCAGCATCAAAATGGAGCATTTAATGATCCTGTATTTTTGCATATAGGTTGATTATAACCCTCAAATGAACATAGACTGGTTTTTGTTTATTTTATTCAAAAATGTTTCTTAATAATTCAAAATTTCGTTATTTTCACAGAGAATAAATGGACATTTTTTCGTATAATATATTAAAATGGTTAAATTTACTTTACCGTTGCTAATACTTTATCATTGTCAAAACTAATTCAAAACCCGGAATAATAATTTTTACTCAACAATTTAGTTGGTGAAATAAAATGATCTTGGGCTTTTTCTTCACTTTTTTTTCTTTTGTATGGTAACAATACTTAGCGTTTTACCGTCTGCGTACGGCTAATACAACTATACCGTATTTTTTATTTAAATTTTAAAAAAAGTAAAAAGAAGTTTAAAAAGAAAATGGTTAGCAAATGTCAATAATATGCTCCGCAAAATTATTCATGTCGAAAATGATGTCATGGATAGCGAGAAATAGTTATTTCATTCTTAAAACTATAAGAAATAACTCGATTACCTAAAAAAAAAATGACGATTGTTAATAGTTCCATTTTTGTTGATAAAACCTAAAGATTTAATGTTGTTTCGTTAAAGTAACATAATTTCCTCTATGCCAGTATTGAAATTAATTGCCTGGAAAAGAAAATTAATAAGAATTATGTCATTAAAACGGGATTTCTCTGGGGAAAAAGAGACGTCATATTTGAAATAAAACAGAAATTTTCCAATATGTTTTAAAATGAGTGTAAATTAATTCCTTGCATTAATAATACAAGGATCAGTAAGTATAGAAAGTAGATGAGTTTCACGCCATATTTATAACGAAAAATTTAAATGTTTTTTATCTATACTGATTATTAAGCATGAGTATCCGTTATAAACAGATGAGAGTTTTCTGCTAAAAAGCACATCATAATTTTAAGAAAACGAAAATGAACACGAATCTATTATATTAAAATCTGACCATGTGTTTGTATTTCGCAACTACTCCTAGACTATCGAACGCAACGTGATTTACTTAATACCGGTTATCATCATTGATCCGAGGATGTCACACAAACTCTCAGAATTAAAAAAATTAAATTAGATGCCAAGATTTTTTTATTTTTTATTTTATTTTTTTATTTTATTATTATTATTATTATTTTATAAATTTTAACGAAGTTTCTCTAAAAACGGAAAGTAAATTACTCCATATTTGTGTATAAAAAAGGAGAAATAAAACAGATCAGTATATTTTATATGCCATTTTCTCCTTAAAACTGAAAAACAGAATTTATTTTACTTTGAATAGATGGTGAAAACAAAATTTTGATTTCAATAAATTATCCGAAAAATAAAAACATTTTTTAACATATTCATCAAACTTCATGAATCAATTTATTCAGGAGAACAAAAATTGCCTGTCAACATACTGTCATTTCGAAAACAAGATTTTCGAATATCAGCTATACATTAAACCAAGGAGGCAGAATTGAATTTAAAGAAAAAGCATATATTATTTCCAATTAATGTTTTTTTTTTTAAAGGATGGCTGTTAAAACTTTTCACAAATGCGTTAAAAGTAAAATTGTTTATCAGGTAAAATTTACATTTGTTTTTATCCAATTCGTCTATTTCCACGATTTTATTTGGCCCTCCTTTTTGCATTGGTTGCAATTTCATTTTCACGATTATTTGGTACAAAATTTCACTTTTTTAAAACAGTTATGTCAAGGTCCCTATAACAAAAAATACCGTCTCCTATGAAATGTGATAAATAGTTAGTTAATTATTAACATTTTTAATTATCGGGAGTGAAATATGTTGCTTAATTAATGTATTTATTCTTCTTTTAATGTTGCGTGAACGAAGTCACGGGTAACAGCTAGTTATGTCTAAGTGAAAAAAAAAGAAAGAAACAAAAGCTGTAAATTTTTAAATACATTTCCAGTATGAATTATTAAATCTAATTCACTTATTTCAATAGTTTTTCAAATTCTTAACGATAGTCCCATAGCATTGGAAAATGTTTCATAAAGTATACCATGACGCATGATTTTTCCTTCATACTTAGTTATTGTCACTTACTATAGAGCCTATTTTATAATTTACGTTAAAATTTTTCATTCATTCCTATCCTTTTTATGGGCACTCTGTATCTATTTTTTTAAGTGTGTATTGTTAGTCTAAATTTCATCGAAGGTATTTCTGTGATAATATAGGTGAGGTAGCGCATTAATGCAGTATAATTAATGTGTATTATACAGGACCCTGTATTTTTAACTATAATCTCTATTTAAATAAGACTTGTATTTTAAAACTGAACAGATTTTAATATATATATATATACATATATGGTGAGTAGCATCTATACAGGGCTATACGAAATAATTCATATATATTAATGGTTTTAAGTATCAATCTCGCTTTAGATAGTCACGTGACATACATTTAAAAAATCCATATGTGTTATGGCAAAAGAAAGAACATATGTGATATATCATAAAGTCTGCATGAATATAACTAAAAGGATGTCTGCGTTTATGTAGGTGTAAGCCTTTATATTACTAAAGATTAAATTTAATATTTTATGTTTTAATTTTGTCTACCCTACGTAAAGAAAAAATAACCATTTCTTTTAACATATAATAAAAAGTACTTTAAAAATATATTACTACTAACTTACTGTATATCTACTTACCTATACCATAGAACCAACTCGTATACTTGCTTTAGAAGAAATTAATTGAAATGTGTTCTTATCAGTGAATCTTATCTAGAATGTTATCGCGATCAGTGATGTCATCAAACCACGTGTTGAAGAATCCAGTTGAATTTGGGTAAAGTTCCGTAAATCATGCTTGAAATTTTTAGGTAAAGATAAATTTATATATATATATATATATATATATATATATATATATATTTCTACATATATGTTTTGTATAACCAATATGTTTTAAATCATGTATGATTAGTTTATGTCTTGTCAATATATTTTTACAGGACTTGTTAATATATTTTATGCGATGAGAGAAATTTTATTTTACTTAAGTAGTAGTACATATCGAATTCCTATCCTTCTTTTGGTTACTAAGTATTTTCTAAAGTGTATATTGTTAGCCTAAATTATATTGAAGCCATTTCTATGAAAATAGGTGATGGTGCTATTAAAATTCGTGGAGTATAATTCATATTGTAGGGGACTCTGTATTATTAGTGTAATTTCTATTTTAGTAAGGCTTGTATCGAATTAGATTCATTAATCTATTTAATTAAAATCTCCTATCTCAAAAATTCGTATGAATATTTCGTATGAAATTTGTATGAATCTAACTTTAAAAACTATAGCATAATGTATAAATATATTCATGTATTTTTATAATGTATGCAAACTACACTATTTGTAGTTATAAATATGTTTAGGAATAAATTGTCCGTTCTTAAGTCATTTGAAAACAAGGTCCTTCAAACAGACCCCTTCACGAAACTTTTAACCCTAAAACAGGGCCCTTCATACAATGTTTCGTCTTAAAAATAGACCTTCCACAAGCATGTTACCTCTCCATTCACACGGGACCCTGTATTTATTGCCCTAACCTGTATCGAATTCATTAAAAACCCATCTGTTTGTCCCAAAAATGCTTAAGTCCGCAAATTAAATTTAATTAATGATCCTTTTTAATTTTATTTCTTAGTTATTTTTCATTGAAGCATTTTTAAAACTTAACAGATTAATAACTATACAGGACTACACGAAATAATTCGTATACATCAATCATTTCTCATACTGAAAGTGTTTGTATAAAGTATGCAAAATTTATGATTCTGACTTATAATACCTATTCGTTATACCATATGCCTTATCCATGACGTTATAATATCCAGTGGTTTTAAGAGCTAAGCGAACATGTTTAGTTCTTTTAAGACATGCATGCAGTCGATCAAATTTGGATGAAGTCCAGTACATTATGGATTAAATATTTAGGTAAGATACATTTTTATATATATTTTTTCAATATTAAAAACAAATTTTTTTAAAATAATGCACTTACTAAATAGTACAATATATATTTTATAAAAACAAAGTCAAAAGAAATTTTTAAGTTAGAATAGTATAAACCCAATTTAGTATAATTTTTCTATACAAAAAGCATAAACGAATGTAATTTTAAAATATTTAAAGTTTAATTCCTATATCTTATAGGGGACCCTGTATTTTTCTACCATAACGTGTATCAAATTCATTTAAATATATCTTTTGGCGTCAAAAATTCATAAGGGGATGACTATTTCTTATTTTGTCAATGAAGTCTTTTAAAACTTAACAGATGAATAACTATATACGAAATACTTCGCATACATTGTCGGTTTTAAATAGTTCATTTCATACATTTGGCTACAAAAAATGTGTCAGAACCTTCGAGTATCAGATATTTCTTATCCTGAGTTATTCATAATCTAAGGAAGGAATCAAGTCAAAGCAAGATCTTCGCTTATCTGCTAACATGACTCATTGTGATTCAGCGACATGTATGTTGATGGGGTAACACTCATTTTTTAGTTTCAGTTATAAATATGTATTTTTAAAGCATAATAATTTGAAATTAAATTATTTTTCATGAGACGCTCTACCCTATTTTACAGATTTGTATAATAAATTTGGTAAAACATGAATCTTTTTTCTAAAATCTATATTTTGAACGTTATACTAAAAATGCATTCGTGTAAAACCTATTTTTTACATTGCATGAATATGTAATTCATTTGAGAATAGCAGTCTATTTCTTAAAATATTTTTACAAGGTACATTGCGAAGGGGTCTTTTCATTTAAACAACGATCTTGGATTTTTATGAAAGGTCTCTCGTATTTCTGTCGCCATAATATAATACGAATCTATTGGATTTATTTTGTGAAGGAATTTGAAATTCAAATAGGGTTATATTATTTGTGAAGGGCGCTGGGTAGTCGCATTATTTTGTGAGCAGGGCTTAATATCTATAACTTTGTCCACTTTCTTTCGAAGGTAGTATTTTTACAGAGTACATTGCAAAGGGGGCTTTCTATTAAAACAGGGGACTCCTACAATTTTTTTGTGAAGGAACTTTTTTTTTCGAATAGGGTACGTATCTCATTTATTTTATGAAGGGCTCCCATAGTCTAATGCGTGTTCACACTTCGAAGGGGGGAAAAACAGGGGTCAATGAACTGAAGGTTCTTTCGCCTAAGTGCGAATATTTCATATGAGAATAATAATTTTCATTCACTCTTGAAAAAAGAGCTTGCCACAATTTTTTGTGAAGGACTCTTTCGATTAGGGTACGTATCTCATTTATTTTATGAAGGGGTACCTATAGTCTAATGCGAGTTCACACTTCGAAGGGGGGAAATATAGGGGTCCAAGAACTGAAGGGTTTCCATAATAATTCATTGGATTTTTTGTGAAGGATGACCTTTTTATTAAAAACGGGATCTGTCCAACTATTTTGTGAAGGGCCCAGGAATTTAAATAAGGTTATACTATTTTGTGAAGGGTCAAGGGACACACATAGTCGCATTATTTTGTGAAGGTAGCTTAAGACCTATAACTTTTCAAAGTTTCTTTTGAAGGTTCCCTGTATTTTGAACCTATCGATGTGTAAGTTGTACTTTTAGCCTAACTTGAATTGAAAAAAAAAGGTAAGGTGTAAATTATCTGATTTTAGGAAGAGGTCTTATGCATAATTGGATTTTTGTAAAGGGCGCCTTTTTATTCTAAAGGGGATCGGTTCACTATTTTTAATTCACTATGTACTCGATGGTAAAATTATACTTTGTTCGCATACCATTTCGATCCTGTTGGAAAGTGATTCATGAATTATGACGCTACGCATGATTTTTCATTCTTGTTTATTTACATATACGATAAAAATCTTTTTATAGTACTCTATACATTTGAAAGTGTGTATTGTTAGTCTATCGAAGGGCTCCTCTGGGTGGAAAAAGGGGGGGGAGCTATTCTGTTGAGTGCAGTATAATTCATACGGGACCCTGTATTTTTTACCACAACCTATATCGAATTCATTAAAACCCGATTGTTTCCCACAAAAATGTTTAAGTACGCCCATTAAAATGAATGAATGACCCTTTTTAATTAATATTTTTCATTCACATCCACCCTTCAAACTGCGTACTCTCGTTGAGAAAAAAATATCTCGCCAAAATTTCTAAGTTCCCCAATTAAAATTAATTAATGACCATTTTTAATTAAAACCCTTATTGACTTTTAAAATTCACCTCTAATATACCGTAACATGTATATCGAATTGCCTAATTTAGTTGAAAAAAAAATTCGCAAACATTTCTCAAGTTCTCCAATTAAAATTAATTAATGATCATTTTCAATTACTTTTTTTAAATACAATTTTCATTCACACACCACACTTCGAAAAATATTTAGCACCATACTATAGTTGAAAAAAAAGAAATTTGCTTCAAAAAATTTCTAAGTTCCCCCATTAAAACTAATTAAAATAATACTCCTTATCAGTACCAACCTGACATGAGTCATCCCAATCCACCCTCCCAAGTGACACATGCCTCTTATCTTATCTACCTCCGCAATCCACCCTCCGAGATCCACCCTAATCCACCGGCGCAATTCACCCTAATCCACCGGCGCAATCCACCCTAATCCACCGCGCACAGCTCCACAGCGCAATCCACCATCCACAATCCACCTTACGCCGACGCCGACGTGTCCTCATAACAACATTACTACCCTACTCATATATCCAAAATCCTAACAGTACACTTGAGAACCAGCACACTGATGAATGTTCAGAAACATTTCAAGTGATTTTTGGCTGCATGCCTCGATAATATGGTCTCACCGATATCATTATTAAGTTGTGTTAAGCTCTGAACTTGTAAGTTCACGTAACCTTACAAGAAAAAAAATTCTGTTAGATAATCATTGATGACTCTCTGGATTAAATGCATGACTGGTGATCATGACTTTGTTATTAAAATTCCCTTATTAAGAAATAGTAGAAAATACTTCTACTACCAAAATCTCTATCACTTATAATAATTACAAGGTGTACAAATAATGCCATATGCATATGAAAAATGAATTAAAAGAAAACAGAAAGCAACAGTAATGCACTGTGTGCTGCATTCTACTTCGGAGTCCACTAAATTTTTAGTCACCCGAATTTTTTAAACTTAGTTATGAAGTTTTCAAGCAGATGAAGCTGCTAAGTGAAAAAAACTAGGAAACAGTATGAACATGTTACGACGAAATCTTCAAAAATTTAATAAAGATATCTTCAATAGGAACATCACTTGTGCCAACTTCATGGTGTAGTCTAAGAACAAAATTCGCAGAAACATGTGCTAACGCTACAGACTCAATGGTCTCAAATGTCGAAGACATGCACTTTGCAGTTTGAAAAACATTTTCGTTGTTTGGCGGTACACTTCGACTTTCGGGTACCCCCCCCCCCTCTCCACCCCCTCCCACAGAACCCACACACAGAAAAAGTTACAGAAAGTCAAATCTGGAGAACTCATAATATTTTTGTATTGAATGTGCTAATTTCCAAGATTATCCTGTGTTAGAATTTACTTTCTTTGTTCTTTTATTTGCTTGTTATTATACATACATATTGCTATATTTAGAGAGTAAAGGCGTAAATTTTATACGTTAAAATGAAACGTCTATTTTTTTAACATGTGTATATTTTTAATTATACAAAATGTTTTTCATACTTTTTATTAAACCCTTGTAAACCACACAATTAAATTTCATGAATATGTATTTCAATCCTTAAAACATTACTTTAAATTTTTCTATTTCAAAAGAAACATCATAAAATCACTATTTTAGAATTGCAATATGAGTACTTAAAATTATAATAAAAATTTAAAGTATCTGTTTTATGATATTTCAAATAAATTTAAATAAATTAGTCTATAAAAATGATAATAACCCATATGTAGGTAAATAAATAAATATATAAGAAGCAAAAAGTATATTTAATTTATTTTTTTTGAAAGAGCAATAAAAAAAATATATATAATTTTTTTTCAAATGTAATGATAGTTCGTGAGTGTTTCAAATTTACACTTTGTACAAATAGCTTGTCTGTCTTAAATAAAACATGGATATTATATGTAATAATATTTATATAAACAAAGTGCACTTATTTCTTCAATGAAATAATGTTTCGTACTGAATTCTGCAGACTAACATTTGAACTTTGTAAGTGAAATCTGTGATTAGAAAATAAATAAATTTATATGCTAAATTAACTGGGGAATATTTTATTTCTTTATTTCGGTACTTTATTCCGTATTTCGTTTTGGCGTATTTTTCTTTATTCAAAGTACATTTATTTATTTCAAGATCAAGAGAGACTGACATATGGGCCTTAATATTGGTGATCAAAAGTAAAATGCAGATTCTCATGTGAATTCTTGCAGGCTGATTTTTCAATTTGTTATAAGATTTTTATCCAAAAAAGAATGACAGAGCTTCATCCTTCTTTTTGAAATGTTTAAGGAATCAAAAATCAAAATAACATTACAGATGACGAAACAAAAAACTTTCTTTTTCAAAAGAATTAGACATAGGAAAGTAAAGAATTATTTACGAAACTTAAACAATTTTTAGAATAGTAAATGTAACACAAAAAAAAATGTAATTAATAATATGTGACATATTTATTTTTGCCTTGAATATGCAGAATATTGTTTTAAAAATATTTTTTTAACATGCAATAATATCTGTGAAAGCAGTTAAAGAAAAATATATTACATAAAATGTTTAGGTATGTGAATACGTAAGTTCTAAAATATTTCATTAAAATATAACTTATCAGTGCAAAGTGTATTTATTTGTTAGTAAATATTATTAAAAAATAAACGTTCATATTTTAAGTAAAAACTTTGCAATTTTATCAAAAGAAAAACGCAGATTGAACGAACAATCACAATAGCATGTTAAAATGACACCTAAAATAATGTTCATATGATTTTTCAGGTTTTAAAATATTAATCCCGTCTATATGTATGAAAATTTGAGAAACAAATCTATAAGTATTATAATTTGGAAGGTGATTCTACTCAAGAAAATGACGTAAATTGACAAAATTGGCCGTTGTTATTTTTTGAAAAAGAAAAATTGTACAATATTTAATATGTAAACGACCCCTAATGCTAATTTGCATTGATATTTGGAAAGAAGACTAAACTTCAAGTCTAATGAGATGCTATTTGGGAATTTATCGTAAGCGATCTGTGAATAAAAGTAAATATTTTTTTTTTCCTTTTCGGAACTGTACACATGTTTTAATTTATTTTAAGAATGGTTTATTTAAAAAATGCAGGACATGTATTTTAATTGATAAATATGTAATAAAAGAATGGAATCGCGGACAAATTACTAAAAATTATTCAATTTCTATGAATATGTAATACGTTAATGATTTTATATTATAATGTTTTAATTATTTATTATTTTATTATTTTATATTTTGTTATTTTATATTTTATTATTTTATATTTTTGTATATCGTCCAAACAATACTTTTAAAATTTGTGCAAATTGTTTTTATTTTATTTTATTTATTAATTTTTTTTGTAAGTAAAATATTTTTTTATAAACTTTCAAATAATCTTTTTGAAAACTTTATATTCAAAAGGTTAATATTGAAATACTATATATCTGTTTAGTTAAGACATACTGGCAAAATTCTAAATAATTTAAATATACATGAACCTATAGCTTTTATTTAGTTAATCATAAAATACGAATATACAACAAAGGCTTTTAAAACTAAATAAGCTTCTACATATTTGTTATGCGCACTTTTACATGCATAATGTGTTATCGAACTGAATCTTAAATATTTTATTGGTAATAAATTCTATGGAACAATATATAATAGGTAAATATATCTAAAATATGAATTTAAAGATGTGAATCCTTGAAACATTTGAAATAATTAGTGTTATTTCTGTTTATTTCACAATGCGTCCCGAGATATATATTTCATTAAATTATTTTATTATAATACATTTTGTTGTCAATAGATGTAATATTTTAATAACCTGTATTCGTATGCAAAACATAATCTGTGATACATATGGTTCGTAATAAGATATTTCCAAGCATATTTCATATCAAACAGCAGAACTTAATTTATGAAAATATGAGAATTGTTTGATATGTATTATTGTACGCAGTATAAATGTACTATAGTTACGTATTCAGCTCAAAACTTTATTTTGCTGCCTTTTCTAGCGTGATATTTTAATACAAAGTGAGACCGATATGTAAGGTGAATCCTCCCTTCCCTTCGAAAATGTAAATAACCTGACACGCTGACACATGTTCATCAAGTTCTTTCCTGTCTTACGTAAAATTTTATCTAAGAAATTCTATACGATAAGTCGAAAAATAAAAGCAAAACATTTTAGATATTCCAGAATTATCATGGAAACAAAATATCAGATGATATCTGCACTTTTACAAGTTATCGTGCAAGAATTTTTATCACATTGAGCGACTTGTATTTCATTCTTAAAATTGTGAATTACTCAATCATGAAAGTCTGATATATTGCGTTCTAAAAAAATAATATTTACAGTCACTCTTACGCAGGTTTTTGACAAATAAACTGTACTAAATGTATTATGAGCAATAAAATTTGACACACATGGTTTTGACACATGTAGCTTTCTACGGAACAAATTGCAATTTTTAATTCTAGATTTTGTCAAGAGAAGTACCGTCAATAAGCTATTAACAACAGTTTCAAGATAAATATACGATTTATGGTCTATAATCCAAGGGTTCACATGTCACATGATACATATTATTTTATTTCGTGTTGTTATAATGAAATCTGTATTCATCAAAAGTGGTATCGTCGCAAAGCTCTTGTAAGGCGATAAAAATGTGTAGGAATTGCAAGTTAAAACACGAAACTTTCTGCTTTGTTTTGTGAATTGTTCCTCAAAATATAGAAAATTTGGCAATCTAACGTAAAAATTACCCAATATTATCCAATCTAGTGATGCATTTTCGTCAAATCACAGGGGTGTTTAGACAAATGTGGTGCTTAGTGCATTTTTGTATTGGAAATGAAATTTTAGGAATGTCTTTTCTTTTTCAAGCAGGAAATATTTACAAACTTAGGCTCGAAATTTCCATAAATTCTTCAGTTCAAAGACGGAAATTTCTGCAAATAGCAGAAAAAATCTCGTTCAATGACAGGTGTATTCCGTCAATTTGCTGCCTGTGAGTTTTTTTTTGTTTTATGACTAATTTGTTTTTAACGTGTATTACCTGTCTAAATACAAGTAATTTGATTCACGAGTTAGAACCAATTCTTCCATGACGAACTCCATAAAGAAATAAATTTATTTTGTCAAGAATAGTATTGACAAAACACTCTTGCATTAAAGATTAAGAAAAATATAACAAATATACTTAAGACCAGTCGTTCACATGATAGGGGCTTTTTTTTCCTTTGACATTTCGTATAAAGAAGTAAACAAGCAGCAATATTCTCTTCATTCCACGCTGTTATGTAACTTATTTGGCTCATGTATGTAATCTTGGAAATTCAGCCCTTTCCTAATGTATGTGTAGAAATTAATTTTAAATATTATATACAGCTATGTGCTCCCGACGGCACTGCAATTTTTCATATTTTCAGAACACAATTATTAATTTAAAGAAAATAGTTAATAATATTTTAATTATACGTTTATAGAACAATTTAAATACACAAAATTAGATATTTTAAATACATTTTATGAACTTTTTTTATTCTATTACAACATTACTTAAAATTAATATTTCTTTGTTTGTTTAATATAAATCAATATTTCCAGACAGCTTTTTTTGTTTCCTAATGTCATATTTTAAGTGAAAAACCGGACAAAAATTAAAATTTTGAGATAAAAATCCATTGATTTTAAACCGCTAATATATGGTTTTTGAAAGTTGATACACCGCCATATATAGAGGATGAAATTTCATATCAAAACATGTCTTTCAAAGTTTGCATTTTTCTACATTGAAAAAAAAAATCGTGTTTTTAAAATTATTTATACATTGCTTATTGATCTATATCCTCTAGTATGCAGCATAATCTTCGTATTTACACTTCAAACATTAGACGCTTACTTTTTCCAGGTTCACAAGCACATTGTAAAGAAAATTTTATTTTAATCAGGGATCCATTTCAATACCCAGGTAAAAAAATCAGCAAGAAACCTTTAAAAATTTAATGATTTTGAAGGTATTTTGAAGGTTTCTACAGGTATTTTGAAGGAAAATGAAAACTGCAGGTTTCCTTCAGGAAATATTACAGGTTTTTTAAAGGTTTTATTCAGGACTATTTCAGCACGTTTATAACCTTCAATTTACCTTCACTGACTTAGCAGATCTTCTTAAAATCATTACAGGTATTTTGAAGAAAAACGCGAACAGCTTTTCATGCAGGAAATATGAAGGTTTTTTTAAAGGTTTTACACAGGTTTATTTCAGCAAGCTTATGGCCTACAAATGACCTTCAGTGACTTAACAAATCTGCCCTAAAATCACTACAGGTATTTTGAAGGAAAAAAACTGCTTTTCATGCAGAAAAATTTAAATATTTTTATAAATGTATTATTAGAGCTTAAATGGTTAAGTATCTAACTCATATTCAAATAGCTTTTTACTGGAAAAGGCCAGGGCCACATACAGGGGTGTGGGGGGGGCAGAAGAAAAAAAATATGTTGGTTATATCCTTTTTCTCTCAGTGTTTAATTATTTTATGTTATTCAAAAATATAATAAATTTAAAAAAGAAAATTAGTTAAAATTTTAATTAATTGTTCAAAATTCAAGGGGGGGGGCTGAAATCAACACTGCCCTGAAATACCCTATTTTAAGGGGTTTTTTAGAACATAAAATAAATAATTAAGTATTAGGAGAAAGATAAATTATGAATATTCATTTTGTAGTGTGCGTGGGGGGGAAGGGGGTGCTCCCCTTAATCAGTCATGGCAGTTAATTTTTTGTCCTGTTTTTCTTTTTACTTTTAAGTTCCTCAAAAAAACTAATTTTACTGTCTTTAAAAATTGGAGAAAAGAAAATTATGTCAATAAAATTATAAAATCTGCGGGGGAGGGGAGGGCTTCTTTTTGACTTCATCACTTCCCTGAATCTTACGGTACATTTTAAACACATACTCGAAAAGAATAAATTTCACTATCTCTTTCAAAATCAGCGAAAAAGAAAATTACATTAATTAAATTTTAAAATCCGGGGGGGGGGTGCTCTCCTTCCCATCTGGCACTGAATTCAACACTCCCCCGAACCTCCGCTTAAGATAACTTTTAAAGACAAACATATAAACGAAAATAGAGTTAAAAATTTACTTCCATGGGGGATTTACACGGGGGGTGGGGGGTGAGCCCTCCCTTAACAAAAAATTTTTAGTTCCTCTTTCTCTTAGTGTTTAATTATTTTAAGTTACTAAAAAAAACCCAATAAATTTTACAATTTCTTTCAAAGAAAAAAGAAAATTTTGTTTAGCAAATTTCCAAATCCTCCGGGGGGAGAGATAGAATCCCGCGGGCCAGCCCTACCCTGATTCAACACTGCTTTGAACCACCCCTTTGAGATAAGTTTTTAACACATAAATATAAAAAATAATAAATAAATAACTTTTATGGGAATTTAGGGGGAAATTCCCCACTTCCCGAATTCAGGAAATAGTAATTAATCCCCCCCATCCATGCGAAAAATTCTTAGTTATTTTATTTTAAGTTTGTGGTTATGAACTACAGACGTGACTTCCAGTTTTTATGAAAATTACTTCAAAAAACAAATGAAAAATGTATTATTCTTATTAATTTATTTAAAATTTCCTTTAGACATTCGATTTTTTTTTTCGCAACTGACACGGCAGTTCCGACTCCACAGTGATTTTCCAATGGTAGAAGAAACACTACAACTCAACTCAACTCTGAGCTGAGCGTGTTTATGTTTTGACTCCCGGCGTTAAGCGGTAACGTTTGTCTGTTGTTATTTTCTGTAATTCACTAGCTTTGTTAATACAATAATTAACACCTTAATTAATTTTTTAATGTTTATACATAGCCATAAGATGGATAAAGATATGTACCGACAGATACTTCTATAAAACTAGACTCTCTTTTAAAAAAATAGACAGATTCAAAATATTTATAAAAAATACCACGAGGCCTTACTAAAATAAAATTATTTCGGAGTAGATATGTAAGTTCAAAGTATCGTTCATATTATGTTATTATAGACTTTTTTTTATACTTTAATAGCGATGGACTTAATTTAAAGTTCATAACTTTATACATTCATATAACTCGTATTTATTACAAAATTAAATTTAATATTTGAGCCTTGTGTCGTTACAGTGGAATTTAAAATATCGTTTTGGTTTATCTTTATTCTACTTCGCATGTGTGTTAATATTAATTGTCAACCCAATTAAGGATTTCTCAAGGTTTTTACATGCATTTTCAATTGCTTTTAATCTAAGTTTATGAATAATATACCAAGATAAAAATAATTTTATAAAAAATATGATTTAAAGTAATGCTATTTTAAATATTGCTCACTTGAACGATGGTATGTTACATGAGATGTTATTTATGTCAAATGTATATTAAAGGGTTGAAGAATCAATTTAAACTTTTTATTGATTAAATTATAGTATTAAAAGAAATATGCATATATATATAACTTTTCAAATGATATTGCGGGTTTTAAACAATGAAAGGTTTGTAACTATTTTACCCCACAGTTTTTTTTTCAAATAATTACAGTTTGTGTTTTTTATAAATTTAGTTTTGAAACCTGCCTATTTTACCCTATCTGACCCAGTGTTCAATCTAGAAAAAAAAAAAAAAAAGAAAGGGCACTACTCACACCAATATAATGTGCTACTGGAGGAAGAAAAAGCTTTTAATAACATTTCATGTAACATACCATCATTCAAGTGGACAATATTTAAAATAGTATTACTTTAAATCATAATTTTTATAAAATTATTTTCTTCCTGTTATATTATTTATGATTGAAAGTAATTGAAAATGCAAATAATAAGTATGAGTTATTTGAATTCCCAATAACAAACTTTAAATTAACTGCATCGCTATTAAAGTATTAAAAAAAAAAAGTCTAAAATAAGATAATATGAATGAAACTTTGTAAACTAAATACAAATATCCTCTGAAATATTTTTTTTTACTGAGGACTCGGTATTTTTTATAAATAAGTTGAATCTATCTAATTTTTTAAAAGAGAGACCAGTTTTGAAGAAGTGTCTGTCGGTACATATTTTCAGCCATCTTTTGGCAATGTATAAACATTTAAAAAATAAATTAATATGTTAATTATTATATTGTCAAAGTTAAAACAAATTACGGAAAATAATAGATGCGAATCTAGCTGATAAGGCGCATAAAAATCACGAATTTAACCGATAAGGCGCGTAAAAAATCATGAATTTAGCTGATCAGGCATGTAAAAATTGTGAATTTAGCCGATCAGCAGGTAAAAATCACAAATTTCGTCGATGGGATGTGTAAAAATCGTAAATTTAGCCGATAGAACGAGTATAAATCGTGAATTTAGCCTACCAGGTGCGTAAAAATCGTGAATTTTGTCAAGCGGGCGTGCAAAAATCGTTAATTTCACCAATCGGGCATGCAAAAATTGTGAATTTCGCCGATCGGGCATATAAAAATCGCGAATTTCACCAATAAGTTGCGTAAAAATTGAGAATTTTGTTTAACAAGTATGATTGTGGACCTCGACAAGCTAGTCATTTTTTTGAGTCGCCTGTGAACCAAAAGTGGCCAACATCTTCAGAAATTGTGTATTTCGTCAATTAGTCCGGAAAAAATTGCAAACTTCGTCAATCGGGAGCGTAAAAATCTTGAATTTCCGTCGGTCAGAAGCGTAAAAATGATGAATTTCCGTCAGTTGGGAGCATAAAAATCAGGAATTTCGGTGATCGGCTGCAACAAAATCATGAATTTCGACGATCAGATGAAGAAAAATACTGAATTTCGTCGATAAGACGCGAAAAAATCATGAATTTCGTTGATCGGACGCAGAGAAACCATAAATTTCTTCGATCGAACGTGAAAAATCCTGAATTTCGTTGATCGGACACGGAAAAATCATAAATTTCTGCGATCGGGCACGAAAAAATTATGAATTTTGTCAAACGGGGGCGAAAAATTCACGAATTTTAGAGTACAGTAAGGATATCAGAAAATCCTGCATTTGGCCGGTTCTTTTCATATTTTTAATCACCAGTTTTTCAAGTTTAATTGACGAGTGGCGACTGGCAGGTGCCCTCGTGGCAGAATGTACGCGACGCTGCGGCAGGCGCCGCAGACTTTTTAGAGCACCTGCAGACTAAAAACGGCAAACTTCGTCGAAGAATTGTGAGAAAAACGCAAAATTTATTTAAAGATCGCGAAAAATGGCTAATTTCGCTGACAGGTCGCGAAAAAAATGCAAATTTAATCAAAAGGCTGAGGAAAAATGTGAATTTCGTCAAAATGCCGTCAAAAATACATGCGTTTCGTTGAAGGATCGCAGAAAAATGTGAGTTTTGCCGAAGGGCTACGGAGAAAACACCAACTTCGTCAAAGGATCGTGGAAAAAACTGTTAATTTCGTCGAAGGATTACGAAAAAATGGCAAATTTTGTCGAAGAATCTTGAAAAAACAGAAAATTTTGTCGAATGATCTCGAAAAAACGGAAATTTTTTTCGTAGGATCTCGAAAAAACGGAAAATTTCATCCAAGGATCTCGAAAAAAAAGGTAAATTTCGTCGAATTATTTCGAAAAAACGGCAAATTTCAGCAAAGTATCTCAAAAAAAAAAAAAAACCCGCCAATTTTCGTCGAAGGATCGCAGAAAAAATGCAAATTTTGTCCATAGCCCAAAAGAAAAAAGACGAAATTTATGAAAGGATCTGGGAAAATGGCTAATTTCGTTGACAGATTGCGTTAGAAACCCAAATTTTGTCAAAGGGCTGTGGAAAAACTTGATTTTCATAAAAAGAATATTAAAAAAAAGTTTCGTTGAAGGATCGTGGGAAAAAAAGCGAATTTCATCAAAGGGCCACAGAGAAATGCAAATTTTGTCAAATGGTCGCAGAAAAAAATGCCAATTTCATCAAAGAAACGTGGGAAAAACTGCTAATTTCGACAAAGAATCACAGAAAAAATGCAAATTTCGTCAAAGAGCCACAAAAAACAAAACAAACAAACAAAAAAAAACATGAATTTCGTCAAAGGATCACAGGAGAAAAAAGAAACGCTATTTTCGTCAAAGGTTCACGGGAAAAAACATGAATTTTGTGAAATAATCCCGGAAAGGATGCAGCATTTCTTTAGAAAACAGCAGACGTACAAAATTCTATGCTTATTAATATAGGCATAGTTTTTAATCTGAAACAATATCCTGAACTAACTTTTGAAAAACGGTTAATCCGAACCCAATTTGCAAGGATCTACACTCAGCCTGAAATCGACTCTAATGAAAAGCAGAGTTAATACGACCTGCAACAGGAATAATTATTGCCGAGAGTGGATTTTCTCCCCTAACCCCTCTGCTGTAACCTTTCAGAATATTTGCTGTGAATTTCAGATTTTTTTTTTTACTCGGAAAGGCTGATAAATGCTGATGCCTTAATTAATTAGCACTACAACTACAACAGCAGCAAGAATAGATTTATATGATATATTGCGTATTGCAGACTATTTTTGAAAACATTATTAGCGTTGCAGACACTTGAAGATAGTTCTGCCACTGGGGCGAGTGCTTATTTTCACCTTTAGCAGAAAGTCTTTTATGCATCACATCTTTTGTCCACACGTGTGCATGGAAACATAACAGCATCACCCTAGCAACTGAAGTGGTTCTTTTGCTAAAGTTTTCCTTTTGGTGAACTTGTTTTGTTTGCTAATTACATATTTTAAAAATGAAAAGTATGTTTTTATGGGAATTTTTTTGAAGTTGCTATTTTTATTATAATAAAGTTTGTGAAGTGGTCCTGTTTTATTAAGAAGAATTATGTGAAAGCGTGCTAAACAGGCCCGAAATTTTTCCTGGATCAACCCCTTGAGTGTGTAATTTCCTTATTTAAATGTAGGGCTGTTATGCTGCATATGGTTGCACAAATAATTAGTCTTGGGATACCATTTCATTGGTAAGTAAGTTATTTTATTTTTCTAAATGTAACTGATGTATACAAAGCTATTACTATAAAGAATTGCTCTGTATATGGGTGAGACTCTTCTATGCTTTAAGCAGATTCATATGTTTTGTTATGTGTAGAAGTCTAGATAAATTTTATTTTCATGTCAATTTCTGTATTGTTTACATTCTCGCCTGTCAAAAAGTATCACTTTCTCTAGAATGATATTGACTCTAGCATATGGGTACGGTGTAGTGCCAACATCCTTTTTTAACTTTATGCACCTGGCAGAACCCAAAATTGTACAATTAATGATGTTGAAAATATAAAATTTTTGCCTTTTTTTTAATGAAGCTGTTAGAACAGAATTAATGCCAAAATAGTAGAATTTTCACTTTTATTTTTCTTGTGTTCCCTCATAATTTTTCAGTCTGGAGACCACAAATGATACTTAAACTGTAAAATTTCTGCCTTCTATTTTTGGGGTCTGCAGGAATAGATATGGAGTCAAAATTAAACATCCTTTCGCCCATATTTTGGTATAACATATATTTGATATTGCCCCCCATATTTGGCATAAAATATTTTGGTCGACATATCAACATAATATGTTTGGATTCAACTGATAGATTTTTGTGTGTGTTGTTCAAAGTAAATTTTGGAGATTTATGAGATTTCAACTGTTGTTTCTATCTAATACCTTCAAATTTAACTTTTTAATTGTAATTTACACATACAAAAATATTTTACGTACAGTTGTTGCACTGTTTTGACGTAATTAAATTTAAAAAATTTAATGCATGTTGTGTTTTTGTGTGATTGTGCATAGATTATCTGATAAGAGGGGGAGGATGTTCAAAATATTTTCAGGCTTGATCAGTGCCGATTATTGCAGGGGCAATGTTCCACAGGCATTTTATAAGAGTATTTTTGCCTTATTTAAAATTTAAAAAATCCTGCGTTTAAAAAAGTGACTCTTATACTAAAATATTGCTGGAAGTTTGCCACTGCAGTAACTGGGTCCTGGTCTTGACTACCTATCATCATAGCTTACACCCATATCCAAAGAAATGAAACGGGGTAAAAAAGAAAGAAAAAAAATTGGTTGATGTGTATATCATATGCTTCAAGGTCAAACAAGAATGTACCAGTAGTTCCAGTGTTGCTAGTTATGGTTTTTTAAATTCCAATTAATTGATTGCTGCCACTTTTTAAAAATAGTAAAATTTCCTTTATTTAATAGCAAATTTAATAAAGCGACTATTACTATTTCAAAACAAATGTCAGCAATGAAGCAATCTGAATAATAGTAGGAACCAACAGGCAATATTAGTACTTTCACCATCCCGGAGTCAATCATTTTTTCCATCAACTCTGATGTTCTGCTAAAAAGAAGTTTTTTTTTTTTTAGAGTGTGTGTGTGTGCGGGGGGGGGGGGTGAGTACTTTGAGAAAAGTTGAAATCTAAAATACAACAGATGTTACATAATCAGTGTTGAATTCAGACATCTTCCCCCGGGAAGGATTTCTGGGCTTCAAGGGCGGGGTGGGCGATTGCACTTTTTAACCATTGAAAGTATAAAATCTCAAATCTTTCGACGGGGACATTTCAATGCTCCAGGGGGGATTCCCCCCCCAGGTCACCCCCTGAATTCAACACTACATAATTATTGCCCTGCAAACATTTGCATAAGAATTAGAATATTTTAACTTTTATAATTGTTTTTCTATTTTTGCATTTTAGCAAAAACTTTGCTGACACATTTTCATACATTTTTTTAAATACTTTAGCAAAATGGGAAAAAAAAAAACCCTAAAAATTAAGGTTAAATGTTAAATTTTAATTTTAAAACTTTAAAAAACAAACGTTTGAAAATTACTACTTCTCCCTTTGAAGATTTTTTATATAAGGAAATTTCTAAAATGTTTGAAATACTTGGAAATGTTCACAAATTAGGTTCTTTCCAACTATACCAACAACATAATACTATGTGCTAATGTGCTATTTATTTTAACCTTGACCGTGCAAATGATTGCAAGAGTATTTTTGTCTTATTTAAAGAAAAAAAAAATTCTGCATATAAAGTACAGATTTTTTTTGTCTAAAGGAAAAGTAAAGGCATTACAGACAAAAAAGTGAAAGAAAAGTACAGGTTTTTTTGCCTAAAGGAAAACTGAATGGTATTTTGGACAAAAAAGTGAAGGGAAAGCACAGGTTTTTTGCCTTAAGGAAAACTGAAGGCATTTCGGACAAAAAAGTGAAGGAAAAGTACAGGTTTTTTTTGCCTTAAGGAAAACTGAAGGTATTTCGGACAAAAAAGTGAAGGGAAAGTATAGGTTATTTGCCTTAAGGAAAACTGAAGGTATTTCAGACAAAAAAGTGAAGGGAAAGTATAGGTTTTTTGCCTTAAGGAAAACTGAAGGTATTTCGGACAAAAAAGTGAAGGGAAAGTACAGGTCTTTTGCCTAAAGGGAAGATGCAGGTTTTTTTGTCCGAAATACCTTCAGTTTTCCTTAAGGTTTTTTAAAGGTTTTTTGCTGACTTTTTTACCTGGGTATTTGGGGATATATTGACTTAACAGATACAATCATAAATACTTAATATCAATAATCGACATAAATAACTTTCATAACTTGAGTTACATCTAGTTCTCTTCTCCCATCTTCACTAAAATGAACCAGTATCTATTTCCAAAGATTTACTTAAGAACTCGCATACAGTTTTTTTATCAGTATAAACAGATATCGTTCAATAGGATTGATAATTTGTGTGTCATTTTCTCTGCACATCCATTTAGTGTTTGTGCTTGTAGTGCGGAAAACCTTTATGTTTTCAACACATTTAATTACAGAAATGTCAGAACGATTAACTAACAAACGGGAATAATACAATATTTTAATTTCTGATGGACTTTGCTCTCGCCATTTTTTTTCTTTGTTCATGACATCACACAGAAATAAAATGATGTTTCGTGAAATGTAATATTCATACGGGTAGTTCATATACGTTTTTTGATCTTCATGACATGGACATTTTAGTAATACCACATTTTACGAGACCGGGATTTTTTCTTTTAGACCTTACCTTTGAGAATAATGTTATTATCATCTTGTTCTCCAAATATACCATACTGGACAAAATACAGAGCTAACTTTTCACTATATTTCCCATTTAGTATTACATGATACATATTAAATATACAACAAACATATTCAGAATTATATTTACAATCAAAAACGACGATGTTATAAAATGAATAGCGTAAGGAATTCACTCAAGTTATGATACGAATGAACATTTCGACTTGAGAAAATACAATATTTTAACAGTGCATCATGAATATGACAGAATCTCTCACAGCATTGCAATTTCTGAAACAGAAGTTTTAAGACAGTTAACACCAGGTGGGGAAACAATTAATAAAATTAATATATTATTTAAAAATATTATATCGGAAAGATATTGATTTACATAAATATCATGTTACTTTTATAAAAGTCTTTCAGTTTAAATATTTGTGAAATTTGGAGTTACTTAAGTGTTCTGAACAATATCGGTACTGATTTAATGATGAAATGAATATTTTACTTATCAGGAGCATTCACTGTCCAATCTGTTCTTTATTCATACTTTAAGTGAAGAAATCTTCTGGAACATGTATGTGAAAATATGTAAAATCTGACAAACGTATCTAGTTGTGTATTAAACATTTATTCTCAAGAGTTTAATTCGGCTTGAGCATGAACATATATAAGAAATGATTTTCACAAAACTACTTTAGTATATTTTTTGTTTTGCGATTTAAATTTAGATAACACATATATTTTTTTTGTAGATGGCAAAGAGTCCAGTCTCAGGTGGTTTAAGGAGCAATTTTATTTGATAGAACTTCCCTCCCGTCTGCTTTCTGGGTAGAAGCAAATTTCAAGACGTATTACAAAATACTGAAAAAACATTTAATAGCGCATGTTTAGCGCTCTCTTATTTTGTGCACAAGAGACCTTATTGCATATTTTAGCATTAAAATGCTTCATTTAGTAACTCACGCAATCCAAATATTGTCTTTCCGAGCAAAGTTTCTGATTATTTATCTTTAAACCGTAACTAAGATCTATATAATGGATAATTCCGGTAATTTACCTTTCTAAATTCACAAACAAATAAATGAATTTTACTATTAAAAAACATTAAATCGCCATAAAAAAACACGGTATTCTCTACTACCGATAACATCGATGGCAATTTTGACTTTGATGACAGTCAAAATATCCTTATTTGCAGGTACTCAAACCAGGAATATACAATTAAAATATAAAACCATATGCATGTGTTAAAAGATATTTCCTTCCATTGTGTATAGACTATAAACGCACTTTTTGATTAAATGATTTTATGAGTTTTATTTTTTCAAATCATTGAAAATATATAAAAAGTCATTAATTTTAATACGATTTAATTAAAACATATTATAAAACCTAATAAATAAATATTGATACCTTTTTTAAATAGTTGACTGTTATTTAAGATAAGATATATTATTGTTTTGCTGTACTATTGAAACAATTGGTACAAAATACACAAAGGGAGTAATAATTTTTGCATTCTTTTCAGCAACATTTTGTGATATTTACAGAACAAAAAATCTTTATTCAGCTTTATTTTGCTTTTTAAGAACTTTGTCGATAAGAGAATGCATAAAATTAAACAAAATTCAGAAATTATGTCATGATTTTGTATTGTAGAATTGCATTCTTGCGTAGTGCGAAGACTTGATTACAGCTTTAGTTTTGACCCAGTATTCTTCAACAAACATCTTTGTTTTGGGCATTTCTACTTCAGCTGTAAGATAATTTGCATAGTTGTGATCTTCTGAAATTTATATATATATTTGAATTATGAATAAAATAAGGCATCCTCCCTCCACCAAATAATAAAGGTATTTTAATGATAATAATATTTCTTTGTCTTCTAATTGTGATAAGTAATAGAAAATTAAATATGCATAATCTCTGAAATTAGCACAGAGACATGCTCACAATATCGTTTTTTATAGTAAAACGAAACCAATAAAGGTATATATAAATTTTTCTAAATCATTTTAACTAATTAAATTTTTTCTTAGTTATTTGCATAATATTAATCAATTAAACTTTTATTCCAATAAGAAAGTGAAGCAAAAGAAAAACAATAGTTAAGTATATGATATTATTTTTGAATAATGCCTATTTTAGCAAATAGACTTTTAAAAGAATGTGGACTACAGTATATAACATATTTTATAAAATTATCAAACTTTATCGAAAAACTATTGCTTAGATGAAAAATTAAAGGACTGACATAAAATAATTATTGTCACATAAATGAAAGCGATTTTTATGTTACACTGATTGCAACTTTTTTTATGTTAAAGCTCAAATTATAAATTACTGTTTTTCCTTCCATCACTTTTACCAATCGATCAATCTAATTTCAATATGAACAGATGCTTCAAAAACACTCATTTATATGCTTCATTGATCAAGAAAATTAATGGGTATTCGATAGCAGATACCCTGTCGATATATGTAACAGCTTGTAACAAGATCGTATAATTTCGTTAGTAAATAGCAACTTTTTGAACTTCGTAAACAAGTTAAAAAAATTATGTTTTTGTACTTTCATAAATGACATATTTTTTATATTTATTTATGTGTTTATTCTATAAGAAACACAACTCTTATTACATAATTATTGTTGTGTGTCTAATTGTGTACACAATGAGAAAAAATAATTATTTATATTTCATTAACCCTTATACAGCATAGAAAATTCATAATATTTTTATTTTATAAAACATTAAATTATTTACATTTCTACTGGAAAGATCCATGCATACCCTAAAATGGTTACGACCTTTAGTTAAAAATTTCCCAACATCTACGTAGGGTAATATTGCTGTAGTTAGGCAGCCAAGTATTTAATTGGTGATCGTAGATTCTATTCTTGATTCGATTAATTATTTGGTGATCGTAGACTCTAGTCGGACTTAATAGTGTAAATACACATAACAACACACTCTAAAATTTATAATTATTAGTAGTAATTTACGCATTGTGTGATTTTGACAAAATTCCCGCCAATAAAAATCGCTAGTTCGGAAATTACCTAATTCAATCACACCAGTCCAATACCGCGCTGAACTTAACCTAAATAATAAGTGAACATGATGCATAAAAAACAACACATAATTAAAATTCATAAAATATGCACTTATTTACAATTTATAAAAATATACAGAAAATTCAGCAAAGGAAAAACATTTAAAATTACTTAGCTACCACGTAATGAAATCAAAAATCATTATATACAAACATTTTTCAACATTATTAAACTTTTAATGAAATTATTTACATTCATTGCATTTCTAATTTAACATCAATAAGTAACATACTGGCAATGCGTGATTGCAGCACGTATATAACTATGCTTAACAAAAATATAAAATTTTAATAATTTACGTCATTTAATTAAATTAATAATTTCATACCCCACACTTGCTACGCCTTAAAGATATACATTCTGTAACTCATAAACTAATAAAACTATAATGCATTCTTGGGGCCATCATAAAGAAACCTATCGCTGTAGAATGCATCGATGAGTTCTTATCATCCAAACATTAAAAAAAGAATAATGTTGTCAAAGACTCAAGGATTAAAATTTACTTAAAAAATGAGCCGGAAGACACACTTTCAGTCTCTCATCGAGAGCAGGCACCTTCTCCAATTTTATTAGAGAATAAAATTCATATCTATCAACACAATCGCTGCTCATAAAATAAGGAATTTAATAAAATAAAGAAACATATCTGTGTCATAATGACGGGATGCTTTTCATATGTTCGCAGACATCCAAAAGCAGAATGCCTGTTAATGCTCAAGATCAGATACAATTCAAGTGGTATTCTAACATCGAGCAGTGCAGTCAAGTAACATCAAGTAACAATTGTAGATACACAAAGACATCTATAAAGCCTAATCTGAATAGAAACAACGTTTCTAAAACATCATGCATGCGAAGTAAACTCATGTGTCCATCAAGGAAGTGCATACATGAATGAAATGTGTCAATCAAGGAAGTGTGTCCTCAAAACATTGAAACACGATATTATATTCAGGGTATTACAATGTTACCCCCCCCCCTAATTATACAACCCCCTCATCCATGGGAACTCATTGGCTGTCCCCACATCTCTTCGGTAGTCAATCCGTTAAAAATGGTAGTAGATGGGGCTTCCAAACTCCAGGCATCTCCTCATCCCATGCACCGTTTCATGCGGCCTTCGGCCCGATCTATGGGGATCCAAGGTTGAAATAAATATTTGTAGTTTTTAATATCCTGTTTTTATGGTGATTATAAAAATACTAAAAGCATATTTATAATAAAAAAAAGTTTAACAAAAATTAAATATAATACAAAATTAAACTTGCAAATTCATATGATATAAATTTTATGTCTGTACGTAGTCTCATTCTTGAGGAAACAGTGTTTAAACATCGTATTTCACAAACTTTATGCTAAAGGGGAAAAAAAATGTTGCGTCGGGAAGTTTCGATGTGGTTTTTTCATGCCAGTACTTTCTTTCTAATTAAAAAAAATTGTAAATATTAATATAGAATAAACTTTTAAATAAATGCCGTGAATTGTAATTCAGTGATATTTAATGATATCTTACGCTCCTCATTCAGGAAATAAAAATATCTTAACAGTACAAGAGAAAAAACATATTTGTTCCGTGTGAGAAAATGTTGGAGCAATGTAAGTGTACTCTGTAATTTGTTTATTTTTATAAATTTTTATAGTAAAAGTTTTACCTAAATGATGTTTATCCAGACACAATGTACTGACATGTTAATATCATCATATCTGCGAACCCACAACTTTACCAATGAAAACACATGACACATGAAATATCCATTTCTTCAAGTATGTGAATATGTGATATTTTAACACGAATTACTAGATTCTTTGTTAGTGGATAATAATTTAGAAGAAAAAATTCCCAACTGAGTAAAAAAAAAAAATTTAATCCAGGAATCGGAACTGCGAACTTGACTCCATGCTCTATTGCTGAGTGATTACTGTCACAATAATTTAGTGAGATATTCCAGCCTGTATATCACCTGGTTATCTTACTGGTAGAGCATTGATACTTATAGCGAAGGCCACAGGTTCGAATCCAGTCTAAGATTTTTTTTTTCATTCTGTTAGGAAAATGTATTGAACTTTAACTTCCACTTATAAATATTATAATATTTTAATTGCATGAAAGCTCCGAAATTTCACAAAATTCAACATGTCACAAGTCTCTGAGTTTTGATCGTAGAAGAAAGACATTTATACTGATCTACTTGTCAGAGCATGCAATTTGTTTTCTAAATATAAACTTTAAGACTTAGAAATCTTATAAAAATTTATGTAGGAATATTTCACCAACATGATCTTATATCTTGCATTACTTGAACTTATCTTCTAATTATATCAAACAGGTAGAAAAATAAGTGTTTCAATTTCTCTCTGATGTTCTCTCTACCTCTCTGTATATATATATATATGGGTGTATATATATAATAGTTTTGTACTTATTTATGTAAATAAGGTCAATTTTGCGCTAATGTGTAAAAAGCTTCATATTAAAATGATTTAAAATTTTAATACACATAATATCTGAAAATTATACAGAAAAGTGTAAATTTAATAAGTGTAAAATCAGTGTTAAATAAATGAAATTAAAGTAAGTGTAAGTGTAAAATAAATGCAAAGAGATATGTAAAAGATAATTGGTATTTATATGTATAGTATTAGTTTTCTTTTTTCTTTCTCAACATCTCAATTACACAAAATATCTGTTGCTTTTCGTAATGTTATTTGCACTTAGAATTCTTATATAGTTAAGGTTGGTAAAATTTTGCATAAATTATTACTGTAGCATTTGAATGAAATAAAATGTTTCTTTATTTTTAATAACATTTATGAAATTATAAGTAACCTTAAAAGCACGCAAATTTATTCTATTCATACTAATAACTTTAAAGACAGTTTAATTCAGTTGATATTTGCGTTCGAGATAGATTGTTGGTTGAGTTTTATTATATGGGTTTACAAAGATGGTTACCCTTTTATTGAAGATAGTTATTCAAGACAGTTAATTACATTAAGATTGGAATTCAGTTACACCATCAAATTTATAGTCTTCCTCAAGGGGTCCAAGAAATGATGTATTAATAAATATGTATTTATTTTTTTATGAATTACATTTTGAAAATCTAAAAGGCTGTATATTTCAGATATAATGAGCCTCTGGCTAAGTGTTGCATTAATTTAAGCTTTAAACCTATGATGAATTATTAAAATTATTTACGATAAAAGACATATTTTAACCAATGGTTGAAGTATCATAGTTGAGATTTTTTCAACAGAGCGAAAATATGCCGGGACCTGGGTACTTTGGTTTGCCGTACCAACGTTTTCCTGAAGATATACGAGCTGGCATATCATCACTCTTTTTTCTTGGACAAGGCAGCGAACTGCAGCGCTAATTTCATTCATCCGAGCTATAACTATAGTATTTTACATGATGAATCTGAAACAACACAAAAATTCCTGTATACCATGTAATTACTTTCCTCTGTTCATTATGACGTATTTAAATTTTTATGCCAGAAAACAAAATTGCTTACTTGGACTCTTTTTTAAAAATCATTTTTTAGAAGTACTATTTTGAATTGTATTTATAAAAAGAATAGACTTTGCAGTAATCATAATTATAGTGTGAAAATATTAAACACTCTTAAGCAATCTTTACTAATTATTATATAATATTTTTGCTTACTTATTAGAAATACGATTTAAATGTTTAATTTTACCATTTTCATCCTTTTAATATTATTTTTATTTCTTTTATTTCTTTTCTTATATCTCTTATTTGTTTATATTGTTTCACTTTACTTTATATTTTTAATTCATTTTTATTTCTAAATAATACCCCATCTATATGTTTATGATTATTATTAAATACTATATGGTGACATCAGTTCATAAGTATTTATCGTTTGCAGCAGAATTGGAGTTGCAGTGCTTGGTGTAAACTACATATATTTAAATATCTCTTACACTTGTTTTATTATTTAATTTAATTTTAATAGTTAATTTTCATTTAGATTTTTACTTATTTTCTACGTAAGGTTGCGAAGACATGTTGATCACATTAAAATGTTTTAAGTCTGTCGTAATGTTATAAACCCCGAGCAGTCATTTCGACACCGAGGGGTTTTCTTTTGATTTTAAGGTAATTTATGTTTTTTGGATTTATAGTTTGTTAATCTTGGATTATTTTTCACTATGTAGATATATAGCTACATATATATAGAGTGCGCGCGAAAGACAGATAGCTATTTAAATATTTTAAAATACTCTTTTTCAATAATTTTGCAATTATGTTTACTTTATACGAAGTGATGAGTATTCTGGTATACCCAATAATATTATTTCAATCAATACGCATGAAATATTTTTATAGGAATATTTTTTTCATATAAAAAGTACATTTTGAATAGATTATTTAAAAATACTGTTTATTGTTTTAAACATATGTAAACATGGCTTGAGTCGTAAATTTTAAATATTTAAACGATATATAAACAACTTAATAATTTTTTTAACAATTCCAAAATAACACAGTTTGTATTAAATGCATGATTAATTCTAAAGAGATAACTTTCTTTGAAGTGTGAATTATGAAATATAAAAGTTCCAAGAGCGAAATTTGAAAAAAGAAGAAATGGATAGCACGTAAGATTTATAAAACGTCATACAGATATCCAGATATACAGAAAACAAGGATACACATTTTTATGGATATATCACATTTGTATTTAAGTACACGTGCCAATATTTTAAAACATGCTCTGTAATGTAATTTAAAAGTTACTTTGAGATTTATAACCATCCTCCATTTAAATTTTAGCTGTATTTGTTATTTAGAATCATGTTTCATTCATAAATTTTCTGAAGAATTTACACAAATTTATATGTCTTGAAAATGTTTATATCTTAAATGACTTTAATGTGTTATAATAACTCATGAAAAAATGTCGATTTTTTAAGAATAAAACAAGGTTTTTTTGATATATAAGATGCATGTTTTAAACATTAATATAAGCTTTGCTTATATTTGATTTACTTTATGCATTATCTATTTAATAAACTCTATTTCTGTGATATGTAACAATGAGATATCGGTTCAATATAGGATCGCATTGGTATAAATACAAGTGTTTACGTTGTAGTTAATGTGATTTAAAAAAGATAGGGTAGTGATAAAATCTTTCCATGATTACAATAATTTATTGCAGAAGAACTAACATAATTAGTCATACGCTTGTTTCAATATAATGTAAAGACATTGATGAAGTTTTCATACAAGTACTTAAGTCAGTAAATTTCGATTTGAGCACCCTTGATAGCTCGAAAGATGTCAAGGCGGACTTCCATTTCACACCACGTATTGCCCAAGATTTGGGCTGTCATACTGGATGCAGCATCTGTAAGCCTGACCTTGAGTGTTTCAGTAAGACCTTAATAAAGGGACCGGGAAGGATATTATGCTCTACAGACTTGGTTTCATTGTCTAAGCAGTCCCTCTTAGGCAATAAAATCAAATATATTTTGCTGGTGTTGCAAACACGCTGTCCTTTATGTACCCCCAAAAGAAAAAAAAATCTAGATGAGTGGTAACGGCTGAGCGATGAGCCCATGGTATTGGTGCATCCCGTCCGATCCTTCTTCCAGGAAATTTGTCATTTGGAAAAAAAAAAACTCCTTAAAATGACTTTTTCATAATTAAAATTTTACAGTATTACATTCATTCAATGGTTATTTCATAATATATATTTTTTTTATAATCAGGGAAATACTTCATGATCACCCAGTATTATCCTTTGAAGTTTTACTGTATCTCTCAGGATGTTTCTAATACCGTTTGTAGATACTTATGTTGTGTAGTTTGCGGAAAGGCAATGCTCTCGCTTGTTTTGAACTAGTTTGGTTTGCCGGGAACGCTACGGTATGCTTTTGCACACGAAGGCTAAATAGACGGGGACCGATATGTAAAGTGGATTCCGACCCAGTGTAATTAATTATCCATGCCGCAGCTGCGTTTCGAAACTGGAATTCATTGTTAAGCAGCCAGCATCCTAAATACTAGGCAAAAAAGTGGTCGATTAAAGATCTGAAAAAAGAAAAAACTTTAAAGTGACAGTGGATTATCAAAACAAGATGATGATGAGTAAAATTACATAATTTTTTTTCATAGTTTCGCAAAATGTGATTATAATTAAAAAAAATGCATAAACACTTGAAATTTTTAGGTTTGCTTATTTTTGGAAATTCGAAATTTATTTAGTGTAAAAATATATTATAATCAATTGGATATAAAATTCATCCCATTTTACATATTTTAAATAGTTTTATTTTTACTTCTCTGTCTGATTTCTTATTCTTCGTAGACAAGGATATGAATTGCATAATTAAACACTTTTATCACATATAGTTTCAAGTTTATGAAATAGCTATTTCGTTAAACCTGTTAAAATTTTATGTGCCATAATTTAGTTAAGAGGGTTTATTACATTTTAATGACTGGATATTATTGTATATAGAGCATAAGAAGAAAAATTAAAAAGAAATAATTGCAATAAATTAATTAAAATATCAAATCTAAATGTAGTCAATATATATATTTCGATTTTGTTAATCACTCGTACAGTCTGCAGAAAGTTACAGAAATTATTGATATTTCTAGAATCAATAGATTGATCGAAGATTTTACTTTGTCAAGGTACTTTGTTTCAAGGTTTCAGGTGTAAAGCAAAACCAAAAGGTTGTTCGTCTGGGAAAGTTTGCTTAGTATCCTTTAGGGTATAATTAAAATTTTTAATTTTTAATATTTTAAACTACAGTTATATTTTTCAGTTATTCCTTACAATTATTGAAAAAAATATATTTTACAATCAGATTTAAAAGAGTAAGCATTATTATTTTTTTATTATTATTATTATTACCATGCTTACAGGTGTAACCATGACTAAGTACGCTGAACCATTACCATTTTAAAGTAACCTTTTTAATTAAGTTAGAGTGCAGTGTACTTGTTGTCTTTTTAATTATTATTCTGCTGTACCATTTGCACAAGCATTTTCTGTACAAGGATATTTTATCTAAAGAAAAGAGGAAATCTATGAATATTTATAATGATACGCAGTCTCTTGAGTTTCTTGCATTTAACGTATACAATTTATTAAAGTTGTTCTGTCTATTTCTTTTCAATCATAGGCGCTTAAAAATTCAAAGCATTAAAATGATTAATACATTTACATGCTGAAGAAATTCACTACATTTCAGCACGTGTACAGTTTCTTATTTTGATACTGTGTTTAAAATTGTATTGAAAACATTGCATATAACGATGATAGTTTGCAAGGTAAGACAAAGCAAGGAAGATAACACATTTATTACGATATTTTAGTCAATCATCTTTTAAATGATTATTTTTGCACTTCGCACTCCTTAAAATAAACAACTTCGAAAATTTTTATATACCTTTTATCAGAACGAATACTTCGAGAGTCTGAAATAGTTCCGGATGATCGAGGTTACTGAAATTTAATAAGCTTCTTCCCATTATTAGATACTAAGTACATATTAAATTTCATGTCTTTATCTTAATTTGTTCGGAGATAGAGCGTTTACAGATACACAGACAGGCAGACGGACGGTAATTTTTTTTTTTTCTAAAAATATGTTTTTTCGGAATCTGAAGTGTCTGAAACGTCTAAATCCTTCAAAAATTCTTTTTCAATTTTCAAAACGAGTAAACAATTTACCATATACTACGTATGATGGGTAAGTAATATACTACATATGATGGGTAAGTAATATCTTACGTATGATGGGTAAGTAATATAGAATAACCTCTTCCAAGTAACACATGATTCCGAAAAGTGTTCTTAATAGGAATGAAAAAAAGAGCAACGTTAATAACAACAAAAATTTCAATTTCAATGCATACTACTTTCGGTAGCACTTGGCATAATGTCCTCACTGCATATAATGGCAGAAATTTGCTTAGATATATAGGAGAGGTGCGGATTCACGCGAAAGATTTATTGAACAATAGGGGAACGGATTTCATTTTGCTGTTTTCCCTTTGGCTTTTGCCCGGAGTCTTCTGTTTTTCTATTTCTCATGAAACCTTTCGCTTGAATCCACACCTCTCATATACAGGGTGTCCATAATTAAACGACACTACTTTAAAGTTGTCTACAGACGAAACTATTGATCAGAAAGTTGTGAAATTTTGTGAAGGACATAATGAAGGAATGGGAATTTGTTTAAACGAAAAAAAATAGTTCAAAATTTCATCACCAGATGGGGTTTTTAATGAATTTAGCATACATTTACGATAGTTTACATGTTTATTGTAATTAAATATGTTCCACATGCCGGGCACCATTTACAGCTACCGTCTGGAATCGTAAGATAGTATGTTCCACAGTTGACCACAGTGTGTTCTGGGAAATGCTAAAAACATGTCGCGAAAAAAGTTTTGTTCAACATGTTTTGTTGTAATAAAATTTGTAACCTATCGTGTAAATATATGCTAAATGTGTAATTCATTAAAAATCGCCCTCTGGTAGCGAAAATTTGAAATAATTTTTTTTCGCTTAAACAAATTCCCATTCCTCCATTAAGTCCTTCACAAAATTTCACAACTTTCTGACAAATAGTTTCGTCCGTAGACAACTTTAAAGTAGGGACGTTTATTTATGGACACCCTGTATATCTTACCAAATGTCCTCCATTCATTACACTGAGGACTTTATGCTAATGCTACCGAAACTAGTATGTATTGAAATTGAAATTTCTAGTACTATTAACGTTGCTAATTTTTCCATTTCTAATATTCCACCATGTACAATTTTAATAATTATTTAGTGATCTTAATATTTAGAAACCTCAGATCTAATATATTCTGGAGATTGAAAGAAACATTTTTACTGCCACTAATTTTCCAAAACATTTCCAAGTAGTTTTTGTAGTATAATAATCAGTATTCACAAACCATAATATCGTTTTTAACACTTTCCAACCTAGTTGAAAAGTGTTTATAACTTCGGTTTGTCTGGCCGTATGGCCGTCTGGCCGTCTGCCGTCTGGCCGTCTGCCGTCTGCCGTCTGGCCGTCTGGCCGTCTGTCCGTGCTCTAACTCCCGCAAATATGCTCGGATTGCTCTGCAATTTTTATATGTTATAGTTGTTATCTATAGCATGTTCCCTATTTCAACGGAAGTGTGTAGCACTTATACTTTTTTTAAAGGGACACTCAAAATAATTCCATTACATTGCGGTCTATGGGGAAAAATCACTTGAGGTTTATTTAAATAATGTTTCACTATTTTAAACGCATTGAAATATATATATATCACTAAGGGGCATTAGAAGAAGCTTAATATGGAATAGGGTGTGCATAGCACTTATAGTTACTTTACAGGGACAGTCAAAAGAATTCCGTTACATTACGTCTATGGAGAAAAATCGTCTGCGGTTTATTTAAATAATGTTTCCCTATTTTAAACGCATTGAAATTTATATAAGGTGCATTACAAGAGGCTTACTACAGAATATTGTGTGTATAGCAGTCATCGTTCATTTACAGTGACACACAAAAAATTCTCTACTGTATGTTAACAATAATTCCTGGAAGTGCGTTTTAAGTTACTGAACGCGATTCTAATTTTAACTCGCTTTTTGTCTATTATGTGGTGTGTATAAATTCTGTAGATCCTATACAGGGAAGCACAAAAGTTCGCGAACACATTTCCGTATTATTTAACTCCAGACGGAGAATTTTAAACTGTGCTACGCGTTTCCTAACTGAACTAAAATTTAGCATCCTATGTAGTATATATACAAATCTATAGATCCTATACAGGGCTGATGAAAAGTATTCGGATTACTTAGATGTTCTCTTTTAGCTTATTAAACGGTATGATTTGTAAAATTATTATTAAAAAAGCGTTGGAAAATGTTACATAATCTATGCTTGACGCATGATTTTTCGTCCTTCTTTAGAATGCTATCAATTCTGGAATAAACATTTTCAGCGGCGTAATTGAATTTATAGATGCACGAGTAACAAAATAATATAGGAGAAAGTGACCTAAAATGATCCCCTTAAGGAAAAAACCTGTATAAAATAACATAACTGTTTAAGTAAATCTTTGGCCCTTTGCTAGTATGTTTTACACTATATTTTGAATTATAAACATATTTTAATAATATTTTAAAGTCAAATTGAGTAATGAAAAAAATAGAATTTTTTTAAGTATCCAAAGGATACTTTTACTCTCACCAAAGGGCAAAATGATCCTTCCTAAAAAAAATGTAAATTGTTTTTTTATCGGCAAAATAAAAGATATAAAAGAAATTATGACAATACATACGTGTAATTCCCATCTAAAAGCATACTCCATTAAGTAAACCAAGTCATATTCCTGTACATGAAAGACTATAATCTAAAAAAATATGAAAGTTAGTGCCTACCTTATGAAAGTTGTTATAAAAATAAATTTTTAAAAGAATGCTATTCAGACGCATAATAGTGCGATCGCTTGAATACCACCTTTGCTTCTTTTTTACTTATCACAACTAGTTTATGTGTTACCCTGTAAATAGCGCGACTTGTCTGGAAGAAAACATATGTGGATCGTTTTGCCCGTTAGGAACAATTAAGGCCACATTCCCCTAATTTTAATATTAACGTTATTTTTTTTTATTTTTCACCATTGTCTGTAACACATATTTGTTGGACATAAAAAAAAAAAATTCTTGAGAAGAAAATGCTTTATTCCAGGTTGAGAAAACCGAGTGATCGCTACAAAAACTACTTGGAAAAGTTTTCGAAAAGATATGACAACAAAAGGAACTGTTTTTATAAATTCGTCTCTAAATATAAAAAATATATATTGGTTTCATAGGGTTCTAAAGATAAATAGCGTCTTTCGGAATCAATAGTAACAGGAAAAAGATTGTTGTATATATTTGTTCAGGTTTATATTATGTTTTCCTTGATTTAAAAATACTTGTCCTTTTTACTTACCCATCATACGTAGTATAAGGTAAGTCTTATAATCGTTTTGAAAATCGAAAAAAAAAATTATGACGGATTTACACGTTCAGACATTGGAGATTCCGAAAAACATATTTTTAGAAAAAAAAAATTGCCGTCCGTCTGTGTGTCTGTGTGTCTGTAAACGCTCTATCTCCCGAAAAAATTGAGATAGAGACTTGGAATTTGGGATGTACTTAGTATGTAATAATGGGAAGGAGCCTCGATAATTTCAGTAACCTCGATTATCCGGAACTATTTTTTCGGACTCTCGAAATATTCGTTCTGATAAAAGGTATATAAAAATTTTCGAAATTGTTTATTTTAAGGAGTGAATATAAAAGATAATAAAAAACATAAATTTTGCATAAAGAATAAAGTCGATCGGATAATCAGTTGTCTAGATATTTTTAATCCTATTTGCCACACTCTTCAATTTTTCATAACCCTGTATTTCATTCAAGTTTCAATTCGAAGATATATTGTAATTGAAAATTAGGCACTTAATCCGACGCAGTAAACCGTTAGTTAATAAAATTATCAATTTTGGAGTTATAAGGATGTTTCTTTTACGCAATTTAGTAATAGAGCATTTAAAGTTTATGACGTCATCAAGCCACAATTTTATTCGAATTGCAATGCATTTTATAAATAGTTTACACATGTTTTATTTCCAAATTTATATTATGCATATCCATGATGGGTAAGAATTATGGTGGCCCCAACGACTAGTTTTACAGTGTAGACATAAATGCTTATAAGCCTACAAAACACTTATTGAAAAAAGAACAACTTTGAAACATATTTTTGGCAATATATTATTTAACAAATGCCAAGAATACATTTGAATCATCTATAGTTTATGTCTTGTCAGATTCGGAGCAGTAAAACGACTTACGTAGCCATCTGAAGTTTGTAACTAATTTCTTTTAAAAAATATATCTGTAATTTTTTTTTTCTCTGGAGTCATAGAACAATGATAAAAGACGAAAAAATATCATTCACAGAAATATTTTCATACTCTTTGAAATAAATACAATCTTACACATTGATATAGGAAAATTATTTTTACAGTTATAAGTCATCATTCTGAAAGTACAGTAATTGAAAAAAAAAGAATGTGAATGCTTACATTTAAAAACATCAGTGATAAATTATATTTGAGATAGGCATCTTTCAAATATAATTTATGCAGTGTATTTCTCAGCATCGTTATTGCAGTGAGAAAGTCATAAAGTTTTAGCTATAAAAAAAAAAAAAATTATCGACAGCGAATCGACTGTATGAATTGTGAATCGTTTACCTAATAAATATTTCCCCAATATTTTTAGTTCCCAAAAGTTTAAATTAGTATTTGTAAATATATTTATTGCACAAGTTTAATTCAAAAAGCACTCTTTATTTTATAGATTTGGCCACTCTGCCCCTTATTAGCTACAATCCACAGCATCCGTCCATAAATCATAGGCTCTAAAACACGCTCATTTGCTGTGTTTTAAAATTGTTGCCGGATTAGAGATGATTGAAATGTATTATCTCCACCAATGGTGATCTTTCGTAATTGGATAACCATTCTTTTCACTTTGACAGGTAGAACCCCCCCCCCCCCCTGCTCATCCAAGTCAAAATTCATCGCTGTCCTGATAGCCGAATTCTTTTTTCAGGATTATTGAAATAACATCAACTACATATTTGTAAGTCAGTTTGTATAGTCCTTCCGGTTTATTATAAGTTTTAAAAAAAATGCTTCCTTTTAGAGGCTTTAAGAAAATCATTATAAATATGTCGTTTTATAAAAATGACATAATTAGCACCGACAAATGCTTTTGCACTAATTTCGAAGAATAATTTAGTATTTTTAAAGTATTTCCTTTTCAGCATTCACCTGTAAATATAAATTTCAACTCAAGTGCTTGGGAATATTATTATCTATGCTTTTATTAAATATGGCAACTGTAGATAAAAATGGCTATCTCAAAATATGAATTAATCTCTATTCAAATAAAGGGAGTTTGAATTATATATATATATATATCTGGTACCCAGCACACCACAATCTCGTCAAGTACATGCCTCCAAAAGTTGGTAATTTGCTGCGCATAGCTTTTAATTTTTAAAAATATTGTAACGGAAATTTCTTGAATAATTTCAACATTATATAACAATTAAAATAAGTCTTCGATTTTAACCCTCTAAGCGTGTGGAACGTAATATTCCGTTCACTAAGCTCCAGGTTTCACTGCAATATATGCAATGTTTAAGATAATATAATTCTATGGATTTAATGAATTTTCAAAACATTGAAGAATGATTAGTACCCTCAAGGGTTGCATTCATATTTGTAATAAAGTTTTATTTATAATGCTGAAAGAATCATATTTTTTTAGCAGTTAAAACAAAATGCAGAGAAAACAACATTACAATTTTACCTTTATTCAAAACGTTGAGAGGGTTAAATATGTCTGTTTGAGCATGTATATCATACATTTTTCCAGAAAACTACCCGATTTCATGTTTGTAAATGTAATACACTCAGAAAAAGGAATTGATTAAAACTACAAAACATTTTTGTTGAGTACATTTTGGTTGTTTTAGCATAATTGGAGTAAAATTGAACCATTTTACTTCAATTAACAAAACATTTTTGCTGACGATACAATTTTTTTTTTTTTTTTTTTTTTTTTTTTTTTTTTTTTTTTTTGCAAATCCAAAAAAAAAAAATTGTATCGTCAGAAAAATGTTTTGTTAATTGAAGTAAAATGGTTCAATTTTACTCCAATTTTGCTAAAACAACAAAATGTACTCCAAAAATATGTTTTGTTGTTTTAATCAGTTTCTTTTTCTGAGTGTAGTTTTTGAAGATTACGCCCAGAAATAGAAAATGTCACAATATATTCTGTAACTGCAGCAACTAGTAACTTTTTTTAATTTAGAGAAAAATTTTGCAAGAGGATAATCGATCTCCAATTTAGAGTTTAATAGATCTTTTGTTATTTTTATTCTTGCAGTAAAGCAAGGTAAGCGCCAAATACTTATTACTTATTACTAATACGCCCCGATTAATAATATATATATATACATATAATTACAAAATATGCATAGAAAATATTGATAAATTATATATGAAATTGATTCTGTAACGTTAGATAGCAAAAGTAATTTTGGAAACTATATTAAATTAATTTTATCAATTTGTAAAAAAAAATATTTCAGAAATGATAATTTTTTGAAGAGATAATCATCTATTAAAAAAATAAAATACGAAAGTGTTTATATTCTAAACCGAATATTTTCTTTATCTAAAAAAATTATAAAAGAATAATTTTATATATTTTTTTTCTTCTAAATCCGTTTATCCACATAATCCAAATATCACTAGTCCAGTCAAAGTTTCCGATGACAAAGAAGATTAATTGATATTAGATAACAGAGAACCTGTCGATTTATGCGACAGGCTGTAGCAACAATTTATATGTCATTAGACTAACACTTTTTAACTTGGAGTATAAATTAATGTAAAGAATGTTACTGTACGGTATTTTATTAAAATTGAAATTATCTGTTTTTTTAATCTTTATCAGAGATAAAACCAATGAAGAAGTATGTTTCATGAAAATATCAAAAATGTTGAAAACATACTTTTAAAATCGTTATTCATCATATTAATTTCTGTATTAAGAATTTTCATTTGCATTTAATAATTGCATGTAAAATTATATGTACAGTATTTGAAATAAATAAAATAATATAATAAATTATAACACCTTGTAATAATATATTCCTTTTAAATGCTAAAGGTGTAAATTAACAACATAATACAAATTAAAATAACTTTTATTAGTTGTTTTACATGTTTCAACTCTTTCCGAGTCATTTTCAAAAACAAAATTTTGTTTTTGAAAATGACTCGGAAAGAGTTGTCATGTCTACACATGTCTGATACACATGTCTATACATGATACACATGTCTATACAACATGTTTAGTCAGGATATTGACTTTTTTTAAATATTGCATTTAGTCTACATGACAGACATTATTATGACAGAGTATAATAGCGGGCTTCGCCCGCAATCGGGCCGGTTCAGATATTCGAAAAACGAGAAAAATACACTGGTAAATTTTTACTTTATAAAAAACATCTTTTTATTTTGGAAAATTAAATTTATTTGGATTTATTAAAAAATGATAGAGTGTTTTGAAAGGAATATTAAACGAAACCCTTTGTGCGATCTTCAATCACACTTACCCACTTGTTTATATTTTCCATTCAATCCACTTCTAAATTAAACGATTTTGTAACTGGTATTCATAAGGATCTATATTTTCTTAAACAAATAATTTATGTTGCACAATTTCTGAGGTTATTATTTTTTTTAACCAGGTTATTATTATTTTTTTTAATTTTTCATGACGTTCACATTGAGATGCAAATTATATATTTTCATGAAACAGCACCGAAGCACGTATTAATGCTGAGTAGGCTTATTCTTTTTTAAACTCTTTACGATTAACAAATTCTGGACATTCAAATTCCTGTGTTTTTTTTTTAATATACTTTTCTCCTATTCGGTCATTATATTTTCCCAAAAACTCCTTAAAACCGTCTCAAATGATCTGCCAACTGCCAACAGAATTTATGTACAGATAGAGTTACGTAAGAAATAAGATACAAAATACGCACGTTCGGAAGACGTTGTCTTATTTTGAAGATTTTTTTCCTGTTGTTCTCAGTGATTTCAGTCTTTTCGCAAAGAATATATTTTATAAAGTTGATTGATACCTTATCTATTAAAACGGAAAGGTATTTTCGTCAAATCAATTTTTCCCACCAATATGACCCATTTGCGCATGCGTAAAATTAAATCTGGAACCTAAACAGTTTTAGAGCACACTCGAACGGGAAAACGGTGGCCAAGTGGTAAGGCGGCGGTGCTTCTGTCTTCCGATCGTCGTGTCGGTCGAAACGCACTCCGTACAGAATGTTTTTTCTTATTTTATTGTCCTTAATTAATTTTAATAATTCCATATTTAATTCAGGAGGAAATTTTATATAATTTGAATATTTTTTATTCGAATGCTTTATTATTAAGTAAAATTTAACATCCAGGAATAATTTGTTTTGATTACTAAATTTATATTAAAAGTATTTAAATTAAAAGCTCGTGCATGTAATTTTCGATTAAACGAATTGAACTGGTGTGCAATTTTTATTATATTTGGTATGACCATTATCAAGATGGCATATATATATAATAAGTATATGATTATTTTTCGTAAAAAGGGAAAAATAAAAGGAGAGAAAACAAAAAGAAAGAAGAATATTCATACAGGAACTCTATATTATCTTGATACTCATGATTTAACAATTAAACGATGTGTGAAAATGTAAAATATAAATTCAAGTAATTAAAAATATATATTATAAATCGTTAGCTGGAAACACACAAAGTTTAAATTAAGGGTTTTAGAATCAGATTGGTAAAAATTAATTTAATGAAGAATTTTAAAGGTCGCGTAGTTTAAAAAACAGAAATACTAAACATTTTTTTTTAAATATTGGGATTGTGGTAAACAAAATATAACAACCGACAATATTTTTTAAATTACTTATTTTATATTATAAATATATATATTGAAAGATTTTGTAGTGATCTAAACTTTTACCTATTATTTGTATGACCATTATCACCATTATCAATAAGTTATATTTGTATAACTAAGACAAATTTATGATTATTCTCATTAAAAATAATATATATATATATATTTAAATGCCTCAGAGGAGGACTTAAAGGAATCGACTGGGAGCAGGGACTTGATGTCCAATCCGCACCTTCCATCGGTGCAGCCTGTTAGTACCCTTGCCTAGTGCATGGGGAACGAACGCGGATGGGCTTCCTCCAACCCGCTTGGCCAGCGTGGAGGAATTTGGCCACCTCCCCCCTTATTTTACCATGAATTCACAAAACAAATCACGGCCCTCAATTCCCGGCAGTCTGCATGTTCACCGGGCTCGGTTTGGCTGCCATAAGTTGATGACCTTGGCTACGTATAATGGACGATCCTTATCTTCTGAAAGTCGTTTACAGGAACTTGAAGAAGAATTAGAAAGAATCAACTGGGACATCCTAGGATTATGCGAAATAAGAAGAAAAGGTGAAAAGAAGATTGATCTTGCCAGTGGACATGTATTGTACTACAGAGGTACAGAAGATGGAAAAACAAGTGGTGTAGGATTTCTGATTCATAAAAGGTGGAAGAATCACATCGTAGAATATGATAGTGCATCAGATAGAGTTGCAAGGTTAGTTATACAAGTGTCAAAAAGATACAAACTGCAAATTACCCAAGTTTATGCACCAACAATTAGCTATACTGATGAAGAAATTGAGGATTTCTATGAAGAAGTAGCTTCAATGCATCAAAAAGGAAAATGCTACATAAAATTAATAATGGGAGACTGGAATGCTAGAATTGGGGAAAAAAAGAAAGGTGAGTTCTCAGTAGGAATTCATGGATATGGGGTGCGTAATGAAAGAGGAAACAGATTGATTGAATTTGCAGAATGTGAACAGATGTATATCATGAATTCATTTTTCAAGAAAAAGCCACAAAGAAAATGGACATGGCGTAGTGCAAATGGCTCAACAAGTGAAATCGACTACATCTTGACAAACAAAAAGCATCTTATTCAGGATTGCAGCGTTCTCAATAACTTCAATACAGGAAGCGATCACAGGTTAGTTAGATGCAAACTGCTTTTAAATACTAAAGTGGAAAGAATGAAGCTTTTGCAATGCTCAAAGAAATCAGTCGATATTATAAATCTCCACAAACATAAAGAAGAATTTAATTTAGAACTTAAAAATCGTTTTCAAGTACTTCAATCAATCTTAGAAGAAGAACAAGATGTTACAGTAGTGAACAAGAAAATAACAAATACTCTACAAGAAATTGCAAGGACGATAGCTGGTGAAGCACAAGTAAAGCAAACAAAGAAAATAACAGAAGAAACAAGAAGACTGATGAAGAAACGCAGAGAATTTAAAATGAAGAAAAACTATCCTAAATCAAGAGTTGAATATGCTGAATTATGTAAAACGGTAAGAAAATGTGTTACAGAAGATATCAGAAAATTTAACTGTGATCTTGTCAAAAAAGTTCTAGAAGATAACAAAAGTTTAAAATCAGCTAAGCGCAAACTGTGTGTTGGAAGAAAAGGTATTTTTGCACTGAAGACAGCAGATGGAACAATCACCAAAATCAATAATGAAATAGTACACATTGTCGAAAAATTCTATAACGATCTATATAAATGTGAAGATCAAAGGGAAATCAACCTACGTGATCCACTAGTAAACATAACAGAAACTGAAGAGATAATCCCAGTGATGACAGATGAAGTTGTACAAGCCATTAGAGGCATGAAAAAAGGTAAATGCCCTGGCGAAGATGGAATTACAATTGATCTTATCAAAGAAGCAGGAGAAGAATTTGCAAAAATGCTAGCCTTACTGTTTTCCAAATGTCTCGAGAAATCAGATGTACCAGAAGATTGGAATAATGCTGTGATGGTGTTACTTTATAAGAAAGGAGAAAAGGAAAACATTAAAAACTACCGTCCAATCAGCTTACTGTCAGTGATTTATAAAATTTTCACCAAAGTTTTAACGACAAGACTTGAATCAGCTCTGGACTCAGCTCAACCTAGAGAACAAGCAGGATTTCGAAGTGGATTTAGCACAATGGATCATATTCAAACAGTAAGGGAAGTTATAGGAAAACATAAAGAATATAATTTACCTCTCTGTCTTGCCTTTATTGATTATGAAAAAGCATTTGATTCGGTCTACACATCTGCAGTAATTACTTCTCTGGAGAACATTGGTATAGACAAACCTTATATCAATATCATAAAGAAGATCTACAAGAAAGCAACAGCCACCATCCGTTTGGACAAAGGAAAAGCGAAGATCAAGCTTGAAAGAGGAGTAAGACAAGGAGACACCATTTCGCCTAAGCTTTTTACTGCTGTCTTAGAGAGTATTTTCAAGAAGCTGGATTGGGAAAACAAAGGGATTAGAATAAATGGGGAATATTTAAGCCATCTCCGGTTTGCTGATGACATTTTAATTTTCAGTAATAGCCCTGAAGAATTGCAAAATATGCTAAAAGATTTGGCAGAAGCTAGCATTAATGTGGGATTAAAAATAAATTTGGAAAAGACTAAGGTGATGTTCAATTCATTTGCATCAAAAAAGAAAATCGTCTACAACAACACTGAGATTAAAGATGTTGAAAGTTATGTGTACCTTGGACAAGAAATATCTTCAGACAACAGTATCATGAATGAAATCAATAGAAGAATAAGAAATGGATGGAGTGCTTTTGGGAAGAACAATATTATTCTGAAAAGTAACATGCCTCTTTGTTTGAAAAGAAAGGTGTTTAACCAATGTGTTTTGCCTGCACTAACTTATGGAGCAGAAACTTGGACACTAACAAAACGGATGGTACAAAGATTACAAACAACACAGCGAAGTATGGAAAGATGTATGCTAGGCATAACCAGAAGAGACCGAAAGAGAATAACGTGGATAAGAAGTCAGACGAAAGTTTTTGACATTATCGAGAGAATTAAATGGCTAAAATGGAAATGGGCTGGGCACATTGCAAGAAGACAAGACAATAGATGGAGCACAAACACCCTACAGTGGTATCCCAGAGATGTAAAACGACCAAGAAGACGACCTCAAGTAAGATGGAGTGACGAAATCAGAAAAGTGGCCGGTGTTAATTGGATGACTAAAGCACTAGACAGGCAACAATGGAAAAATCTGGGGGAGACCTACATCCAGCAGTGGATTGAAAACGGTTGATGATGATGATGATGATGATATATACATGTGTGTGTGTGTGTGTGTATTTATATATCAATATATGTATATGTGTGTATATTTATACATCAATATATATATATATATATATATATATATATGTGTGTGTGTGTGTGTGTGTGTGTGTATGTGTGTGTATTTATATATCAATATATATATAGTAAAACCTCCATAACGGACACTCCCGAATAGCGGACACTTTTGTAATCTCCAAAACCTGTATATTTGTACATTTTTAACTCTCAATAGCGGACACCTCCAAATAGCGGACAAATTCTGTGCTCCCGAGGTGTCCGTTATTCAGAGGTTTTACTGTATATATATATATATATATATATATATATATATATATATATATATATATATATATATATATATATATATTAATTATAAAAGAAATCACCATGATATCCTTGGTTTATTTAGGTTTTAGAGTCAGTCTGATAAAAATAAAATTCATGAAAATTTTAAAAGTCGTATAATTAAAAATTTAGGAAATACTAAATATTGATATATATATATATATATATATTTAATTTTGCGACTTTAGTAAGTAAAAATAAATCATTCAATTAATATTTTTTGTAAACTTCTTGCTAAATTAATTAAAATATAATAGTATGCAAATTACAAGCTTAAAATTATTTCACTTCAGTAGTTGAGTAGGCTGGACTGACACCACAATCTATCGTCATATATCTATAGGAATCGCTTAGACAATAAAAAAATTCATAAAATTTTCAATAGTGCTTAATTAATTTAATAGCAGATAATTAAAAATAAAAGCATATTTCTAAAAGCACTTTCTAGTTATAAACCGCCAAATCTTGATGGGTACTATTTAGTAAACATTAGTGTAAAATAAAAGTTTTTTTTTTCTTTTCTTTATACATTTTAAGGCACATGTGCTATCGGAAGATATTACTACATGTACATGCCATCCCTTGTCCCATTCATCCCCCAGTTTCCCTTCTATCTAGTAAGTATTAACGTAAAATAAAAGTTTTTAACTCTTTTTATAAATTTTAAGGCATATGTGCTATCGGAAGATATTAATACATTACTCAGCTTTTTCATATATTCTTTTATCTCGCAACTCTTCCGAAGTATAGCGATGAAAAAAGTATTTTTTTTCGGCCCAACTTAATGTGCAATGTATTTAACTAGTATACTGATCCCGCTTAATGTGATGATGTCGGAACCCTGAGGGTTTTAAAAATAATATACCATTGAAAAAGAAAATAGTTGATGTTAACTTCTAATATTACTAAGACATTTTTTAGTTACCATTGATAAGACGATGACAGAGAGAAAAAAAATGTCGAAAACCTTTAATGGAAGAATTAGGGGAAGGTGTCCTAAAATGATCCTAACGGGCAAAACGATCCACATATGGTTTCATACAGACATGTCGCGCTATCTACAGGGTAACACATAAACTAGTTGTGATAAGTGAAGAAGAAGCAATGGCGGTATTCAAGTGATCGCAACTTTATTCATCTGAATAGAATTCTTGGAAAAATTGGTTTTTATAACATCTGTCATAAGGTAAGCACTAAGTTTAAATATGTATTTATTTATGCAGTATTTCATGTACAGAAATATGAATTGGTTTATTTAATGGAGTATGTTTTAGATGTGAATTACACTTATGTATTTTCATAATTACTTTTATATCGTTTATTTTGCCTATAAAACACAAATTTACAATTATTTTTAAATTAAGGATCATTTTGCACTTTGGTGCGGGTAAAATGATCTTTTGGACACTTTTAAAAAAAATCTATTTTTTCATTACTCAATTTGGGTTTAAACTATTATTAAAATATGTATATAATGCAAAACATTGTGCAAAAAATACTGGCAAAGGGCCAAAGTTTATTTTATATAGTTATGTTATTTTACAAACGTTTTTCCCTTGAGGGGATCATTTTAGGCTACCTTTCCCTAGGTATTTTTGTTTGTTTAAAATTCTGCGATAAAAGATGACTGAAAATTTGTTCATGCTCAGATTGTTTTTGAAAATTGACCGAGCGAAATTATACAGCCCTTGCAAATGTTTAAACGGCTGCATTATTTCAAAATTTGTAAGCGACTTTTCTCTCGTCATCTTTGTTATTATTATTTTTCGTCAAATTTCTGTTTTCATGAGCACTGAAACTACGGGAATGTTACTGTTGATGGCCATCTAGGCTTTATAGTATTATTTTTGTATACCGTCCTGGAAGCTTAACAAGTTCTAAAGCATTCACTTTGTCTTCTTTACTGTGTCACAAAATCATGTATTGACAAATCAGATTTTAATTGTAGCATGTGATATTTGATACCATGTTATCACGAGGGGAAATAAAATATTTTTAGAAATATAGATTTTTTTTTTTTTTTTTTTTTTTTTTTGTATTTCTTTCGTACACTAATACACCTTTTCCTTGTTTAGTCTCTAATCCTTTGGAAATTATTGCATGCGTTTCATGACAATAAAGGTTCTTATAACAAAAGTTATTCATGAATCACAGGACTGTATTACAAATATTTTATTGATGATAAACACGAAACCTTTTTGGGTTTTAATGACCAATTAAATTTTTGCGTAGTGCAGTTTTCAACTGAGGGTAAAATAAATCCCATTTTAATTTTTTTTGTTTTAAACCATTATTTCAATTTGGAAGAAAAAAATATTATTTCTGTCGATCATCATATACGCTTCTTTGATTCGGGTGTTGTTTATGCCGTGTGAAGCATAGTGAATTTTTCATTTTTGCAACTTTTGTCCAACCATACTGTTACAACAGATTCAACTACCAGTGTGATAATAGTAGAATTACAATGGAAATAGCAGGTTCTTAGTTGGTGAATGTCATATATTATAGGAGTTTTCCAGAAACACAACCTAAGGATTTCGTATTAAAAGTATCTGATAAACAACCTAAGCGAATTAAGTAAAGGACAAATAACACTGAGTACAACACGCTCTCAAACTAGAATTTCTTGAGACTGAGAATTAACTATCTTCTCCGGAGTGGTTTAGCCCCACCAGTGGCTGAGAGGTTCTGCTCTCGAAGCTGGTAGAAGGGAGGTGCGGGGTTCGATCCCAATCGCGCCCGTCGGCCTAATCGTTCGGAGTTTTCGTGGTTTTCTTCGAGCCGTGGATTTATCCATGCGTAAATACGAGTTAGGTTCCCTTAGAAAGACCCCCACGAAGGGCACTCCCCCCAGGCCTATATCCCAAGTGTAGATAATTGGCCGTCAATAATCAACCCAACCCAACCGGAGTGGTTTAATTTATATATGATCGCATGATGACGTTATACGAATATGCGCTGAAGAACTATTTCCGGCTTCCAGAATATTAAAGATTTTATTTATGATAATTACAAAACATTATTAATGACCAATTCAATTTGTGTTTAGTGCAGTTGTCAACTGAGAGTAAAATAAATCCCATTTTAAATTTTTAGTTTTAAATCATTATTTCAATTTGGAAGAAAAAATTATTATTCATACACGCTTCTTTGAAGTCAATCGGGTGTTGTTTTTGCCCTCTAAAGCATAGTGAATTTTTCATTTTTTAAACTTTTGTCCAACCATACAGTTACAACATATTGAACTATCAGTGTAATAATAGTAGAATTATAATGAAAATGGCAGGTTTTGAGTTGGTGAATGTCGTATATTATAGGAGTTTTCCAGAAACACAACCTGAAGATTTCGTATAAGAAGTGTCTGATAAACAACCTAAGCGAATTACGCAAAGGACAAATAACACAGAATACAACTTGCTCTCAAACTAGAATTTTTTGAGACTGAAAATTAACTATCTTCCCCGGAGTAGATTATTTATCATGATGACGTCATCTGAATATGCGCTGGAGAACTATTTCCAGTTTCTAGAACATTAACCATATTTAATTTAATTTAAATTCTAAGATTTACGCTTCTAACAATTCTAAAATAATTATTTAACGATCAAAATGGTCGTCAAATTTGCCATATTGGTATGAAATGCGACAAAGTCTTCCGTATACTAGGACAGTATATGAGATCAGCCGTTCATTCTCGAGCCTAATTGCTGTCGACTCATTCATATTTTTTTTTAGATTTTGCTAGTTATTTGAGGATATTTGTAACAATACTAACATGTAGAGTTGCAAAGAATGGGTTTATTCCCAGGTTTATTTCCAGTAGACCCGGTTTATTTTCGAAAGACCTGGTTTATTCCCAAAAAACCCGGCTTATTTAAAAAAAACACGGTTTATTCCCAGGTTTAAACCGGGTTTCATCTAGCCTTTGCAACTCTACTAACATGGCATAAGATCATGATGTCCACATTTGAAAATTTTTGTCCGCTATAAATATAGCACTCAACATATCGAAATGCAGTTGACATTTCATATGGTGCGACGATGTGAACCGTTTTCACTCTCTTTAAACATCTGATGCATGAAATAATTTTAAATGGTTGAATGTTGGCACTTAAAATATTTTTTATCTGGATTTTTGTAAGTAAATATATATTTTTAATTCTTACATTTATTACAAACTTGCAAAAAAAAAAAAAAAAAAAAAAAAACTCATATGAGATTTAGAAAAAAGTAAACATAAAAAAAATATATATTAGGGTGGGCCGAAAAAAACTTTTTTTTTTGTTTTTTGATTCACTATACCGCGGAAAACTTGCCTCTAGTGTAGCTTAGTATAATGCAAAAATAAAATAAATAAATTGTTACGTTTGGCGGTAGCATTTTTAAGGGGGAAATATGAGAAATATGGGAAATATGAGCCCTAAAATATGAGAAAATACAAGATTTTTATCATTTTCAAAGAGGAGTGCGAGAACTTTTTTGTTTTGTTTTTGTATTTGCTATACCACGGAAAATGAGCCTCTAGGGTAGCTTAGTAAAATGCAAAAACAAAATAAATAGATTTCCGCGTTTTGCGGTAGCGCATCGCCTCTAAAATTCGAAAAAATAATATATGATTTTTAAAATTTTTCTAATAAATAGAAATAAATCAAATGACTTCTATAAAAAGTAGATATAGACATATTTTAGTAGAACAAAGTATAGAAATGATAAATAAATGAAACAAAAATAGTTCATTTTACAATTTATTAGTAGAGTATTAAGTTTAAAAAAAATTTTAAAAAATTGACAAATTTCCATTGAAACAAAATATTTTTTCTGATTGTGTAAACATTCCGTTTGTAATGAAATATATACTTTAATTGTCTTTACTTTCTTTTGTTATAATTGAATTAAGTTTGAACTAAGATTAGCGTGAAAAACTAGGCATTGATGATTCTGAAATAAGTATAGTTCTTATAAAACCATCTCTGGAATTGGAGCCGATGACTTTTTCTGACGCCTCAGTTCTCCCCCTTGAGTAGGAAAGTGTGCCAGTTCTCACGAACAGTTAATTCTTCAGGACAGCTGCCTGAATTTATATCACAACTTATGTTCAGCAGGTACAGCTTATCTTTGCATAAACTTTGCTTGTCCTCTTCTGGAATCTCATACTCAACACTGTCAAAATTGACTACTGGGAGTTTCTCACATTTACTGAGCTGTAAGCCAATCGGACAACGAAATGATTGTGACCCAGTCGTTTCACCATCTAAAGTTTGAAACAAATGTCGGAATGGTAATTCATTGAAATGTAAGAGGCACACCCTCCACTGTAGTGGTCGTTTAACTTGTTCTCCAATTGTGCAAATAACACGGTTTTCCACCCCATATTAGTAACGGTGCCATCACATCCAATCGCGTTCATTTCATGAAGTGAAAATACAGCCTCAGTCAAATAAGAAAGAATGCTACTGGAAATGTTTAGAACAGAGCTTGAAGAGGGTAAAACATGACCAACGCGCACAGGTCAGCAGTACATGTTGGACATCAGTTCTGCTATAAAATCAGGTAGCTGTTTTCAAGATTTATCTGTTCGTGAGCCTGGCACATTTTCCCACTCAAGGTGGTTAACAACGGTGAACAGAGTTCTCCGATTGTATTTAGGTATTGAAAACACAACAGACGAGAGCAAGATCATAGTTTATTTTTTCTTAAAGTCATATATAAATCTATGATTTTATATAAAAAATTAAATACTTCACAAACAGACCAGAACATGTAATCGAAGTTATAAAATCTTCAAGATTCCTGCCCGAAAACTTGTTGAAAGTCATTAACCCAGTAACTAAGAGAATCGTGTTTTTTGCCCGTCCAGAAAACTTGCTTTTGAGTATGATAGTAGATAAAACGAATCATATATAGAGTTAGGTTTCAGAAAAATTATAATGGCTAGAAACTTATCTTCTAAAACAAAGTTAATCAGGAGTTATCAACCACCAAAAGTCAATTTCCTAACTACAGACAACATTAAAATGATCCACTGGAGTACTACTGGACTTTCACCACCACATTTGCTGCGAAGAATCAAATTTTAAGGTCGATGCGCTACCGCCAAACGTAACAATTTCTTTCTTTTATTTTTGTATTACACTAAGCTACCCTAGAGGCAATTTTTCCGCGATATAGCGAATCAAAAAACAAAACAAAAGAATTCTCGCACTCCCCCTTAAAAATGATAAAAATCTTATATTTTCTCAAATTTTAATGCCGATGCGCTACCGCCAAACTTAACAATTTATTTATTTTATTTTTGCATTATACTAAGCTACCCATGAAGCAAGTTTTCCGCGATATAGCTAATCAAAAAATAAAATTAAAAGTTTTTTTCGGGCTACCCTAATACATATTATTACAAAATTACTAAATATATTTTCGTGATTGTTAAAATTTTTGATACATGAACACAAAATAAAAATTAAAAGATTATTTTTGGTGTTTTATAATTTTAAATCTAAAAACAGTAACTAATTTTATAATTTTCTGTAACACCGAACAGAATAAAAAAGTTTATAAAATGAATACTACTTTGAGATTGCTCTGTATTAAAACGCAGGCGTTATTGCCTTTACTATGAGATTTATGTGTGGTGAATGTGTACAAATTAAATATACTAAATAGTTGAGTTTTTTTTTTTCTATTTAACCTGATATCACTTTATCATGCATGAGGGGAGTAATGGCGTCATAACATTACACATTGAATATTTCGTTTCATATTATAATATTTGTTAATATTATGAACAAAATGACGGGATCAGCTTGAAAAAAAAACCTGTATTTTTGATTTTAAAAACATATTAATAAACGTATATTCCCCAAAAACAAATTATATGTAGGACAATGTTTTTCCAGAATTTAAATTTCGTATGATATTTTTTAACACCTTTCATATATCTTAACTTTGTTTTTAATTTTACGCAATAAGCTGCATTTAAAAGACGCATAAAGTATATCCCAATCAATATTAAGAAAGTTTGTGCTCTGTAAAAAAATTACAGCAGAGTAACCGGCCATTCAACCGTTTTTATTAAAAACGGTTACATAACCGTAATTTAACGGTATTCTGACCCTAACATGAGCAATATTATGGACAAAATAGCGTTAAATTGCGGTTATGTACGCTTAAGTATGGACATTCGACCGTTTTTATAGAAAATGGTCGAATAGACCGAATAGAGAAACAGCAAATTAACCAGTCATTCGACCGTTTTTATAGAAAACGGTCGAATGACTGGTTAATTTGCTGCAAAACGTTTTACAGTGTGCGGTAAATTATGAATGATCATACATTTTACGATTAAAAACTCATTTTAAACAAAATAGTCAAGCATTACATGCAAAAAGTACGTAACACGGTAATTACCACTACTTTTATCAACTACATTATATTTTCCTTAATCAAAGAAGCATTTTAAATTTTGTAATTAGAAACTATAAACAGGATCTCGTAGAAACATGGGGAATTTAATAAAATATATATTTATCGTTGTTTAATTTATCTATTAAAAAATCTTGCATTTGTTAAACTGATAACATCTCATTTAGTAAAAATATGTTGTAGTAATTATAATTATTGGAAAAACTATAAAGAGTTCTCTTTCCAACACATCTAAACTATGTTTAATAAATCGAAAATTTAGTAATTAGTTCATAATTATGTAAATATATTCATGATATTTGAAAATTACAAACATTAAAAAGTTTTATTAAAGTTTTCATAAAATTCTTTAAATTAGTTTTAAATCATCAAAATATTTAGCTTGTTTATTCAGTATAATCACATAATTTGGTGATATTAACTTTCATGAAATATTTATTTTAAGTTTCGTTTTTGATAAAATGTTTAAAGATATTAAAGTATAAATAGTTTTAATAAATGGAAGTATATCAGCTTCTTTTTTAAAAATGCTTTCAGACCAAAATCCTGTTACTACATTTAGCAGAATAGATATATTTCATCTCAACAAATACTGATTTTATGGAAACCCAAATATGTTTGCTCAAAATTTATACATTAAAAATTATATAAGTTTAAAGTTATAGTTTTTCAAAAATTAAATTTAAAATGTGATTCTTTTCATTTTGATCTCGTCGAATTATTTACAAACACATTATTATTAGTGCTATATAACTTTCTCTACACATATTAATATATTATCATGTTTATTTTAACTTTTCTCAACACCTTCAATGAACTAATTAATTCATTACTTAATCCCTATACTCAATACTGTTATATTCAAAATTTATGAAATCGGACGCATCACGCGATAAAACAAAATCTAAATAACTATGAAAGCAAAAAAGAAAATTATTATCATTGTGAATGTATATTTAATATACAATTTCGTTGTTTGTTAACATATTTAGTTTATTTTAATTTATAAACTGAGAATATAATAAAATGCTTTAATTTTCTTTAAAACCATTGAGAGATGAGGTTGGGAATAATACTTCTTGAAATAATATTGAAATTTTCTATTCCTTGTGGTAGAAAGCTTAAACTTATATGCATTTACACTGGCCTCCAAAAGTTAAGGTACAACATGTCTTTCGAAGCTCATCAGACAAAAAATGGCAGTCAGATTAAATTTCATAGTTTATATGAATGACAATAATAAGCTTTAAAAAAATTTATTCAAAAATTATAGCTACCACTTTTATTTTATAGAAAAGAATATGTATTTGTGAATGAGAGAAAAATATGCAATTACGAAGCTTTCGTAATTTTGCGTGTAAGTTATGTTGTATTCAAACTATTGTTGTCAGTTTTGTTTAACAACAGCCAATAGAGTCTAGAAATGTCTAGAAGAATTCGTTTGCCCGATTCATTAAGGTGGCGGGCAGTAGGATGGATGGAAATGGGGTTGTCACAGGTCGATACTGCTAGACGGCTCAATTTGTCTCGCAGTGTAATCCAACGACTCTGGGATCAGTATGAATCCGAAGATTCTGTGTCCAGAGGACATGTTCTAGGCCGCCCACATGTTAAAAAACCTGCAGAAGACCGGTTTCTAGCTATTTCGGCCCGAAGGAGAAGACGCACTACTGTGTCGTAACTGATTGTAGACAACTTTGCAGCATCAGGGAGAAGAATCTCCGCTACTACGGTGCGAAGACGTTTTCACAATGCAGGTCTCTATGCAAGGCGACCAGTTGTGTGTGTCCCCATCAACAGACGACAGAGAAGGGCCCGCTTATGTTGGGCAAGATAACATGTTTCCTAGACCAGACAACAGTGGGCTTCTGTACTCTTAACAGACGAGTCCAGATTCACACTGGAGAGCGATTCAGGACGTCTTCTGATCTGGAGTGAACAATGCACTCGATACCATCAATCAAACACTGTCGAAACACACAGGTACATAAACGGTGGAATGATGGTTTGGGCAGGGATATCACTCGGAGGCCACACTGACCTGCATGTGTTCCACGGAGGAACTGTGACTGATGCGAGATATCGGGATGAGATCCTTGATTCATATGTGCGCCCATATGCCGGTGCTATTGGCAATGGTTTCTTTCTAATGGCGGATAATGCGAGACCACACCGAGGGTGGTTGTTGAGGATTATCTTGAGGATCACGGATTGGATAGAATGGAATGGCCAGCTCATTATCCAGACTTGAATCCGATAGAAAACCTTTGGGACTATCTTGGAAGACAGGTTGAGGCTTTAAGTCCTCCTCCAAGGTCATGCAATGAGCTGCTTAAAGGCTTCATGTCTGGTCAGCGTTACCTATTTCGGTACCCGACAATTTAATTGAGAGCATGGAAAGTCGATGCCGCCAATGCATTCAAGTCCAGTTTGAACATATTCCGTATTAGAACCAGTTTTTTAATGCTTCTGTCACATTTTACTGCATAATACTGCAATGTACTGATTTCTCCAAGAATGGAATTTTCCACCATGAGTACTTTTTTGTTTTCATTTCATTTATACATTTACCTTAAGTAAATTTCTATGTCACATGTAATAAATAACAGTTTAGCACATATTTTACTCCAAATTTGTTGTTTCTATATTCATTCATTTGCAAATTATACGCAAAAAACCAGTTGTACCTTAACTTTTGGAGGCCAGTGTATAATGGATAACACTCATAGACAAGTATATAGAAATGTTCATAGACAAGTACATAATAAAGATTACTATACATAATAAGAATTAACTGCGGACTATATGTTGATAATAATAAAATAAAAACTCAAAAGTGACGATATTTGGATGTTATATACCGTATTTTTTTAAACACTATGATATAGCCAAAGAGACGTGTCAAATACAAATGTGTACTCAGTGGTATAGATTTAGTATGTAATGATGTCTTTTGCATATCTATAAGATACTTTTTTTTAGCAAAAAGTACAGACGGTCAAAGAAATACAATCCTATACTACTTTATCAAAAAAATATTGCAAAGAGAAGCAAAAGGTACTTTTAAACAAGATATGTATCTACTTTGTGAATATGATTCTAAAATTTTAAATATGGTTTCCTTTGATCAAAAAGACTGGAAAAATTGTAGGTTATATACTTTCCCTGAAATATTCGTACAATTGCAGGATGACAAAGTTGGAGAATGCTAATGTTAAACGAACAAAACAAAATTTATTTTATATATTCCTAAAAAAAATCATCGGAATATTTATTTTTTCTAATGAGATATAATTTATAGACCCAATCATACTCAAGTAATTTTTTTAAATCAGGTTATTGATATCAAAATTAGTGATAAACTCAAATCTTATGAATTATGCCCTACGTCAATTTTTATACAATACGGACCATAATAGAGAGAAAAAAGGGTGTGTAAGTTTATTGCTCATTTGAATCATTAGTGTTTGGTGTGAGAAATCCACAATATCTCACTCGAAACCCCTGTATGCAGCCGAAAACCCAGTGTAGGGGTAGGAACTTATACTGTTATTTATGAAGGAAGAAAATTAACATTCATTAACACTATAATATTAATTTTCGGAATATAAAATAAGAAAGTATAGTTGATCATTAATGACAAAGTTTATATGCGTTGTGCTTTAAATTAATTTAAAGAGGAATAATTAATTTTAAATTTTAAAGATATAAATAGTGACATAAAAGTTACATAATAATAATAAATAATAAATTTGCATAAACTCAAATTACTTTGCAAAATGTATAAATTGTAAAACACTGAACGTTTTATAAAGGGATATTTCTTGAGTATTTTATTACATAAAAATCAGCAATGAAAGAGAAAGGCATACTAAGTAAAAAGAAAATTATAAGCAAAAATAAAAATCAGATCAAGTATGACATCTTCCTCTGTAATAATTGTCTGTGCATGAACTAGAATGAATGAAAGTAACAGAATTTTGAATAATGAATAAAGAAGGAAAAATAACTTTTAAATTAATTAATTCATTTATAATTTTTACGCAAAAATACTTAATTCAGAAATTACTGGACTAATTTATATTTATAATATTAAAACACATAAATTAAAAGGTAATAAGGCTTACATATTATTCAAAATGTAATAAATACATATTGAAAATGTATATATAGGATATTCAAATTTAGAACACAAAATGATTGTTGATGGATGGTCACTTATTGAATGTATACTTGAAACTATAGCCATGTTAGGCTTGCATTCAACACGTGCAAGAATGAATCTCATATTAGGCAGCTTTCAATACAAAAAATCATAAAGCTACCTATTGCAGCCGTTCGGAGGAAAGCAGTTCCGGAAAATTTCGATATATTTTCACCGATCATGACCCCCAGACCCCAAATCCATATATATATATCCATATATATATCTGACCTATGTCATACGAGAACGCTCGTATTTATAAATCAATTTTGATGCAACTAATTGTGTGTATTAAGCTTACCAATGTCTCGACCGAGTTCGTTGGCCAGCTTAGTCCGCCATTTTGTTTCAAGATGGCGGCCACTTAAAAATTTAAAACTAAAATAAATATACAAAAAAGTTAAAAATTCAAATTGGCTGATTGGTTGAAAATTCAAATTAAAAAATGGCTGAGATAGAGCAGTTTGAAATTCTAGGGTGGCTGACATTTTGAAACAAAACAGCACATTAACGCGATTACTCGCAAATTATTTTCTTTCATTGATGTAATAATTTTCACAATCATACGCATAAAACTATATATTCATATCCGTTAGCGCCAAATTCCCGCCAAAATTGGCGACATTTGGCGAAATATTGCCAAATTTGGCAATTACTCAAGTCAAAGCCGCATCCGTAGATTTATCGATGATGATATCGTTGCTGAGCATTTTTTATAAATTCAAGTATTTATTGCCAATTTCATTTACTGAATAAATTCATATAAAGTATTCATGCGTGAGAAGGTTCTGACTTACAAAACTTTCTCACCCAACATCTCTCCAACCGCTTTACCTTTTCACAGATCTCAAAAGAATCTTGAAAAAACTTTTTCAATAACGAAACAGCATATCAAAACACGTTTTTTATAAGTTTTATTAAGAGTTCACCGTTCATAGATCTTTTAGGTAGCTTTCAATACAAAAAAATATAAAGCTACCTATTGCAGCCGTTCGGAGGAAAGCAGTTCCGGAAAATTTCGATATATTTTCACCGATCATGACCTCCAGACCCCAAAACCACCCTCCGTTCAAATGTTGATTTATATATATATATATTTATATCCACATATATATATATCCATATATATATATATATATATATATATACATATATCTGAGCTATGTCATACGATAACGCTCGTATTTATAAATCAATTTTGATGAAACTAATTGTGTGTATTAAGCTCACCAATGTCCCGACCGAGTTCGTTGGCCAGATTGGTCCGCCATTTTGTTTCAAGATGGCGTCCACTTAAAAATTTAAAACTAAAATAAATATACAAAAAAGTTAAAAATTCAAATTTATTTTCTAATTAAGTGTTAGGCCTTGATACGAGGATTCCAGAGCATATTTTGGTTGACCTCTATCTTAAAAAAGGGCTGAGATAGAGCAGTTTGAAATTCTAGGGTGGCTGACATTTTGAAACAAAACAGCACATTAACGCGATTACTCGCAAATTATTTTCTTTCATTGTTGTAATAATTTTCCCAATCACACGCATAAAATTATATATTCATATCCGTTAGTGCCAAATTATCGCCAAAATTGGCGACATTTGGCGAAATATCGCCAAATTTGGCAACTAAAATAAGTCTTCATAAATGAAGCCAATTTGGCTATTGCTCAATAATTTGGCGAATTTCTTATTCAAATTTAGTATTAACGAATCTTTTGTAAACGTTTCTTTGCATTTTAACTTACTGTTTTTGTGTAACATTAGCTAAAAATTTAAAACGAATATATAGGAAAGCTACCTTTTCCTCCCGGTACAGGCCGGAAGGACTTTATTTTATCTAAAGTCATCAGGAATTCTCATATATTACTATAAATGAGAGTGGTTTCATTTGAAGGCCATACGTATAACATCGGGCTCATTACATAGGGTACAAATATATTTTACGCATTTAAAGTAAAGCTTTTATTCTTCAAATTATTTATATATATTTTTTGGAATCAAGAGTTCTTATGTACTTTGTTTTTACTCTGTCTTAATCAAAAAAATGCGTGGGTTCTTTAAAATAATTACATTCAAATACGTTTCCTTTTAGCTTTAAAGTGGGGAACACCTCAACGTATTGTTTTATAATTTAAATCATATACAATTTCTTAAAATAAATCTTTTCAAAATAGTATAAATATTAACTTATTACAGAAACGTGTTACTAAAGTTTTTGATATTTAAAGAAACAATAGTAAGTCCATTTATTAATACTTTGTTTTAATAGTATGCAACAGCACAGCTAACCAATTGAATTCACAAAAACTATCTTATTATGTTTTATCTTTTCTGAAGAAAAAAAATAAATGATTATATCCTGAGTTTTCTCAAAACCTATTCATTTAAAAAAAGGTGTAACGTAGAGTAAATTAACATATTTATATAAAAATATATATATCATCTCACGCATTTGTTCATATTGATAAAAAAAGCATGTAGCATTTTTTTGTGACTGAAATATTTTCGTAAAAGAACAAATTGAAAACTAAAAATAAAAATACAGTTAGAAACAATACGGAATCGTTCTCCATGTATATTTTATACGTCGGCAATGTAAAAAAAGATATTTTGCCAATGGAGAAAAATTCATGTTGGTGGAAGTAAATGCTTTCCTTTACTCGCATTGTTATTCAACATGAATTCTATACGTTAAAAAATAACAATCGTCAAAAAACGAAAACGTACAGGTAATAAGTTGCCGGAACACCCCTGTGATTGGAAGAGATTTTTTTGTTATTTGAAGAAATTTACACTTTTGACTGGAGAATTTCTGAAAAGTTTGAGCTTAGGTTTGCGAATTTATCGTATTTTGAGGGAAAAGTATCATACATAAAAAATTCCGTTTGTAATACGAGATGTAGTAAACAGCATAGTTGCATGACACCCCTGTAATTTAACGAAAAGGCAATTTTAGATTGGTGGATTGCAGGTAATTTTTTACACTGAGATATTCTCTGTAATTTTGTGGAAATAGCCAAAACAAAGCAAAAATGTTCTTTTTTAAGGGAATATATTATTCAATGGTTATGACGACTTATAAAGTTGTAAACAAACTTGGATGGTACATATTTAAAAAACTATTTTAACCCTAGAATGCTACCCTTTGATAAACTTACGGGAGTGATAACCATTTGTCTCCCAGACGAATTGTGGGTAGGCTTGCTTAAAATCAATTTTAAAAGCTAATTAGCTACTCCTGCAGGTTTCTTTATCACTCTCGGTCTACAAGTAACCAAGAAAGCATGATTTATTTATTTTCAAAGACATTGTTACACAGATTATGCGATGTTCACCACACGTAGCTCTGTAACACGTTAGACAAAAATTTCGCGTCATTCTTTTCAAATTGAAAGGGCAAAATGCAGAATTTTCTCTTTTTTTATACATTCAGATTGTTCGAGTTTTTGAATGTTCATATCTAATTTCAAAAGTTCACTTATAATTGTCCTTGTTGATCGGGGCAAAGTTGATACGTTGAAGTACTTCTTCATCCATGGAGCAAGAAGATATTCACTTAGCTTTATCGCGAACTTTTTTCTGGATAATGCTTTTTCGGATTTTTGAGCCATATTATGCACGTATATTACATGTGATTTAACTAAATTGATATTTATAATACCATAAAACACACAAAGAATCCATCGGCGTGTTTTCCTTCTACATTACATGTTATTACATATCTGATCCAATGTGCCTGTGGCTCTTTTTGTGGAGTTAAAAACTTCTATGATTATATTTCGAGCTGCTGACCTTGTCTTGCTTAATTGAGAAAAAGATGGCCATTTTGACTTACCACTGAGCTGCATTTTGCCAGGATAAATTTTAGACGTCATAAGACTCAAACATTTTCGAAATTTTTCCAACCCATTCATTTTATTTGATACAGTGTGGTTTTAAATTTTAGCTTCGTAATTTGACTTCATATTTATATCATCGTGGGTTTCTTTTTCAAGCATTTTTTTTCATCTTTATTGTCAAGGGATAATTCCTAATTTTCATCCATACTGCTATCTGTGATTTCGTCACTTTTAACTTCAATTAAATATTCATTTTCTGATTTATTCCCAGAAATAGAGTTTTCTTGATCACTTAGTTATTTTAATAGTTTCCAGATAGTCCGAAGTCTACTCGAAACATTTTATGCGAGAAAACGTATGTGATATGTCACTGAAGCACGGAAAAGAACGATGTCAGATTCACAAATGCAAACGATACTGCTAACCATTCATCTGCGAGACGAATATTGTTCTGAAAGCACCTTGTGCACAAAGATTTCGGGTAAAAGGATTATCCTTAAGTGTAATATCCAAGGTCAAATTAAGGTACTGAGTGGCACGACCCATTTCCTTTTTTGGTCGAGGCAGGTCAAAATTACTTGTTATGGGCTTCGTCCAGGAGACGAATGGGTAGCATTCTAGGGTTAAGCATTAGAAGTGAAAATTTAAAAATAGAAAAAAATAATGTACGATAAAAAACAACACGAAATCCTCCTTCAAGTAGATTTTATGCGTCTGTGATGTAGAAAAATATTTCATTAAAGAAGATAAAATTCATGATCGTAAAAGTAAATTATTTTACTTATTCTCTGCGATATTCAGCATGTTCTCTAAAAGTACTTATAAATTTGTAAAAAAAAAACTTCAATGAAGCAAATTGAAAAACATATTTTAAGCATTACATATGCACGTTTAGAATTGAAAGAAAACAAAACAACAGTACAAAATACCAGTACAAAATCTTTCTTCGTGAACGTATACTTTGTGCGTCAGATAAAATTCAAGGTAGTACAAGTAAAATATTTTACTTATTTACGGTAATATTTAACATAAACTCAAAAAGTACTTAAAAAATTGTGAAAAAAACTTGAATGAAGCAAATTTAAAAAAAATATTTTAAGTATTACATATGCACGTTTAGAATTGAAAGAAAACAAAATAGAAACGGTACAAAATCTTTCTTCAAGTACGTATATTTTACGCGTCATATAAAATTAATGATAGTAAAAGTAAATTATTTTACTTATTCTTGCAGATATTAAACATGAACTCTAAACATACTTATAAAACTGTAAAAAAAAAAAAAAAAAAAAAAAAAAAAAAAAACTTGAAAGAAACAAATTAAAGAAGATATTTTAAGCATTACATATGCAAGTTTAGAATTGAAAGAAAACAAAATAGAAACAGTACAAAATATTTCTTCAAGTATATTTTATGCGTCTACAATACAGTAAACTATTTTGCTGAAGGAGAAAAAAAATTATGATGATAAAAGCAAATACTTTCACTTACTCTCAGTGATGTTCAACATGAATTCTAAGATTACATATAAAAAATTTATAAAAACTGAATTATACAAAATATATATTAAGCATTACACACAAAATATTTTTTATCTTATTACCTATAATCTGTGCGCAGCGAGTTAAAAGTATTTACGCATCAAGATAAAATTAGTTATTTAGGACGTTTTAATTATAAGGAGTTTAAAACTTCATAATTCATTCCATCTTTATAATGAATATATTTTTTTTTAATGAGGAATGATGTTTTGCTTAATATATTTCTTTATAATGAGGTAAAACTTTATTTTCTTCAGACTTCGAACTATTATGTTCACGATTTTATTAAAATGCGCAATAATTTAATATTTCTCCCACTTACTTAGAAGTAATGAATATGAACCTCAAAACCAAATAACAAATAAAAACCAATTTATATCAAAATAAACTGATAATAATAAAAATAACAGCGAATAATATATTTTTTTAATGATTAATGTATTTAAAACGACCAAAACATAGACGAAGATGGATTTTGTTTATATAAAAATATCATTATACTTACCTGTTTTAAATTTGCTAATATTTTATAAACTTCAATAAAACGCTTTTAAGTAAAGGGTGTAAAATTATGGACTGTATTTGGCGGTTTAAATTTCACTTTTTTTAAATCAAATTTAAAAAAAAATAATTTTAAACTAAATAGAATCCCAGCTTTTTTATATATAACACTGCTGAAAGTTTTCTTAATGATATTTTATGTTTCTTTTTTTATAAAGAAACTACATACGTAAAGTTACTTTAAACATTTTGATAACCTTTTAAATGTCTAAATTATGAATGAATAAAAATTTGAGCTTCCAAAGCAATTTTCCTGAAGTTTTTTGCAATTATTTAACAAATTTTAGAAACTTTTCATTTATTAAAATAACGAAACTAAATCGGTATTTAAAAACTTTTTTTCGACTATTTATAACTCTACGCATTCCACTTCTTTAAAATATTATCTTTAGCATTTCATAGAATTCGGAAATATATCAATATGTAATGATCTTGCACTACAAGAATAATCAAAATTGAGAACGCAAACTTTGCATCCCATGTCTTTCAATATAAATTAACTGTAAACTTAAATTTGAATAGATTTTATAAAAAAAAATATATATAATATATTTAAAAATATTTTTGTTTTCATAAAAACTAATGCTTTAGGAAGATAATAAAATAGGAAACTATAGATTTTCCTAAAATGTATCATTGCCAATGGATATGTTAAATGAATTTTTTTAAAAGCTTTTTTTTAATGCAGATGAGACTAATTCTGGAACCTAACGGATTAAAAAGTTGTTTTCAAACAATTACAGGGGTTTAATGTATGATACTGGTACCTTAATATATGAAAGGTTTTAAAGTTTTATTATACTTTCAAATGTTTATTAAATCATGTTATTATTTAAATAATGCAATGAATACATACACTTTAAAAGAAAACGACTTATTACATTATAGATTGTAAAATCTTTAATAAATATTAATAAAAAATAAAATCAAACAGAATCTATCAAAAAGGACAATGCATCAAAATCCATTGGAGTCCTAGAGCGATTATCAAGTCTAGCGTATTTATACACTATATAACAAAAAATATCCGGACACTTTCGATTTTAGACTTTTTGATGAATATATAGAAAAGTACTTTGCCAATTCTTCTGAAACTTCAAGAATGTACAGAGCATCTTTAACATTATATTTTGCACCGAATGTTTACTCACAAGGCCAGTTAGCAGATCAACCGAAAATTGAATAATAAAATAATGTTAGCGATCAACCTGTAAAATAAAATTTTCGAAATGCTCTGTAGCTATAGGATATGACTATCTGGATTCTGTATAACATTTGTTTTCATCTGTATAAAATTGCATTATACTCACGAAAATATAAACTTTTCTTTAAAAAATTCAAAAAATGCACAAATGTGTTTTGTTTATAGCACGCAGCAACGGCACATGTTGACGCCATTTTAGCAAAACATGACAAAGTGTATTAGATATGTTATAATTACAATATAAATATGTTAATTATTTCATGGAATAGGAGCATTTCTACGAAATAATTGTAAGCTCCGCATGCGCAAATGGTATTTTTATTTATATATATTTTTTAGTCAACAACAAAAGGAAGCTCACATGAGAAGGCAGTTCGAATACCGTAAAAATTCGGAAAGAAACCGCCAGTATAGAGTGTAAACTTCTGCTGCTTTATCAAACTAGCATGATGATGATGAATTTTCCAAAATTTGAGTATCCAAATGAACTATCAGAACTAATCCATTAAAAATTAATTATGAAAATTGAAGTTTACGTTCAAAATCTAAGAATGAGCATATATTATATGCATACTACTTTGTTGTACCTAAGTTAAAAATATGACAATTTGTGAAAAATCTTTTATCAGCCAGGTACTTTTAGATAGCAAGTGAAATTCAACTTTCAGCATAACTTTCTGCATAATATTCTGCTTATATCACCGATAACATTTTGCATTTTTGTGATATCCAGCTAGTTAATTTAATGTGGTTTTCTTAAATACACAGTCTGTCTCAAAATTCCGGTCAGGTTAAATTACTAGCCAATTCCATGACGCTGCGTTTCCGCAGATGATGTCAAAAACACGACTGCACGTTGACTTGTAAAGCGGTACAATATCACGTTGCTATCTGCAGTGTGATGCTAAGTCTTCCGTTTTGTTGTAACTGTGTAACGTGATCGTGTCAGAGCACGTAAAGGTCGCACAACGGATGAACAAAAACTATAAGGTACTACTGTTACTGGACGTTGCTATTTAGAAGAGTTGAAGTGTTTGAAGACCCGAGTACGCAGAGTTCGTCCTCGGTACCGAGAGCAATTAAGTTGGTTTTTCTTGCAAGACAACGCACAAGCACACACTTCGATAATTGTACGGGAGTTTCTAAAGGGGTCGACGTGCTCAACCATCTTCCTTACTCCCCACACTTATCCTCCTGTAACAATTTTCTCTTCCTGAAATTGAAATTGAACTTAAAGGTCACCTTAATCGACTGCTACGGACTATTTGACGCACATTTTAAAGGCGGACTTCCAGAAGTGGTTTGATGACTATTACATTCGTTGTAAAAAATGTGTTGAGTCTAGTGGGGGTTATTTCGAATAAACATAGTACAAAATTTTCATTTCAGTTCTTAATTTTTTGTTTATAATATCAGTCAGGGAATTTTTGGGACACACTGTGTAGATGACTACTAAACTATGAGAAAATGTCGTTATGGTTCGCGAATGCGCAGTTAAAATTATTTCATACATGTGCTCATTTTTGAGCAAATGTTTATTATATTTGTGCTCTAGGTACAGTATATTTATTTTATTTCCTTTTTTTAAGATTTCCTGAAAATGTCGTTTAATTTGGTTAAGAACCATACATGACTTAAACAAAAAATAAGCTTATTGGTTTTGATTTTTTTTTTAATTGTATATATCCAAGAAAATACGTTCTTACACAGATAAGGAAAAAATATTGTGCAGGATACAGGTAGTCATTTCCTACAGCTATATAACATTTAGGAATTTTTACTTTTCTGGCTGTTTTCAATTATTATTTTTATTATTTAATATGTTTTTTATCTATTACAGCCCTCGTGACTAAACATTCACAGAAATGTTTGATGTCATACATGCTCTGTACATTTCTGAAGTTCTTGAATAATTGGTCTGGAATTTATCTAGTTATTTTACTAAAATCGAGTGTGTCCTAGGAATTAGGATCAGATAGTGCATATCACAAAGGTTTCTCGAAATCTAACGTCATACTCGAATTACTCTCAACATTAAAATGATATGACCGCGTGTTGTGATCCATGTAAAAAAGCGCAGTTAGAAACTAATTTTTTTTCTTTGCTGGAGAAAGGCATTTATTACCTGTAAAAGTTATCATGTGAACGGTCTTTGTGAGATAGCGCTTGAAATATGGAGCTTTCATTGAAGCTCTCCACAAGTCTTTTTCCACACAGGGAAGAAAAGAAAAAGAGGCTCCCTCGAAAGAATAAATTATAGATAACTATGTATCTCTTAACTGCGTCCATTCCTTATGCGATAGAAGTCCATAAAGCTAAAATCATTATGTAGCAATGGGAAGAACCTGCAGTTCAGCTCCATTTATCGCGTTGGATTAGAAGATTGAGAAAGATCAATGACATCTTAATCAATAAATCGAAAATATTCTTGTTAAGCATTTGTTGATTTGCAGATATTTTTTTTCATCTGTGACTTTTTTTAAAATCTGATTACAAATAGTTTTTTAGAATAATTATATGTAGCAGAATGTTAATCATTAAATCGTTTATTTATAAATTATCTTTCATTATATAAAATGTACTATAAATAAAATTATATTCAAATAATCTTTCGGTATTATTTTTATAATAAATTGTATAATATTTTTTAATAGGTCATTTGAATACAGTACCTCTAGTACGGTATAAACACACACATTCTAAACGTGATTCGATGGTTATACTATCGCTCTTCAGATTTTTGTTATTGCTACAGAGTAAATTTTTCACAGTTTACTTACCAAAGAAATATTTTGTATAACGTTCTGTAAAATCGTTTTAAATAATAATGATACTAAATTAAAAGAAATTTATGTTAAAATTTAACGAATTTGAATTATTTGTTAAAATAAACGCCTTTTAAATGGATATATTGAAATATTTATGTTTTCTCTTTGAAAATGTTAGATTTACATGTAACTCAAAGGTCTTCTTTTATATATATAGTCATAATTTGGAAATTAAATATATTTCTAATGCATTTTCACAAAGAATTAACTAGTAACTAAAAGCAGGTTAATTTCAGTAAGCTCATTATCTCTCTATAATCTGTTATTCATGATTCTTTCCTTTGACTAAATTTTAATACACGAAAAGGGTGACATGGGTTAATTTTAATCTAATTTCTAATGGCGTTTTTATGATTTATTATACAGTTTTCCTTGGAAAATGCAAAGCTAAAAAATTAAGATAAGTAGGAAGTAATATTGTATATAAAAATTACATTTTTAAAACGCAAATTACAAATAGTTGTTTAGAATAATTATATGTAGCAGAATGCTAATCATTAAATCGTATTCATGACTTTGAAAGTTCACATCTTCTGCAGAAATTAATACTTTATATCTCATTTATAATTTTATTTTCATTTTAATTTAAGAAATCTGTTTTTAAGTTATCAATAACACTATTAGAGAAATCATAAAACACGAGGATAAAATATTTAAATTAAAAAAGGTACTATTTGCCCATACAGAAAATTATCAAAGTTTAAGTAATAATAATAATAATAATAATAATAATGCAAGAAGGTTTCATAAACTAGAAAAAAAAAGAAATTTTCCTTTTAAAAAATTATGTTAATTAACATTTTTTATTTCAATCGTCCTTTTCTTTCAAAAACGCAAAGAAATACACATAAACACATTTTTCTTCTGTTTGTATAACTTTTAGTACACCATTAGGATGACATTACTTAAATTTAATCTGATTTATAATGGTGTTTTATGCTTTATTATCCAATTGTCCTTCCAAAATGCAAAGTTAAACAAATGAACATAAGGAGGAAGTAATATTATATATAACAACTACAAGATACAAAAAAGAACATACTTCTCGTTAAAAAAAAAAAAAAAAAAAAAAAAAAACAGATATTTTAAACATAGCATTTAACTTCCTTAAGTAAAATTAATCAAATTGTAATATTAAAAAAAAAAAATATGCCGATACCTGTAACATCAGAAAAATATTAGTGGATAAAAATTACTTTCAAAAATATCTGAAATATTATAATACAATTAACAATGATGTGACGTGTAATAAAAACTCGAATTATATATATATATATATATATATATATATATATATATATATTATTAATTTTATATAAACTTACCTACTTACGTAACCAGCTACTCTAAATTAATGAAAAATATTTAAAATATAAATACTGCTAATACAAAAATTAGCAAGACATTTTAATATGGCCAAATGGTTTATTGCAGAATGTTACTAAAACAAATTAACCTTTCATGAAATAACTTTATCAGGATGATGGTCACTTTTCAACATTTGTTTTGCAACGTTGTCTTCAAAAATTCTTCATGAGTCTATTGTCATAATAATAGTACGTAAAATGAATATATCCGTTAGACTTTATTATAATACATACTCGTTAAATAAAAGTGAACGTTATTATTTTTTTTTTATTTCTATAAATGATTTTAATATTTGAATACTCAAATTAATATTTTGCCGAAATTTAAAAAAAAAAGAAAACATTCGGATCCGAAATGGTAAAGATAAACATATGTTCATATAAATAACTGACAGATACATAAATATGTAAAAATATCACTGACTACGTATCACTGACAGTACGGTGCCTGACTACGTACGGAGCAATTTCTTCCAAAAAAGCTATTTAATTATTTTTGGAACTTATTTTTATTAAGATTATAACTACAAACTGTGAAAAAAGGTAAAAAATATTTCATTCATTGATGAAATTTCGGTAAATGGGAGATTTTGTGGTAAAATTTAGTGAAATTTGGCCCAGTACGCAAAACACTCTATAGAAAAATATATTGTATCTTAATTTCCTTTTTACACTTTATAGTTATGACATTGGTGAAGGCAATGAACTAAAATCTAAGAGATATTTTAATTATTTCAAAACTTATAGCATATAGCACCTTTTTACATGCTGATTTTCTTAAAATTCATCGATTACTTTCCACGAAAACATCCATAAAACAAAAAATATTTATTCTACAATTAAATCTGTAGTTCATTGCCTTCACAATAGTATACAAAACACGCATTTTAAAATTCATAGTGATATTCTAATAACTTTTTGAGAAATCATGTTTTGCGTATGGAATTTTCACCAAAAATTACATTTCCCCAAAAATGCATTTAAAGTTTAGCTTTATGTTTTACTACAAGAATTTACTCAGTAATATGCATCTAAACTTCACTGTTTTTATGAGCCATACTCTTTTTTTTTAAGTACTGAGCCTTTGATTATTTCTAGAAGGTCATCGTTTTGCTTCGCCCCTCTCAGTTTACCATTAAATAGTACTTCCGGTCCTTTAAACAGTACTTCCGGTTTGAGCGACAGCTGTTGAGTAGTTTAAAAACCGCTACAACTCAGGTTCTATTTGTCATACAATAAAAAATAAATACAGTTTTGGAAAGGTAAAAAGTTGGGCTTTAATAAAATGTAATAAAACCATTTTGGCAATTTTGGTCGAAAACCACTTTTTAAACGTAGTCAGATACCTTAAATACTATACAATATAAAAACAAATATGTAAATTTAAATAAACTATACTTAGTTTTTTGTATTTATAACGACAGTAAATGAAATGAATAACAGTCAAATAAAAGAATTACAATGTATATCACAGATAACAAGAATATTATTAAATGACCGTATCTTCCAAATTTAATGATTCGTGTCGCATTATTTCCCAGTCACTACGATTCTCCCTCAAGCGGAAGATAAGTTCCACGTATCGTTAAATAAACTGTGGGGAAAAATTGCATTTGTAATAAAAGATTATGGGTGTATAAAATTTCTTTCATTGTACATTTGCATTTCTTTTCTTTAAATTACTACATTTTCAAACAAATAAGTGAGTTTTATGGAAATAAAATATATATTTATTAAAAATGTCTTTTTTATATTACTTTAAACAAATTACTTGATATTTCCTTCATTGTTGAAGAATACATTAAAGAAAATCTGACATTAAAATAAGTAGAAGCTTGGCGGGAAAAATGCTGTTCTCCAGATAGTTACCCTTACTTACTGAATAGGGAAAGGGGTGAGGCAGTTATTGGATTCCCTAAAAGTGGTCAACAAACTCTATGCACACACTATCATAAAGAGCTATAGGAAATGAAACTCTAGCTATAGTAAGAAAACAACTATTTTATTTCAGTATTCGTGTGGACTTTCACAGTGTTTTCTTTCTGTATTTTTTGAAGACGTAACCTTAATTTTTGATTCGATGCAATATTACCAAACAATAGTAAATTTCTGTAGATAACGGATGGCACTGTCATCGAAAATCTCTCAAAATGTGGACAGTTATAATTTTTTTCAGATGACCTTACATTTATTTTAGAAACATTTTCAAATTAATATTATCCTGGATTATCAAAAAAAAAAAGTTTATTTAGATAAATTCATTTAAAATTTAAAGATAAATATAAATTTATCATTCATAAAATTTAAGAAAACACACTTGTAAAGAAATAAAAAAAAGATTCTTTTAAATTATACTTAAAAAAAAAAAAACATTTTAAAGGATAATTGTAATAAAAAAAAGGGAAATTGTATAGATATAGATATCTAGACTGAAAGTGTCCAGCGCAAAATGTAGTTTATCAATTTCTTTAAGAAGCATCATAAAACCATTATTACTCACAACACTAATCAATTATCTGGTGTACAATAACAATTCTCTATATAGTTTACATATTATACAAATATACAGGGTGTCCATAATTAAACGACCCTACTTTAAAGTTGTCTACAGACGAAGCTATTGGTCAGAAAGTTGCGAAATTTTGTATAGAACATAATGAAGGGATGGGAATTTGTTTGAGCGAAAAAAAAAATAGTTCAAAATTTCGCCACCAGAGGGCGTTTTTTAAATGAATTACACATTTAGCATATACTTGCGATAGTTTACAAATTTTATTACAGCAAAAGATGTTCAACTAAACTTTTTTTGCGACATGTTCTTAGCATTTCCCAAAACACACTCTGGACGGCTGTGGAACATGCTATCTTACGATTCCAGATGGTAGCTGAAAAGGATGGCCGTCATGTGGAATATGATATGTTGTAATAAAATTTTTAAACTATAGTAAATGTATGTTAAATGTTATGCTAAATTATCGATAAAATTATCTATAAAACGCCATCTGGTGGCGAAATTTTGAACTATTTTTTTTCGCTCAAACAAATTCCCATCCCTTCATTATGTTCTCCATAAAATTTAACAACTTTCTGACCAATAGATTCGTCTGTAGACAACTTTAAAGTAGGGTCGTTTAATTATGGACACCCTGTATATTATATCAGACCATATCATTCTGTATTTATGTATTATGTATTATGTATTATGTATTATGCATTATTTATTATATATTATGCATTATATATTTTATGTATTCATTATTATTTTATTCACCATTGAAATTAAAAATATTTTTGCTGCTATTAAATGTAATTTACATCAAGATATGATGATTAAAATGGTTTGGCTTAAGTTTCTATCACACGTACGATTCTATTATCTAAAATTAAGATATTGCCTATTGCTTGCTATTGCTGCAATCAAATGTACTATAAAACGATAGACAATATCAGATTTTTCCTCATAATAAGGATTTTCAAGAGCATAATGATTGAAAACGTAAAATGTGATACTTTATTTCTCGCAATTTCGGCAATGACGGAAAATCGCTATTCGTATATCCTACGTTAGATATCAGCTCGAACTCCATCAATCAGTGATTTCTAAAAATAGTTGTTCTAAATTGTTATACTGCACACACCTTTTTTAAACACTTAGAAGCGATTTCTCTCTAACTGGTCCGCGTGTTGCTTACATTAAGGGGTTTCATTCATTCTTCAAAATAACCCTACTTGCATTAGTATAAGCTGCTCGAAGGAAGCAAGAGACGATAGCATATTTTCAGATCGAATGAAAATATGTGTGATTGAAACTTTAGACTGTCTCATACGCGTCTTGTTAGGTTTATAGAATTACTAACAAACAACTCAACGGAATCTGCAAATATAAGAAACAGGCAAAAAATTTGGCAAGTAATCGTTTCTACGTCTTTTATAAATACTTTAATACCCGAGAAATAAGAACAACTATGTCCAGAAGTTCATAAATGGTAAAATTCTTGTTGATATTTACTGCACGATATACAACAATAAGTTCATCAGTGATGACGTTGCAGGAGGAAATAATACACCATGTGGTTTAGACTGTTTTCTTTTTGTAAAACTTGTTTATGAGAAAATATGTGATATTGCCTACGTGGGCAGTACATCTCATCGCAGAATTATAATTAGTTTTTCGTTGAATGAGTTACTGACTTATTTTTAAGTTACGTTATATACATTTTAGAATAAGGTACTGATGCATAAAATAAAGTATGCGATATTCATCTGCATCATTTTTGACTTGACAAAGGAGCAATGGCATCAGTGAGTCCTATGTAAGATTTGTAATTAAACACACACGCATATATATACATACATATATATATATATATATATATATATATATATATATATATATATATATATATATATGTGTGTGTGAGGAATGCGCATGCCTCTTCTTGCTCTAGTAGCGCCCCCTTCTGGAGAAACGAAAGCGCGCGCGGCGGTAGAACCCAGAATGTCAGCGAAAAAGAACGTCGCTTGTCATAGTAGAGACCAGAATAGTATGGAAATGGCCATGAGTAAATGTTACCTGTCATGTATATTGAATAAAATGATTAATCCTCTATGTTGATTTATGTACCTGTGCTTGTCATCCGTCCTCGTCATGTCAACTTTATGTTACCATATTAAACTTGTGTTCCGTCATGAGAACGGCCTGTTTCCTTTAGAACGCTCACACATATAGAACAGTCTTTACATTGGTGTCAGAACTAATGGATGTATAACAGGCTGTATTATTTGATTACTGAGTGAAAGATTATAGTGAAATATTTTGGATAACCTATACAGAGGTAAGGTAAATTTTATTGTTTAAGTATGGCCGATCAACTGACTAAGCTTAAAAAAACTAGGGGTGAATTAAAGCATCCATCACCTCTATTGTTAAAAAGATCGAATACGCATAGGTTTTAGAATCACCGAATTTTGATGAAATTGAAGAAAATTTAGCTCAGCTAGACCAAAAAGGTATTGACCTCAAGCGGGAAGATACCCAAATTTTATCGCTAATTAATGATGAAAATGAAATCGAAAAAGACGCAAAAGCGTCCATCGAATATCATGAAAAAATAACTTTATGGAAATTTAGAATTAATAAGAAATTGAAAAATAATAGCAAAAGCGAATTTTCCCCCGTAACTCACGTCGATAATAAGCACGCAGAAGTAGTTGCGCAATCTGTTAAACTCCCTACCTTAAAGATTGAGAAATTTTACGGCGAAATAAGTAAATTTCAAAACTTTTGGAACTCATTCAAAATAGCAGTCCATGATAATGATTCACTGTCAAATATTGAAAAAATGAGCTATTTATAAAGTTATTTAGGCGGTAGCGCGTATTAATTCCATCTCCGGGTTTGCGTTATCAGATAAAAATTATTTGGAAGCGATCCTAATTCTGAAACAACAATTTGGCAGAAAGGACCTTATTGTCACGGCGCACATAAATACATTATTATCCTTGAAACCCGTATTGAAAACAAATGATGTAATCGCTCTGCGAAAATTATTTGATACCATTCAATGCCAAATAAGAAGTCTCAGGTCTTTAGACATTGAATCAAACGGATTTGATAACTTGTTGACACCTATAATCCTTAAATCCCTGCCAAATAATCTTTCGTTAGAATATAATAAGCAATGTATAAAAAATTCTAGTGACTCGCAATCAAACATTGATGATTTGTTATTATTTATTCGTACCGAAATAGAGTCCAGAGAAAAACAAAATTATTTAACTGGTAATTTAGATAACCCAAGGTCAAAACAATCCTATAATAATGACTCGCCTGCATTTCATAGACAAATGTTCGCTAGTGATAGAATTAATTCTGAAGTATCTCATATTAAAGCCACCTCTGAAACCTTTTGTATATTTTGTTCTTGTAATAGTCATTCGACTGAGGAATGTAATAAATTATCCGTTGAGCAGAAAATGGCTAAATTAAGAGCTGAAGGGCGCTGTTTTTTTATGCTTGAATAGAGGTAAACACGTCGCTAATGATTGTACCATAAAAAATAAAATTGCAGTAATTGCGGCAGATACCATAATGTTACGCTATGTAGTTATTTATTTGGCATTGCCAATAAATTTGATAAGGACGTTAATTCGGTTGCAAATGAAAAAGCACTCACTGCAAGAATAAGGTCAGATGAGTTATTTAATTTGAAAACACCGCGAAAAGAAACAAAATTAATTGAAACATTACCGACAGTAGATATCGAATGTGGTAATAAAATATTACATCGAGTAGTCGATAGTGGAACTCAAATTTCTATAATAAAGACTGATTGTTTACCCGAATACTTTAAAAATCCTTGCGGTACTATAATATTGCAATCTGCATTCGGTCACCAATTGAAAGCTCCTTTAATAAATATTCCATTGAGTATTGCAGTTGATAAATTAAACCCCAAGATATATCCTAATATTATGATAACATGTGCTGTGGTTGATAATTTAATTAATGATTTATTACTTTCTCTTGATACATATAATGAATTAAATGATTTGAATAAATATAATGAAAATGAAAAGGCATTAAGTTGTAATGTTGACGCGATAAGTGACAATACGAAAGAAACCAACACTGTAGATCTGTCTGCTTCAATTTTAGACCATGTGTCAGTTGAAAATGCGAATGCAAACGAGAACATTGGCCACACACCTGGCGACGAACCTGATACCTTTATAACTGATTCAGAAAAAATTAAATGGCAACAGAAAAATGACCCTTCGTTAAATCAATGTTGGATTGATGCCAAAAATAAATGCAACAATTATTTTGTTCTGGATAACCTGTTGTATCATCGAGATAAATTATTGGGCGAAATGGTACACCAATTGCTCGTACGTGAGCCACGTAGGAAACAATTGTTAGAACTCGCACATTCCAGTCCTTGGGGTGGTCATCTAAGAAATAAAAAAACAGTACAGCGGTTGAAATATTCATTCTTTTGGCCGAAAATTAAAAAAAGATGTTAACGAATTTTGTGAACTATGCCTATCATGCCAGCTCCGTGCAAAACCAAATAAGTTTGATAACATACCTATAACTCCGGTTACTCGTCCTGCCGAGGCAATGCAAATTGTAAACATGGACCTAATCGGCCCAATTGAACCATCTAGTGGAGGATACAAGTATGTACTCTCCGTAGTAGATCAGTGTACTCGTTGGCAGGAAGCGGTCTGTTTAAGAAATATATCTGCTAAATCTACATGCGATATGCCCTTTTACAGATCTTTAGTAGAACAGGGATTCCAAAATTAATTGCGAGCGATCAGGGCCGGAATTTTACTTCTGATCTCACACAAGAATTTATGAAACGTTTAGGAACTGCTCCACGTTTCTCTGTACCTGGATACGCACAATCTAATGGTTTAGTCGAAAGATGGAACGCTGTTCGTAAAGGAATGATACACCATACAATAAGGGAAAATTCCAGAAACTGGCACAAGCACATACCTTTCCTTTTGTGGGCATACAGGGAAGTACCGAACGCCACGACCAATGTTAGTCCATTCCAAATGTTATATGGTAGACGTCCGACTGGCCCCCTCTCCATATTGAAATCATCATGGACCAATGAAACACCTTTGCCATGCGGTCAATTAGGCTCAGTTACAAATTATCTAAATGATTTGAAAATAAAATTGGAAAAGCAGCCGAACACGCTGGAATTTCCTGCATAGATAAACAGCGAGCTTACGCCTATTACCACAATAGACGAGCAAATCACAAAGAATTTAAGCCAAATGATCAAGTTATTGTTTTGATTCCTGACAGCAGTCATAAAGTATATGCAAGGTGGACAGCACCCGCCACTATATTCGAAAAGAAATCTCCGTATAGTTATTTGGTACAGTTACAAGACAACAGTGTCAAACATTTGCACGCCAATAAAATTCGAGAATTAAAAGCCCAAACTACACACATAGGAGTAATATACGATGCCGATATAGATTTCGGCGAAATCGAGAATATCCCCAGAATTGACAAAGAAAATCCTGCTATAATCGATAAACAATTGCAGCTAAAACATTTATCACATGAAGAGAATAAACAACTATCCGACCTGTTACGTAAACATCCAAACCTACAGTCTGGAATTCCAAAAATTGCCAATGTAGGTGAACATTACATTAGATTGAAACCGGGCAGCCAACCAAAACGTCAGAGACCTTATTGAATTCTTGAGGCACTCAAAAATGAAGTTGACCGACAAATAGAAGAATTACTTGAGTTAGGTCTCATTGAACATTCCGAGAGCGAATATGCGCATCCAATTGTTTGCGTTTCTAAAAAGGATTCGTCAGTACGACTCTGCGTCGATAATAGATATTTGAATTCCCAAACCGAGATCGATTCATTCCCAATGACTAATGCAACTGATCTTATATATAAAGTAGCTCCAGCGAAATTCATTAGCCTGTTGGATTTACTTAAAGGATACTGGCAGATCCGTCTAAACAAAGAATGAAAACATCTCACGTCCTTTGTCACACACCGTGGACAGTACGCTTTTATAGTCATGCCTTTTGGGCTACGCAACGCCACAGCCACTTTTCAGAGATCCATGAATCGTATTTTAATCCAACATAAAGCCTGTGCAGAAACATACATCGACGATGTAGTGATTTTTTCACATAATTAGCTGGATCAACTTAAGCACCTAGAAGCGGTACTAACTACCCTCGAAGAAGCCAATTTTACAGTGAATTTTAAGAAATGTGTATTCGCACGGCCTCAGATAAAATTTCTAGGTCATGTGGTAGGATCCGGTATACATGCACCCGATCCCGACAAAGTATCAGCGATACAAAATTTAGAAGTTCCCAAGTGAAAGAAAGATGTCAGAAGCATATTAGGTCTTTTATCTTACTACCGATGCTATGTTTCTTCATTCTCCGACATAGCTCGTCCATTGATTGAACTTACGAAGAAACGTGCCCCTAATGAAGTTACTTGTTCTGAGGATTGTGACAAAGCTTTTTTTGAGTTGAAACAGGCGATCAGTAAATCACCCATCTGTTATTCCCCGAACTTTCAGAAACCATTTATTATACATGCAGATGCTACTTCGTATGCGATAGGCGCTTGTCTATCTCAAAAAGATGAAAATGAACAAGAGCACCCCATTGCTTTTACAAGTAAAAAGCTCTCCAAATGCCAAGAGGGTTATGCTACCATCGAAAAGGAAGCTTATGCTGTTATCTTCGCCCTGAAAAAGTTCGAACACTATATTTATGGTTCGCACGTAACTGTGGTGAGCGACCATAACCCTTTGAAATTCCTCACAGACTGTGCACCTCAAAGTGCGCGCCTTCAAAGATGGGCACTTGCACTGCAACGTTTTCAAGCCCAAATAACGTACCGACGTGGGAAACTCCACGTGAATGCTGACTCTCTAAGTAGGCTACATGCCTCACATTGGACTTAAAGAAAAAAAAAAAAACTTTGAACATTCCTCTTTTTTCTGTGTTACAAGTTTGAACTTAAAAACTTTAACTTTATCCTAGAACGTTAAAATATTAGTATTAGTGTTATAGTGTATTCTATTTGTTTATTTTCTTTGATATTCTTTAAGTGTTTTAATTTTTGTATTAATATGTTTTACTTGTTTGTTTAGATATATACTAGATATTGATTTGTCTCAAAAGACTAAATCAAATTCTCGAAGGGGGGAGGTGTGAGGATTGCGCATGCCTCTTCTTGCTTTAGTAGCGCCCCCTTCTGGAGAAACGAAAGCGCGCGGCAGTAGAACTCAGAATGTCAGCGAAAAAGAACGTCGCTTGTCATAGTAGAGACCAGAATAGTATGAAAATGGCCAAGAGTAAATGTTATCGGTCATGTATATTGAATAATATGATAAATCCTCTATGTTGATTTATGTACCTGTGCTTGTCATCCGTCCTCGTCATGTCATCTTTATGTTACCATATTAAACTTGTGTTCGTCATGAGAACGGCCTGTTTCCTTTAGAACGCTCACACATATAGAACATTCTTTACAATATATATATATATATATATATATATATATATTGTATACGTTTATAATAATTGTTATCTATGCTATTTCTCTTAGTTCCTTTTGCATTTTTAGCAATAGGAATATACCTAAAATTTTGCCTAGATTATAAACGTTAATACTTTTACAGTTTTGATCCCTTTCGATTACGTTGTATCCCTTCACATGAAACAATTTGTTTTATATGAAACAGAAAGTCAAACTTTGCGTATATTTAAACAAAAATAGTAATTATATAAATACGTTTCCAAACAAAATAGACAGATAAATACTGGTGCAAATATGAAGATAATCACAACAGTTTTCTTTCTGACCTTTTAGTGACATAAAATTATATGTTTTCATTATTTTCCTAAAATGTTGTCATTTTTTTTTAATTTTGCAATATCTATTATATATATTTTTAGTAATAGGATTATTAACCGTATAAACAGAAAGAGGTGTTTATTAAACACCTCTTTCGTATTATTTTTCTAAATTCCAGTAATTGTAAGTTAATCAGGATAAAAGAATGCATGCGATATTTCTATTTTATTTTTGCAGTAGTAAATATTTCCTTGACTGTTAAAAATGATTGTATGTCCTTTTTAATATCAAATAATAAACCAATTGTTTCTCGTTACTCTTGCGTTATATAAATCTTAAAATAAAACCTATCATTTCTTCAATATATTACTCACAGAATAATAAAATGACTGCAAAATGTATATCAAACTGATGTATTTTTAAAATTGGAAATACCTGCATGTTTTTTTTTTTTTTTTTAACAAATGTTATGCGGGAAACAGAAGAGATATGTATCAATATTACAGTATTTTAAACGCAGCGTTCTTCACTTTATCAAGAAAAGTCTAGGTAATTTTATATACTAATATAAGGGTCTTTTAGTATGATATTGTATATTTTATTATATGCATTGCATCATATGAGTAATAAATTTAATTTTTTCTTGATATAATAAGTTAATTAATTAATATTAATAGCTTAAATGTTATAGAAATTAATATATTTAATATTTCTGATCGCTAATTGGGTTATAAATGTATTGAGTTTTGGTTAAGTAATAAATCTTTGGAATTGTAAAAATCAGAGCAAGTGTTGCCACTCTACGTTTTTTAGACTCAAATTGCTTGAATTCCTCCACTTTTTTGAAATAGTGTAATTCGCCTTTTTTTTTCTTTTGCTTTATTTAATCTGTCGTTTAAGAAGTCTACTATAACAATTTAAAAAAATGGTGGAAATTAAGCAATCTGATTAAAGCATTATAGAGATGCCTGGAAACACTGGTTCCAGAAATGTTTAAACAGTTTTAGTATGTATTTTTCTATTTACAAAAACTCGTTTGATATATTGGTTCGATAATTTTCAAATTTACATTTTCTATTTTTTTTTATATAAATTAAATTTAAAACCTGGACAAACAGTAGAACGTTTCTAAAACTATTCCCCCAAACACTTTTATTTATAATATAAAAATACATACTTTTCAATTAATGTAAAACGTTCTTTTATAGCATTAAAACAGTCTTCTTTATCAAAAAATGTTTAGTAAACGACATAGTGTTTAAAATAACATTTGTTCAAATTAAATTATTCTATTATTATATAAGCTTAAGAAAAATATTTAATTTAAATGATTTCATTGATAAATTACTTCAGAAATAAAGTTGCTATAAACTAATTATTAAAGATTTATATTTTCAATTGTTGTAATTGAGTTAAGGGCATAGTTTATTTATTTTTTATTTTTTGTGCGCAGGAGTAAGAAAAACTTTAGTTTCATGTTTCTAACGCAGAAACATGGATAAAAGAAAATGTATATAATGAAACATTTGCATTTTTTTATGAAATAAATAAAATAATGAGAGATTGTTATAGTTAAATCAAAATGAAATTTCATTTCGTCAAAAAGAAGCATTATGTATCATATTTATATTTTAATAAATTCGGTATAATACCAAATACCTTAATGAGAATACTTGTATATATCAGTAAACATCAAGAACTATAAACACTGTAATAACATTAAACATTGTCTGATTCAATTGTAAATATGTGTACATTTTCGCAGAAAGATTTTCGGAAATATAAATATGTTCAATTTGATGAAATATAGAGAAATTAAGAGAAATAACTAAACCTTGCGTTAACTAATTTTGCTAAAAAATAGAACAACTTAAAATTTTATTTTCCCCTAAAAAATTCAGTATTAGTTAGAATATGTTTTTTTAACGTTAAAAGGAAAATTCTGTATCTGAAATATTGGTGGGGTATCTGTGTTGTTGCACTTCAAAACACGGTTACTTTGATTATTCTTTATTTTTTATAAACCTTCTGCATTTCTTTATATATAAGGTATAGTAAAGAGTTTACTCTTTAAAAATTGCCATTTTTCATTAAATGATAAAACAAAGAAAAATAAAGTCAAAAATTATTTTTATTACCATTGACATTTTACATTTTCTATTTTATGCCAGAGAAATACTCGTCGTTCTTCAACATATAAGATGCAAAAGCTTGAAATTATTTCTAATTATATTAAATTATAATATAAGGTAAAGCTAGGATAGTCTGCGCACAATTCAAAATAATAACAATAAAAAATCTATATATTATTTTTTTGCTAAACTATCCGTGAATAATTTTGACTTCATTTGTTTTTTATGCATTTCCATTGCTATTTTGTTGTTATGTTGCAATTTAATAGAACCGTTGTAATAAAACCAAGAAAGTTATTTTGCGCAATCTGTCCTTACATGGTTGGTGTAATTGCACACATGGGTAGGAAAGATTGTTACTAATAATAACTACAGTTAAATTGTTAACAATAATAATTACACTTAAATGACACTGTTGTAAGGTTTTTGTAAACAAATATTGTTGTATTAGGAGTGAATATTTCAACCTAATGATTAAAGAATCAGAAAAAAGAAATAATTTAAAAGCGATTAAAAAAATTAATTAAAGGGAAAAAAATTAAAGAATCAGAAAAAACAAGTCCAGATAAGATTACAAAATAACATTAAGTTTATTGATAACACATTTAACTTAAAATTAGTCCATTTTAATTTTTCATTTTTAAGCAAATTTACCAATAAGCTGCGTAATCTCTCCTAGTATGAAAACTAATGGGAACAAAGCGCCATCTCTCCTAAGTAGCAGATGCGCAAACTCTCCCATTTCGGTAGGAGAGATTGCGCCCTTTTATTTAAGCATTGCTGCTCCTAAAACGTACCGTTGATGTTCACATTGTTAGTCTAGATTAGTAGCTTATGAGAAATCGTTAAAATTTAAAATATTTTGTACTACTGACATTGTATAGAAATTCTGATGAATAGCTATGAAAATTCAAGCACTTACTTTGGGAAAACAAAACAATATAGCAATGTTTTATCTTAGACGCTCAAAACAATCAATGTGCACTTTCAAGTAGACACTCAACTACTGATGTAGTGCAACTACCTGGAGTCGCTGCGTGCTCACTCTACTCCTTCCCCCCAAACCTGTATGTGTGCAACCTCTCCGACTGCGCCATCTCTCCTGGCTTTACCTTATGCTTTTTACAATATCCGTCTGTCTATTTTAAAAATGCATAACATTACAAATTGTTTCTTATTTATAACGTGCAGAATGTTAACTAAATTTAACGCAACTTCCATAAAACTTTACTAAATCCCCGAGCAAAATCACAATTCAATTAAAATTAATATGCTGAATATTTAATACGATATGAACATTTGTATAAAACAATATTTCACTGCATACATGCGAAGGATAGCAAATTTTTCATCTCATTTATCAGTTAACCCTACAGGGAAACGTAAATAAAAATACCAGTCATATATCATGAAAATTCAGAAAAATATGGACCATATTCATTAGGTTGGAGTGAATAAAATAAAATTTACGATATCGAAATAAACTCGTTATTAAAATTTGCCTCTTCGCAGAAAAAAGCAGAAAAAAGCAAATCAGGTGAATCCACTATTGCCTGGAGTACTGTACCAGGTCCTGAAATTACAAAAAAAATATATATATAGCAAATTGTGATAAATCATGTACTCAATCACTATTACTTTTGTTCATTATTTCTAGACACAATAATTATTTAAATTGCACTTTTATCTTTCATACGATTGAAAAAAAGAAAAAGGATCAATTCATTAATTATTTCAGGCCAATATAAATCGTTGAAATAAAGAAAATTCATAGGAAATTGTATCATATTTTTGACTTCTATTTCACAATTATGACGTAGTATAGAAATAATTTCTTGAGTTTTTCATGGGATTACGCTTACATAGCTAGTCCATCGAATGTCGGTACAATTCAGCCGCAAAAACCTTGCGTATCATCTTGGAATAATTTTTTCCACTGCATGGAAAGGCATTATTAAGAATCTCATCCGTAGCACACTAAGAAAAAATCTGGAAATATTGTTTTCGTCAAATAGGAAAAAAAAAGGCAAATTTTGACGACTTTTGAATATCGAAATGATGAACTTTACTTTTGCATGATACGTCACAATTTTCTGGTAATTTTCATAGTTTCAATGACTGGTAGATGGCTCAACACATTAATCCATTGATCTGAAATTTGTTTCCGTTAGGAAGTAACAAAAACAAATTTTGATGACTATTATTGTATTGCGAAATTATGAACTTTACTTTTACATGATACGCATATATATATATATATATATATATATATATATATATTAATTAACCTATTGCTGTTTTTCCTGTAAAAGTAGCTATGAAAATTTTAAAATAACATTCCAGTGATTCATTTTCTAATTTATAGATTAAGTAATATTAATATAGTTTAAAATGGAAAATATTTTTTAAAAATGTGAAAATTTTAGAATTAAATATAGGTACTAAACATATAAAAAAGTAATTCGTACAGTCGTTGTAAAAAAAGGTTCCACCACAACTATTTACAAATTTCCCCCACAAATCGTTCTATAAAAATGCTATTAGTGCGAATTGATAACTGATATCACATTCTTTTAAATGTTATGCATCGATTACTGTTTGGGGGCTGTCTATATAATACAAAGATCACCAAATATTAATATCTTAATGGTAACACCTAACTTTTACGTTTTTTGAATTATTGGAATAGAAACGAGCCATAAAAAATACGGTTTATACTTTTGCTTCATAATAAGTCCTGAATGAAAGTATGTCAGTGGTGCATCCATAAATGGGGAAAAATAAATTTCACATCTTAAGAAAAAAAGTACGGAAAACACTTCAATCAGTCATTACTAAAATTATACAGATATTATATACGGATGAACCAAAAGTTCGTTAAAGCTATAAAAATTCATAAAAAGGTAATAAGGTATAGTAAAGAAGTGCGGTTTGCAAAAAAAAGCTCAGAAGGTAGTCAAATTTTTTCTTAGCAGCAAAAAAAAAAAGTTGAAAATGCCACTGCTAGAGGGCGTTGACGACCCGAAACACAATGAACAAGACAACAGTACGCTCCATCCATTTATTCTTGGAATGACAATTGTTCACCATGACCTCAAAACATTGTACGAGACAACTAAGGCGACTCGCAACGCCCGTTACAGCTGAGTGCAACATGTCGGAATGAATTTCAGAAACCTCGCGACAGATAGAATTTTTTAATTTGGCCAATGTTGAAGGTGATGAACAGCACACAAGTGATTTCAAATAGCCCCATAACCTAATTTGCATAATTCTGCTGAATCTCTCGCATGTTAGCGCCTTCTACAGGTGATTTCTGTAACGAAAACTCTTTTTTGCTGCTAAAATTATCCAACTACCTTATGAGTCCTTTCTTGCAAACCACACTTCTTTACTATAACTTCTTTCTTTTTTATGAATTTTTAAAGTTTTAACGAATTTTTGGTTCACGCGATATATATACTAAGGTAAAGCCAGGAGAGATGTCGCGGTCGGAGAGATTGCGCACATAGAGATTCAGGCGGAAGGAGTAGAGTGAGCGCCACAACGACTGCATGTAGTTGTACAACAGCAGTAGTGGAGTTTCTACTTGAAAGTGCACGTTGATTGTTTTGAGCGTCTAAGATAACGTATTGCTATTTTGTTTTGTTTTCCCAAAGTCAGTGCTTGAATTTTCATAGCTATTCGTCAGAATTTCTATACAATGCCAGTAGTGCAATATATTTTAAACTTAAACGATTTCTCATAAGCTACTAGTCAAGACTAACAATGTGCCATCTTTAAATAAAAGGCCGAGCAATCTCTCCTACCGAAATTGGAGAGTTTGCGCATCTGCTACTTAGGAGAGATGGCGCATTGTTCCCATTAGTTTCCATGCTAGGAGAGATTACGCAGCTTATTGGTAATTTTGCATAAAAAAAGAAAAATGAAAATGGACTAATTTTAAGTTAAACGTGTTATCAAGTAACTTAATGTTATTTTGTAATCTTATCTAGACTTGCCTTTTTCTGATTCTTTAATCATTAGGTTGGAATATTCACTTCTAATACAATACTATTTGTTCGCAAAAACCTTACAACAATGTAATTTAAATGTATTTATTATTGTTAACGATTTAATTGTAGTTATCAATAGTAACAATCTCTCCTACCCATGTGCGCAATCACACCTACCCTATAAGGACAGATTGCGCAAAATAACTTTCTTGGTTTTATTACAACTGTTCTACTAAATTACAACATAACAACAAAATAGTATTGGAAATGCATAAAAAACAAATGAAGTAAAAATTATTCATGGATAGTTTAGCAAAAAATTAATATTTAGATTTTTTATTGTTATTCTTTCGAATTGTGCGCAGACTCTCCTAGCTTTACCTTATACATAATTTAAACTTTCTTTACCATAAATTAAGCCCCACAATCATGTTATAGAATTTTTCTGACATGAATATTTTCTGTGGGTTCTTTGATACCAGAATCATCAACATTAAACAGTAGAAAAATTAGATTTGATATATTAGTAAATATAAAGATTTGAATGAGCTATAAACTTAAGCACCCAATTTTTTGACGATTGTGAACAATTTGTTGTAAAATGTAATACACCTGATCATTCATATTTTTTAACTATGATTTATTAATAATTTCCACATTAAAAAATATGTTTAGTATCGAAACAGTCCTATGTGTATATTTGAGTCTACTCATTCTATCTATTAACACAAATCAAACACATGATTTTTGGGAAAATATAAATTAAAGTTTATCTCGTATATTTAAATTTAACATAATCAAAATTTGACTTAGTCTAACTCTATGAATAAATAATAAAAAAATATATAATCTATAAATTTTTCCCGGCTGTTTTGATATAAGGAACTATATCAAAGTGAAAGTTGTAACTGTTATAATATGAAAGTGGAAAGTTGGTGCAGTTTTTGATACACAAACGCTCTAAATTCTCTAAACTCTCTAAATGAATTCATTTCCCAACATATAAAAGTACATGTTAGTACTAATCAATTGGTATCAATTGTATTTTTATATGATGATTTCCGCCAGATTTAGTCAGTAGGTACATACATTTTTTATGGCTGTACATGTACAATAGTATATTTCAATTGAAACATATTTTAAATAGCATAAATCTTAATTTCAACAATGAACAATAAAACGTCTTTCAGCATCAACCAATATAAAAGCAAATACACTATTATTTCATATAACTGTATAATTTAAGTTTATTTCCGCAATTAATATGATATAAATGATCGCAAAAAATTGGCTATTTGTACAACTTATAAATTATCGAAAATAATTGGCTATTTTTACAACTTGTATGTTTTAGGTAACTCACTTATTTAAAAAAAAATGTTAGTATTCCTTTGTTAATAAAATATTCTAATGAGACTTTAAAATGAACATTTCTTCACGATACTATATATTATATATCTATGATATTTTATTATCGGTTTGAAAATTAACACTTTTCTAATATCGGTATTTTAAAGTTTTTCTAATAATTGAATACTGGTGTCCTAAAAAGATGCACATTGTAATAAAAGAGAGAGAGCGAGAGAGAGTGAGAGAGTAAATATTTATACCGGCATTCTTGTTTTAAAAAAGTTACTTTTTTTATTTAAAATAACATCATTTTCAGTTTACAGGAGATCGCTTTTTTGTTTTCTTTAAAAAAAAAAGAAAATTCAGGAGAGTAAATTGCACATTTTTAAGTCATTATGCAATTTGTTTCTGAATTAATGCATTTATAATGACAATGCTCCAGAAATCACGTGTTACTGTTCTCACGATGGATGCACTGAGAATAAAATCTTCATCATACATTCAAATTTTTATTTTTATATTTGTCTTATTTATCTCCGACGCCATATGGATGTTTTCATACAGAATGTAGAATTTTATTTACAAAACCTATACATCCTCTGTGATTATGTTGTAAAGATATTAAAAGTAAAGAAGAAGTAGGGTAAAACAGTTGAGTCTTGTGAAATGGACATCTCCATTTTAGCAGCCTTCTAGCGGTTATTTTTTTAAATAAATTGCTTTAGGTTAGAATGAAAAGAGGGCTTTACGATATATATATATATATATATACTGGTATTTATGCAGTTTGTGTTTAATAAGCACATTTTAACTGTTAAAGAAATTCAAATTTTTAATTTTCTTAAGCATGAATATAAGGTAAAGCTAGGAGAGTCTGCGCACAATTCAAAAGAATAACAATAAAAAATGTAAATATTATTTTTTTTGCTAAACTCTCCATGAATAATGTTTACTTCATTTGTTTTTATCCATTTCCATTGCTATTTTGTTTTTATGTTGTAATTTAATAGAACAGTTGTAATAAAACCAATAAAGTTATTTTGCGCAATCTGTCCTTGCAGTGTTGGTGTGATTGCGCAAATGGGTAGGAGAGTTAGTTACTAATAATAACTACAATTAAATTGTTAACGATAATAATTACACTTAAATGACATTGTTGTAAGGTTTTTATCAACACCTTATTGTATTAGGAGTGAAATTTTCAACCTAACGATTGAAGAATAAAAAAAAAGGAAATAATTTAAAAATGATTTAAAAAATTTAATTAAAGGAAAAAAAATATTAAAGAATCAGAAAAAGCAAGTACAGATAAGATTACAAACTAACATTAAATTACTTGATAACACTTAAAATTAGTCCATTTTCATTTTCAATTTTTTTAAGGAAATTTACCAATAAGCTGCGTAATCTCTCCTAGCATGGAAACTAATGGGAACAATGCGCCATCTCTCCTAAGTAGCAGATGAGCAAACTCTCTAATTTCGGTAAGAGAGATTGCGCGGCCTTTTATTTAAAGATGGCCGCTACTAAAGCGAACCGTTGGTGTTCACATTGTTAGTCTAGACTAGTAGCTTATGAGAAATGGTTTAAATTTAAAACATTTTTTACTACTGACATTGTATAGAAATTCTGACAAATAGCTATGAAAATTTAAGCACTCACTTTGGAAAAACAAAACAAAATAGCAATTCGTTATCTTAGACGCTCAAAACAATCAACATGCACTTTCAAGTAGACACTCTACTACTGCTGTTGTACAACTACCTGGAGTCGCTGCGCGCTCACTCAACTCCTTCCCCCCGAACCTCTATGTGCGCAATCTCTCCGACCGCGCCGTCTCTCCTGGCTTTACCTTATTTAAAATTACTGAAACTTTTTACATTACCATGTGTAGCATTGTTTATACGGATTTATTTACCACCAATAATCTTATGCTAGCATTTCAAAGGGAATTTTTACAACCTGTTTTACGATCCATATTCTATTGTGTCGAAACACGTAATAACTCGTGGGGTAGAAAATGATATTCGGAAGAGAAAATGAAGAGGCTGTAAAAAATGATTGATAAATAACCATTTAAAACTATATTGACAAGAGTGTTTCGAATTTTTATCTATTTATATAATACGTAAGTGAGGTGACGATTCTGGGCAGAACCCATACCTCTAACAGCAATTTCCTATCAACTTTAAACAATATTCGTTATAGCAGCTGCCTACAATTAGAAGTCCACAATAAATTTTTTTTCCACAACAATTAATTTTCTACTCAAGTTTTCCATGAGAAAAATAAAAATGAAATAGAAGTTTCAATAATGAAAATGAAGATAAATATGACGTCATATTGGAAGTATAACAGAGACTTTAAAAAAATTCACAATGATACAAGGAGCATAAATATGAGAAAGTACAGAAAGCAGGTGACTATATAACGTCAAATGAGTTTGAGGAACGTATTGAATAATGATAAAAACCTATTATGTAAATATTGGAATATTTTAACATTTTGAGGTTCTCTGAATTCGCTTTCGCTATTTTTAAATCTATTTCACATACGTATATACGTGTGTGTATGCATGTATATTAGAATTTCTACAAATGTTAAGGCCCCGGAGTTCATTTTTAGTGAAGAACTGAAATAAAGATTTCAGATTTAAAAAAAAATCAAATTAACATGTTTATCTTTCTTGCAATACAAGTCAGTAAAAGCTATTTGTGCTGTATTTCCTTCAATCTATATCTGTTTTCCTTTATTAATTAAGATATATCTGTAATTTCGCCTCTGTTTTGTCATCTTATATACATCGAATAGCAAATTTGTTGTTAATTTGTTCTTAACCCTAAACTTTGAAAAAACTGACATGAAGCGTTATTGTCGATCAAAAGTATCTGAATATTTTTATCAATTAATTAAAATTTTAAGCAAAAACAATGATTTCTAACTGCCGTCCTAGAACGGGCATTTACACTAGTAAATATAATAAAGATGATTACTCATTTTGTACAATTTTGTAATTCTAATGAAGCTAAATATCCTTTTGTCTTTAAATATTAAATCATTAGATTCATAATTCAAATATTAGTAATTTAGCTACATAGTGAAAATTGTAAAAAATATATATATATATTGGTTTTTTTTATTTATTTTTTTTTTATGTAAAAATTTAGAAAAGTACTCAATGTTAGATATTTTTTCGCACAAAAATCGTTAATTTTTGAAAAAAAAACACACATTTAGTGAAACAAATATAAGTGACGCATTTAATTAACATATTTATTTAAACGCATTTAATGAAACAAACATGACACATTTAATTAACACGTTTAATTAAAAACATTTAAGAACAACACATATAAGTGACATATTTAACTAACACATTTAAATAAACACATAATTAACACGTTTAAAAAACACATTTAATTAACCCCATTTATTTATACTCATTTTAAACATAATTAATTTCAAAATTATTTGAATAGCGCATTTTGAAATACACACATGGTACCATTATTTCAGTATGTCCTCATGTAGAAATATTTCATCTCAGTTTCTTAATGTTTTCATTGAAAATAATAAATTTGAAACAAATCATAAGCATTTTACCTTGATTGTTTGGAAAATTAATCTTTCTCGGATCATTAATTTATAAAAAATGCATTTTTCATATATTTTTTTGAAAATATTACTTAAATCATTCGACTATATTATTAGAAACTATAATTTTCGAAAATTCCTAATGTTTACAAATGCTTCTCTATACATAACAAATTGTTCAGGTCTTTTATAATGACTAATTTATTATGTATAAAAATTATATGAAAACTCTTTGAATATTTTGTTGTCAGATTAAAAGAAAAATCTTGCTATCTTAAAAAAAATCAAAAGGAAATTTTGTACCTCGTAAAATATGAAAGAAGTGAGAAATAAATATAATGTTTCATAATTGAATAATTTTGTTCATTATGCTAATTAATTCCCTGTTACTGAATAATCACAACTACAGAATTGGTTGTTCCATGCATAAAAGCCTCTCAAGAGTATAATGAATTTTGATTATATATGCATGAAGTTATGGTTATAACGAATGAACAATTCTTTAGTTATAAAAACGGTTACACAAATATAATATGAAGTACAAATGTATTAATTTTTTATTTGTAATTTTTTTTTTGTGCGAGTGTGCTTTTAGAAAATTACTATGCATTATTATGCTGGGTGCAATTTTGCAATATTAATGATGGGAAGATTGTGCATAATATTACATAATTGTTTACATAATTTTGTGTACATGAATATTTTCTAATTAGATAAACAACGATATTTATAGGCTTTTTGCAAATAAAATACGAATTCTACATCAGTTATTAAGGTGATAACTTATTTGAAATACCACGTTTAATAGTAAAAGTACCTGTAGAAACATTCGTTATTCCTGATAATACACTGGTTTCAAAAACTAAGGAAAAATCACAAAAAATAGAGATAATTCGTGCAAAATCCGCATAAAATTTACATATATTATTAAATAAAAGATTTTGAATACAAATACTAAATGCAAATTAGTTTAACTGCAATCGCACTTCGTCATGTGTGAGGAACATAAAAATGCACGTTAGACAGTAATGCTGAAGTTGTCGCTGTGATAGAGATATTATAAATATTTTATAGCCAATTCATTACAATGACCTCGAGGCTTCATTTCCGGCATAACTGCGATTTAGAGCAATTGGGAGATTGAGGGTAGGACAAAGTAAGGGAGAGGTGGCTGGATGGCTAAATATGAGTCCTTCTGTGGTTCATAGGATTTGACAACCGTGTCAAACCGCTGGTTCGGGTTCAAGAAGAAGCAGCCAATGACGACCAAGGATTTCGATGACCGATATTATCGGTTATGTGTACGATGATATAGAACCGCAACCCCGTCTACTCTTAGATCCTCATTTGCTACAGCCACTGGAAGGTTGGTGTCAATGTGTACTGTGGTAGAAGGCTTCACCAAGGTGGAATTTATGCGAGGCGACCAGCGATTTGTATGCTGCTCACCTCACGTCACATGTGGGAATGTTTGATGTGGGTACGTCAACATGTCCACTGGACGGCTGATCAATGGAGGCATGTTATCTTCACGGATGTGTCCCAGTTTAGTATCCAAAGCGATATGAGGCGTTGTTTGTTTTAGAGGGAACAGGGAACACGTTACCATCCATCAAACATTCGGGAAAGAGATTCATACGGAGGAGGCAATGTCTGCGTTTGGGGGGTATCTCGTTGGGTGGACGCACAGACCTCCATATCTTTCCACATGGAACCGTAAATGCTTACGTCTATAGAAATGACATCCTTGATGCTTATATTCGCCTTAATGCTGGTGCAATAGGGAATGATTTCCTTTTACAGGACGGTAACGCTAGACCGCACAGGGGGTGTATCGTGGAAGATTACCTTCAGCACCAGACAATTCAGCGCATGTAATGGTCAGCTCCATCACCGGACTTGAATCCCATCGAGCATGTCTGGGATGCTTTAGGACGGCGTGTTGCTGATATCAATCTTCCTCCTCAGATCCTTACCACGCTTACAACTGATTTGCAAGAGCAATGGCTCGCACTTCCCAGCGAACTCATTGACCGCATAATTGAGAGTACGACCCATCGCTGTATGTGCTGTATCGCTACTTTGGGGGATCATACGGTACATTAAATGTATTTTTCCAATACAAAACTGACAAATTGATTTTGCTAATTTTTTAATTATGCTATTTTTTGAAACACCATAATTGTCTGGTAATTTCTTTTCATGTTTTTTTACACTATACTGTGAGTTGTATATTGTTGCTGTGTTTCATTAACATCTACATGCAATGTTTCCATTTATCGTTATTTTGTGACATTTCCTTAAATTTTGGAAACCAGTGTATATTCTAATAATAATCCATTGCTGGGAAATATTGCTTTTTTAGAAATGGTTAGCCGAAATAGTTCGTAATCTATAAAGTTGTAAAATCAGACTTATTTATAAAAATATCAGTTTTCTTGAAAATCGTTTAGAATTCAGATATTAAAATACATGCTTCATTACATGTACAATTTTAAAGTAATTCTTATTTGATTTCTGCCTGGACACACATTCACACAGTGGGAAAGATTACAACTCGTATAATGTCTTTACAAATCAGTCTGTGTTAAAACATTAAAATCTAATATATATAGTTACACTTTTTTATAAAATTTTATTGAATAATATAGTGCTTAAAATCTGGCGGATATCGCAAGCCTGAGCAATTTTTCATGAGAATAATTCCAGATATTATTAAGCAAATCCTTTAAGATTTATCAAAATATTCTGAAAATTTTTAAACACTTTCAAATTATCATTAAAAGCTCTTCTAATTTATTTCTTGCAGAATGAAAATTCCTTAAAAGAAATACGTAGCGCAAAATTTCTCAAAAATGCAATGTGGATCAAACCAAAAGATTAAATTACAGTTTCTGCATTCGTCCAAATCTTTTAGAAATCTTTCAGAAAGCAACTACAGTTGAGACAAAAAAGAAAAGGTTTAAAATAAGTGCTGGAATTTACTTCATTCTGTTCAAATAGTTTATTATTCTGTTGCATTTTCTTTTCCCATTAAACAGCTTTCGTGATTCACTTCCATTATATATATATATATATATCTTTTATCCATTAAAGAGAAGTTCCAAAATATTTTATGCCAATTGTACTTTTCACGGTAACATAAATCCCTGTAGTGTTTAAAAGCTTGGAGATTACTTATTTTAAAATTTCTCGTTAAAGACATTTTCGTTTAACATTTAGAAATAATTTCAAGCTGCATTTAAATAAATTTGTAAAAAAAAATGTCTCTTTAAGAATTACGAATTTATTCAGGATAGTTAGTAAATTTTATTTTATAAACATTATTTATTGTTTTTTTTCTAACAGAACATCAAATATCTTTTTAAAGTTAAACGAAGGAAAGGTATAAAAGTGAGAAATTTCAAGTTATTTAATATATATAAATTGTGTCTTAATATTATGTCGTATTAAGAATTCAAATAAAGTAAGAATATGATTTTTCTTAGTTTAAAATGACTCGTACCCTTCATTTAGCGAAAAATGAAGAAATAATACATTTCTATTTTTTTTTCTTTTTTGCTGAATGTACATCCCTAGTGTATTCTAGCAATGTTACGTGAAGATCCGATGTTTATAAATATGTGACAAGGTCTTTTACTGTCACATTTACTTAAAATGTGTCACAGTTATGATATTTAAATTAATTTTTCTACTTTTGTGTTTTTCTTTAATATATCAGTATGATAAAAATGCTAAAATACCAACATATACATTTCTATTAACTCGCTTTTTTTGTACTATCCTTAAGTTGCATTTCACAAAATTAGAGATTGCATTTTTAGTAAATATAAATAGTTTTTTTTTATGAAAAACATAAGTGAAGAGATATTTTTTACAGTAATTTTTAATATACCATAACATTTTAATTATTTTTTCGTAAACTAATTGCCTTTTCGGAAATTCGATCGCTAGCATTATAGAACACACCTATAAGAATACAATACAAAATAATAAAAAATTATACGAGAGGTAGAGTTTTAAAATTTACATAATTGTTTCATATATTAATATAATAATTTGATTCCATTTTTACTTTGTTAAATCACTTATCTTCATAAAACCATTTAAATATATGTGAAAAAAGTATTTTAAAACACTGAAATAAAAAAGAGGTCATAGGTTAGCGCGTTTCTTTAAGAACATATTTATTTATTTACTTTATACAAAAATATTTTTAAACTTTAAATCAATCATCGATTTTTAAGGCAATAAAATATGCATTAAATATCTACAATTATTACAATGAAAGTTAATTTATTGATCATACTATATTAAAGTTTTTGAAATAAATTTTATAAAATTTATGCTTTTTGAGGGAATATATTTACTTTTGATGCTTTTATATAAATTTATGATTTGATATGAATTTATATAACGGAATAGATTCGATAGCAAGCACTTAATTTTCTAATAATTTTTTCGACCTTTTATTTTTAATAATACAGTCGAACCTCGTTAACACGAAATCGCTTAATGCGAAATTTCGCTTAACACGAAATAATTTTCAGGTCCCGTCAGATGAGTCTGAAAATCAATGTTAATTAATTCGCTTAACACGAAATAGAATTTCGGAAAATCCCGCTTAAGGCGAAATTTTTTTTTCGCTTCAAAGTCAAAACATGATTTCTAATGCAATATTTTCGATATTTCAAACTTAAATGTCACATACTCTTATTAAAAGTGGAATTTTTTCATAGTTTGAAAACTATTTAAAGTGAAAAAGGGTTTCAGAATTCTGAAATACTGAATAATCCCTGCTTTTCTTTAATCTCTGATAAGCGCAAGTTTTCCCACATTAACCATATGAGCAATAGATTTGTCACAATGAAAGATTGGGGAAGGAATTTCTTTTTTTGAAAGTGATAGTTCCATTACTCAGTTGACTGTATTGACAGTAACATAAACTATAAATCGGAGGTCTGAATTCCCCTATCTGTGAGTGAAAGAAGTACCTATCTCTACTTCACTACCTAACTAACATAAAGGAAACGCTGTTCACAGTTGCTCTGTAGAATTCTGTGAAAGATGAGTCGAAAACAGCAAGCAGTATCTTTAGAAACCAAACAAAAAAATTAAACGAAGTTAGCGATAAAGTGCTGAAAAAAATCACAAAATGCGGCGAAGTATGGGATACCTACAATTATTCTACAATTTTAAAGAATCGCGAAAAGATTGAAGAGGTTTATGCTGTGAGTTAATTAAAACAAGTAAGAAAACGAATGTGTAGAAGAAAAATGAATAAATTGAAATTGCTCTCTTGCGGTGGATAAAAGAGGCAATAAGCCAGAACATTGTTTTAACTTTTGCAGTTTTGCAAGATGAAGCAGAGGCTTTTGCTGATGCTCTCGGTGAGAGCGATTTCATATTTTCTAACGGATGACTGACAAGATTTAAATAGTGTCATAGACTTGTCCTGCATAAAGATATGTAGCCAATATCGGTAAATTCGTTCTTAGACATTGTTTTTTCCAAGTACATTTGCATAGATGAAGATGTGCTGACTTCGGATCTGACGACAGACGAAGAAATAATTGCTGAAAAATAAAGATGACAAAATTGAAGTGTCAGACGAGGAAGAAGAAATTGACACAGAATGGAAAAGTTTAGTGTCAATAAATGAATCTACCGAAGCATTGAAAACTGTACATTGTTTCCTTATGGATCAAGAGGATACTTCCCGAGCTTTGGACAAATTAGATTAGGTCCATACGTTCCTAAAAAAAGTACTCTACAAAAATTTAAGCCAAAGTCAATAACGGACTATTTAAAAATATGAGTAGCATGTAAATAAAATTATTATTGCCTCAAAAACGATAATTAATTTGTTAATGAAATTTACTATTTCTTATTTAATTTATGATATTTTGAGGAGGGATATATTTGTAGATTAATTTATTTAGTTTATGTCTAACATAGATGGCGCCACTATTATGACGGTTAACACGAAATTTCTGATAACACGAAAAAAATTCCCAGTCCCTTCAATTTCGTGTTAACGAGGTTCGCCTGTATTTAATATTTAAAAAAGAAATTTTTCCATAAGTGAGTATGTATAGGCAAATTTGCTTGCAATTACATTGTTTTAATATAATAAATATAATGTACAAGAGATTTAGTTTTCACATGCAAGAAACGTTCAAAGATGTGTGCAAATAATACATATAACTTTTCATCAGTACATTGTACAGCTATTGAATGCCAAACTGTTTACGTTTTAGAAAAGAAACAATGCTAAAAATCACAGGTAGGCTATAAAAACTGGTCCTTAGATGTCTTATTGGAAGTTAAATGATAACGAAAAGAAACCTGATGAGTTTGGGTAAATGGAAATGACGGAAAAACTTAATCGAATTGTGTTTTGATTTTTGTAGGGATAATTTTCCACATTGTCTGTGAAGGTCATATGTCATACATCTTATTATTATTTTTTTAAACGATTAGATTTTCGCGTGTGGGAAGCAGGGTCTTTTTTCGTCTACGTTGTGGAATATGAGATTATTTAAGTGTTCCATGCGCATTATTTACCTCCAGTTACCCATGTTGATTTTCAACGAAATCTACTGACGACTGATCTGATAAAACCAACTCTAATTCTCACTAATTAAAAAGTAAATTTAAACAGGCTGAAAGAAAAAAAATGCTTTAAAAATATAATAATCTGAGGCTATTTAATTACTTAAGAAGTATTTACGTTGTATTTGTTGATACCTAGCAGTGCTGGAAATTACGAATAAAACAAATGAGCCTTTTACCTGTCCTATATTTAGCGTTTACGTGCACAATGTGTCATTTCGTTCCAAAAGTCAATGCTGCTGTTCAGATTTGTAGTTGACTGTTTTATTGTGTTTCCTACAATTTTCCAATTCAGTTTCCCAAATCCTACGGTTTTCCAACTCACAATTGTAACGCTTAGGTGATGCAGTAATTATGTGCGCATATTAAAATTGCTATATTTTTATAATATTTTTTAGCATTATAAATGAAACATTCAACACTTAATGACCTCAGAATCCGAAGACTCTCTTCAACTATGTACTTTCCATGTTTGAATAAATAAAGAAATGAATTTTGAGTCAAGCGAGAAATTATTTATCTAATTTTTAGTATTAATTTATCCGTTTCTTAATGCACTCTACTAATTAAAACAAAATCTTCATTCCCATTAAAAGTCTCCCATTTTACTGAGATATAATGTAACACATATTTAAATATTCAAAATATTTAAGGTTTTTAAACTAAAAATAAGAATATATTTAATAATAAAAAAAACTCAACAACAATGACAGTTATAAAAACTGTCTCTCGCCCAAGAAAAATATACATATTTTGTTGTGATGGGTCTAGGAATCACAAAAGCAATCCTCGTAAATATCTCCACAGATCAGAATTTATACAGGAAATTAATTTTAATAATATAGAAACTTCCATATATTACATTTTTAAATGTCTAGCAGCATGAAGTTGCAGGTCATCTATTCACTCAAAAATGAAGTGATATCTGCACGGGATCAATTATATTCAAATATTTGCTATTGCTGCAGTAAAAAAAAATATATTAAAGATAATTTTTCCATTTTGTAATTTTATTATTGTTCCTTTAAATTACTAAAATATATAAAAGCAATGGTCCTTTATAAAATCAAGTTTTTAATTATTAATTATCTTGCTATACAATAACGCTGAAATTATTATATTATATAAAATTCAGTACAAAAGGGAGTTATCAATTTAAAAAAAACTTTTACATTATGTTCTCAATATTCTATTAATAAAACATTATGATCCAGGTATATCCGATCACCCATATAACGTTTGCATAACATGGAACATAGAACAAGTTATAAAATTATTTTTTTTTTTCAGGAAAGAAGTTAAATCCTAAATTTCTAATAATAAAATAGAACATATATACCTATATTATAGATATTTAGGTTTGTTTTTAAGAGATAAAATATAAATTATTTGTTTGTTTTTATATGCATGCATTTACTATGTAATAAATTGAATTTCAATTTAGTATTGTTAAATACTATATAAGAAAAAAATTGTTTAGTAGATACGGTTTATTATATTTTATCATATGTGATATACAGTAAAATAACCAATATTTATACAAACATTATGCCTTATATAATTAAATAAAACTTTTATTTACTTCACTAGAGCGTTTTGGTAAATTATGATGTTGTTTTAAAACTAATAATAATAATAATAATAATAATAATAATAATAATAATAATAATAATAATATATATATATATATATATATATATATATATATATATATATATATATATACATAGGGTAACTGAAAAATAATAAAAATAACTGTTGTTTTTCGCCAGAAAAACAGTTTTAAAATGTTTACACAATCTAAAAGACAACATTTTCAAATTTACTGTTCCAGTTGATAAGATTAGCTGCTTCTAGAGAAAAAATATATTGGGGAATTATATTAAGCATTCTTAGCCGAATTCTCATCATCAGAACGTGGTTTTAAAATTACATTTGTAAAAGATAAACAATTTGCAGATAAAAGTCTTGGAAAAAGAAATGAAGATTTATCTTTCTATTTTTTAAATCGGATATAAGGAATGGATTCCTTGAATTCTCCAGAGCTCAACTGTGTCTCATTAAAATTTATGTATGTAAAATTTGGTGAGCGCAATTCTGAAAAATAAATCCGAAATTAGTTAGCCATATTTTAAAGGATTTATTACCTATTATTTGAAAAAAAAACCCTTAATGATTAGAGGTTAAAATTATTTTTATACATAAAAGAGCTACACTTCTATGAGAAAATCCCCTAATTTTTTTACATAAAAACTATGAAAGGTTGCTTTTACAAACTTACATTAACGTAAATACACGTATAATGAACATGAACGTGAAAACATAATATTATAAATATATTTTTACCTCACAATTAGTTTTTTAAAATATAGACTCGGATAATTTGAAAAACTTGTACTGTAAATACGTTTTTCAAACTATATAAAAAACAAACTACTACATATAAATTACAAAATAATTTTAACAAATCAATTTTATTCAATGTCTCATTCTTAATTGTTATTTGCTCATATAATATTTATATCCAGTGCATAAGGTGCACTTTACATTAAACACGAACCAATGAAACCGTTAACTATTGATTCTATAGTACGTCTCAAAAGTATATGGACAGGCGAATTTTTGAAATAACAGTTCAAAAAATAAAGAAATAATAACGAAAAAAATAATATGCATGTAGTATCATAATATAAATTTATTTCAGCAAAGAAATAAAGTATAAATGTTACAGATTTTTTGTAAAAAAATAAAAATAAAAATAGGCTGTCCCAAAAATATATGGACTTTTCGAAAATTTTACATTTAAATTTAAATTTTGTATCCATTCCTTTTAATTATCTTATCCTTTTAATTATCCATATCAGGCATGCTTCCAGCTAGTGTTTGGAGTATGTGCGGCTGTAAAGAGAACCAACTCTGCTCTACTTGTTGCTGTTATTCCTGAATAGTAGAAAACTGCCAACCATGGGCATACACATCTCGTGCAAGTACTCTCCAAATGTTTTCAATTGGATTCAAGTCTGGGCTGTTGGCTGGACAGTCTATAACAGTCACTTGATTCTGTTTAAACCAAGCTGTTGTTGAGTGGGAGGTGTGAATCGACGCATTGTCCTGTTGGAATTTCCAGTTTTCCTCCCCTAAGATGTTTACGATTGGAAGTAGATTGCTTTAAAGGGCATTTTGATAATCCTTAGACCACTGTTGATCATTAAGAAAAGCAATATCCGTTGTTCCGTTGAAACAGAATACGCCTCACACCATTAGTGAACCCCCTCCTTTTTGTCCACTAAAGAACTCGCGAGGTTCTTTTCGTAAGTCATGCCAATAGTATGCCCAGTCATCGGGGCCATCCAAATTGAATTTGTGTTCGTCCCTAAAGAAAACACTTAACCATTCATTCGTCCAATGCATGTGTTTTTTAGCCCAAAGAACTCGAGTCATTCTATGGTGCACTTTCAGCATAGGTTTCCGACACTTTCTGCGATAGTTATGATTTTAGCTTACCTGTATGCGACGGTGTACAGTAGATCTGGAAATAGGAAACGCCAAAGTCCTCGCAATTTCAAGAACAGACTTCTTTTGGGTTGAAACTGCCCGCAAAATTTCTCTATCTTGTCTTAGAGATGTTTTTCTTGGTCGACCTGAACGCTTATTTGCAATCCTATTCTCATTTTTTGATAAAATTGCATACATTCTAGATCTGCTACACTTAATTTGTTTTGCAATGTCAGAAACTTTAACATTTTGAGCCTTTAAACACCAAATTTTAGCAATATCAGCAGCAGAGAATTCAACGTTGCGAGGCATTTTCCAATTATTCGACAATTGAAGAAAGAGCAGTGATTTTATATTTCGAAGTGGTTACGTCACAAGTACAGAACGCAGAAAATGCAAATTTTTCTGATACGGTGGTAATAAAAGCAATTCGTTTCATTGTCTATATATTTTTGAGACAGCTTATTTTGAATTTTATTTTTTTATAAACAATCTGTGATATAAACATAACATTTATGTATCGTAATAAACTTGTGTTATGATTCCATATGCTAATTATTTTTTTCGTGATTATTGCTTTATTTTCTTAGATGTTATTTCGAAAAATTGCCTGTCCATATAATTTTCAGACGCACCTTACAATTATCATTTACATTAAAATTTTTGTAGTACTAGCTGATCCGTCCGGCGATGCCCGAAAATCAGTAACATTCTTTTGCGGTTTCAATAAAAAAAAATCATTTGTGCATTCTGTTCCAAAAAAATCTCTTTACGGACAAAACTCGTCCCCTTTGCACACTCGTCCCCACTGTCTACGGCATTATGTAGCAGGCGTGCTAGGTACGCGCTGCAATATCGTTTATTTTCGATTCATTTTAGTTAGTCATTTACATCTTAATTATTTCATGTTAAATTGAATGAACTAATTCCTGTTGAAGAAGATTCCAAACATTTCTTACAAAACTTTGGTCGAAATATGAATATGCCCTAGGTCGACGACTTTCAACCACCCTATCTCCCACACCCCCATAACTACTGACATGCAACCACTGTTGCACCATGGGGGCAGGTGGCTACTGCCATACACAAACACCAGTGATCTGTGCTCGCTAGTTTTGGCTGCAAAGTGGAATATTGGGACACACACGCCTATATACATATATATATATATATATATATATTAAAAGTGTAATAAGTTTTCTTTTGGATTTATATAAATATTTTTAGTATAGTAATTTAGTAATTAAAAAATTTTCTTATCATTATTATCATTATAATAGTCCTTTAAATCATAAAGCATTTAACTAAATATGCAATTTTGTATGTTGTATTATTAACGAGTAATTGATGAATAGAAAATTATTCCATAGGAAATTCTTCTATTTTCTAGTGTAAAATGTATTGCTAATTTAAGGGGCGAAAAGAAGGGGTTGAAAGAATATTTTTTTTTGTTTTTTGATTCCCTATACCACGAAACACTTACCTCTAAGGCAGCTTAGTAAAATACAAAAATAAAATAAATAAATTTTTATATCTGACGTTAGCGCATCGGCCCTAAATTTTGAGAAAATTAAAATTTTTTATCATTGTTGTAATAAATGAAAATAAATCAAATAACTTCTATAACAAATAGATTTAGACATATTTTAGTATAACACAGTATAGGAAAGATAAATAATAATAATAAATACGTTTTACAATTTATTAGTAGCGCGTTACTTTTAAAAATCATTTTTAAAAAATTCACAAATTGCCATTTAAACCAAAAATCATTTTTCTGATTTTGTAAATATTCAGTTTGTAAAGACATATAGTCCTTTACTTGACTTTACTTTATTTCGGTAGTTTGAAGCATGATTTTCTTGAAAAATAAGGCACTAATGATCTTGAGATAAGTGTAAGTTCTTATAAAACCATCTATGAAATTAGACTCAGCAAATTTTCTCACGCCTTGGTTAATCACCTTGCGTGGGAAAGTGTACCTAGTCCCGTACAGATTAATCTTCAAGACATTTGCCTGATTCTATAGCAGAACTTTTGTTCAGCAGGTACACCTCATATATGCTTTAAATGTGTCTGTCAGTTTCTGGAATCTCACTCTTAACACTGTAAACTTTACCACTGGGAGTTTCTCACATTTAATGAGCTGTTTTGTTTTTAGCTGAACCCATTTTTTTCTTTATTTTTTCTAGATAAATTTGCCCTTTTTTTTATAGACTCACTTAAATAAAGCCATGTTTTATCTAGTGTTACGATACATTTTTTTGTATCACCACTTATGTGTTTGTTAAAGCGAACGTTATAAATAGCTGTCCACAACATATTGGAAGACTTTAGAAAGTTTTCCAAGAAGTGTGGGAGAAAATTGGTATGATCGTAATAAGAGAAAAATAGACTATGATGGAAATTTAGATCCAGAGTTATAATCAAGATCCTGGACTAAACAGTAAAGTAAAATTGTAGCAAAGAATATGGCATATATGTTCAAAAATTAATTGCGAAAACCGTTTCTATAAAGTGCGAAAGACCTGCGGTAAATTCACATAAGTGTTGGAAATTTTGCTTGATCCGAAAAATGAATTTCCGAGATGTTTTCATATTAAAATACCAAACTGTTTCTATTCATAATTTTTTTTTCAATAGTAAATTCCAATTTCACGGTTTGAGTGAAAAATATTAAAAATATATATATTATAAATATGTAACTATGTATTAAAAATACGTTTGGAAAATAACAAAATTGAGCAGCAAATGTATTTTTCTTATTCAATCTGATAAATGCATAGGTCATTTTAAAAATAAAATTTAAAAATAACTTAATTTGTTGTGGAATCTGTTTCTACTAAAATCTGCCAAAGTATTATTTGACCTTTCTAGAACACTTTTGTTATAAAAAAAAGTAAATACATTAACTAAAGAATTTCTCTTAAAGTATTTTTTTTTCTTTCTCCAAAATATATTTATTTCAAGATCAAGAGTCACTGACGTGTAGGCCTTAACATCACTCTGCAAAAATAGAAAAGAAACTCTCTTGTGAATTCTTGCAGCCATTTTTTATATCTGTTATAAGATTTTTAACCAAAAAGAATGATTACGTTTTATTCTTCATCTTGAATTGTTCACCGAAATCAAAAACAGAAATACATTCAAAAGCCGGTGGTATAAGAAAACATTTTTCTGTGTAATTAAAATTAGGTAATTAAATTGAGGTATAAATAAATGTTTAATTTAAAAAATTTGCAATCCAAATTTTGTTAAAGAAAACTAAACATGGCATTTAAAAGGAACCCAGCAAAAGAGAATATCCATATTTAAAGTAATGTTTAAAAAAATGGATCAAAAACACAATAATTTATGAATGTCCAACAAAAACACTTTGTAATAGGGCTTTTTAATGAGATCCTTTATTTAATGTTATGCACACGCAAATATATATATATATATATATATATATATATATATATTTTGCAAATTATCCAGACAAGTCAAAAAGGAAGTACTGAATCACATAATATTCATAGAATCCGGGAACCACGGAATCACATAGAATCCGGCTCCAATTATTTAGTCCAGGATAGTAAATTTTACCCTTTTTTCAATAAAGTTTATTCAGAATTCGAAAAGCGATTTTTGAAATTTTGGCGAATTTTTTCATTTGCCACTAAGAATATTTCCCCAGAATGCTTGATTGGTTCGTTGGTTGCCTTCATTTTGGCCTCAATTTTAACGAAACTCATAATTTGTTTCTCTTTTTAGCTTGGAGAGGGTATATAATTCTTTAAAGACCAAAAAAAAAATTGTGATTTTAAAAGAGATTTGGATTTTTAGAGTTTTTTCAGATACGTGATGTCATTTATTTATGTATTTGATTTCAGAAATTTGTCGTTTCTTTCCTCAACCGTCGTAATTTAATTGTTATTTATTGTCGTAATTATTTAATTCTCTAAACGAAACTTCCTCCTTCTCCCCTGCCTCCCAAAACAGAATGTTTTTAATATTGGTCTAATTCAAACGAAACCTTTTCTAACATTCTGCTCTGGTTCCCCATGTACTAAATAACTTTCATTATTAATTTTTCAGCCCTTGGTAACCACTATTTCTGAACATTAATTACCATGGAGTGATTTATTTTCTCGGGTTATATGGGCCCCATTTCAACAAAATTTGTTCAATCAACTTAACACGAACTAAATAAGATATAGATAACTAATTAAGGTACAAATTTGTCGCTCCTTGTTGTAGAAAGTGGAACTACAAGATTTTGCAGCGAATGTGCAGCACGCATGCTATATCATGTCGCAGACCGCGGAGACACGTGTCGGAGTCTCTTTTGGAAAGAGGTTTATTTATAACAAGTGTGCCACAGTCGGAGGAAAATGGAACTAAAATATTTTGCATTTAAAATTGTTCCGATTAAAAAAAAATCGTTTCTAAAATTCTTCTCAGATCTTCCAAGCACTAAATAAGCTTCGATATTACTTTTTTTTCTGCCCTTGGGTAACATCATTTATCAATATTAATCTCCAGGTGTGGAATTTTTTTTTTTGCAGTCCTATGGTCCCGATTTAAACAGAAGGTGGTTCTTTCAACTTTATATGAACTAATTAAGATATAGATAACTAAGTAAGATATATATGTTGCACCTCCTGGCGGTGGAAGTTGAAACTAAAATATATATTTCAACGCGTATACAGTATACCTGCTATACGATGCCGTAGCAGTGCAGGTGTTTCGTTCGGAAATAGATTTGTTTAGATAAGAATATGCCCCTTGGAGGTGGAACAAACATGTTTTCCTGCATGTGTGCAGAAAGTGGCTATGTCGCAATGGCTAATCCCAGACAACGAAATTTTCTCATTTTCACGCATCCTCGAATATTAAGATAACTATTGCAGATATCCATTCGAAACTCACAGTATATACGTAGTTAATTCTTCGGCTTCAGAAAATGCAAATTTTGTGAAATGTGGACTGCAACTTAATATTGACCCGCTAAGTGACCCGCTTTTAATCTAATGACTCAGACATTTCAGGGGGTCGGTTTGAATCCCCTTCCGCTTCGGGGTCCGACTGTCTATTTATTTTCCGACAGATGAAATGTTTACTAGAAGAATGTTTTCGCGTTTCGTACTGTTTATTTATGAGACCGCGCACCGCTGGGCTAATCAGATAATTAGCTAATATATGTAAGTTAAATTAATTTTGGTACAAAAATATTATTTTATTTCATGAAAATCAACCATCTTAACAATTTATTAAAACTTCCGCTAACTGTCTTCCATTTTTAGAATTTTAAAATATTTTTTTACTATAATACGCAAGTTTATTTAAAATAATATATATATATATAAGACGATAATGTTATATATTATGAAGCCAGCTAGATCTCAGATAGTTTAAAAAAATCTACTTAATTTAAATGTATATAAATAATGGTATTAATATTCATATCTGTATTGGTAAAATACGAATATATATGAAAATTATTTTAAAACTGATTAAGCCTCTATAGATATATATTGTATAGACTGCGACATAAATAAGGTTCTTCAAAAGACATTTTAAATCTTTTAATGAGAATAAATTCTATTAAACATCACAGTACATTGAAAATATCTTTAAAAATGATTTTAAAATATATGAATCCATTAATCAGTTTGAATAAATGGGATTCTATCAGTTTAATTCAAGAAATGCCTCCGGATATACGTTCCACTGAATTTTTCCTTCGCAATACAGTTATTTCTGAATATATATAATATTCTAATAAAATATATATATCAGAAAAAAAGAAAGAAATGTGCTCATTTATATAATAATAAAGACATACGTGTTGTAATAAGATACATCTGTACTAATTTCATTTGAAATGTATTTCAGGAATAATTTTAAAAAGAAATAGTTATTATAAATGTTTTATACATGTTATTGTACATATGCTTATAATTATATACTAATGAGATCGCAAGAGTATTTTGTTGATTTGTAGCATATCAGTAAATATTTTATTATTTTTTATCTTCATTGTATTATAAGAAATTATATTAGTTTATTTATTTAATTAAACAGCGAAAATAATCGCTCAAAAATATCGCTCAAAAATTAGAAGATTCGACTTTTTTTTCAAAATATGTCAAAAAATATACCTTTTACTGAAAAAATAAACATTTACAATAACACTACGAAATGCTATCAATTGTGATTGCACATTTTTAGCTGCGTTCTTAATTATATAAATACGTAGCACCTATATTCGTCGTTTGGTCCGTTCGTCCGTCTGTTCGTTAGTCCGCATATAACAGTGCAAAAACTACCCAACAGAATTGTTTGAAATTTAACAAATATAATCATTGCAGAATTTCGTCCAGTCATTTAAAATTTTATAAAAATGGAATCAAAACTTTAAAAAATATTAATAACAGTTTTCATAATTCTATTAAATACTATCATAATCTGTTAAAAATTTTCTTTTATTGACAGGTTGTCTTCCGTGAATTTTGATCAGAATTTTTCCATTTTGTTAGAAAAATGGAATCTCTCCTGTATATCTGGTGCCATTTTAAGATTACACAGTTTCAAATACGGAATTATTACTGTAAAAATCTATCCTCCAATGGGATTGCAGTATTTTTGATCGCCAAGCATGCATTTCAACTCCTTCGCGTCTGTATCGTGCCATTTACGGAATTTACGGACTTCAAAGATGGAACTTTCCTAAAAAACGGAAACATTCCGGCAACTGTGCTGCCAGTCCTTTTTCCGTAAATTGACGGATTTTTTTTACAGTGTACCTAATCTATATAATCTCATCAAAAAACGTCACATGTAAAAAGTGCAGCCAAGTCTCGTGACTCCTTTACCATAAAAAGTTATGAGATCATGTAAAGCCAAGTTTAGCTATCCTATTCACTCTGAAATTTTCAGTCACAAATCATTCCTAGTCCCTACATCTTTAGTTAATGATTATTTTGTGACATGTCAATTACGCATCACAGGGAAATTATTACAACTTTCTATGTTATGGAAACAGATGAGATTATTTCATAAAGGATAATTATATACGTCGCATTCTCGTGCTGAATGATTAGATTAATAAATCTCCAAATATTTGCTGTAACGGGTGCAATCATATGTGAGTTGAAAAAACAACGGATTTAATTATGCGTTAACAAAAGGTCGATAAAATACGCCAAAGGTTTGCCATAAACTGCAACGATGAGATATTTTAACGAGTAAAAAATATAAAATTAAGAATGTGATATTTAAAAAAATACGCTTTTATCAACTAACAGTTTAATATTAATTAATAGTACAGATGCCGCAGACGCACCGAGGAATCTTTTTCACGCCAAAATGGCAATTTTGCACATGAGCAACCCGGCGATTTTCACGAGATTTTGCTTCGTCTGGCAACCCAGTAGAACAGATTGCATGTGTTTTATATTAGCCTAGCTGATACGTCTGACGTTGCCCGGTGCAGAAAAATTGTATGAAGCACGAAAACACTCTAAATATCGCTGCATGAATACACGCTGTAAAATAAATGCGATATTTAATAAAAAGTAGTTTCCACTCTCCATCACCTCAAATATAAATAATTCTGTTAAATAAAAATTATCTTTATTAATTTTGTCCATTGTAAAATAGATATTTATTGCTTTTTCCATAAAAAAAAATCAGGATTTACGTTGTTACACCTTGATATGTTATTGGATGGGATGGTATTATTTGATTAAGGCTAATTATGTACAGCTGTCGTTGCGTAATTGCCAATTCACAAAATATTTAAGTCGCAGCAAGAGAATGGTATGGTTGTTGCTTACATTTTAAAAATTGAGTTTATTAATAAAATATTGTATAAAATAGTATTTATATGGCCATTGAACGTATATGTATTTGTTGCTTGGACATAATTTTATATAATATTGTAAGTTGTGGGCAAAACCTCTTCTACGTTTGAACTAGATGTCCGGCGTTTTGGGTGGTTTTCTTTCGATTTAACGTGAATACGTGTCAAACAACCCTTTTTAGAAAGACATCCACACAATTCACCCCTCCTGTATGTTTTTATTCCTCGCATTCATAATAGATTTAGTAAAATAAACCCATCCCATCCCATCCCATAAGACTCATAGTAAAGTGTAATAACTTCCCTCTGTTGCGTAATTGCCAAGTCACAAAATAATCTTTAACTAAAGATCTCGAGACTAGGATGGACTTGAGAATGAAAATTCCATAGTTAATAAAAGAGATAAACTGGGCTTTGCACAGTCTCAGAACTTTTTACGGTAAAAGGGTCACGAGACTTGGCTACATTTTTTACATGTGACGTTTTTGATGGGATTTCACTTCTTTTTGTAAGCAATCCTCCTTTTCTTGACTTTGGTCTCTTTTTAGACATCACCCAATAATTTTCGCTAACCCCTGTCCGAAGGTACCAAAAATTTTGAGATTCAGTTCCTTTTGAAAAGTCATCTACATAAAAAGAAGTTGCAAGTTCCTAAACAAGCACTAAGTTATGGTGGGGAGTGAGTCAAAAGTGCTCTCAATTGCTTCCAGGAAAGGTGCTACCGATCTGAGGTATTACACGCAGCACTTGGTATAAAAGTAGTATTTACAATACAAAGAAAGACAAAATTAAAAATTCCGGAAAATTCCAAGAAATCGAAATATTTTCAATATTTTTCTAGAAATTTTTGATTGTTCGATTATTTTACCCGAAATTTCTAGTTACGGTGCGTTTAGATATCAGACCGGTGCGTCATTACGGTGCGTTTTGAGCTGATTTAGATATCAGACCAGATGCTACGATCAATAAAGTTGACTGGATGAATTAGGTCCTCCAGATTCAATCGGAATGGCTCAGTTGGTAGAGCATTGGCAGTTTCAGCCAAGAGATCCAAGGTTCAAATCCTGGCCCGAACATTTTTTGTCCTGTTGGAAAATTGCAATTCAAATAAATATTGTGTTGAAAATTATGTAAATAAGTAAATATTTTAAATTAATTTTTTTTTTTTTACGCTGGTACATTTCATACATATTGTATTAAATAATATAGCATTTAATTACAGAATTGTGTATACTTATTCTTTATTTGTTTATGTATATCAGTTTTCAAATGTTATTTGTTCAATTAAAAAATCTATGCATATGTTACAGTCAATATGATTAATCCGGTCATTGTTAATAATAAACGGTTATTATTAATAATAACCGGCCTTTATGACCCGTCTTTATTAATAATAACCTGTTATTATTAATAATGACCGGATTAATCATATTGATCGTAACATATATATTACGCTATCGTACGTGGCACAGAAATTGCTATTATTTGTTAATTGTGCAACACCCAAATGAAACGCATCTCATTGTTTGGTGCTGCAATCTACAGGAATAAAAGAGAAACAAACAATGACTTTAAATATTGATTTTTATAAGCTCTTAATATTTATAATTTAAAAAATACAATTAGCAATATACAATTAAAAATGTAAACAAAGCAATGATTTTTAGTAAAAAGGGAAAAGTAAGAGTAATAATTTTCTTTGACTGTTTCATTTTGTAAACGTAACTGTTTTACTTTTAAAATTTTAGCTCTTATTTAATATTTTTAAAATTGTTTAGTATAAAAAATATTATTATTCTATTTTTTATGAAGTCCACCCCACTGTTATATTTTTCAATGATAGTCTGCCCGGACAACGCCAAACGGGTCAGCTAGTTTATAAAAAAGTACTAATGCAATTTCTTTCATGTATATACATGGTGGTTATAATTGAAGTTACACTACTCAGAAGTATCAGTAGCCCGTTTTGGTTGACGGATTTCTTTGAAATTTGGTGTATGCGTCATATGGACCAGGGAGAAGAAAAATATCCATTACATATATTTCAAATTTCAACCACCAGGTGAAAAGATGGCGCATAAAGAACCGGAAACACAAACTGGAAACATAAAGCTTTATTTAATCACAGCAATCGTTCAATTTGCATTACATTTGTGTCAATAACATGTTCAAGAGAAGACTGAAGTGATCCGTGAGGAATTGAAGCGACATGGCGTGTTAAGGCTGCTTTCTTTTGAGCATGTTTTAACATGCTCTGTACTTGTTATTGACACAAATGTAATGCACATTCAACAAATGCTGTGATTAAATAAAGTTTTATGTTTCAGGTTTGTCTTCTCGTTCTTTATGCACCATTCTTCTACCTGGTGGTCAAATTTGAACTACTATTTTAATTGGATATTTCTCTTCCCCATGGATGGTTCATATACCGAATATACCACGTTTCAACGAAACCAGTCAACCAGAACTGGCTTGAGATTTGACTGAGCTGTGTAACTTTACTTATAACCACCCTGTACTTGGTGACAATTCTAGTTGATATATTAACATAATGATTATAATATCTTAAAGATTTCTATATTCATAAATTGAAAATGAAATACGTATTTTTTTTTTATTAGTTCACTTATTACCATGTTTGTGCAAGAGTTACAATTATTAAATTTATTTATTGATTGCATTCGAATAATCATTTGATTTCATTTAAATGTTTTTTTAAAGCAAAATAATTTCTGTAGAAACTATTGATTGAGTTTTATTTCTGCATCTGGTTCTTTTCAATTTCCGACGAATTAGTTTATTTCTAAGAGATTCAATTTATTTGAATGAAAAACTGTACGATTTCTTGTTTTTTAAGTAATATCCTTTATATTAAATAGGAATTAAGGTAAAAATATATCACAAATAAAATTTATGAAACATAAATTGATAAAATGGATTATTAACTTAGCCAAAATCTATGTCGAGATTCATTTACAAAACATGAGAAGTCAAAGGCATTTAGAGTACATCTAAAATTCCATTTACATATCTTAGGTGTATTGTCTACTTTTTTATATGTAAAAAAAAAAATTCTTAGCTGAATATTTTAAATGTTTTATTGTGAGAAACAATTTTTTTTAAAGTTTTACAGTCTGTTGTTTAAAATATTTTCCATTACAGAAATTTCCTGGACATGGCTTGTCGCAATTTTGATAGATTGAATCTCATCTGCATATCAAAAGCGTCTGTAGACATAAAACAAATTTCTAAAGTAATTGTGAATAAATAAAATAATAGTAGACGTTCATAAAAATAATACATATAAACAGAACAAAATCATTTTCGTATTTCGGGCGAAGTATCTAATGAAGTCGTCCAATAGAATTTTTTATATCTATATACAGGGTGGTTACAAATGAATAACCCAACTTTACGGGGCTATTAAAAGAAAACAAAAAAAGTACAACAGTGTTGTTCATCGGAAATCATGTATAACAGTTGAAGTTTAATTTCAACACAGTGCAGTTATAAGTGTTAAATGTGAGCCCCTCCAGGAACACGAGCTATATCGATGCGGTACGATAACTCATCCCACATTTTTTCTTCAGCATGTCTGGTGTGACTATTTCAATGGCTGCAGATATGCGTGTCACAAGTTCATAAACGTCGGTTAGTAGCGGTGGAAGAAGCATGTGATTGATGAGGCCCCACCAAAACAACCACGTGGAGTGATGTCAGTGATGTGTTATCGTACCGCCTCGATGTCTTTCGTGTTTCTAAGGAGATCAGATTGAACACTTATAACTGTGTTGAATTTAAATTTTCAACTGTTATAATGGGTTGGGTTGATTATTGACGGCCAATTATCGACACTAGGGATATAGGCCCGGGGGGAGTGCCCTTCGTGGGGGTCTTTCTAAGGGAACCTAATCCGTATTTACGCATGGAGAAAATCCACGGCTCGAAAGAAAACCACGAAAACTTCGAGCGATTAGGCCGACGGGCGCGATTGGGATAGAACCCAGCACCTCCCGTCTACCACCTTCGAGAGCACAACCTCTCAGACACTGCTGTTATAATGGACAGATGAAAGTATATTCAACTAGGTAAATTACATCGAATGGTTGGAGTATCATAGTTCAGATTTTTTCCAACAGAGCGAAAATATGCCGGGACCAGGACTCGAACCTGGGTATTCTGGTTTGCCATACCAACGCTCTCCCGACAGAGCTATCCCGACGATATCCGGACGAATCCCATAGTACCCTGTTTCGAGTCCTGGTCCCGGAATATTTTTGCTCTGTTGGAAAAATCTCAACTATGATACACCAACCATTGGGTATTCCAACTGTTAGTTTTGATATTTAATTAACAACAATGCTGTACTTTTTTTGTTTTCTTTTAATAGCCCTTCAAATTTGGATATTCATTTGTAATTAACATGTGTATTTTTATAAATATGCAAAGATAGTTGTCATTTTGAAAATGATTGACTCAGATCGATTGTTCAATATTTTGTACACAAGTTTTGAACACAGAGCATAACACAGAAAACGTTTTGCAAAGGAAAATACTTTTGCAAACCACTTATGTATTAAAAGATAGTATTTCAATCCAATTACAACAGGGATTTTTTCGTCCATAAATTTAGAAGCACTAAAAGATTTTAAGAAAATTTACATCAGCCATACTTTTTTTTCTATAAAAAGTAAGAATATCATGGGAAGTTATAAAATGGCTTTCTCCCATATCCAAACATCATTAAACTAAATACATCCTTTTTTATAATATGGTTCACATTATTTGCTGTGTGAATTATAGATTTGCTGTGTTCTTATAACACTTTTTGTAATATTTTTTTTTCATATGCATTAAATTAGTTAATTTCCCATAAATCAAAGTAAATCTGTTGAAACTTTAGTCAAATAATTCCATTATTTTTAAACCTATCAACAAAAATACCGATACAGAGTGGTGTGAAACTTCCTGTATATTTTTATGTAACAATAGACTGCGACCCCAACTGTCTTATAGAAAATATACATTGTGTATTATGTAATTTTTCTGTTTAGTCTAAATACAGAGAAAAAATTTAAGACATGTAAAACTGTTTTATAAATAAATAAATATTTATTCAATTGATAAAGATGCAATTTTTAAAATGGCTTTCTGTTAATGTTATTTAAAATACAAAAAAAGTTTATTGCGCCTTAATGCTCCATTTCCTAAAGAGCCCCCCAAACTCCGACAGTGCGTTTATTTTGTGCACTCGCACATCTTTAAAAATTCGTTGAAGACAAGTTCAGATGCATCTCGACTTGCTGGAGATATAATGAAGATCTTGATATCTAATCAACTTGTGCTGTCATAACCAGAAGTTTGTATTTCCAGATTTCCTAACCCTTCTCTTGTCGTATTGTCTCATGACACTCCTACGTTGCTACATTTGCAGAAACATTTCTAGACACTCTTTTATAGCGCACTCTATTGGACGAACAAGTTTCGACATTTTCCATGCTATCGTAGTGTTCCGCATTCTAGCATTTGTACATGAATCAGACTTATTCTGTGATTTCTTTAAGTTTCGAAATGTACATATATGTAGCTCTCGAATTCTTGTTGCCGCGGTTATTCGTGCAATGATACGTTAATTAGGTAACTGTGGTTATGAAATATTGTCTTTATAAGTAGTATAATAGTATTTTGAATGCATCTCGCATTTGGATTTCTAAAATATTTCGTGAAATTCAAATCGCGTGCTAACTTCAAGTGAAGATTCCGATTACTAGTTTGGATAGAGTCTTCGACTGTGTGCTTTCGCCAATGTGTTAAGAAGTTTCCTATTACGAATAAGCATCAACATTGGAATTCACTGGATTTCATTTATAGTTACACTGTTAAAAATTTGCAGCAAACTGTCCAGTCATTTGACCGTTTTTATAGAAAACGGTTACATAACCGTAATTTAACTCTATTCTGACCATAATGTGGTGAATAATATGGTCACAATAGCACTAAATTAAGGTTATGTAACCGTTTTCTATAAAAACGGTCAAATGACTGGACAGTTTGCTGCAAATTTTTAACAGTGTATATTGTCTACTAAAGTGATTTACTTAGGTTCCGACAGAACGACTGGTGAGGACATTAGGTGGCGAGTTTAGTGAATTAAATCGCATAGTTTTTCGAACGCTTATTAAAAAGGAATAGGACCCAGATTAGCATACCGAATTAAATTTCGTAAACTTTATTAAGGTAGCTATTTTGACGTAAATAACTTTATTATATCGGAAAACATAGTTTGAAGCAGTTAAGTAATTGGAAATATGCCTCAAAGCAACTACATCAAGAATAAGATTGATTATGGTCAGCGATAAAAATTGACAACTTGCGCAAAACCTATCCAAAAAACATTTTATCTTGTCACTACATTCCGCTAAATATAAAAACACAATATTTAGAATATATTAAAGTTTATTGCGCTTTTTTATATAATAATAAAATCAGTGTGGCTAAGAAATTAACTCAGAATAATTTTATTTTTCAAATATCAATGAATAGATTTCCATTGAAACGATTGCTGCTTCATTTAATTCAAGAAGTATTTTTTATCGAAAATTTACAGTAAAAGGATTTTCTAACAGAGTATAGTTCAGCAGAAGCTTCGTAGAAATTGAATTAGTTTCTTATATTAAATTTTATTAAGAAAAAAAATGCTACATTCACAGATAGAGTATTTCGGAAACAAATTCTATTAAGTTATTATTACTCATTTGCTTTTCCAATTCGTGTAATTGATTTAGAATCTAAATTTGTTGTTATTTACAAAAAACTGTTATACGTAGAGGAAAATTTGATAGAAGTGTTTTCTTTTCCACTGAAATAAATAAAAATAGATAAATAAAATGAAATATAAAAGGGAAACGTTTATTGATATTTTTTATAATAAGCACGGAAAGTTTCTGAATAAAAATATTTGTTTATTATCTATCATATATACACACGTAAATTTTCTTGTAAAACCTTATGATAAATATTTATATGAACACCTAAATATTTGTGAGGAAAGTTTCCATTTTTAAATAATTGCACTGTTTAATACTAATTGCACCATAATTGAATAGCAAACATATAATTAAAATAAAAAAAAAGAAAGCTAACTAATTAATTTTTTTCTCCAAATTCTTTTGTGGATGCTTCGGAAAGATTACAAGGTACATGAACTTATTGATTTCTTGAAAATTGTTGATAAGTGAGCATTAACATTTTTTGCCAGAAAGTAAAATATTGTTTAAAAAACCTTTTAAAATATTAATTTTATTAAATATAAAAATATTTTATTTAGGTCAAAAAGATCTTTATGATATGTGCTACCTATCATAAAATCATAATGATATATTTACTTTGAAGTGTTCAATAAGGGTAAAAAAAAAAGCGACACTTTCATGTTTTTGAACTGTCAAAAGCACCTAGTATCTTCCATATTTGTCATTTATGTTATTATTATTTTTTTCTTATAGACATAATGCCGAAAAAACATCACCAGCTTAATGACCAATGATTTCACATTAAATCCTCGTTTTATATCGTTTATAAATTTTTCATTAATAATGAAAGAAAAACAAATCTAAGAAAGTGCTGATATTAAGCATTTAAGAGTTATAAACTACTCAGAAACCAAATATTAACCAACTTAACCAACGTAAATTTTAAAATTTCTGTCTAATATTCATTTACTTATTAATATGTATATATATATATATATATATTCATATTCCTTTTTATTGATTTTTTTGTTTTAAATTTCAAAATGAATTGTAAAGTTAAAAGTGACTTGAATTTCAAAATATTTTAATAATAAATTAAATATTTTTCTTGATTTTATAAAAAGCATATAAGTTCCAATGTATTTTGATTTTGTTTAATGGTATTTGTCCCATTATCTGAAATAAGTATTTTTTTATTTGTATTTTAAAAAAGTGTGCAATACATGGAAAAAGTATAAATTATCTTAAGTCAGTTTGTATTGCTCAAAAATTTCAAAATATGAGATTTTTTTAAAAAATAATATTTGATTTAAATTTAGAAAGTTTTTAAATATTAATTAGTTATCTTTACGGAATTTAAAGATTTGATTTATCTCAATTTATTAACTGAAATTGTACTTGATAACTAAACAATTGCAAGTTTGGTATTGATCTTGAAATCGTAGTGTAATAAAAAATAAAATGTCTTTACATGTTGTTTTTATAGCACTTCTTTTTCTTGTATTTATTAAAATTTTAATGTGATGTCAGAACATTATTATTACATTAGTAATTGTAATTATCCCATATGAATTTTTAATATATTTTTCTCATTGCAGCAGAACAACAGTGTTTGGTGTTTCATTAGAATGTTTATAGGCATATAAAGAGTTAATTTATTTGAAAAAAAAATATTTCAAGTTTATATTAAGTTAAATTCCGAAATATTTGTTTCATAAAATATTATTGAACATTGAATTAGGATACAGTTGCACCTTTTTTTGAACAATAAACTGTCAAAAAAATATCTATATTAGAACAAGGAATATGATTCGAGTAGATTAATGCTTACATATGGTAATGGCAGAGTTGCCAAGTCTCCGGCTTTTTGAACACCAGTAATTTTTTTGAGAAAATGTTGTTCTTTTAAATCGCAAAATGCTCCGATGCAACAAAACAACATTTTCTGTACTAAATTACTGGTATCCAAAAAGCCGGAGACTTGGCAGGTCTGTAATGGAGTTTGGACTGTATTAACTTTAAATTATGTCAGAAAAAGAAAGTAGAAATAATTAAAGTAAATTTGTTCAGTTAAAATAATATTACAGATATCCACTCTTTTTTTTTTAATTTTACTTTTTCAACTACTAAAATAAAAATAAGAAGATAATGAACATACGAAGACTTAAAAGCAATAAGTTAACAAAATTAAATTAGCCGTAGCATCATCGTTTCTGATTCCTCAAGAAACAATTTAAAAAGTCAACAACTGGTAAAAGTCCCATTTCATTTCACACATTGCCTAAACGAAAATGAGTTAAATGTAATTTTTGAAAAAAAAATGTATGTTATATACATTTAATTTACTACTTATTACTTAAAGTAAGACATTAAGTAATCTGAATATATAATATACTTAAAAAAAGACGATTTTTTCTTAATCTAGAAAAACATGATGTAACCACCATCGAAAATATACAATAATGTCTCCCTCTTTGATTCCAAAAATCTTTCATTATCACTAGCAACCTCAAAAACTAATATATTTTCAAAATTTAAAAAATAATTTATTTAAAAAAAAGTTTCTTCTCATATCACAGATTTTTGGAAATCTTTCCGTGTCGATTTTAAAGTGTATTAATCAGTTTACTCAACTAGGAATATATGTTTTTTGGAGGCTGTAAATTCTAGGTTAAACATTTTCAACTACAATACTGTTTTTATGCTTGAGAGAGTAACAGAATAATAATAAATTTAATGTTAATTTTAATCATGTTAATTTGTCACGCAAATATATATATATATATATATATATATATATATATATATATTTCTTTTTCATTGCATTTGAAAACTATTCCCAGATTAAATTTCATAGAATAAACTTGTGTACTTATGGTTAGTATATATATAGTTCGAATTATGGTCAAACTTCGTATGTTATTTTTAGTTGCTTATTGAAGCCAGAAATTCCAGATTTTAATGTAACTTTGTATAGTTAGTCTATCCTTGTCCTTATACGAAATCGTTATTTTCGGAAATGTTACGAAGTAGTTTTATTGTTTATTACTCAGTTTTTAAAACCCGGAATGTAGGTTTTTCGGATGCTATCAATTCCAAAGTAAACAGGTTAAGTTCAACAAGCATGTTTTACAATAAAAAAGGATAAATTAACAGTTATTTAGTTGAGTTGTAATTTTCCTACTGGACGAAAAATATCCGGGCCAGGATTCGAACCTGGGATATCTTGTCTCAAGCTGCCATGCTCTACCAACTGAGCCATCCTGGCCGAATCTGGCGGACCTAATTCATCCAGTTAACCTAATTGACCTAATTGTGACATTTTTTGTCCAGTTGGAAAATTACAACTCATATGATTTCTTTACCAATTTGAATAATTGTGTTAAAATTAATCTAATAGCTATTTAGTTACAGATTATTTCGTTACTCTTCCATGTATAAATTCAGTTATGTGTCTAAGAATGTTTAATCGAGAATTGGTAACATTTTAAAACCGATATTCATTGGAGAAAACCGATTAATAAGCTATAAAACTACTCGGAAAAGTTTACGAAAATTAGTGACGGCAAATGAAACATTGTTTCTTTAAATTCTTCTTTAAATATCGTAAGAATATATATATATATATATTTCTGATGTTTCTAAAACTAAAGAACACTTTATGGAATTGTAGGTATCACGGAAAATAACATTCTATATTTTCTTTCGTCGTTAATTTTATTTTTGCAAAATAAGAACTGTTTTTTTTTTTTTTTTTTTTTTACATTGTATAGTTACGGATATTGTAAATTTATAGTAGATTTTTCGTTAGTGTATAATTTATTCTTATTGTATAATTTTCTTAATGTTATCTTTTATGCAATTTAGGGACAAAATGGCATTAAGATTATACTTCCTAATATTTTTTTTAATGTCAATTTTAACATTCGTGAAAATATTTGAAAACTATTTTAATAGTCAATATGTAAATTCTTAAGAGATTTACACTTACATCCGATTTCAGTCATTAATAAAATTGCAGAACTAAACTTCTCAAAAGTTCAAACTCAATCCATTTATCAATTTATCGTATATGTACTGAGTAATTTAAAAGTGTTTATAAGGCACTAAAGCAGAAACCTCTTCCAAAATGTCCAATAAAAGCCTTAAAATGCACTTTATTTCAGTTGAAATTGCATATGATTTATTTATATATTCTTTAACATTAACCAGCTAGCATTTCCATTAGAAAAAAAGGTTATTTTTCCCATTAGAGGGCAGTTCTAAAATATTTTTCTATCGTTGTGTCTATTATTTTAAATTAAATCCGTTTGGTTTTTAAAAGCTTCAGAACGTTTATATAAAATTTCTAAACTCTTTTATATGGAAACTTATATGCAATTTCGACCTCTTTCAAGTTCTTCCTTAAGAATTATATATAATTTTTATGATATATAAATTTTTCTTTATTTTCTTTAAATACATTTAAAGTTTCTTTCATTTTATACAGAAATTTAAAAAAATACTAACTGCTATTTTAACAGGAAGTTTGCAATATAAGAAGATCAAATATCTAAAAAAAGCATTAGCCATTAAATAACTAAATATCGCAATGTTTTTCAAAAATAAAAAATGAAAATAAATCTTTGTAAAATTTTGAAATTTAACAATATATTTATGTTTTTATTTATTATTGCATAAAAATGGGTTAAAAGTTAAGCCAATCAACTTTAAAACCTTTAAATACATGATATTAGAGATCAGAATAAATATCATAGAAAAGCCTAAAATTGAATATAAATAATTTTGAACAAGTTATAAAGTTATAAGTTGGTTGCAAAAATTACGGAAATGCAGAAATTTTACGATATATTTTGGAAATACATATATGTAGCATTTCTATGCTTCGCTACAATACTTGTTAGTTTTCATTAAAGATGAGGTGGTTGAAAAGTTGCAATATAACTCTCATATTATCATCTTGTACGTTTTTACTCATAATAGGATCGCAAGTAAGAACACCCTTAGCAGTCAACGAGGAGAGCAGAAAGCAAAGAACATTTTATAATAAACTAGTATATAACCGCCGTCAAAAATGACAAATAGGTGATCTGCGCTGCATTTTCATAACCTCATACAAACAAACAGCATGGAGATATTATTATTGAAAGGTATATATTGTAGAAAAGTACATTTTAAAAATGACAAATGATTTCTACAGATACAAATGATGAGGATTTTATAGTTCAACGATTGGACAAAACATTCAAATTAAACATTAAAAAATAATCCATGTGCAAAAGTTTTTGTAAAAAAGTGTTATCAATGAGTTTCTAAAGAGCTTGACTCATCACATAGCTCATGTTTTGATTATATAAGCAATATTAAATGGAAATTACTCGGTATTATTTATTCTTTATATTTCAATTACGTTTCATAAGAAAAAATCATTTTATTTACGATGGAAACAAAATTTAAAAATTTGTTTGTATTATCTGCCGGTAGATGGCGCCAAAATATCCATCACCGCAAAAGTTCTCTACGAATTAATACAAACAAGCAGCATGAAGATTTTATTAATGAAAGGTATGTATTCTAGAAAAGTACATTTTAAAAATGACAAATGATTTCTACAAATACAAATGATCAGAATTTTTTTTTTACTCAATATTAAATTTTCGAAACAGTTCAACGATTGGACAAAATATTCAAATTAAATATTAACAAATAATCCATGTGCGAAAGTTTTTGTAAAAAAGTGTTATCAATGAGTTTCTAAAGAGCTTCAAAATTTGTTTGTATTATCTGCCGGTAGATGGCGCCAAAAAATCGATCACGGCAAAAATTCAATACGAAAGCTGTCACCGCTGTTTCTGAAAAAAGTGTTTACAGAAAAAATTGATTACAGAAATATTGGTATAGATGTTTTATATGAAAATATACTGAACATGCATGATTTGAAGCATAAGAAATTATCGTTTATTTGTCATATGTTAGCATATGTTTTTCATAAAGCCTAACATGGCGTTTTGCTACGCTTGGATTCGCTATGGAAGTAGGAATTTTGTTCTATGGGGTTTGGTCTGAAATGATTACCTACATTATACTCTCCTACACTTGGATTTGTCGATAGATGACTGCTAAAACAGTGTTTGGAGGTTTTAAACAAAATTAAAATAAAAATAAAAATATATAGAAAAATCTATATAATACGAATGTCAAGTTCACCTAATAAAATTTTATAAAGCACAATGTAAACACATTGATAAGTTACGTTACTATCGAGGTGCAATAAATCAAAACACAGTTTTAAAAGCAGTAAAACTATAAGATATCAAAATCATGAGCTTTCGGCTAAACATTAGCCTTCCTCAGATGAACAACAAGCAGTCGAGAAGAGTACAGCTCCGAAATGGCGCGCTTTGGAGAGTCTGGGAATGGGCAAAACCAAACAGCCAGGAATGAAAGGGGTGACGGAAGTCCCGGATCATACCATTACAAGCTGGGGGGGGGGGGTCAGGAGAAACCGAAAACCCCAGTGATACCCAATACATTGTACCATAAACGAGGGATCTGATAAGATAATACATCATTACATGTATTATCACCTGTTTTCAAAATCTCCAGAGACTCTCTGATTATGCAACTATTATACTGTGAACCTCGTGAAATTATTTTAGCTTTACTGAAAAATACATAGCAATAAAGATGAAATTAGGTGCATGTTATACAATAATGTCCAGAGGTACTTAAAGGGAAAGAACCATAAACAAGATAAACATACTAATATTATTAAACAATCTAAAAATAGGTCAGACATTACAATTACACAAACAGATAAATCAAATAAGTTAGCAGTTATGTTTACTCATGATTACATCACTAAAATGGAGCAATGCATTACCGATATGAATTGTGAAAAATTGAACAAGGATCCTAATACCAATATTAATAGGAAAGCTCATGAACTGATTAAACATGGTACATGGCCAAGTGACATTAAAATTAAACTGGCTATTAATAAAACTGCAGTCACCCCCCGATTACAGGGGCGTTTAAAATACCATAAGAAAGATTTCCCCCTCCGCCCTATTGTTTCAAAATGTACAGCACCAACCTACACAATAGAGAAATCATTTGTACCACTACTTAAATCAATGCTACCCCCCACTGAGCATGTAGTCAATTCTACTGCAGATTTAGTTAGCATAATTAAAAGCTTTAAACTGGAAGATAACAGCATTCTAGCAAGTTTTGATATTAAATCTCTGTATCCTTCTATTGATGTTCAGGAAGTTAAACCTATTATTGAAAATAGCATTATAAATAACCCAGCTTATAATGACAGTATTAAACATACTCTGATTTCAAGTATAAACTGAATTACAAACAGCATTTTTTTCTTATTTAACGGATGTTATTATAAACAATCTGAGGGAGCCCCTATGGGTTCCCCTATCTCTGGATTACTGGCAGAATTAAAATTACGACCTCTGGAAAAACGTATCATTTCTACATCCCCCTTTAAGCCTGCATTATGGGTTAGATATGTCGATGACATACTGCTCATATGGAATCACGGTATCTCTGCATTAAATGATTTTCTGGCGCATGTCAACAGTGTAGATAGAAATATACAATTTACTTGTGAAATTGAAGAAAATGGTTCATTACCATTTTTAGATATAGAACTTATTAAAAATATTTCAACACGTAGCATTGATAGGAAAGTTTATAGAAAACCTTGCAGATCCAATAACACAATATTGTAGAATAGTAATGTTCTGTTTAATTACAAAGCAGCAGCATATCGGTTTTATATCAAAAGGGCGTTTGAGGTTAGTTCAGAATGTTATTTAAATGAGGAGTTGAACAAAATTAAAGGGATTGCATATGAAAATGGTTTTTCAAACAAGTTTATTAATAAGTTAATTTACGAGTACAGAAAAAAACAAGCTACAATAGTTAAAAAAGATATGCAATCTTCAAAATTCTACAGTATTGATTATATGGCGCATCTTTTTGAACGGATAAAAAACGCATTAAAGAAATATAATGTAACTCTTATCGCTAAACCCCCAACCAAGCTTAAATATTTGGTACATAGAATGATTGACCCAATTGATAACCAAGATAAATCTGGCATTTATATTATTCCTTTTAAAGTTAATGGCAGTTCTAAAACATATTCACATATAGGCTTGACAACTCGCAAATTAAAGGAAAGGATTCAGGAACATATAGCTGACATGAAAAAAGGTAAATTATCCACTGCTTTATCCAGATTAAATCAGGCCAAAGATATTGATGTATTTTTCAGTAAAGTTGAAAGAATTTCACGAGGTTCACAGTATAATAGTTGCATAATCAGAGAGTCTCTGGAGATTTTGAAAACAGGTGATAATACATGTCATGATGTATTATCTTATCAGATCCCTCGTTTATGGTACAATGTATTGGGTATCACTGGGGTTTTCTTTTTTCTCCCGACCCCCCCCCCCCCCCCAGCTTGTAATGGTATGTTCCGGGACTTCCGTCACACCTTTCATTCCTGGCTGTTTGTTTTCGCCCATTCCCAGCCTCTCCAAAGCGCGCCATTTCGGAGCTGTGTCTTCTCGACTGCTTGTTGTTCATCTGAGGAAGGCTAATGTTTAGCCGAAAGCTCATGATTTTGACATCTTATAGTTTTAATGTTTTTAAAACTTTGTTTTGATTTATTGCACCTCGATAGTAACGTAACTTATCAATGTGTTTACATTGTGCTTTACAAAATTAAAATATTTAAAAGCTTTAATATTCTTTTACAATTATTTTAAGAGCAGAATATGATGTGAAACTTTCAAAGAGTCGTTCATTTGTGATTCATTTGACTTTGTGATGCTGAATGGTAACAGTGTTCGTTTGTTTTTATCTGGGATTCCGATGTTTAATCTGGATTTTTAATTAAGAACTTAAAACATTATAATAGGATATGATATACATGTTTTATAGGAAAATATGTTGAACAGACATGATTTCAAGTAGAAGATATTATCATTTAGCTATCATATGTTAACATAGGTTTTTCATTAAGCCTAACATGGCGTTTAACTACGGTCGATTCGCAGGCAAGAGTGGTCGCGCCCGGAATGGTTAGCTACACTTTCTTGCCTTCGGAATTTATTATAAGTAGATGATTGTATCTCAAAATATAATAAATCGTCCATCATTTAGTAAAAACCGTTTTTATTCTCCCAGTTCTTTTCTTTACTACAAAAGACTATCACGCCCTTCGATGCACTAATACAATTCAACTATGTTATACGACATCATACTATTAAATTAAGAAATAAGCTTAACTAAAATTTTAGCAGAACATTCTTAACCAATGTCTAGATTCTATATAATTCAGGAACAAACAGAAAAAAAAATTTGGAATCACGGATACTGTATGGCTTTTTTGCGTCATTTCACTTGCGAACGATTGTCCGCAATAAATGGAAAAAGAAAGAAGTAAAATCACGTAGAAAAATCAAAGAAAATACAGACGAAAGAGTCAGAAAATGGATTTTAAAAAGGTAAAAAAAGGAAGATATTTGATATAGGAAGATGATGCAGTTTGTGTTTTCTGCGACGGGGCTTTCAGTGCGAACAAGAATTTAGAAATATGCGTTCGATGCTTAAAATGCGGTATGTGGGCTCACAGTCACGGCGCCGATGGAGAAAATGATTACTATGTTTATAATTTTGTAGATAAAGCAATCTACGTGACAAGCACCAAGAATTTTTTGGGGGGTAATACGTTACAAAGCAAAACTAGGAACAGAATGGAAAAAAGGTTGTCAGAGACAGTCGTTAAGATTTCTAGAAAATTCACAAAAATGCTTATTTATTACAAATTACTTTTCTTTCTGTATATAATAAATGTTAGTAATCACAAAATTTATTAAAATAATATTATTCTCTCTTAAGTAGCAAAATTAGAACTATTTTATGTAACTGTTTTTTAAAAAACGGAGGTAGTCGATATTTAGAAACCATTTTCAAAACTCACAATTTACAGGTTTTTGGATTTTTTTTTATACACATAAAATGCTTTGTAAACAGAATTTTATTTTTCTAAGAGGATGTGAAACAGATCAAAGTACCCTAACATCACTTTTTCTTCAACCATTTTTCAAAATTGTGGGATGTAGATAGAAAATTAAAGTGGTAGCTGCTACCTGGACCGTTCCTCTATTTTTATTATAAGAAAACGACCAGTAATTAACAAAATAATTTAAATACGACTAAATCTAATAAAATGTACTCTTAAACTAAGTAATAAATAGATTAAATTACTAATGTTTAAGTAAATAGGAATCTTTAATTAATTTAATGAGAATAATTTCTATTGAATATTACAAGAGCAGTTGAAATTATTTAGAAATTTAAATAATTTACAAAACAGTTTAGTTTAAAATAATTTAGAAAAGAGGAATCCTTTAAAGATTTTAAATAAATGAAATCCCATCTGTTTATTTTATAAAATGCCTCTCGACAGAAATCCCATTAAATTCTTTATTATAATAGAGCAGTTTCTGAATAGCTGTAATATTCCAAAACTTGTTTACAATTAGAAAAGAAAATCTTATTTTGCACAAATGGAAGTATATATGATTTAAAAAATATATATTTGTGTACATATCTCGTTTTATTTTTATGGCGGTGAGGATTATTTACAAAATAAACAAGTAACACAGATGATGTATATGTAATTATATATGTTATACTTATAATTATGTGTTAGAGAGATATAGAGCTGGTATCATTATTTTGCCGCCTTTTGAGTATGACAGCGAATATTTAAATGTATTTAATACTTGATGTTTAAAGTAATTATCTTGGTTTATTTATATTGTGCACATCAAAATTGAATTAATTAAGATTTAAAATTCTTTTAATACTTTTTAATTGTTGAAGTGGAAATTTTCTATTCTTTTAAGTTTTATGTAGAAACAATTCATTTTACCAAAGTTACGAATCATTTGCCTAAATAAAAAATACAATTACTTTTAATTCCACTAATGTATGTAACTTTACAGTACAATAAACTAGTTTTTTTTTATTTATCATAAATTATAAATATTAAAAAGAAAATTATGCAAAAATTATTATTACGAAAAGGATTACCTTTAAACTTTAAAAAATCTATTTTCGGCGTTTGTGTTATTCTAATTCTTTAAACATTTCTGGACAGTACGCAAAAATACACATTCAAAAATCTGCTTTATTTCTTGAGTTATAATCACTTGTGAACGATGAGTATAATTAAAGATGAGTGGATATTTAATCTCTAATATGCGTTAATCGGAATGGTAAATTTTTAGTTTCAACGAACTGTTACTTTCAAATTATATAGGATACTGTTTTTTAAAAAATAACAACATGCGCATTTCTTCATAGTCTGCCTGCTAAAGCAAAAAAAAAGTATTTTTTAATTTATTTTTTTGCACTAGAATTTAATTATTTGTATTTGTTTTTAGTTAAAATTAAATTTTAGACATTAGCTTTTGTGTATATTTTGGATTTCAGCTAGAGATATGTATGTTACCATTATATTTTAGTTAAAATTTATTGTCTATATGATTTTCATTCACATATTACTGATTTGAATTTTTAAAATTAAAGTTTAAATATCATTTTTGTATACGCAACATTTATATTTTGTGTAATATACTTAAGAGTATATATTTTAGGCTAAAAGGAAATAAAAAATCTAATTGCGTATTTATATGAGTTTTGGAGCTTAAAAATGTTTTTAATCGTTTCGACAATTTCAAGGTTCTGAGCCTACTTAAATATGGAAATCGTAACTCTTCCATTTTTATTAAACTAAGTAGATTCTGTTCACACTTTTTGTTTAAATTTTTAAACATTTATGAAATTATTAAACTGTGTTTTTAAAATATACATTCTTTATTTTCCTAATATTGTTCATGCATTCCTTTAAAGGAAATATAATTTGTAAATTTTTAAGTAAGTTATATTTTTATAATTAAACTATAAATTATGTTATTATTTTCTTTAAATATTTATTGAGTAATTAGGCATAAAATGTAAGTTATAGTTTAATGCTACTTATGTTTACGATTAAATTGTTTTATTCAGTTTTTAGTGAACATTTATAAAATATGCCAACTATTTAATATCAGTTTTTTTAGTGACCTTTTTTACAAAGCTTTATTACATAGCTTTATAACGCTAATTAAAGTACAAAACTATTGTATCCTAGAAAATCCCTAAGTGATATGTGATTTTTGAAATATTCCGGCTTATATGTACTATACAGATTTTGTTTCTTAAAAATTGCCGAGAATTGTAAAAATTGTTTGCAATAGAAACTGATCGATAAGGAGTAATCGATAATTTGAATAAGTTAGGAATCCTCTACTATATATTTCTGTATGGAAATTGATGAATAATAAATTATTTAGTTTCATGAAGTTTGTATTTTATTTTATAATATGCCTGCTCGATTAAATAATTTGTATGTTGAAAATATTTTTGAACTCATTTTCATTAATACATAGGATAGCTTGGATAAATTATCCCAATATGATTGAACCAAATGTTTTAAAAAATGATCTATTCTATTCGAGTCAAATTAATCTAAATATTACAGAGAAATCCATTTTAGTATCTTACGTGAGTGGTTCAGTGGACTTATGTAAAATTAATAAACCACTATAACGGCAAAAATTAACATGTAACAACATAAAAAGAATATAAAAATGTATTGGCGCAATTGAACGACGCAACACATATTGAATTATACTTGTCAACAATTATTTATTTTCGGTTCAGAAAAAAAAGCATTCAAAGGGCGCATGCACTGGCTAAGTATGTATTTTCCGAATTAGACGAAACACCCATTATTGGGTATATATATATATATATATATATATATATTAAAATCCTACCAATACATGGTGTTTAAGTATTTAGTTAAAAACACATATACATATTGTGTCAAAGTACGGTGTAAAAAGTACTGATGTGGAATGGATAATGAAGGATGACATGCGATGTAACATCCAAAAAATATTTATAACAAAAAGTAAATATTATTAATATTTTAAAAGATCTAAATATCATAAATAATTTTATTTAACTTTCCAATTAGTACATTAAAAATATTGGACATTAAAATACTGCTTACAATTCAAGTTATAAGCAAAATAATGTTTAGTATCTAAGGTAATATATCAAGCGTAAAAATCGAAATAACATGTTTTTACAGTATTGGAAGTCTGAAAAATAGAAATATCAAAACATCCGAAATACGAATATTATATATATATTCCTACTGTTTCTCCAAGACGATGCATGTATTGAAAGAGAAAATAATATTTTAGAATTCAAAGTTCTTAATACTAAACTGTTTTAAAATATTCGCAATTTATATAAGTTTTAAATCTCTACGTATACCGATTCAACTAAATTGTTCAAAGTATAATAGAAATTGTCATCTCGAATTGTGCGTGTGTTAGATATTCAATCTTGGCGACTTGGTGAGAAGAGTAAATTTTTCTTGTCGTCATACGCAGAAATATCCTACTGTGAATTAAACATGTTGTAAAATCAATTTTTATTATGTTCCTATAAAATCCGTAGAGCGAGAGTAGTTTCAGTGATTTATTATTGTTAAGTTATACATAGAAGTCTCTGATTGACTACGATTTCTATAAGTTAGTAATAAATATAATAAAGTAATGGCTCAATTTATATTGCATCACACAGTATGTGCTGTATAAGAATAAAAAAAGCCATTAGATTACCTAATGCATGACTCATTACACTAAATTCTTATTTGAGTAAAATTCGTTGTTCACAAGAATGTATCATTTATGTTATAAATATTCGTATAGTGTAATATATGTTCAAATTTGATACAAAGTTAGGATACAATACAATGTATAAAATATTTAAACGCTGTTAAGCAGACTCTAATAAGGAAGAGGGCAGCGAATGCATTTATGTACCTTACGCTATGTTTACCTAGACTGTTAAGAATCTGCAGCAAACTGTACAGTCATTCCACCGTTTTATAGAAAACGGTTACATAACCATCATTTTTCTCTATTTTGACATATGATAACGCTTTAAATAATGGTCAAGTAACCATTATCTCTAAAAATTGTTTAATAACTTGACAGTTTAGTGCAGCTTTTTGACAGCCTAGCAGCAGCAATCAAAACTTCGAAGTCTTTTTAGTAAAAACTAAATAACTATTCTTCGTTTAATTTGCATTATTTTAGAAACTGTTAAACAATTTCCTAGTTATCTTATAATCGTTCTTTGTTATGAATCTCAACAAGGTGACAAGAATTATCCTAAATAATAAAAGGAACTGATTGTCATTGTGTCTAGTCCCAAAGGAATAATCAACGTAATCAGAGCATTATTACAGTGAAAACAGCCATCTTTAATAAAAAGGCAAACTGCTTGCTACACAACCGCTCCACCCTTTAGTTCACCAAGTAATCAATTTTCTCACTAAAAAATTTCAATAAATTACACATTCTGCACTTTGGAGATGCATCAAAATGACCAACCACACCAAAATGACAAAATATTGAAATAAATGTGAAAACCATATAAAGCACTAACTCCCATGATAAAGAAAATAATACATGATACAGACAACTACCCGTGACACACAGTGTCAACAAAGGCAAAACTAAATGTCAAAACTAAACTAGTCGTTGGGGGCCACCGTAATACTTACCCATCATGGATATGCATAATGTAAAATATTAAAATAAAAATGTGTAAACTACTTATAAAATGCATTGCAATTCAAATAAAATCGTGGCTTGATGACGTCACAAACTTTAAAGGCTCGATTACTGAATTGCTTGAAAGAGGTTTTTCCTTATAACTCCAAAAATAATAATCCTATTAACTAGCAGTTTATTGCATCTGATTAAGCGTCAAATTTCCAATTAAAATATATCTTTGAAATGAAATTTGGATGAAATACAGGGTCATGAAAAATTGAAGAGTGTGGAAAATAGGATTCCAAATATCTCGGCAACTCATTATCCGATCGACTTCATGCTTTATTCAAAATTTATGTTTTTTTATTGTCTTTTATATTCATTTCTTAAAATAAACAATTTCGAAAATTTTTATATACCTTTCATCAGAACGAATATTTCGAGAGTCCGAAAAAAATTGTTCCGGTTAATCGAGGTTATTGAAATGAAATAGGCTTCTTCCCATTATTACATACTAAGTACATACCAAATTGCAAGTCTCTATCTCAATTTTTTCGGGAGATAGAACGTTTACAGACACACACACAGACACACACACAGACACACAGACGGACGGCAAAATTTTTTTTCTAAAAATATGTTTTTCGGAATCTCCAGTGTCTGAAACGTGTAAATCCGTCAAAAAAAATTTTTCGATTTTCAAAACGATTACAAGACTTACCCTATACTACGTATGATGGGTAAGTAAAAGTAAAGAGACCAGCGTTTTCACTCACAATTGTTAGTGCGAGAACGGACTGGCTGATCTAGGCGGTTTATGCGAGCATTGTGTAAGAACGAGTTCTCCTCATCCAATTCCTACCCCTCCCATTTTCTTTTCTTTCTTTTTCTTTTTTTTGTAATCTGCCAATTCAACAAAGTTAAGTAGAAACCATGCACCGGCAAACAAAAAAAAACTATATCAAGCCACTAAAGAGCGCTGCAGCGATACCGACAAGGCCCTTATCAAGTGGATTACAGTCATGCGGTGGTCAGGCGATTATCGCCCCGCAGCCAGCTGCTAACTTGGCAACTTAAGCAAGCAGTCATGCCCGGCAGGTAAGTGCGTGGTCAACGGTATAAAAAGAGTTTTCTTTCATAGCGCATGATCGTGTACCCAATCTCCGTTTACTCAAATTAGTTGATTGAGTTTTTTCTGGTAAGTTAATTATTTGAAAACTGAGATAGAAGATGGTCCTGTCTGAAAACAAACATTTCATTATTTTGATGACTGCCATCATGGCCAATCTATTAAAAGAGGTAACTATAGAATGTAATAGAAGCTAATTTACTTATCTTCCACCATTTTAAAATAAATTGGAACAAATTTTTCAAATCTCAGAAAGCACTCGGGTATTCTTATTAAAAAGGAATTTAATCTTAAGTTCGGGTACTTAACCTTTGCTTCGTATGGACGATAAAACACAAAACTATGTACCTTTTGAACTAAGAATTACTATTTACAACATTGTTAAGAGTAGAAGATATCCTATTAAGTAGAAGATATCCTATTCCACATGATTAGATGTTTTGCGCGCGATATCAAAATACACTGTTTCTGGAAGTCATATTTTTCAACCATCACATCTCAAGTCTCAGCGTAGAATACATAGCAAAGGATGTCGCAAAAGATATCCGCGCACGCACACAGAAAGAGAGTGTTTTTAGCCCATGTTGTGCAGTCATCTACTGAGTTTAAATTTAACTTTTGCATCTGTTATAAAACTAAATTAGTACTGTGGTTTTCGAAAAATGCGTTTTATGTAGATTTATACTTGAAATTAAAGTATTTCCCGTATAAATACCGGTAATTCTATTCAGATGGAAATCAGGGTTGATGTTTTGTCAAATTACAGTTAACCTAAGAAATTAATTTATCTTTCACTATCATTAGACGACCCAATCCGGGATTCCCGTATTCTAGAATATAAGTGTAAACCATTTTTTTTATTGAAAACTGTAGTAAATTATTTGCAATTATAATATTTTTAGATTGCCAACTAACAACACCAAAATTCTTAAATTATGTACTCAAATAAACTTTTCAAATTCTTTAAAAGCGATACTTTTGTATCATCCGGATGCCAGGAATTAATAGTCGAAGAAATCACCAAAGATTTCTTACTTGCAAGAAGCTTTTTTCTTTTGATAATTTCAGTGGCTAATAGGCAGTTCGATTACAAGTACATATCGGAATAATTATGGTTTTAATTTATATTATTTTATTTAGTTTTTGATGAAGTTTTAATGTCATTATGGAATATTAGTCGAAAACAAATGCTGAAACATTTACATTGTATTAAGTCCAAACTTGTAAATTTTTCGCAATCGAGCTGAACGCGATATACAAATATTTTAAAAAAAGTTATTCATTTAAAATATTTAAAATCATAAAAATTCAGGTAGAGTTTTCAAACAAAATGTATTTGACAGAATAGTTTTTTTTTTCTGTTCGACAGTGTAAAAATTTAAATTGTGCGATGTTTAGAAGTTTAATAAAATGTAGCTAAATGATATTCATTTGTTAGATGTTGACAAGGTGAATATTACGTCAGCATTGCAGACAGTCATGTTTTTGCAGACAGTCATTTTTAATAAAAATAAGTGAAAATAAATCGGATAAAAAAAATAAACCATCGCTTAATTGAATATGTATACTTTAATTTTTTTTTTCTAGAATTTTATTATAATGGAGAGAATTAAGGAAGCATGTTAAAGACATTTTCCTTGTTAATTCTACATTGAAACTTTCTTTTGCATGAATAAGTAATTGAAAGTCGTTCATCATTATAGAAGAAATTAAACATTACTAATCGAATAAACTCTTCACTTAACTGCATTGTTATGTAGTAATTGTTATTTAGTAATTTACATTGTTATTTAATCGGCATTAAAGTGTATGTAATAAGGATAATCTCATGTTCAGGTTTCGCTTGTCATATGACATTTTCGTTGACGGTAAAGTGTTTTCCTGTGTAATTTTCAATACATAACACGTGTACACTACAAAATAATACTAACTTATGCATTTTTTAAATAAAAATTATAAAGAAGTCATATTTCATATATTTCCCCTGCAAGATAAGCAAAACCGCTTATTAAATGTATGTGTTACTTGCCTCATATCTTGTTTAATTACTTTAAAATAAATTTTCTAGAAAAATGCCGCTCTTAACATAAATCTATGTATAAACTTCTATACATTTTCGGGATATTAATAGAAAATAACACATTAACTTTCTATTCCTACATTTAAAACTACATTGCAGAGTACGAATTTAGTTTATACTATGAACAATCGCTTTAATTTATGTAGTTTGTTCTGAATAATAATTAAATACTCTGTCTTATCATGTACAATTTAATGAAAATAATTTATATATAATAATTTAATATATTTATGAGGGGAAATATCTGTCATCTGTCACATATGTATGAGCGATTTGTGGAAGTTTATAACGATTCATATATATTTTCATTTTTTTATGTGAGGAGAAGCAGAATATTTCTAAATACAATGGGAATAGATATACAGAAATAATTAAGAATAATTTATGCGCAAAGTACTTTTTATGTAATAAAATGAATAACTGACTAAATATTTTAAATTCATTTTACCATTTTCTTAAGAAATTTACAAATAATTCCTTCGACCAGTGATTAAAAATTTATCGCATAATAAGCTTACACGATCTGTTAAAATGCACGCAATTTTAACTGTATCTTGACCAAGGAGAACGATCCATATAATGATTTCGTATATAACCGTTATCAGTAAATGCGGTTTAATTAATAGATAGTTTGAAGCAATAATAAATTATTTAATGCCCATTTTCGAATGGTGAAATTTGGCATAGCATGTCTCTGAACGGATTTTGTGACATTAAAACCTATACAGCCAACCACTAATTGTGAATTTTTATTATTGTGTGGACACAATATAAAATCGTACTTCGCAAAAATAAATAAAAAAATACTGTTGCCGAAGCATTGTATTTTACTTACAGATTGATCTTCGCAATTTATATCTAGCTATATTATAAAGGACAAACGTGTCCGTGTGTAACGCTGTCGTCATTTTGAGAATGGCAACACTTGAAGGTGAAATTTCGGTTTTGCGATTTTTGTTACTGCATTTTTTTTCTAAACATCGCATTTTTTTATATCGTTTTATAGGGGAATACATTCTACTTTAAAATGCAATTTGTTTGAAAACTGTATCGAAATTTACTCATATATTATAACATTTAAATTAATTTTCAAACATGATTGAAAAAAAAAATCAGCTTAGAAGGATAGTTGCTGTGTGGCGTTAAAGTGAGGAGTTTCGTTGCCATCGCTCTAAAGTATGTTTTCAAAAGGTTATCAGCGGTCGTGGCTTAAAATCGAGGTTGCCCGTGGCAAAAATGCAACAGAATGATATCGAGGATTCGGGGAAGCCTGTGGCACAAATGCTTTATCGTATAGGACAGTAGAACGATGGGTACCTCCAAGGTCACCGATTTCATGACGTTTCATCTGTACTCCACGCAGTAGGGCGCTCGGTCGCTCACATCAACAATCAACACCTTGCCACTGGTCGACAACGGCTTCCCGATATTTGGCAAAAGGTTATAAGTTTTGCTGGTGATTACATAGAAGGAATGTAATGCAAATGTACTTGTACGTTCATTAAAATTTGATTTATAGCTATGTTGCCATAACTTTATTTACAGCCCTCGTAGCTTTCAGACGATTACAAAATATCATTCCGTTTTCACTTTAAACAATATAAAAAGTTCAGCATTTGTTTCCAGCTATTATTCCATAACGAAAATGAAACTTCATTGGTAAATAGTGTAAATAAAACACAAATTTAACAGACATGTAATCGAAATAAGTGCTTAAAAATGCTGAAATAATCAGAATAAAAAAAACTGCTATAGATAACGAATTTTTTAGCGATATCTTCATCAATTAACTTCTGCCACGAGGAAATACGAAATGACCGCTTTTAATAAATTTCTAAATTTTACTTTAATATATAATTGACATATTTCATATAAAAATACTTTTTCGTGTTGTTAGGGGATAATCTAAAAAAATATTAGATGTAAACAATTTATTAGAGTTTTCAATAGACAATGAATGGTTTTCAGATATATTCTCCATCCCGGAAAGCCTGGTTGGATGCCCTAGTATATATATATAAATAGACGTTTGTATCCCTTTATTTTACTTTGTAGCCACAACTACCCAGCGCAGACCCTTGGTATTTGTATGTGGTAGTAGCCTCGAGTCTTACATCGTGCACTATGGTGGTTGTATCTGTGGAAACCTGTTGCAGCTGTGGGGTTGTGGGAGTTATGGTGTTTGAAAGTGGTCGAATTAGGGCATTTTCATATAGACGTGCGTGTTCCGATATTTCACTTGGCAGCCATAATTACCTAGCGCAGACCCCTGGTGTTTGTGTGTGGTAGTAGCCTCGAGTCTTACATCGTGCACTATGGTGGTTGTATCTGTGGAAACCTGTTGCAGCTGTGGGGTTGTGGTAGTTATGGTGTTTGAAAGTGGTCGAATTAGGGCATTTTCATATAGACGTGCGTGTTCCGATATTTCAGGCAGCCATAATTACCAAAGCCATAATTATCAAAGGCAGCCATAATTACCTAGCGCAGACCCCTGGTGTTTGTGTGTGGTAGTAGCCTCCAGTCTTCCATCGTGCACTATGGTGGTTGCATGTCGGTAGCTGTGGGGGTGTGAGAGATAGGATGGGTGAATGTGATCGACTTAGGGCATTTTCATATTTCGACCAAAGTGTTTTAAAAATGTTTGGAATCTACTTCAAGGGGAATTTAACATGAACTAATTAAGATATATATGTAGCAAAGTAAGATGATTTAGAGCTCCTAGCGGTCGAAATTGAAACTAACCGACCGAGCAGACCGTGCGTAGGACGCCTGATATACAATGCCGGAGTTTTCGTCGGAATGTGGTTTGTTTAGAACAGTTAGAATTTTTATCGAAAAACAAATAAAAGTTGTTGATTTCGGAGAAACGCTGGACGGATTTGCTAGTTAAGTAAACAAAAACGAAGAATATACACGTAAAGTATGATGAATCTATAGGTAATGCTGTTAAGCTTGTTTTCAGGTAAACATCCTATAGATCATTTGGTGCATTCTAAATATATTAAACTAAAATTTAAGTATATTCTTATTAGTAATTTAATTTTAATTGATGAGGTATAAAATGTTGCATAATAATTTTCTATTTTGTATACATCGTAATATGTTTCTAATTTCCAGTGATATTTTAACAGGTACAATACATATTTTGGATTTACCTGATTCAATAGAATAAATATTAATCAGAAAAAAAAACCTCATAAACACATTTATATACGATGATATCCTGAAAATAATATAAACGTTATAAACAAAGGTAAATTACGAAAATATCTTTGTGTAAGCAAGTTAAAATATTTTTTAAACATAACAATAGATTATGAGAGTTTAAAAGAAAAATATCAATACATTATGTATTATATTTTGGTAGCATTTCAAATGCTTTCATTAAATTCACTTAAACATAAAAACAAAAAAATACTAAATACAGATTTTAATCAGAAAGCATGAAAGCGTAGATTGTCTTTTGTCTTTTTTCAAACAACGATTTTCCTTTAGAATAATGGACATTAAACTAAATAGAATAAAACTTATTTTGTATAACATCGTTTAAAATATTTGTATGGTACGTTTTAAATTACTTTAAGAATAACATTTTTAAACATGTTATAAGTAAAATATTAATGTTTGTTTTTGAAAACAATTTAAACGCTTACTTTTTTATCTCTGTATTTACTTTATTGGGCAATTAGTAATTTTATGCAGAATAAAACAATTGTATTGATGCCATTTACTTATTTGCTTTTGTATATCTGTTTTTAAATTACTTTGATTATTTCGGTTCTCTCTTTAAATCTTACTGATTTTTATTTCACATTTATAAGATCCATATATTGAATTAAATGGGACTATATGTAAGAAATATAAATAGAAAAAATAATAAATGAAATAAACCAACTGTTATCGTAACCACACATGCAAATGTGTGCGAATCAGATACAAGTGATGTAAATGTAGCGCTATTTCAGTATACCTATCATTTTATTTTGGCTATTTTACCTAAATTTCTATACATAAGTATTCGAAAAGGGATACACAATTTATTCTTGAATAACTATCATGTTTTTCTTTTTCATTCAGATATGACTGACTTGAAATAATGGCTGAAGCCATTGCTGACGGCATGCGCACGTGTGACCCCGATATGTGCGGCGTGACAGGCTTTTCCTACTGTGAGAGTCGTCATACGCTTTTGTGCTGTGATCGTTTCATAGGCTTTGTGTACTGGGGTGTTTTCAGTGCTGCCATCTGTTGGACTCGAGATGAGGTGATGATGTCGACGAATGTGCGTGTTCGTTTGTCCAAAATCACCAACCCAGGAGTAGATGTGGTAGCTAGGATTCAACATCGGAAACCACGCGCAGTAGGTGAGATCTTTAGTGCCGAGTAAAAAGCTAGCTCGATCGCTTCCTGCGAGAAACTTGTTTTACTGTCCGTACAAGATGGCGTCGCCACAGATATTAAAAAATCTAGCAGAAGAATTATTACACATTGTTCATTTATAATGGAAGTTATCTGATCTGAAGAAAACATTATTGGAAAAATATATGACAATTTCACTCTGTAAATTTCTAAATAATGTTCCTCAAAAAGTGGGTAGTATTAGATGCCAGCTTCTGTACATAAATTACTATTCAAGTAAAAGGTGTGATTAAAGAATTCGCTATTCCAATTAGTCGATCGACGTAAGAAGTTAGCAAATCTCAAAATAAAGAGTTTTGAAAAGACCGAGAGTTTCGTACGAAATAAAATAAATCGAAGGGTGTCCAACGAAGACTTATTGCTGAAGTTGTTAGTAATTTTTGTCCCTTTGATTTCAATTTCTATACTGAATATAATAAACGCGCAAAGAAACAGAAAGTTTCCAGAAACATTGGAACTTTTACTTTAAAGTATAACACTTTATGACTGACATATCAGAGCACCTATTTATTAAAGTAAATTAACCTTCTGGGCATTAGCTAATTTTACTGCTTTTTATATAAACAAATATAAAACCCAAGATACATTAAATTATATTTCACAATTTAATGCTAAAGTACATTTTCATATATCTAAATCATATGTACATATTAAAACATACCGTAATTTCGCGCGTATACGCCGCACCTCAGACAATTCAATTTCCTACCAGAATTTATTTAAAATAAAATGCGACTTACTTTTGCTTAGCACTAATTTGACTTCTTATTTTCAATAAAATTTCCGGTTTGGAAAAGACTTAACTAAGTTGCGGCGCATACGCGCGAAATTACGGTATTCCACTTAAAAAATATGTTTGTCTACACCCAATTTAACGTATTTTCTGGAAACAGAAAATTATGTGCAGCCGCTTAGATGGTTTAAAGTCCATTTATATAAAAATGTCGCAGGTCTGCGCATAAAATCTTTTACATGTCATTAACGTACAGGCTATAAGGAGTACTAACATGTGTTCGAAATGTCAAACATTATTAAACAATTTCAGTTATTGAACATTGAATCTCAGTATGCTGTTGTTTCAATAGGTGTGATTCAAAATGCGAAACTATACGTACAAGTCAAACAAAATGTAACCTGTATTTATTTAATCTGTGTGTTAGGACAATTTTAAAGATATTTTAAATTGGTTATTAGTTTAGTTCACCTAGGTGCCAATTTCGAGGGCATTTAAAAGTCACTCAAATTCAAAAAATAATTTCACAATATATATATATATATACAGTATGCCCACTAAAGTCCCTTGCCACCTTCTTAACTTCGAAACGGCTGCTGCTATATACATAAAAGTGGTGTCTAGGTATAGTACAGTAGCCATGCACTACACAATGAAACCGCCTACAGCGTCACCTGATGGAATGCTGCGGAGTTAGCATTCCTATCTCGATAATGGAAAGAGATAGAGAAAAAAAGTGATTCACAAAGTTGTAGAGTATCATCGATTTAGTAGGAAAAGACACCTTGTGGACATTAATGCGAAGATCATAACGGTTAAAACATGCATTTGTTTTTTGTGATTCCCTACACTGTGACGTGACAAAACGATCTTAGAAAGAAAGAAACAATCAGTTATGAAACAGCAGGTCTGTGCGACCCCTCCACAAACATTTCAGGACAATAAACGACGCTATTACGGACGCTTGTGCCAACGTGTCACCATCTATGCTCCAACGTGTGCAACGTGAAATTCAAACAAGCATCCAAATATACATTGTTACTGACGATGAGAAGTTTGAACATCTAAAATAAAGGTATATTATTATAAATAGTTGCTTTTTTCTTTCTAAGATCGTTTTGTCAAGTCACAGTGTAGGAAATCATGAAAAGACAAATGCGTGTTTTAACCGTTCTATTCTTCGCATTAATGTCCACAGTGTGTCTTTTCGTACTAAATAGATGATGCCCTACAACTTTGTAAATCTCTTTTTTTTCTCTATTTCCGTTTTCGAGATAGGCATGCTAACTCCGCAACTGTCCACCAGGTGGCGCCGTAGGCGGTTTCATTGAGTAGCGCATGGCTACTTTACTATACTTAGACACTACTTTTATGAATATAGCAGCAGCCGTTCCGAAGTTAAGAGGAAAGCAAGGGACTTTAGTGGGCATACTATATATATACATATATATATATATATATATATATATATATATATATATAATATAATAATGTTGCATATTTATAAAAATAAGCATACATTCGTATTTTGTAGACATTGTTTTCAAATATTTCCTTACAAAATATTCGTTAATTAATGATTTATTTTTGGTCCTATGTTCGCATTTTCTTAAAGATCGATCCACTGTGTTCGAAATATGTTTCTTGTGCGTAATACCGATGTAAAACTTTAAATTTGTGTTTCTAGAAACCAAGTTTTTTAAACTGGGTGACCATTTTTCTCGAGAACTATCCCACCGATTTCCTTCAATTTTTTTTTAAAGCAAGATAATCATTTTTTCTGGAGCTTATACTACGGAAAAGTATAATTTTCATTAATTAATTTATCTTCGAGAGCCTAGAAATCTAAAAAAAAATAGTAATATTATAAGCGAAAAAATTATATTTTGTTCAAATGACTGTCATTTTCTTGAAAATCAACTTTTAAAAGATAATTTGGTATAAAATCCAGATAATTTAATGCCCTTTCATAACTTGACGACCAAATTTGTTTTAGATGCTTGTTACCGAAAATAAACATCGCCCGACTGGTAAAGAACAACGCGCACCTGCAGGTAGGGGGAAAATTGTATTAAAATGACATACTCTAAGGAAAATGCTTCTATTCATACATATTATTCACGTCTTCTTTATTTTTTACAAACTAACTTTGCAAAGTATACAGAATGAAATGGTGTCTTTTAAAAAGTAACAAATAAAGTCACAACGTCATAATAACTATTTATATAAAATGTTGAACTATTTCATTTTATCTTCAGTGCAGTCCTGAAACGGCACAACCAAAAGTTGCGATTACTTTTTCTTGCATACTTGAGTTGTTTTTTTTTGCACACCAAGAAACACCGGCACATTCACTATCTGACTATTTCAACAATAAACATATTTTGACCTCTTTTCCTTCGGATTTGAGTGACTGAATAAATTATTGTAATAAAGAGAGGCTTCATCATCATCATAGGCAGAACGGACCATGTCTTTGTTGTCATGACTGGATGTAGCAAAGCAAATTTTCTTCTTAGCCTGCAGAGCTGCACATCTTGAGTGTGAATTTCAGCGGCTTGAGTATGTTTCTCAGCAACTTTTGCCTTCGCTTCCTCAATATTAGGACTGTTTGTCAGAAATTTTGCACCTTCATGTTTCCTCTTTTTGGAGGATGATCTAACATGAGGTACCCAAGGAAGTGGAAGATACATCAAGTTGTCTGATAACTGAAGATGATGAAATTGATGATGCTGCCAGTTGAAAAGATACACACGTCTTCGGATTATCGGAAATAAGTGTAGTCGGCGATGAGATTGGTGGAGGTGACATTGAATCTGTGAAAATTGATGGACTAGGTCTAGATTAGCTGTTATCTGTAGAACTTGGTTGCTGTCGTTGCTTTTCTTATTTACTAGTGCACTTTCTATCACAACTGAAGCGATTTGGAACGATGTCTGGCGGCATGTCATTTTATCTACAATCACGATATTGTATATACAGAGGTAGTATTCGAGATCACATGCATTTATAAATTGCCACATATACAGAAAATAATCTAAAGAGGAATAAGTACTCACGTTATACTTCAGATATGTAATCACAGTAATTAAACAGACGCGAATTAGCACCAAAATATAGTATCAAGAAATTTCTGACAAAGGTCTAAACAGTTTCTTTTCAAATAATAAAAAATACAAACGTGAAAACTTGGCAATTAAATGCGTATCGTTGCCATTCTATTGCCCAACATAACTGTGTATCGTTAAATGCTGACATCTAGCGAAAAAATTAAGAAACATAAGGTATGTCATTTTGGGACAGTTTCCCCAACTTCCCGTCGTACGAGACTTATTATTATTATTATTATTATTATTATATTTTTTACACACCGAAATTTGAATATATAAGTGTCATATAATTTTATAAATGTAATGAAAAAAAGTTACGAATGTAACATATTTTTTTCTTTGTGACCAAAACAAAAAGCTAAAAATCAACAAAGTTTAGGCCAAAAAATTATAACTTTCTTTCGTTGTCTTTATTGTTCATTACTTGAAGTTCTAATTTTAAACAAAATATATGAATTTAATAAAAGTAATATTATTTATATGTCAATGATAGGTTTTAAAATAATTCATTTTACTTTGCTTTCTATGTTAGTTAGTCCACTAAATTTATACATTGTCAGACATTTCGTAAATATTTAATCCACAATTCATCGTTTTTAATTATTTTATACACGTGGAATAAAAAAGAAGGATTTTTATCAAAAAAAGATTATTGACTTAAAAAGATATTGACTTTCCCGTTATGTATAATAAATAGACACTTTTGGAGTAATAGCTTTATTATTTCCTTTTAAGATATGAGTCACAAAAGTCATTAGGCAGGAATGTGAGGAAACTACATTTTAGCTCTCTTTATCGCCTTGGATTAGCAAACTAATGAAGACTAACGATGTGTGACTGACTGATTTGCTATTATTCTTGGTAAGCATCTGTTGATTTCAAATACATTTGTTTAGCGTTTTTTTTCTTCTTCTTTATATGAAATTTTTCCTCGGTTATAAATTTTATAGAGAATATCCAATCTCAATAGATACTTCTTTTATTAATTTTCTAATTTCATGGTCCTTATCTTTTAATTAATATCTATATATTTTTATAAACATTAAAAATAGAACAATGATATATAACTGTGTATTAATATTGAAACAAAACACACTGTTGTAATGGAAAATCATTAAAAATGTATGATTTCTGCAAAAGCAAATATTGAAATAAAATCCATTATTCCAAATTCGTTTATTTTAATTTTATTTAACCATAAGGAGACGTACGATTTGCAGTAACATAAGGTAAAGCCAGGAGAGATGACGCAGTCGGAGAGATTGCGCACATAGAGGTTTGGGGAGAAGGAGTAGAGTGAGCGTGCAGCGACTCCAGGTAGTTGTACAACAACAGTAGTGGAGTGTCTACTTGAAAGTGCACGTTGATTGCTTTGAGCGTTTAAGATAAAGTATTGCTATTTTGTTTTGTTTTCCCAAAGTAAGTGCTTGAATTTTCATAGCTCTTCATCAGAATTTCTATACAATGTCAATAGTACAAAATATTTTTAACTTAAACGATTTTTCATAAGCTACTAATCTAGACAAACAATGTGAACATCAACGGTTCGTTTTAGAAGAGGTCATGTTTAAATAAAAGGCCGCGCAATCTCTCCTACCGAAATTGGAAAGTTTGCGCATTTGCTACTTAGGAGAGATGGCGCAGTGTTTCCATTCGTTTCTATGGTAGGAGAGATTACGCAGCTTATTGGTAAATTTGCATTAAAAAATGAAAAATGAAAATGGACTAATTTTAAGTTAAACGTGTTATTAAGTAACATTATTTTACTTTTTAATCTTATCTGGACTTGCTTTTTCTGATTCTTTAATTTTTTTTTCCTTTAATTAAAATTTTGTAATCGTTTTTAAAATTATTTCCTTTTTCTGATTCTTTAATCATTAGATTGAAATATTCACACCTAATACAATAATATTTGTTCACAAAAACCTTACAGCAATGTCATTTAAGTGTAATTATTACTGTTTACAATTTAATTGTAGTTATTATTAGTAACAATCTCTCCTACCCATGTGCGCAATCACACCAACTCTATAAGGAGAGATTGCGCAAAATTACTTTCTTGGTTTTATTACAATTGTTCTATTAAATTGCAACATAACAACTAAATAGCAATGGAAATGCATAAAAAACAAATGAAGTAAAAGTTATTCATGAATAGTTTAGCAAAAAATTAATATTTAGATTTTTTATTGCTATTCTTTTGAATTGTGCGCAGATTATCCTAGCTTTACCTTACAGACACGCTTGGCGCACTCTATGCGCCATTTGCTCATAAAGCCTAAATAACAACTTTTTTATGTTTTTCTTCTTAAATGCAATGTGTAGTAATACAATAATAAGGGTAAACATGGAATTATTAAGAAAATTAATTTAATTAAAATTAATGTAACTCGAACGATTTGTAGTAGCTTAAAGACACACGTGCATTTTGATGCTAAATATGAATACTGCCTAATGTCTAGTAATAATGTAAAAATAAGAGACATCACATTTATAAAACAAAAAGCTTATTTAAGAGTGAAAACTATAAAATACACAAATACACGGATGACGTATTTCATACACAAGTGGTGACCTACAAATAAAAATAATAAAGATAGCAGGGAAACTTCTGAACTTCAAACTTAAACATAGGCTGAACATTGAAGGGTCTTTGAGAAAAGAGTAAATGAAGCGCAAATGAAATGGGATTATTTTAGAATTCGTAATGTTTCTTTGTTTTCACTTACACGTAAAGGTAAACGAGTTTGGCCGCGAATTTAGATTTTTATAGCTCATTCTATTCGTCTCATTGAGATTAGTAATTTCATACATTACATATCTGCTACTGAGTTTTTACATTGGTAGGAAACCGGGTAAAAAATTCAAAATATCGTTTTTTGAAAAAAAAAAGAACAGAAAGAATAAGCTAGGTATAAGTTTAATTAAGGTATTTGCAAATGCCATACGTTGATGATAGTTAATTTTTTGATACATTTTTCTATCCGAAGTAGGGGGTAAAACAAAAATATTTCTCGCAGTTAGCAAGACGAGCAATGGCTTTTTCTTCAGCTGCCACGACGACGCTTTCAATACAACTGTGCATCCTTTCTTGAATTTTAAAACGATGGTCTGTACACTTTTAAAAATTTGCAACCAAACTGTCCAGTCATTCTACGGATTTTTACAGAAAACGGTTAAATAACTGTAATTTAACATTATTCTGACTATAATATGAGCAATAATAAGGTCAGAATGGTGTTAAATTTTGCTTATGTAACTGATTTCAATAAAAGCGAAAAAAATGACTGGACAGTTTGCTGCAAATGTTTAACAGTTTATCGGCGACGTCGTTTTTGTCTGTATCAATTTAGTCTCCTTTGGCAAACACAAGGATGAACTTAAGTGATACAAACTGATAGAGTGGCAGTGATTGAAATTTGATGACGTCTATAGATTTTGCTGCATATTTTATATACAAAGGATGTGAATTATCACTTTACTAAACAGCGTACAACCAACAGAGTGAAAAAATATCCAGTCCGGTGTTCGATCCCGGAACTCTTGCTATAGCGCACCAAGCGCTTAACCAATTAAGCCATCCCGACGACATCCGGTCTAGCATTCTCTCACTCTTATAACGGCTAGGCTACAACCTTGCAGCACAATATTAAAAGTCAATCATTTTTACAACTCCTACTGGCATACATGAGACAAATCAAATCCAGTATCGGTGAATATTTATATACTAATTAATTTTTCACCAGAGCTGAAATTACTCTGTAAATTACTGAAATACAAAGGATGTGCATTATCACTTTACTAAACAGTGTACAAACAACAGCGTGAAAAAATGTCCAGACTGGGATTCGATCCCCGGATCCCTTGGTATAGCGCACAATATAACTATTCACCGATACTGGGTTTGATTTGTCACATGTATACCACTAGGTGATTCATGGTTGACGTTTCATCTTGTGCTGCAAGGTTGTAGCCTAGCCATATAAGAGAGAGAGCATGCTAGACCGGATGTAGTCCAGATGGCTTAACTGGTAAAGCACTTGGTGCTCTATACCAAGGGATCTGGGATCAAGCCCCGGCCTGGACAATTTTTCACTCACATGATTGTACACACTTTAGTAAAGTGACAATTGACATTCTTTGTATTTCAGTAATTTACAGAGTAATTTCAACTCTGCTGAAAAATTAGTTATTATAACAATATCTTATAATTACAGCAATATTATAATCAAATAGAAGTTACCATCAATGTGTGGCAGTGTAAAAACCTTAGGCAAATTTAAAGCATACTCATTACTTTGTCAACAAATGTTTTTAATAAATGTCATTTTGAAGTTTGACCTGGCGCCCTTTCATTATTAAACCTCAATAGAAGATATGTGAGGCATCAAATTCCTTATAAAAATATACATTTCTAGCTAAAAACTCTGGTGCCTTTAATTGTGAGTGGCACAATCAGTACGCCGTCCGTATCTTTAAAGGTTAAAAACACGGCTGGACAATTATTAAACCGTTGATGAAATTAATATTATATTTATGTAGTTTAGTTAAATATAATTATTAGTTTTCAGATGTATGGTCAATGAAATTCACGTCAATAAATTTTTACTAATAATAAATAATAAACATTTCTGAATATTTGTGAGAAAAGGTTTATTTTAAGTGAAAAAAGGAAGAAAACTGAGAAAAAATTTCAATTTGAAATTTATCGATGTTATTATTATTCTCAAACATTTAATTTAAAATTATTTGTCAATGACATAAAAATATATTATATCAACAGTAATTGTCTAGTATTGTTTACTGTCATTCATACATCAAACATTTTCATGTATAAATAACGAGAAATAAAATAGAGACATGAGAGACACTTTTTAAATTTTAATTTACATTATTTGCACTTAAAATATTACTGAAATATATATTTGACAAATGCGTATAAGTATGGACGTGTTTGTTTAAATTCGACTTTTACGAAAATATAAGAAAAACAATAAAACTGAAGTTTTATCTACATTTATGTTCTTAAAATTACGAAAACATTCCCTTAAAGAAAAATGTGAAATAAATAAGATTCAAATAATAGAATGGCACAGGAAAACATTAGACAACAAGAATATTATTAGAAGAAAATGTTTTTTGCATCTAATGACACGTGTCACATTATTTCCTAGTCACTAAGTTTATCCCTCAAGCGAAACATGGGTAACAGATGTCGTTAGAAAAGTGTGAAAAATAAATCTTGTTTGTATTAAATGTTTATAGGAGTATGAAATATGTTTTATCCCACATTTATTATGTGGATCTAAAAATGTTACGATTTTTTGTTGAATATGATATAAATGTTTAAATATTTTTCATTAAATTTATTTTTAGAAATATATTTGTTAAATACTTAAAATATTTATAATGTAATGTCCATATATAATTTTGGAAAGGTATTATAATTTCGAAAAATAGAATATGTTAATTTAAAAGATGCTCGTAAAATGATTATTGTTTGTTTATATTTCAGAAAATATAAATATATACAAGTGGAAAAATACTACTTTACGGCAGAATATAGATTGGGCACCAACGGCATTTATCGTTGAGATTTTTTCAGCAAAGTCTAAATCGTCAAAAAAAAAAAAAAAACGTGTTTGTTAGTACAAGCCAGCTTCTCGTGGTTAACGGGATCTATTTGAATGAGCTCGCACTTCTTTTCTTTGGTAAAAATTTTTTCATTTTCAAATTCCTCCCTCGTCAAAATGAGATTCTCGACGTTCAAAGATAATACCTGTATCAATTCAAACCATTGCAGCTCGGCCGCAGACAATGTGACAAATAGAGTCTAGGATTTCCAATGTCGCATTACGGCATACACACGTTTCCTCTTGTTTTCCCAATCAGCAGGTGAATTTTTTATGTTTTTGAGGAATTTGTAGCCGTCGTCGTGCTGAATGAGATCATCCACAAAACTTTCATCGAGCAAATTTTTGACTGTGAGTCTTCTGTCCAGTGATTTCTTTTTCCGAACGGAAATGTCGGTAGCATTCTTAAGACGAAAGTGATTAAATTTACTGTACGCGTACAGCAAATGACCGGGTCGGACAGCCCGTCGATCCGATCTGAAACTATTTCTGAATTGGCGTCTTTGGTGTAGATGTACTCTCTTTTAAGGTGCCTCACTTTCTCACAGTAAATAGTTCGGCATTTTCATCATAGATTCGCGACTTAGGTATTTGATTTTCACCGGGTGCTAAGCAGATACTGCGGTCGTCGGTGAGCAACGTGTGTGTCGCACTCAGCTCTACTTCTGACTCGTCGACCCCCACTTCTCCTTCCTCCTCTTCTTCAAATTCGACTATTAGCTTATCCACGTCAAAGTTTTGCGATGTTCTTTCCCAATCGTCCGACAAACGCATTTCAAGGTGCTGATAAATTTCCTGTCGAGAGAGTTACCGGGCTGCTACATGGATTTTTTGCGGACTAATGATCGCTCTCATATAGTCTGATTTGTAAGTCAAACGTCTTTTTAACTTAACGTAGACCATATAGCATTCATCTAGATTGCGTGGCAGGTGATCCATGTTGGAATCTAATGTTATAGGCACATTCACCACCGTACAATTCAATTTCAATTGGCATCCGTTAACGGCATAGATTTGCATGTAAGGGATACGCAACGTCACCAGTCTTTCTTCTAACAGATTCAAACATTATCAGAAGTCAGGTATTCCTAGAAATTCGAAACCGTTTGTTCTGGCGTACTTGGGAATTTTGAGTTTCATCATATCACCGTAACACATTTTACAGAAAGAACCATCATCACCGATATTTTTATAAAATGTCAGCCTTAGAAATTCTCCTTCAGTGATTAATCTCGATTTCGAAAGAGGTCGAACCGAAGTTTTAAAACATAGTCGATCACAGCAGTAACATTTGTATATCCGGACCATCGGATATAGTGTCAAAAAACCGATTAGCTGATATTTGAAATTCAGGTTGTTCGCATGCGCAGTTAAGATCAATGTTCATTTTTGTCGTTTGACATCGGGCGCATCGATCTGGAGATACTAATTTATTACGTTTATAAGCTCTTTGCAATGAGATAGACTCTTGAGCGTGAAAATTGGGATCTTTACTTTTAGTCTGCATAATTTTAAGCATTTTATTACAATGAACCTCTTCAGAGGGAAATGAATTAGGAGGACGAACCATTTTAGGGCGCGGAACACCAGTTGTATCATTCTCGTGCTTCTTAATCCAATAGCGAGCAGTAGCATGCGTAATATCCAGTGTACGTGCAATTTCAGAAATCGAAGTATAGGCATAATAAGGAAAGAAAATTTGATTTTTAAAATCGCCAGTAGCAACCATTTGTATAGCTCTGTATAAAGGATGTCGATAAGCTAACCAAATTAACTAGCTGTTTAACCCGTTCTTAACTTAGCATAAAAACGCAATGACAACGAACAATTTAAAAATATTTAAATAACAAATAAGAATTACCCTGTTAAATTGTTGAGTTGTTCAATAACTATTCTATTTAGAAAAATATTTTTCTATTACTGTACAATTTTTTTTAATGAAATTTAATTTATCATGTTGCTTTATCGTAGCAGACGATAAAACGATATCTTTGGAATAAGGAAATAAATAGAAGAAAAAGTTTTGTTGATGTTTGTGATAAAATGTTTTCTTTATTTAAAAAAAAAGTAAATACATAATCCACTTTTATTTTTTAACAGAATAATAAGTCAACCATAATTTGTGACTCGTGCTTATAGTCAGTATACATATGTCAGGAGACATTGCCGTTATCATTATCTTTTATGCGTGAAGATTTCGCTATGGTACTCCATTGTAAAATTTGGTAATTTGCGAAATTCAATACAGTAATCTCTTAATATTTTTTAGGGTTACGTTCCAGGAAAACCTCGCGAAAGTTGAGTGTATCTATCTGCACTAAAAAAGGAGTAATGTCCTATAAAATTTTAATTAGAGTGGCACAGTATTTCAAGAAAACAAAAGGACATATGTATTACCAGTACGTTATGCATAACAAATATGTATGAATGTAAACGCATATTCATATTTATGAAATTTATTTAATAAATATAAATCAAATTAACTGTGTGGAGAAATAATTACATCTATAAAGCATAGGTTTTTTTTAAAGTAATTTCGACTCTGTCTGTATTCGCAAAGATATGATAATGTATGCAGCTTCAGCTCCATACAGCAGCTTCAGCTCAATCTCTACGAAAACCTGCACAAGCACATTTTAAATTAATAGATTGAAGATGCCGTTAGCTTATTGTATTATCCCCATTGCAATGAGTATTCTTCTGCTGTTATTATTTTGTTTTCCTACAACACTCGCTCCTTTTTCAGTAGACAACTGAAAATTGATTTGTAAATACATACTGAGAAAACACAGGGGAAATAATCTTTAACCACTGTAAATTCAAAAAAAGCAAAGATATAATTTTAAAAAATCGCGAATAATCAAGTCAGATTCTCGCGAATGGTAAATTTTCCGCATTTTCATGTTCGCGAATAATCAAGACTCGCAAATGTTAAATCCGCGAATGTTAAGGGATTACTGTATTTGAAAAACGGCATAAACATTAGATTTCAAATTTATATCAAGAAAAATACAAATTTTTACCTTTCTAACGCAATTTGTCTAACAATTTTGTGACAAATACTTTTCGAGCTATTAATTTTTTCAGTAACTTCAAATGTTTTATTTTCCGAGATGAACCTTTGGCAACGATGGTTGGCTGTGACTTTTCATGAACATGAATTGTACTGTTGCCTGAAAGAATAAGCCACCCTGTGTGTGGTTAACAACTACAGTAATATATTTTTCCTTTATTAAAAATTATTAAAGCTACTATTGATATACTTCGCATTTTTCACAGACCTTTCGAAAGACTATAAAATAATGCAATTGAAATAAATGTGGAATGTACGTTTAACGCAAACTAAGTGCAAACTATTGATCTTCCGAAATTATCAATGATGAAATACTAATATACATTCGTTGTAATAAAATTTGTAATATATATTTACAAAGTCCTATATTTAATATATATAATACTAAATGCATATCTAATTCATGGATTGCAATTGTATGCAGAGTGTTTAAAAATTGCATTACCATGATTTATTTGACAATTTAAATGATTTTAACATAATTTGTTTTATCAATACACATTTCAATTCGATTTATAAAAATGATCTCCATTAATTAAACTTCTATAAAATCAATTCTTTCGTTTAAACTGGTACCAGTTCTAGTCCCGGTACTGCTGAAATATAAATAAATGACATCGGAAGCATCTACGTACAAGCCTCTCTTCATTTACAGGTGTTTGTGGATTACCGAGATCTTCCCGAATGTCGCTTATGAGCAGTTTGAACAGTTTTATATGCTTCATATTTTTATTTAATTCTAGTGTTTTTAAGTCACGTAGACCGTCAGATTGAAATTATCTCATAAACGTTTTTTGCAATTTTTTTACACATTTTTGAATTTCCTGTAACACTTCAGGATAAATTCCCTATGCTTAAAGATTAGTCTGCTTTCAGACAATATTTCAAGCTATTTAAACCTGAAAGCGGGAAAAATTCAGTTAATAGCGAAAAAAATCTGTATAAATGTTTTGAAACACACGACATTTTTAAAAGGATCCGATGGACGCATATTTAAACAAAAATGTAATGTTATTTAAAATTAATCATTACATATTCTACTGATTGAAAATTGGGTAACGAATGTATGTTTTATGCAGCTGCGGTATCATGCACATTAATATAAGTGTCCTCTTTTAAAATATATCCGAAGTCATCCATAACATAGTTCTTTTTATAAAATTTTCTATCATATTTGGTATGGGTTTTCATGTTCATAGTTCCATATTCACCAGGATTGGTTTTTGTATCAATGGTTTATATATACATTTACGGAAAGTCAGGGATAGTTGCCCTACTTAAGCACCCTTCAATTATCTTTTTTATAGAAATAATTTTTGTAGTGCACATGTAACTTATCTACTCCAAATTTTATACAGACATAACAAAAATATTACTTTAATATAAATACCTTACAAAATGGTGTTATTATAAAAAAATTGAATCAATGATTTTGGCCAGTTATCCCGAACTTCAGGGCTAGACATCCTATTTTATTGGGATAGATGTCCCATTCCTAAAAGTATAGGAAGCATCCCTAGTAGCCAACCAATATTGGCCCAATATTGCGCCAATATTGCATTCATTGGAAATATTTCCAATAAAACGCCAATATTGGTTAAATATTGGTGTGAAATTGGAAATATTTCCAATCAATGCCCAATATTTGTGAAATATTGGTGTTAAATTGGAAATATTTCCAATCAAAAGCCAATATTGTACATATATTGGCGCTACATTGGAAATATTTCCAACCAAATGAAAATATTGTACAAATATTTCCAATCAAACGCCAATATTGTACAAATGTTGGCTTTACATTGGAAATATTTGTGATAGAACGCCAATATTGCACAAATGTTGGAGTTACATTGGAAATATTTGTGATAGTACGCCAATATTGTACAAATATGGTCGTTACATTGGAAATATTTCTGATCAAACGCCAATATTGCACAAATCTTGGAGTTACATTGGAAATATTTGTGATAGAACGCCAATATTGTACAAATGTGTGCGTTACATTGGAAATATTTCTGATCAAACTCCAATATTGCACAAATGTTGGCGGTGCATTGGCAATATTTCAAATGTCACACCAACATTTGTACAATATGGGCGTTACATTGGAAATATTTCTGATCAAACGCCAATATTGTGCAAATGTTGGAGTTACATTGGAAATATTTGTGATAGAACGCCAATATTGTACAAATATGGTCGTTACATTGGAAATATTTCTGATCAAACGCCAATATTGCTTAAATGTTGGAGTTACATTGGAAATATTTGTGATAGAACGCCAATATTGTACAAATGTGGGCGTTACATTGGAAATATTTCTGATCAAACTCCAATATTGCACAAATGTTGGCGTTGCATTGGCAATATTTCCAATGTCACACCAACATTTGTACAATATGGGCGTTACATTGGAAATATTTCTGATCAAACGCCAATATTGTGCAAATGTTGGAGTTACATTGGAAATATTTGTGATAGAACGCCAAAGAACGCCAATATTGTACAAATATGGGCGTTACAGTGGAAATATTTCTAATCAAACGCCAATATTGTGCAAATATGGGCATTACATTGGAAATATTTCTGATCAAACGCCAATATTGTACAAATGTTGGAGTTACATTGGAAATATTTGTGATAGAACGCCAATATTGTACAAATGTTGGCGTTGCATTGGAAATATTTCCAATGTAACACCAGCATTTGTACAATATGGGCGTTACATTGGAAATATTTCTGATCAAACGCCAATATTGTACAAATGTTGGAGTTACATTGGATATATTTGTGATAGAACGCCAATATTGTACAAATATGGGCGTTACATTGGAAATATTTCTGATCTAACGCCAATATTGTACAAATGTTGGAGTTACATTGGAAATATTTGTGATAGAACGCCAATATTGTACAAATGTTGGCGTTGCATTGGAAATATTTCCAATGTAACACCAACATTTGTACAATATGGGCGATACATTGGAAATATTTGCAGTCAAACACCAATATTGCACAAATGTTGGCGTTGCATTGGAAAAATTTGCGATCAAACGTCAATATTTTACATATTAGTGTAACTTTGGAAATATTTCCAAATTGTTGGCCCTTTGTATGATAATCTTTAATAAATATCAAATCTGTATAAATTTATAAGTTATGCGGTTTTTTTTTTTTTTTTTGACATTTAACATTAAAAAAATATTACTTATTGTCCAAACACTTCTATGAACGATACATGGTTTCAAAACCTGTATAAAAAATTCGTGAAATAAAACTATATTTAGTGATAAAGGCGCTTGTAAAATGATTTTTTCTCACATTGGCTCGTTTAGTAGTTAAAAAAGTAGTTCTTAATGTCCAAACTCTTTGAAATTGTTATAAATATAATGGTTTTGAAGCCTGTGTAAAATATTTATGAAAAAATATTCATGTTTAATTGTAAAAGGTCTGTGTTTTGGTCTGTGTTTGTGGTCAAAAACCAGACTGCTCCTCAATGACGAAAAACTCTATCCTCCTCCCCTGTGCATAATCCACTGATCCTCCTTGATTGAAACACCCTTCTTCCATCCCCCTACCCCTTGGTATCTAGGGTTCTTCGAAATACCTTTTTTCTAGCCATGCCATTCATACAAATACCTTCCTGACACATTTAAACACCTTCAGTTAATCTTCTTAAATACAGTGACCTCTCACTTATACGACTCTCAGTTATACGACTCTCTCGGTTATACGCCGAATTCTCTTGGTCCCGTCCACGCTTTACGGGAAATAATGCTAAACTTCTCTCAGTTATACGTCTGCTTCTCTCACTTATACGACGCTTTAAACGGTTTGGGCGATTTTACATTTCTCAATCAAGAATTCATTTTTATAATCAGTAAAGTACAAATCATTAACTTTTTTTACCTTTAATCACTTTCACTTTTTAATCATTTCTTACCTTTATCCTTTTGACTATTTTTAAAGTGTTTATCAATAATGAATAACATTTCTTATCTACCTTGTTGTGTTACTAACGATGAAATCTATGGCAGGAAGGTGGTTGTATGGAATTTTCCTGTGCCTGCCATTTAAAAAAAACCGATTAACAAAACCCAAATGACCACCTGTAGATCACATCTCTGTATAGTACTGAGTGAGAAATCAGGGTTATTGCAAAATGCAATTTCCTGGATCAATGTCCATCACATCCAGATATAAAAGATCTACCATTTCTGCAACAAATTAAAGTTCTATTTTTGCCAGCAAATTCTACAAACAGATTAAAGCTATTAGATTTAAGGATTATAAAGAATTTCAAGTGAACTACAGGAGATTGATTTGTCGTTTTATTTTTGATTGGAAAAACAAAAGAGAAGCTAAAGCAATTTCCATTTTAGATGCTATGCATCTTACAGCATCTGCATGGGAAAATGTGACATCGCAGACAGTTAAGAATTGTTTTAGGGAATGTGTTTTTTCACAAAACCAAACTACTAGGTCAACGAATGAACCCGATATTGAGAGCGTATGAGAATCCTTTAATGCATAGCTGCCATCTTTTACGCTTTTTTGTTACCACTAAAATTTAATAGAATTTTTTGTGTTATTTAATCAACTAATTGCGGTGATTAAATAAGATTACATTTACTATTAAATTTTAGTGGTACGAAAAAAGCGTAAATGTTGGCAGCTATGCTTTAATGAGAAATCTTTGAGGATATCAATTATGAAGACGTGAGCGAGGAGGGTGACGAAGATGAGAACAATGCTCCTGCTGTTTTAAATGTTTCAGAAGCAAGTTCCGCTTTAAATACATTAAAGAATTACGTCCACCAAAATGATTATTCCCAAAATAGCTTAAAAGCTTTAATGGACTTAGAAAAATACATTTTCTCTTTTCATCGACGACAGAGACAAACTAATATCACTTCATTTTTTGAGAAAATCTGATTTGTTAATCTTCAAAATAGACATAGTGGTGAGTGAACTATTTTGTGAACTTTAAAAAATATATTTTATGTTTAATTTTTTAACATTATTTTATAATTTTTGGTAAAATCTGCTCTTGGTACTCAAAACTTATTGTTTTTAATGTAGGTAAAATAATGAATGAATATAAAGTTTGAAACTTGTATAATAAGACGGTCTCTCACTTATACGACTCTCTCAGTTATACGACTTTTTTCTACGGTCCCCTGAAAGTCGTATAAGTGAGAGGTCACTGTATAAAGTTTACACACATTTAGCAAGGCTATACACAGCATGAAAGCTTTTCATTCTTACTTGAAAATAACTAAGGATTTCTTCTCTTTAGGATAATCCTCTTACAATAGTTGCCAATCAAGACCGATCACTCCATTTTATTCTGGGATTATTTTAATCCTATCAGAATGAAATGTGCTGATGGATCCTCAATCCATCACAACGGCTTTCTGAAGCTGGACTTTTATAAATTTAGATGTATGTGTTTCGTGACGTGCCTTTTTATTTAAATTAATAATTCCCTACTCTTTTTTTTTCCATTTATTTTCACTTGGGTCACTCCTAGTGTTGCCAGGACCATTGTCACAAACAGCGGAACAGTGACTTTTAAATTGAGACATAAAAATACAGTAAATCATATGGAAGCGAAACCTGTCTATAACATAATGCTGTCTTAAACGTAAAAAAATCCTGGTTTCTACGGAAGAATCCCATATAATACAATTATAGTTTTTAAGATGCCAATATGTCTGAAATGGAATCTTTCCGTTTAGAAAGTTTTACTGTATTCAATATACATAATAATTTTATGCAGTAAAATCTGTGAAAGCGGAATCGCTAGAGACCGAAACAAAATTCCGTTTTACAGATGTTTCCAATTGAGCAATTATAATTTTATGATATTCTTTTCGTACGGATAAGGAATTGTTTACGTATAAAACAATATTTCGTTCTATACAGGCAGGGGCGCCATTTCGGAACTTTCTTGGGGGGGCAAAGTTTTTTTTAAGGTAGTGGCATAGCCGAAGGTGGAGTTCGGGGGGCTGCACCCCTCCCCCTCCCCGTAACCTCTCCGAATGAAAAACGTTTACTGAATCATATATACAGAGACAGCAATACTTCTAATACGGAATCTTAAGTGATCTCTGAAAAATTCCGTTTTAGACAGGTTTTCGTCTTAGCAAGTAGAATTTTAAAATATTAAGAAAGTTTTCAGTTATGGACAGGTACCGTTATTTTTTCAGGTATTCTTTAAGACTGTTAAAACCTCCTTTCTATAAAGCACTTCTGAAGAGCATAGGTGTATTACAGCGAAACCTGTCTATAACATAATTCTTTCTCAAACGGGCAAAAAAAATCATGTTTCGACGAAAAAAACGTCATACAATTATACTTGCTAAGATGGAGACCTGTCTAAAATGGAACTTTTTTACAGTCCTTTTCAACTCATCTTTGCAGGTTTTACTGCAGGGCGACATTTCATGAGTTTCTTGGGGAGGGGGGGGGGAGGTAAAGTTTTTTTTAGAGACAGGGGCTGAAATATCGTGCACAAAATAGAAATAGGCCCCCACAATAAAAAATGCAGTGTGATATTTTGTCTTCTTATCTTAACTTCTTTTACAAACATGTGATTCTTCAGCGAATATATATTTAATTTTAGTGGTAGTCCGCGAATTTTTCTTCTTCTTTTTTACGCAAAAGCAATTCGTCAACCGATCGCGGTAAACATCGCGAATTTTACGAATTGGAATTAGAAAAGAATAGTTAAATTGGCAGAATTAGTCGCGGAAAAAAACGTTAATATTTTCAAACGACCGTGAAAAAATATTGCGAATTTCGCCAAAGATCACTGAAACAAATAGAGATTTTCGTAAATCGTCGCGGAAGAGAATCGCGAATTTAGTATAACTATTGCGGGAAAATATCGCGAAATTCATCAAAAGATTGAACAAAAAAAAATCACGAATTTAGTCAAACAATCGCGCAAAAAAGGGGAATTTCGTCAAATATCGCGCAAAAGATATCTACTTTTGTCAGTTGGTTGCAGAAAATGACTTCCGTATTTCAACAAACGATCGTAGAAAAGAGTCGTGAATTGCGTCAAAAGATTGCGAAAACAAATAGCGAATTTCGTCGATCAGTTGCCAAAAAAATGTCGGAAATTTCGACAAATGGTGGAAAAAAATTCGTCAGCAATCGGAATTTCGTCAAAGGTTGTGCAAAAAATAGCAATTTTTGTTAGTCGGTTGCGGAAAAAGACTACCGAAATTTCATCAAACGATCGCAGAAAAGAGTCGCGAATTTCGTCAAAAGATGGCGAAAACAAATAGCGAATTTCGTCGATCGGTTGAAAAAAATATCGCGAATTTAGACAAATGGTCAAAAAAATCAATTCCTTCAATGATTCACAGAAAACAGCGAATTTTGGAAAATTATCACAAAAAAATGAAACAATCGCGAAAAAAAGTCGTGAAATTCAATCGGTCAGGAGATAATCAGCACACGAACACCATCAAGAAGTTACGAAATTTGCAAATGTTGTAATCCATAGGTATAAGAAAATTTTCATTAATGATTTTCTTTCAGTAAAAATTTTCCGCAATCATTTTCTGCCTTCCTAATTCAGACTATGATCTAAATTTCATACAATTCAGAAATCTGCAAAACCCTTGGTCTCAGGTCCCTTTCTCCTGCATTGGCTGGGGGGGGGGGGAGTCTGTCTGGTTAAAGTCATGATTCGGGTCGGTTACAACCAAATCTGGACAGGACTCTAGTGTCAGGCTGTGGAGATTTTTAAGAGCATACTGTATATACAATATCAATTAATAAAGCATATGATTTAACAGCATTATAACGATTGGAGTAAATATAATGTGACGCTAATAAAACTAAATTAACAAATCATATAATTAGGAAATTGAATACACCTCTCCCATCCCCCCTCCCCCCTGAAAAAAAAATTGCCCTTAAATTTTTGGGTAAAGAGAGAATTTTTCACTAAAATTCTAGCCTTGGGAGTGACGAGTTTTCTTTTAATCATGCTGTACACAGCTCAGAAGCAATTCATAGTGTTTTTTCTCACATATATTTCTAAAACTACCCAACATACTCATTAATGATAAATGTCTCACTTATAGAATGTTGCAATAATAGCAAGGCTTTAGAAAACATTTCAATGTTTAAAGTGTTTATTAAATGTTTATTACTTTCTCCTGTCTTTACAAGAAAAAGGTATTGGATTTATGAAAATTTGCTACTTCCGGTTTTCGACGAATTTATACGTTTTAGAAGTTCCTGAACACAATTGGACTATTTTTAGAAAATGTCTGTCTGCGAGTCTGTCTGTGTGTCTGTATGTGACAAAAATTTTGTGGGCTCTGTATCTCAAGAAGTAATGCAGGGAATTTGATTAAACTTTATATTCAGTTAGACATTGATATAAATAGGTGGTGTTTAGTTTTTGGTGTAAATCGCTCAACAGATGGCAATGCTATGCTACATATTTCATGATTTTTGCGATAGCTATATCTCAAGAACTAATGCACAGAATTTCACTAAACTTCAGATTCGGTTAGATCTTTACAAAAATAGAAGTTGATTACGATTTGGTATAAATAGCCCAATAGGTGGCACTGCTATGCTACATTTTGTACGATTTTTACTACGATAGCTATATCTTCAGAACTAACGCACATAATTTAATAAAACTTTAGATTCAGTTAGACCTCAGTATAAATTGGTGCTGATTTGTTTTTGGTGTATGTGAAACCTGTATGAGATAGAATAAAGTTTTGGGATTGGCACATCAGACTAGTTTTTTTATATTGTAATCAAATCTGTGAAATCTGACGTTATTTTAGCTTTTGATCATATTTTGATTTTTTTTTGTCTAACCTGAGATAACTGATAAATTTTCTGAAATTTCAAATTCCTTGGGGGGGGCGGTTGCCCCCCCCCCCGAAATGGCGCCCCTGTATACAGGTTCTATTTTTTCAGCTTTTACTAAACAAAGAACAGTAAAACCTATAAAAACAGAATATCAATGAACAAATATTCAGTCTAACATAGGTTTTCTTAACAGGTATATGCAAACGTTACGGAAAATTCACTATATCTCATCTAAAAACATTGTTTGTGAAGCTTAAAGACAGGTATAGGCAGATCCCATGTGTTTGGGATTTTCTTCCAAAATTAAACGAAGTCTAGTACTCGGCCGGGATGCTTCAAAAGTTTTGCTCAATCATCATACTACTTCAAGATTTGGGGACAGCTACATGAATGGAGAGAGCTGAATGGAATCCCTTTGGTTGAGCCCGCCCGCCCCAGGTATCGTGGGAACCAAGATGACCTCAGTCATTAGAGAACGTGCGTGGGAAATCCTTTTTCCACCTATCATAACGGACTTTTTTTATTACCTCATCTGAAAGACTTTTTGATGGCTGGAGAGAATCCTATTGTTCGAGGGGTAACATCGAAGATAGATGAAGAAAATATAGTTAGTTGAGTTAAGAGTAAAGAGCACTCGAGGTAGGTTGCAGATTTTTCTCAACCTCAAAGACGAGTCATCACTCCTGGGAAAAACTACATTCAGGTGATTGTTGAATCACCGGGCAGAGAAAACCGTTCTCTAACAAAAACTTGGAGATTGTTGCGTGACAGACTTGTAAAGCGACAGACTTGTAAAGCGAGCGTGAACACTCTCTAGTTGTGCAGAACAGCGACTATTTTGATCTCCTTCCCGTATTCAGGAGATGATTGACAGAATTTGTAATTCTTTTTATTTTGTGAAGGGTCAGACGAACCGATCGACCCTCGACTCCCGCTCCTACCTTTGAAGGGGAACATTGACATTGTTTATCCTTTGAAAGTATAGACTATTATTAATGCTGGACACTTAGCTGAAATAGAATCATAAGCTGAAAGAGCCCGAAATATTTTATTGTTGTGCAATCCTATTAATCAAGAATTTGTATTTTATTTATTTGAAGTGTTGAATGTAATACAATTCATTTCGATGATTTACGGGGGCGGTTTATTTAAAGGTTCTACGCTACCCCTTTAATTCATAACATCTTGGACCTGTCACAACGGTATAACTTTCGACAGAATCATAAAATTTTTCCGTTATATGCAGGTTCCGTTTATACAGGTTTTACTGCAATTAAATTCCATTCGATGCAGGCTAACAATTAGATTGAGGTATTAAATTGTACATGTTGCTAAAAGAAATTTAAAAGAATTTGTTCATCCAGGAAAATCGCAACTTTTGACCGTGACTTCCTTTTTCCCCAAAAAATTTCAACCCGAAAAAAGAGAGGGGACTTTAGGGATCTTTTACAAATCAAAATACGGATCCGAGATAAGGAGTGTCACATCCATTCATGCGTGCATAACCCTCTTCCCGGGTTCAGGGGTCAAAAAGGTTACTGAAGCGGTCTGGTAGCAATTAAGGTAATAGTCCTTTTCTGACCATTGTCCAAAAAATGAGTATAGAAACAAAGAACTTCAGCGAACAAAAATGTGTTTATTTTACTTTTGTTTGTCGCAAAATATACCTAACATCCAAAGAAATGTATTGTTTCAAATAAAGATATGAATGGATGTTAATAAAGCTGGGAATAAGTAAGCTGTGTGTGCGTGCGTGGTCAATCAATGGCGATATCTCATTTTACAACAAATACTGTAAATATACATATTGTAGAAAATAAAATAGGAAAAAGGTTTTCGAATTAGTAATCTTCTTAAATTTATTAATATTTGTAGAAATTTGCAGAAAATATCTCAATAATTTTCTCTGTATAGTAAAAAAAAAAAAAGCAGCTGATGCTGATGCCGCCTTAATTAAATATTTTGTGATTGGAGGTGGCTTATATTAAGAAAACTATTGCATATACAGGTTTAGTAGTTTGCTAAAAGAAAATTGGTAGTTTTATAGAAATAAAAATGTTGAAGCAGGTATTTTTTAAATCGAAGAATTCTTTTAAGCGCAATGTTGAAGTCGATCGAAGAATTCTTTTAAGCGCAATGTTAAAGTCGATCAAAATAATTCCTGTAAAAAAGAGATGCGTTAACTTGCCCCCCCCCCCACCCCCACTTTCGAAAATTTAAATTTCAAAGATACCAGGCATTAGCTCTAATTTGCTCTCTAATATTAGAATTTGCTCTGGTTATGGTACCGCGATATTCCAATTAGAATGGTGGGGGGGGGGGCTAAGTTAACGCCCCCTCGCTTTCGAATATCGAAATTTCAAATATGCCAAAATTTAGCTCTCAATTAGCTCTAATTTGCTCTCTAATATTAGAATTTGCTCTGCTTCTGATGTCGAGATATTTCAGTTACAAGAAGGGGCCGAGCGTTAATTTAGCTCCCCCCACCCCCTTCACTTTCGAATATCGCAATAAGTAAAATCACCGTTTTTAATAAATTAACTTTAAACATCAAATTTCCACTTGATCATTTAAAAAGAGTTCATATTCATTTGCACACAACTTCTCTATGAAAACGAATTTTTGCAGGGGGGTTCTTAAGTTTCGTAAGTACTTTTAGCATTCCTAGCAATTACATTCATGATAGAAATCTAGGCATTCATGCATTCAACCTCTTTTTTTGGAGCCCAAACCCAATGACTCTAAATGCGAACCCGAGTCCGACAGTAGGCAGCAGAAAATCATTAATAAAATTTTAAAATTGTTACAGATTTTTTTTGTTATTTAAATATATATATATATATATATATATATATATATATATATATATATATATATATATATATATACATATATACATAAAAATAAATATTAATCCTAAATACGCTTTCACGTTTCGTGATTCTTCATATTCCTCAAAATCTGTTTAAAATAACAAATTTGTTATTTATACCCAACTACTGGCAGAAATTAAAATTCTTATATTATTCTTTTTAATATAATTGTACAACTATGGCAAAAAGGCGTGAATTATTTCCCAGTAATTTTGGAAAAGGATTTCAAACAGAAAGATACGATAGACAAAGGATATCTCACGTCTTTTTTATGTTATTAACACTGACCATGCATAGGCTTCAAAATCAGATAGAATATTTCCCCTTTTGTCCCATCAATAACAACTCAATTCCATTTCAAACAAATTTTTAAATGAATTTAAAACACCTTAAGAAACTTAGAGTACATTCTTGTCTCTCTAATAGCAAGTTTTTTTGTCACTCATTTCAATTTGTGATAAAATAAAATAAAATATTTTATCTTGAACTCACCCGGGCCCGAAAACTGGCATAAAATTTATAGACCTAACCCGTTTCGTGCCCAAACTCGGATTCCAACTGATCCCGCTTCATATCTAATGCATGCTTTATAAAAGGAAAAAAAATGTACAAATTTTCAACGTTCTGTAAAATGGTAAATCGATCATTTATTCATACATATGTGTAGATGTTTGAAGATTTTGCTCAACAACACAAAATTTTCTGACACATTCATGTACATTAGTCCGTTTTAAATATAAATATTACTGAAAACATTTGAAATCGAATAGCATTTTTCATTTTTTGATAAATGCATGGATTAAATATTGAGTCATAAACGATTTTGTCTCATGACGATGCATTTTGGACTGTCGCATGCCTAAAATCTATTCAAAAATCCAACTTTGATATAAATAAAATAAGTTTTTAGCATTCAGTCAATTGATAAATCCATATGTGTTTGTGATTAACTTTTTTTTTAAATTCATAAACTTAGCATAAATCTAAAATTATAAATTCTTTAAATTTAAGATTTTACTAAGTTAATATTATCATTTTTGCGAATTTTTGCTTTTTTCCTTTATTCTTAAGAAGGTGTTTTTAAAATTTCATAACTGCTTATTATTTCTATTTACTATTATTAAAAGGGAAAATTTATGCCTAGGAATTTAATATTTTGAAATAGCTTTGTCTTTGATTATTAATCTTTACATATCTTTATGTCATTAGCAAGGGCTTCAAATAACAAACATTTCAATTCAGAACAGAATGTTTTGCGGAAATATGGAAGTTAAGTACATTATTTATCAAATATTGTCAATGTAAAAAAAAATTCAAAATAAATACATTTATTTTATTTAACATTTTCTTAATTCTTTTTTTTTTCTAATTTTTGGAAAAATAACTTTTACGTTTACAAAATTTAAAGTAGTGACAAAAATTAAATTTTACCAAAGTTTAACGAACATCAAGCAGGGCGGTCGCTCTGCCAAGCCAAGCTTAAAAAAAAAAACGCCATACAAACAACGCCAAGAACTGGAATAAAGACCGCTAATGCTTATATACAGAAAGCAACTTCGCAATGTTAAATCGACAAAACATGCCAGATTAAAATATTAGATATCAAACAAACCAAGCGTCGTAGAAAAAAAAAAACGAGAACTAGAAGAATCTAAGGAAGAATTTCTTCAATTTAAGACCAAACTCATCTTCATAAGTGATTTATAAACAGTGATATAGCTTTTTTTTAAAAACGTCGAGTTACTTAAAATGATCACTATTTTCTTCGTCAAACTTTTTTTTTCAAACAAGCTACAGGCCTTAATATTGGGCAGAATAAAAAAAGGATTGCATTTTTGGACAAGTAATTACGTAATCTATGTGCTTTTATAAAATTCAGTGTAAAAAAAAAAAATATTTTCTATCCTTAATTAGCAAAAAACTGTTAATTAACTTGGCGATTAAAAAATTATGCCAAAACAGAGATAAAACCCGCCAACGACCATGTACCATCTGTATTAAAATAGCACAAATCAGTTACAGGTTATAATATAACCACATCAAATTTCATCTGCAAGTCAGCCATTTTCTTCTGAAGATATTTTTTTTTTTTAAATAAAACTTCACAATTATAAGAACACATATTTTATCAAATAATTAAATATGACTGCAAACTGTGGCAGATGATTGTTTCTAACATGAATAAGTATGAGAAATTGCCGGTTACGGATATGGATCTGGGTAGCTCAGTCGCAGAGCGGCGGCATGGTACGCATAAGGTCCCAGGTTCGAGTCCAGGCCCAGGTCAATTTTTCACTCATGTTTGTTTAGTGTATTTAATTGTCTGAAAAAATGCGTATTCTTATAAATATTGTAAAATAAAGTAATCAGACGTAGTGTTTATGCTTTAAAAATATTTTAAATATATAATTTACGTTTTTAGAAAGATCTTTAAAAATAAATTAGTTTTTGAGGGAAGATGTATCTTCTAAAATGTATACATTAAGAGTTATCGCCATTTAAAATTTCTTTCCAAACGTAAACAAAAAATTTGAAATGAATTAAATGTGATTCATTTATTTCTAAAAATAAAAAAACACGGTAAAGGACAGGCATTTCGTTCGCAGGAATACATTTCACGTCATCTACTATATATACGAGGCTAGCTATATATATAAAACACAAACGGAAATTTCGTTCCGTTCCTTTATAACTCGAGATCTGCTGAATGGAATTTGATGGAACTTGCACTGTTCGAGAGATAATTTTTCAGGGAAGGTTTTAGTATGTAACACAACGTTCTACGTATAATAGCTATCGAATTATGATAGAAAGTTCTGTTATTTTGGCCGAAAAGGTTACCATTGCTAATTTTTTGGCGATCATTACTGTTGCAGAAAAAAAATGAAAAGGCTATACATCTCGAAAAATAAAAGAAAAACTGTTACTAATTTTATTTAAAAAAAAAAAAAAAGAAAGAACGAAAGAAAAAAAAAAGAGTTTTGATGAGAGAATATTATAAAACGAAAATATTTAATTTAAACATGATTAGAAATGTTCATAATGCTTAAAACATTATTCAAGGGGCAAGATTTCTATTGAAACAAATTTGGCGATTTATCTTTCGTTTTTGGCGATTTTGATTTTACTTTTGACCCCAAACAATTTGATTTTAAGCCAAAAAGTGTCTTTTTTTGTTGCAGAAAGAATTGAAATGGCTATACATCTGGAAAAATAAAAGAAAAAACTGTTACTAATTTTATTTTTTTAAAAAGAAAGAAAAGAAAAAAAAGAAAAACAGTTTTGATGAGAGATTTTAGGCCAAAAGGTGTTTTTTTTTTCAAGTGTACGACTGCATTTTTGCAGTTTTTTTTTTTTGGTACTTTTTGGTTAGCCGGGCGCCAGTGATATATATATATATACACACACATATATACACATATATCTACATACATATATATATATATATATATATATATATATATATATATATATATATATATATGTGTGTGTGTGTGTGTGTGTGTGTGTGTGTGTGAGTGTTCATATATCACTGGTGCCAGGCTAACCGAAAAGTACATTTTTTTATTCAAATGCAAACTATATTAATGGCAATATACTTCTATTTACTTCTACATATATGAAATTTCGTTCCGGCTGCTTATAACTCGAGTTCTGCTGAATGCATTTTCGTAGAACTTAAACTAAGATAATTTTTAAGGGAAGGTTTTAATGTATAACATATCGTTCTACGTAGCTTAGTTATATAATTATTCTGGGAAGTTCTATAATCAGATCAATCCGATTATGAAAGATTAGCCTTTTTAAAAGATTTTGCCGAATGTATTTCGATGGAACCTATACTGTTAACTCTTTCAAGGGCGGTGTTTGCAAGGCGAGAACGCTTAATTTTAATTCCAAACTGCCAATTGGCACCCACAAATTTTTAATAAAATTTGCTTTTATAATATTCGCAATGAAAAGCTTTTAATCATTTTCAAATAGATTTGTTCGTAAAATCTGGTGTCAATCAAATATTTCAACATTTTAGTAAAAGAAGTACTTTGCCCTTGAAAGAGTTAAATAATTTTCTAGGGAACGTTTTATTATATAACGTTGCTTAGTTCTAGAATTATAGGGGGAAATTCGAAAATCGGGTGACCATTTTTTTTATCAAATATTAGCCTTTTCAATATTTGATTCCGATTATGAAAGATTAGCCTTCTAAAAAAGTTCTACTGAACGGATTTTGATGAGAATTGTATTGTTAGTTAGATGCTATTTCAGAAATGGTATTAATGTACTATATATTGTTGCTTATATCTACGTTGCTTAGTCCAACAGTTATGTGTGAAGGTTATATAGTCAAGTGAACCCGATTCCGAAATATTAGCCTTTTTGATAGTTTTTACTGGGCGTATTTTTTGCGACTTAATTGTTAAGTAGATAATTTGTAAGGATTGTTTTAGTATATTTTATATCGTTTTGTTGTTTTAGAATTATGTGGAAAAGTTCAATAATCAGATTATCAAAGATTAGTCTTTATAAAAACTTCTTCTGAATGGATTTTGTTAGTTAATTTGTTTGCATTGTTATTTCGATAATTTTTAGTGATGGTTTTAGTATATTGCATATAGTTTTATCATTCTTTAGAAAACCCTAACTGTAAATGGCCAAATAAAAGAGTTGGTCCTTAACAGCTAAAATTTTGACTGCACATTAGAAAATATAATAGCGCAATCGCGTCATTTTTCAGTAATGTGGAAGGATATTCCACGTAAATATACAGATTGCTTTCAAATACAAGGTCAAATTAAACGATATATTTCGTTTGATTCAGGGTTCATTTGTAGAAACCGACCAGCGCAGCGGGCGAAGAGGGCGCAGCGGGCGTAGCTTGCTAGTTTTCCTATAAATTAATGAAATCCAGTTGTTAAATTATTTTTGTTTTAGAAGTGAAGTTTCCATTTAAATTTATTGTAACAGTACAATGTTTAATTGAATAAAATAAGGTAAATCTAAGAAATTGCTAAGAAATTCCAAACATGTACAGGGAAACGCAAAAAAAATAAAATAATAATAAACAAAAAATAAAAAATAGATAAATAAATAAATAAATAAGAAAAAATCAGCTTTCAGAAATTCTAAAAATTGTTCCGCTATTCATATTATGTATCTTCGGGGTCCATCCTCCCACTTTCAGCCCTCCCACCCAAAGGGGGCACTTTTCTAAATTTTGCCGACACCTCTCATGTGATATATCGTTGGAAAAGTCTGTGAACGCTTAATCATAATATGCAGGGGGGGGGGGGTATTTTCTAAATTTTGCACATACCCCTCATGTGATACATCGTTGGAAAGGTCTGTGACCGCTTAATCCTATTATGCATCTCCGGTGTTCATCCCCCCTTTTGCCCCCCAAGCGCGATTAGCTTTCACCACCAGGGGACGCTTTCCTATATCTGTTCCTACGAGTCGGATCACGACGGGGTATGGCTCATTCGACTCGACATCAATAGAGCTTTCCGATTTTAGTTCGTTTTTTCACCACCAGGGGGCACTTTTCTATCTCTGGTTCTATGGGCTAGATCACGACGGGGTACAGTTCATTCGACTCGACATCTATAGCCTTAACGATTTCAGTGCCCGAGGTTCATACAGAACAGATTGCGCTACCTGGTGGTGGAAGATGGAACTTGAGCGTGCGCAGCACGACTGCTATACGGTGCCGAAGGCAGCGGGGACTCGTGTCGGAAGTTAGTTTGGTTAGAGGTTTATACTATTCGATTTGCAAATTAAGGGATTATCCGGTGCCGAAGGCAGCGGAGAACCAGGTCGGAGGTTCATTCGGTTCGAGGTTTTACAAGATTCGAGGCCCCGATATAAATTAGGGGTCCGCTAGCGGGCGAAGCCAGCTAGTGCTAATAATAAAAGAGCGTGATATCACGTTTGATTTCAAATGCAGCGCTGACACGCTATGTACGTATTGCATTTTTATTCATTTCATCGATAAGTCAGTGATATTTTTTAACGGGGGATAGCAAGTATTATAACAAGCCACATTTAGTATGTTGTTATTAGTTTAATTTAAAAATCTACTGGTATTTCTAGTTAACCTTTTAAACAATGACTGAAAGTAAAATGTAATTTTAAATTATTTCTCATGTTTAGATTATTTAAATTATGTTTATTCTGTTTAAAAAAAAAGAAATGATATCTACAAAAACAACTTTTCAAAAGTAAAAAAAAAGCCAAGCGTAAAAAAAAAAAAAAGTTGTGGCTAAAAAATGGTGTGATATCAAATTTCCAAGCTATTATATTACTTTTTTAACTTTTTTCCATTAAATAAGTTATCATATATATAAGTCGAGTGCCTACATATATGTTAATAGAAATCGTTTTCTCCTGTACTAAATACATCCTAACGAGTTTCTGAAAATTCAACTTTTTTCAAATTATGCATGATGGGCTTGGCGGCCATCTTTTCATATTTCTAAGCACCCAAATTTCTAAAGTAAAAGCGTAATATGTTTGCAATGTAATATGTTTATAACAATTTCGAACTTCAGATTTTAACTACGGACAGATAAATTATATAAGACTGATATTTTGAGAAATTGATTTTTACTAGTTTGAAATTATTAATTACTGTAAAAAATAAATCATAAGATGAATCTTTAAGATAAGTCATCATTATCTTAAGACACAATTTTCAGATCATACAAATCTATAAATGAAACGCTTAAAATATTTGCTTAAATAACAATTTTGAACTTCGGATTTTAACTACGGATTTGGATGCTTAGAATTTTGTGAATAATATGCAAAGATTGCCGCCAAGCCCATCATGCATAATTTGAAAAAAATTGAATTTTCAGAAACTCGTTAGGATGTATTTAGTACAGGAGAAAACGATTTCTATTAACATATACGTAGGCACTCGACTTATATATATGATAACTTATTTAATGGAAAAAAGTTAAAAAAGTAATATAATAGCTTGGAAATTTGATATCACACCATTTTTTAGCCACAATTTTTTTTTTTTTTTACGCTTGGCTTTTTTTTTACTTTTGAAAAGTTGTTTTTGTAGATATCATTTACTGAAATCAAGTTAATTGCAGTTGGCCATTTTACAAGTTGAAATGGCTTATCAAAAATATTTTTGAGGGAACAAAAAAACATTTTATAAACGTTTATGCCATTATCGGTTAACAGAATAAATAGAAGGTAAAAAAAACAATAATTCTCGTAATTATTAAAAAATAATTTTATTTTCAAACCATAACCATCTTCTGTTATGACGTCACAGTTTTATAACAATCAGTATAAAACATTTTATGTTGAAAAAAAAAGCATTCTGTAATACTCTCACTAACTACAATTTTTTTTTATTGTATCAAAAAATATATACATTTAATGATTAAATATTCTAAAAGTAATGATATGTATGTAAAACATTTCTAAATATCATGACTAACTTTTTAGTTCTCTTCTTCATTAAAACCCTCTTCAATTATGAATCAAATTGATTTATGATTATTTTAATTCTGAATTGGAAGTGGCAATAATGCTAATAATTTTATTTTTAAACTAAAGTTTATCAATAGCAAAATCTTCAAACATACACACACATGCATGAATAAATGATTGATTTACCATTTTACAAAACGTTGAAAATTTGTGCGTAATTTTTTTTTGCTTTTATTAACCATGCATTAGATATGAAAAGGGATCAGTTTGAATCAGAGTTTGAGCGCGAAACTAGTTAGGTCTGTAAATTTTATGCCAGTCCACAGGCTCGGGCGGATTCAAGATAAAAAAATTTAATTTATTTTATCACAAATTGATAAGAGCGAAAAAAAAAACTTGCTATTTGAGAAACAAGAATGTACTCTAAGTTTCTTAAAGTGTTTTAAATAAATTTAAAAATTTGTTTGAAATGGAATTGAGTTGTTATTGATGGGACAAAAGGAGAAATATTGAAGCCCTGATTTTGAAGCGTGTGCATGGTCAGTGTTAATAACATAAAAAAGACGTGGGATATCCTTTGTCTATCGTTTCTTTCTGTTTGAAGCCCTTTTCCAAAATAATTGAGAAACATAATTCACGCCTTTTTGCCATAGTTGTACAATTATATTAAAAAAAATAATATAAGAATTTTGATTTCTGCCAATGGTTGGGTATAAATAACAAATTTGTTATTTTAAACCGATTTTCAGGGACATGAAAAATCACGAAACGTGAAAGCGTATTTAGGATTAATATATATTTCTATGTAACGAGATATATTTAAATAACAAAATAAATCTTTAAACAATTTTAAAATCTTATTAATGATTTTCTGCTGCCTACTGTCGGACTCAGGTTCGCATTTAGAGTCACTGGGTTTGGGCTCCAAAAAAAGAGGTTGAATGCATGAATGCCTAGATTTCTATCATGATTGTATTTTCTAGGAATGCTAAAAGTACTTACGAAACTAAAAAAAAAACATGCAAAAATTCGTTTTCGTAGACAAGTTGTGTGCAAATGAATATGAACTCTTTTTAAATGATCAAATGGAAATTTGATTTTTAAAGTTAATTTTATAAAAACGGTGATTTTGTTCATTGCAATATTCGAAAGTGGAGGGGGGGGGGCTCCCCTCGGCCCCCTTAACGCTCGGCCCCTTCTTGTAACTGAAATATCTCGATACCAGAAGCAGTGCAAATTCTAATATTCGAGAGCAAATTAGAGCTAATTGAGAGCTAAATTTTGGCATATTTGAAATTTCAATATTCGGAAGTGGGGGGGCTAGCGTTAACTTAGTCCCCCCCCCACAACATTCTAATTGGAATATCGCGGTACATAACCAGAGCAAATTTTAATATTAGAGAGCAAATTAGAGCTAATTGAGAGCTAATTCCTGGTAACTTTGAAATTTAAATTTTCGAAAGTGTGGCAGGGGGGGTCAAATTAACGTATCTGTAAAAAAGTTTTATAGAATCAGAAACTATGCATAGACATTTAACCATCTTTCATAGGCACATACTTGATTATTTTTTAGTAATAAATAATCGTTGTATATCGCAAATTTGTTATTTTTTAGCGAATTTATAAAGCGCACTACCATTGTGACTGACACAAAGCTGAACTGTGGCAAAAATCAGACCTTGTAATAATCCTACAAAGAAAATAAGAAAGAAAGAAAGAAAATCCCTGGGAAGATACTTTTCACAGAATTTTCTAGTTGTTTTTGCCTTAATACCATTTTATTGGTCAGTGGACATGAAACATCAAATAATACTAAACCTTGCTCAGAAAAGCAATAAAACGATAAATTTTACTCCAACAAGTTCACCGACAGCTCTCGCCGCAGGCTTCTTTCGCGTACCTTCTAAACCCCTCTTTCTAAACCCCTTCCATAGCAATAAACCTGTGAGGGTGGGGTTCGTATTTGTCCATTTCAAACCTGGAAGATGACAGTATGAGAGTCCTACACAACCCCCTGTATTTCACTGTCTTAATTGCTTTCCACTGGTAAGGAATTTGACTAGAATGGAACAAACCCTTTTGACACCCCGCGCAGTGGTTACCCGAGACGGGTCTTGGAACCCCTGGCACAATCGTATTAGTATTAAAAAAAAAAAAACACTTATAAGCAAACACATTCCCACATGACCAGATCAGACCAAACAAGTGTGTGTAGGAGATAAATAGACATACTCCTATTATCTCTTACTTTGCACAAGAGAGAAATTTAATGTTCGGAGGTCAAAGGAGTTCTTTGTGGTTACCAGTGTTCTCTCTGCAATCTATATCAAAGGTAACATGGGAAAGATTCCCGCCTAAAAATAAATTGACCGGATATTGTTTACAATGGTTGCCGCTAAGAAGAGAGAGTGGGCAGCATCTAATGTAAGATTATTAAAACTAGATTGCATTTTAAAATACAAATTTGAAAATCACGCGCTATTTATTGTTCTTATAAAACGTCTTGATAAATCACAATTCTAAAATTTGTGAACATAAATTTCACATTTATTTATTTAAAAATCCTAGGTATAAATTGCATGTAATAAATCACATATATATACAGATTAAAAGAGTGGCGAAGGAATGTTTTTAGTAATTTGTACAAGTACAGCCGTTAAACTAGTCGTACTGCAGGCAAGTACTAGGGAAACTTTTAACATAATTAAAACAGATGTCGGCGGTAACCGAAAAAAAAAAAAAAAAAAAAAAGCGACCGGGAAAAAAAGGTAATAAAAAAATGACAGAAAGAACAAGAACGGAAAAAAGTAATCGGAAAAAAAGTGACAGAAAAAACAAGAGCGGAAAAAAGTAACCGGGGGGAAAAAAAGTGACCGGGAAAAAGATTACAAGGAATTGATAAATAAATTTTAAAAACGAACGAGGTAACCAGAGCCGCACAAAGGGTGGTGCGAGTGCCCCCGCACCAGGCGCCATGAATTAGGCTAGTCGCGGGTAGGCTTATCGGCGCCTTCAGTTGTGATTATGAATGCGCCGATGGTGTGTAACAATGTTTTTCACCAGGCTGATGGTGTTGCTGCGGTACAGGAGATAACAAATGTATGATTTATATCATTTCTTTAGACGAATATTTGATGTAAAAATTTGTGAATTCTTTTAGCAATAGTGTAAAAAAGTGGGAATATTCGCGTATGAAAATGCTCGTATTCATCACTACTTGATTTTTGAACGCGAATATTCGCATACGAAAATACTCGTTTTAATCACTACTTAATTTTTTACATATAATTGAATTGATTATGATTGTGAATATTCATAGTTATGTTCGCGAATGTAAAAAATAAAGTAGTGATGAATACGAGCATTTTCGTACGCGAAAATAGTCTCTTTTTTACACTATTGCTAATACCATTCACAAATATTTACAGCAAATATTCGCCTACGGGAATGATATAAATCAGACTTTTGTTACCCCGTTAGTTTTTAACACTTATTTATCAATAACGTCAATATTTATAAATTTTTTATCACTTTTTTTCCGATTACTTTTGTTTTCCGGGGACTATTTTTCCTAGATTCAGATATCGGCAAATACCGAAAAACTGTTCCTATATATATTTCAAATGACAACAACGACTTTACGTTTATTTTTAATTAAATATATATATATATATATATGGCTATACGTCATTTTTTAACAAAAAGGGAAGAACATGAAAGCAGTAATAAACATCTTAATAATTCGTTTATAATATTTGGATATTTTAAGTTGCAGGAGCGGCCGTAAAAGTAATCACGGCGCCCTGGAGTAGATTTTTTTTGCTCTTGTCTCTAAACATGATACAGGAAATTACTGAAATTTTAACCAGGTATTTTTCATATTTTATGTCGCTTCGTTGATAACACCCCAAAATATGTTATTTTCAAATTATAAACAGAAATTTATTCATCATGGAAAATTTATACATATATTTTTTAAATGACAATAAAAGCACATACTAGCTTATATAATGAGTATAAGTGTACTTATAAAAATTTTATGACCGTACGAGTTGTAGACATAAAAAGATGAATCGAATCCTTAAAAGCATAATATTTTGAGAAAATGCATATTTTCTGTCTCTTTTAACTGGTCAGAGTTTAGGATGAGCTATTATGTTAAAATACAATTTCAAAGTTTCTAATTAACATAGAGATGAAAACAACATATTTTTGGAAAGGCAATTAAAGAAATTTAAAGAAAAACTTAAAAATACAATAAATTCAAATTATAACATTTCTAATAGTTTGTTCCGGTATCTCATTACTTTTAATTTAAAGGTATTCTTAAAATCATAACTGGCTACTTTCTGACATATTTCCCAATTATTTTTTATTAAAACATGCAAAGAGCTTGCAGACATATTTACCAAGAAATTGATTAGTGTTATTCATTTCAGAAAATGTTCTTCAACTGTACATTTTAAGACGATTTTCCAGACGCGACAGATCATTAAAAAGGTAGTGAGTCAAGAAGCAATCTTATTATCATTCAAATGCAGACGTTTCTACAATTAAGCAAAACTAGGCGAAAACCTAGGGAAGAAAAATGATGGAAATAATTTTAGGGGAAAGAGGCGGCTTTAATATTTACGGCACCCTGGCCGAGATTTTTTTTTTTTTTTCCCCTGTGCTTCTTACAAGTATTATAACCAACTTCAATCTAAAGTAGTTTTTTACTCCTTAGTTTTTACATCCAAACCTGGCGCTTGCCTCCACCCCGCAACCCTCTAAACCCGGCATTTATCTTCAAAGAGTAAATCGAGAATATGTCAGAAATTTTCATGCTGATTAACAAGAAGAAAAAACGACTGTACCTGTAGTCGCCATCTTGTCCTTCCGTCTGTCCGTCTCTCCACTTATAACATCGCAAAAACTACACAACCGAATATATAATCGCTGGCAGAATTTTGTCGCGTCATTTCAAATGTTATAAAAATCAAATCAAAACTTAAAAATATATTAATAAAAATATTTATTAAGTAATTTTAATATTTTTTTTTTAATCGGTACTTCCTTCTTATAGCAGATTCCGAAGAAATTATGAGGAAATTATTTCCTGTATTTTAAAGGTAATCCATTTTCAAATAGTAACTTGGATAATAGCTGCCACTGAGAGAGACTTTTTGGGTGCGTTCTTAATTATATAAATACATAGCACGTATAGTCGTCGTCTGGTCTGTCCGTCAGTCCGCATATAACAGCGCAAAAACTACCCAACCGAATACTTTGAATGTTAATATATATAATCTCTGCAGAATTTTTCGAGTCATTTTCCCTTTCATGAAAATCGAATCAAAACTTAAAAAGATATTATTAAAAATACTTATTAAGTAATTTGATTTTTTTTTAAATCGGTACTTCCTTATTATAGCAGCTTCTGCGGATTATTCGTCAAGCGACCGAGATGTATCGCCAAGTTATCTCACAGGTATTACGTTATAGTCATATATGACGTATATCACATTTTATAACCTCTATGACCAAGTTTTAGTCACATTCTTTATTCTATTAAATCATACGTAATTAATTCAGTGATACCCATGATAAGTATTTATTCTAGGTTGTTATGATGATTACGTCCTACTTAAGATGGAGTCCTATTACTTCTGTATTACCGAATTTAGAAACCGAATCTGTATACTAAAATTGTTTAAGCATAGCAGTCTTATAATCTACCGACAATTTTTTGGATAGATGTTTCCGGAGAAATAGATATTAAATGGAAAAGAGTCTAAATATGGATTTCACGTTCTGAAATTTTCAAAGCTAGGCTTAAGTTTCCCAATGGTATTTTCAGTAAATGTCAAAAGATAAAATGTTGCCAACTTAAAATATACTTATTTTATTACGGAAATTAATTATATTATAATAATAGACGATATAATTAATTTTACTGAAACTAGTTATAGTACGAAAGTACCTTATTTGTCACGTTTGACGTACAATTTCCAACTTGTTCCTATATAGGAAGTGGTTTCCGCGATATGCAAATAGCATTGGAGAATTGTTCTTTTTTAGCTCACAGGCTATCAAACCCTGAGAGCTAATGTGCCCGCCCGTTCTGTATGTATGTATGTATGTATGTACGTATGTATGTATGTATGTACGTAACGCGATAACTCGTGATAGAATTATCCGTTTTGCTTCAAATTTTGTTTGCAGGTTCAATCTGATAAGGCGCTTCCCTGATTAGTTTTGGGAGTTCATTGGTTAAGTATAAAGGGGGGAAAGGGGGGATAACTCCCCCTTAATTTAGATAAATGTGTTTTTCATGCAGAAGTATCCGTTTTTCTTCAAATTTCGTATATAGGTTCATTGTGATAAGGTGCTTCCCTGATTATTTTTGGGAGTTCATTAATTAAGTATAAAGGGGGGGGGGAAACGGGGGGATAACCCCCTTAATTTAGATAAATGGGTTTTTCATGCCGAATTATCCGATTTTCTTCAAATTTTGTATATAGGCTCATTGTGATAAGGCACTTCCCTGATTAGTTTTGGGGGTTCATTGGATAAGTATAAAGGGGAAAACGGGGGGCTACCCCCCCTTATTTTAGATAAATGTGTTTTTCATGCAGAAGTATCCGTTTTTCTTCAAATTTCGTATATAGGTTCATTGTGATAAGGTGCTTCCCTGATTATTTTTGGGAGTTCATTAATTAAGTATAAAGGGGGGAAACGGGGCGATAACCCCTTAATTTAGATAAATGGATTTTTCATGCAGAATTTTCCGATTTTCTTCAAATTTTGTATATAGGCTCATTGTGATAAGGCACTTCCCTGATTTGTTTTGGGGGTTCATTGGATAAGTATAAAGGGGGAAAACGGGTGCTACCCCCCCTTAATTTAGATAAATGGGTTTTTCATGCAGAATTATCCGATTTTCTTTAAACTTTGTATATAGGCTCATTGTGATAAGGCACTTCCCTAATTAGTTTTTGTTGTTCATTGGGTAAGTATAAAGGGGGGTAAACGGGGGACTAATCCCCCTTAATTTAGATAAATGGGTTTTTCATGCAGAATTATCCGATTTTCTTCAAATTTTGTATATAGATTCATTGAAGTAAGGCGCTTGCCTGATTAGTTTTGGGTTTTCATTTGTTAAGTATAAAGGGGGAAACGGGGGGGGGGGGGCTCACCTCCCTTAATTTAGATAAATGGGTTTTTCAAGCAAAATTATCCGATTTTTTTCAAATTTTGTGTATTAATTCATTGTGGTAAGGCGCTTGCCTGATTAGATTTTGGGGGTTTATTGGTTAAGTATAAAGAGTGGGAACCAGTGCTTATCCCTCCCCCCTTAATATATTGTCGATTTCTTTATTTTTCGAGTGGCATTATTCTTTGAAAAAATAGCATAATATACAATTTGTGTGAATAGCCTGTGAGCTCAATGCTCTCAGTTTAACTGGGCAGTTTTCTTTTTTGTTATTTATTTGCCATCTTGTAATCATAAACGACCCTTTTTTAACTATTTGTCAATACACATCTACTTGTCTCAGTTTTTTCTTTTTAATTCTTCAGCTGCAAGATATTTTTACCCAAATTTCATCACATTTTTTGTATCAAATAACAAGTCTTCATTTCGCGTCATCTTCGCCTGAGGCGCATGCCTCGCTTGCCCCCAACCAACACCTACTTGACTACAAAAACAAGTAGGTGTTGCCCCGACCCCCACCCTCCCATTCAGTTTCGGCGAATATCCGTTGACATCTAATATATGAGCAGGACCTGATTAATGCACGGGCCTCCGGGACCTCGGCCCGGGGCCCAACAATTTCAGGGGCCCACAAATTATGAAGCTGATTTTTTCCCCCTTAATCAAATATATTTCAAATAATATAATACAATTTTATAAAATATGAAATGTAAAATTTAAATATTCTGAATGACTCATTAAAATTTTTAGAAGCTTTTAAGCTAGGCATTTTTACTTGAAAAAGTGAATGACCAAGAACCGAACATGGACTTTACTCCCGCTTGATAACTTGGAGTTTGAATGGAGCTTGAATGGAGTTTTTATGTGCATGGTTTTTTAAACCCTGCACATTTTTTTTTAAATTAAACTTTTGATTTATGATTAGTATATATGCACAATTTTTTTTCCTTTTCTGATAATTGCAATTTAGTATTTTGAAAAATTGATAAATACTGTGAAACCTTGATTATATGCTCTTGGAATTTGCGTTTTCCTGCATGTAAATTTTCTCACAATTTAAGTTTTTCCACTTTTTGCATTTTATATTTTGGTCCCTGACGTAAAAACAAAGTTTTACTGTAATAAAAAACCTCCATATTTAATTTTTCTGTAAAAGTTCTTTTCGATTTGAGATTACCTATAATTTTCAAAACTTGCTGTATCCAGAAAATCAAATTTGGGGAAAATGCAAAAAACTGCATACTATTCATTTTCTTGATTATTCTTCTAAGTTAAATTTTTTTTGTAAACTTTCACCCAAACAACCTTGTCAACTCATCAAATAAACCTACTTTTTTTCCTGAAAATGTCGCCGGGAATGGGGAGCCCAAACTTTTTAACAGGCCCTGGGTCCAACTTCAGCTTGATCGGGCTCTGTATATGAATCTAATATTGTATGAGATGTCAATGCGAATATCTTATAATGTACTATTATTCTCCTATTGTAAGAAATTTTAGAAATTTAAGTTAGACCAATAATATTTTAGGTGCGTGAGGGAGAAATTTCGTTGTCTTATAATGGTGAAGCTAGTTATTTCCAAAACAAGTATTCCATGTTTTTTTTTCTGTTTGTTTACACAGATAAATAACCTTCGTATTGTAGGATAAAAAACGGCATAAAGATTATAAGTTAAGTTTTATTTCGATGAAAGGTAGAAATAAATAAATTATATATATATACCGTATATAGTCGTGTATAAGTCGAAGAATTTTAGATAAAATTTGGGAGTTGAAAATGGGGGGTCGACTTATACACGAGTTAGTAAAAAAAACAAAAAATAAAAATAAAAATAAATAAATACTTACTCAATTGCCGATATTCAAGATATTTAAAGACAGAAAATAATACATATCAAGGAATCATGAATCTAAAAACCCTTATTGTTTTCATTTAAAAATTAAAATTGTTCAATGAAACTTATGGAAATGTAAGTTATTGTTCAGAATCTGCATATTCATACAGCTCAGGTAATAGGGAATCTGATATTTCATTGTACATATCCTCAGATTCGAATTCCATGCTTATCAACGACTCATCGGAATCTGAAAAATAATCTTTTGATCCGTCCATATCGTTGCTAATGCAGCATTTTTTTTTTTTTAATACTCAATTACAAATAATTTTTTAATGTACTACCAGAAATATAGTTCGACTTATACACGAAAATTAATTTTTTTTCTCAAAATTTTGCGTAAGAATTTGGGGGGGGGGGGGGTCGACTTATACACGAGTATATACGGTATATTATACGCTATATGGCCAAAAATCACCGGGCACTTTCAATTTTAGACGTTTTGTCGAATAACTAGAGAAATATTTTACGAATTCTTCTAGAACATCGGTTATATAAAGACCGTTTTTGACCTTACATTTTTCAGTGAAGGATTGATCACGATGGTAATTAAGGGCCCAACAACAAATTAAATAAAATAATGATATTTGGGCTCGCCCTGTAAAATAAAATGCTCGAAATGATCTGTAGCTGCAGCACCTGAATATGTGGATAATGTACAACATTTGTGTAGGAATAGCACTTATATTTTTCAAGATATAAAGGTTTTTTTTATTATTGTTATTCAAGAAATTTTCGCTTGTTTTCTTTGTTTATAGAATGCAGGATTTTCAATGAAATTTAACGTCACTCTTACAAAATTTGACAAAAGTAATAGAAACAACATAGTACAATTAGAATATAAATATATGAAATAGTTTAAATATCAGCAGGTGTACAAAATAACCTTTAACTGCGCATGCGGCACTATACCGATGATTTTTTTTTTTTTTTTTGCATGATTTGGAAGTGAACTCTATACAGCAATTCATACAAAAAGGCCAGTCGAGTATACTGAAAATTCAGAAAGATATCGGCGATGGAGTGAGCTGAATTTCAATTGTTTTCTAAAAGTAATTGGGGAATTTTTTTCAACAAATTGTCGCTTTTATTTGTTTCTTATTTACATTTATTATGTATCCTTGGAGTTCCCTCTCCCCCCCCCCCTTTTTTTTTTTTGGCCTACAAAGTAAGTTTGCAAGTATTAATAACGGAAAACAATTTCTTTTAGAACGAAACTGTAAGGCTTGTAGTATTATTTACTCAAGACAGAGTTATTTCCTTCCTGGTCTTCAGGAGAGGAAGACAAATCTCCCTTTCTATTGAAACCCCCATTCAAATGCCTGGGAAAGTTTCCGGTTTCATTCTTCAACATTTTCTAAGAATTGGATCAGGGACAGCGCCCGTAATCGTTCAAGGTCACTTGCTAGTGCAGAAGACTAAGAAAAAAAGCATTTTCATTTGTTTTATGAATGGATAACTTTTATTTACTTTTATTAACTTATATACTTTTAACTTAATAAATTTATCTTTAAAAAATATTATAAAGCAATTGTAAGTAAATTGAAAGAATATTTCTTATTTTCTCAAGTTTTTCCTTCAAAATATAATTTTTAACTTTTTATAACTTATTATTTCAATTTATCGTCGTATGTGGAACGTTAAACTAAAAGTTTAATGGGTCATTTAAAGGGGTCAGATAGACAGCAAATTAAGTATAAATTTTATTTAATATTTAAGTCAGGCATGTCAAACACGTGTCCCGCGGGCCACAATTGGCCCGCCAAACACTTATCTGTGGCCCACGAAGCCTTTGACATTTTAGTTGTTAGTTAACTCAGAAACTTATAGGGCTTATAAATTTATATTATACTCCTACGCGTATGCTTAATCATCGTCAATATAGAAAATATCTTGAAAATATTGGAAGTGAAGAAAAGCAGATTTACCTTCTTATAGAGATATTTGACGGCTTTCCAATATAAAATTTTAACTGTTAATTTCGAACTGTTAAAAATGAACACAGTATATTACAATAAGCCACTTATTAATAATCTCGAGTTTGAACGCCTTTGCTGCATTAATTTTTACAGGGTTATCCAAAAGATATGCGTTCTTTTTAGGTGCGTTCGTAATTATATAAATACGTAGCACCTATTGTCGTCGCTTGGTCCGTCAGTCTGTCCGTCCGTCCGTCCGTCCGTCTGTCCGACGTCCGTCCGCATATAACAACGCAAAAACTACCCAACCGAATGGTTTAAAATTTAAGATATATTATCTTTGCAGAATTTTGTCGAGACATTTCAAATTTTATTAAAATCGAATTAAAACTTTAGGAGATATTAATAAAAATATTTATTAAGAAATTTGAATTTTTTATTTTTTTTAAATCGGTGCTTTTTTGTTATAGGAGCTTCGGAAGTTTCATCGTCAAGCGACCGAGATACTTATTTTATGACAGAAATGAATCTGCAGACGATATAATTCATTTCACAGAATTAAAAATCATCTAGATCTGAATATTTATATAACTAACTATAGTACGAACGCACCTCATTTGTCACGTTTGACGTACAATTTCCAACTTGTTTAATTTGTTGACAGTCCCCTATGTGGTTTCGTGAAAAAATCTTCGCAGAAATATATAACCTATACTATACTCTTTACACACTTGCAGTTTCCGGTTAATTCCTCATGTATTTTTCTAGATAGTTAACAAAACGTCTAAAATCGCAAGTGACCGGTCACCTTTGGCTCTTTGGCAATGTTGTGTATTTTAGAACATAGAAGATATTAAGATTTTTCGATGAATGCGAGCTGAATATTTTTTAAAAGAAGATTCGTTATTTTTAAGCCAATAACCGAAATATTTTTTGTGTCCCTGTAAATGAACGATAAACGGCATGCAGACCATGTTTTACATTAAGCATATTGTACTGCATTTCAGTGCTGTATATCAATTTCAGTATATTTCAACTAGTGTAACATCATTAAAATAGATTGCCAAACGATTTTTGCTCCCATACACCAAAATAAAATGGAATTTATTAGTGTTCCTGTAAACAAACTGTACAGGCTATACCTTCATTTTCAGTACCGAACATGCCGTAGTATAAACCTCAATATCATTTATTAATTTTACACGGCAAACCGAGAATATTTACGCAAGGTAGAGGACGTCCATATAGATAGACGGCCAGAAAACCGAAGTCACTTTCCAAATATTGAAAATTGTTAAAAAAATTGTACAAAGAAACCACAATTTGTAATCCAATATATATATTTATAGATATATATATAACTCCAAGATTTAAACATATATATATTTTATATTCACAACATTATTTTTTATTCAAACATGCAATTTTGTACGTTTATCGGACATTTATTTTTCATTTATACTTGAAATAGTTAAAATGAAGAATAAATATTTTCAGGTGTCTTTAAAATGTATCGAACGAAGTTTAAATTGATTTCTATGATGAGTCGATTTTAAATGTAAATAATATATTCATTTTGTGTACCAATTAATACTAATTTTAAGATCTTATGCGTACGGATAAGATTTTGAAAAGCTTTGATATATCGAAAGGGCAGAAGTGTTTAGTTCTAGAAATTTAACAAAAAAAAAAAAAAAACTACAACATGGTGCACTCGAACAATTGCAAATAAAAATGTTGCTGTGCTTTCCTATAAAAAGGTACGGCTTTGAAAAATAGAGTATAGGTGTCATTTTACTGTTGCTTATACAAGAGGAAAATAAGAAGAGAAGAAATAATATTTTTTTTTTCTTTTATTTTACTCAAAAATTATAAAATATAAAAATTACAATATTTCGGAAATCCCAATATAATCCTATGGGATGTTCTCCTCAATTTTTCAATTATTGCTGTAACTTTTTGAGTTTTCAAGATTTCACTGGTCTTTTTTTATGAGCTGCCTCATAGTATTGACTATCAAATCATGACAAAAAAATCGTTGCTACAGTTCGCGCATGCGCAGTTAAAATTTATTTCATACAAATACCCATATCTCATCACATATTCAATATATTAATATTTTAATCACAGCATACTATTTCTACGATTTTTTTGCCAAGTTTTTGGAAAGCGGTGTTAAATTTGGCTGAAACCTTTGCATGCTATAAAAAAGAAAACCTTTTGAATTTTTCACAGAAACGTTAACATCTTCACGAATATACGTGTTATGCTTACACAAACGCACATAAATGTTGAATAGGACCTACATAGTCATTTACTACAGTTGCAGACCATTTTTAGCATTTTATGTTACTTGGGTGATCAAAAATATTATTTTATTATTAAAATTATTATTGCCCGCTCCCCCCCTAATTATCCTCGTGACAAAATCTTCACTGAAAAAAATGATGTCAAACATGATCTTCACAGTTCAAGGGCATTCCGGGCATTTCCTCACAAGTTTCAGTAAGATATTCGACGAAACGTCTGAAATTGGTCACTGCCCATTAATTATGGACAATTAGAGCTGAACTGGGCAGTGTATATATGTAATTGAACAATTTCAATTTTTACACATCCGAATAGGAGTATATACTTTCAAATATAATTTGTCTGTAAATTGTATATTATTTTATTGAATGTTTATACGATTTTTAAAATAAATTTTCAAGCGTGAACTATTTTAAAATCAATCTTTATCGCGTGCAGCGCGATTACGAACAATTAGTCCGTTTGCACTTAAAACAATATAAATTTGTTGGCTAATAGTTCAAAACAAAATTAAAAGTTCAACAAAAACAAAAATAATCACATACTATAGATAAAACTCAAATTTAAAAGACATGTTATCGAGCTACACGCTGAAATCGCTGAAATAATCGGGGGACAAGGGCTGCAGTAAGAAGCGAAATCTTTGGTGATTTCTTCACATGTTTACACTTGGCATGCGGCTAATACGAAAGCATCGTTTTTAATAAGTTTCAAAATTGCACTTCAATACATTATTTATTTTATTGATTAAAAAAGGGGCTTTTTCGTGTTGTCACTGGGGAATCTAAAAAAAATATATATCAAAATATATATCAAATATCCTATATGTTCTGCACCTAGGAAACTCGGACTGGACCCCCTATTTTAAATAACAAAGTAAGTGTTAGACATCTGTACAGTTCGGTTTATGTTAAATCCGAACCCAACAATTCTATATCAAGTCAACCCGAAAACCGTTCCTAACCAGACAAACAAAATTAGTTGACCCGTGACCAGACTCGAATGCTTCAAAATAATTTTCCTGAACCCGAAATGAAAGAAATTTATCCCATGTTTTAATGCAATGATGGAAAAGTAGTCTTTAATTATATCTCTAGTATCACTATTATCTTTTAAGTAGAAAAATCAATTACTACATTCAAACATATAGTTTTCCACCTGAAAAAATAATTTGGAGATTCTTTTGAGTAATTGGATTAACACGAACACGGACTGCAAGTGTCAATATCCAAGCCGAATATGAAACAATGAAAGTGAGCCTTACCTGAACCCAGGGCCGTAGCTAGGGGGTGCCAGGGACTGCTCAGCACCCCCTGAAAATTTTTGAGCCCCCCTGGGAAAGTTTTGCCAAGGCCGCCAAATGAAATTCTGTTTCAAAAATCCAAATGAAACTCTGTACAAAAATTGAACTTAGTTTTGGGGGCTCTTTACAGTTTTGCATAAATGCTAAACTGTAGTATTTGTTTAAAAACTGCAAATAAGTGCTTCAACAGTCACGCATCCTATCTGCACATACTCAGAATTAGCAACCTGTTGCTGATGCAAACATTTACTTTTGCATTAGTTATATACTGAAAATTTTCATTTTGCAGCGTTTTCCATTATTAGCATAAAACAAAGTTATTCTAATGAGTTATAGCCAATTTAAATACAAGTGATTTTAGCTTTTGACTGGACACAAAAATAATTTTGAAATGCAAAATACACCCTTGATTATTCTAATGTCTTTTATCATATAATAACATAACTTTAGAATCCTGAAGGGCAGGAAATATTCAGAAAAAAATTAAAGGTTGCAACTCTTTTGAAACAGGTGAAACAGCTTTTTATTTACTTTTTGACATCATCACTTATTATTTCACTAGTATACACTGAAAATTTTCATTCTGCAGCCAATGATGTAGTAGTAAAAAAAACAGAGGGTATACCTTAAAAAGTATATGCTGTAGTGATTTTGAGAAGAGGGTATACGGTATTCCTTAAGATAATCCAGAAGGTATCTGCAGCTTTTAATTTTCTTAGCATCAAATACAGTTATTATAACCATAGTGAAGAGAAACATAAGAACCAAGAAACATAGTGCCTACACTATGAATATGCACTAATTTACTTTTCTATATAATACTTTGATCATATATATCTGTGTGCGTGCGTGCATGTGTCAGAGAGAGAGAAATAGTATGAGCCCCCCCTCTACATTTTCTTGAGCACCCCCTATTGTTTACTTCTAGCTACAGCCCTGCCTGAACCCGACCCGAAGTAAAAAAAATAGAAGTCAACCCGACCGAGCCCGAACACAGTGTTGGGTAAAATTTGGTTATCTATGTTCATTTTTCCAATTAAAAACTAAAATGAAATTTAGCTATACAACTGTATACTAATTTTACATAATTGCATTAAAATATGGAGTACTTTTCCTTACTTCGGGTTCGGGTTGTTTTTGGGTGAATGTATGTCGGGTTCAGATCGGGTTGTGGGTTGATGAAAATGTTTTGGGTTGAAAAATAATTATCGGATATAATCCGACGAATTCTAATATCCATATATATGTATATTTATATATATCCATATATATGTATATTACCAGTTTGCCCCCCCCCCCCCCTCCAATTCTCCTATTTTGCATGCTTAAAGACAAAATCCGTAATAGAATATAGATACACAAGTTTAATTTCGCTATTTAAAAAGGCTAGAAGAACATCATTATTTATGTTTAGCGACGATAATTGAAAAGTGCATATGTACGTAAAATTGAGAATAATAGCGAAAGCGTAGAAATTTGGAGTATCTTATAATTGGGTGGCGAAAAAATGGCATCCAGAATAAAGGATTCCTGTAAAATAGGGCAATTGCCACAAAACTAGTTAAACTATACTTATTTAGGAAGCATAAAATAAAACAATGAGGTAAGTGTGATCGAAGATCGCTCAAAGGGTTTCGTTTAATATTCCTTTCAAAACACTTTATCCTTTCTTTAATAAATTCAAACAAATTTCATTTAGCAACAACAAAAAAAAGTCATGTTTTTTATAAAGTAAAAATTTACCGGTCTATTTTTTCGAATATCTAAACTAGCCAGATAGCGGTGCAAGCCCGCTATTATATTCTGTCATAATAATATCCGTCATACGGACTAAATGCAATATTTAAAACAAGAACGAAAAATCATGCGTCAAGCATAGATTATGTAACACTTTCCAACGCTTCCAAAATAATTTTACAAATCATACCGTTTAATAAGCTGAAAGATAACATCTAAGTAATCCGAATACTTTTATTCAGCCCTGTATAGGATCTATAGATTTGTATAGATACTACATAGGATGTTAAATTTTAGTTCAGTTAGGAAACGCGTAGCACAGTTTAAAATTCTCCGTCTGGAGTTAAATAATGTGTTCGCGAACTTTTGTGCTTCCCTGTATAGGATATACAGAATTTATACACACCACATAATAGACAAAAAGCGAGTTAAAATTAAAATCGCGATCAGTAACTTAAAACGCACTTCCAGGAATTATTGTTAACTTACAGTAGAGAATTCTTTTGTGTGTCCCTGTAAATGAACGATGACTGCTGTACGCACACTATTCTGTAGTAAGCCTCTTGAAATACACCTTAGTGATATATATAAATTTCAATGCGTTTAAAATAGGGAAACATTATTTAAATAAACCGCAGACGATTTTTCTCCATAGACGTAATGTAACAGAATTCTTTTGACTGTCCCTGTAAAGTAACTATAAGTGCTATGCACACCCTATTCCATATTAAGCTTCTTCTAATGCACCTTAGTGATATATATAAATTTCAATGCGTTTAAAATAGTGAAACATTATTTAAATAAACCGTCAATGATTTTTCCCCATAGACCGCAATGTAACGGAATTCTTTTGAGTGTCTCTGTAAAAAAACTATAAGTGCCACACACTTCCGTTGAAATAGGGAACATGCTATAGATAACGACTATAACATATAAAAATTGCAGAGCAATCCGAGCATATTTACGGGAGTTAGAGCACGGCCAGACGGCAGACGGCCAGACGGCAGACGGCCATACGGCCAGACAAACCGAAGTCATAAACACTTTTCAACTACGTTGGAAAATGTTAAAAATAATTTCAAAATTAAACAAATTGTATACCTTCAAAATGTTAAAATATGCGAATATTTCCATAATCGGATTTTTATCACGATTCAATATGTTTCTCAAACTCATATATTTACTATTTATTCTCTATTATTTATATTGTTACTTGCTTTGTATTATTTTCAAACATCTGAAAAATTACATAAAAAACACACATAAACAACGCCTGCATTCAGCAAGTAAAGATACACAAATATTATAATACAGACATACATACAATAAATACAATAATCCAACATGGAGTGAAAAATTAGCCAGAGCCAGGAATCGAACCTGGGTCCACAGCGTTCCGGGCTGTCGCTCGGGAGTGGCTCAGTGGTCAGAGCGACAGCCCGGAACGCTGTGGACCCAGGTTCGATTCCTGGCTCTGGCTAATTTTTCACTCCATGTTGGATTATTGTATTTATTGTATGTATGTCTGTACTATAATATTTGTGTATATTTATCTGAAAAATTAGTTAAACTTCCCATATGACGTCAGATTTTCTTTTTAATTCTCTAATAACGTGATATAAATCTGCTTTGTTTACTTACTCATACTCATACTCCTTGTATTATTGGGAAATCTTAGACATTTTCCGTTTTATTACGACTATGGCGTCAATCAATTTTATTTCATATTTATCTTTTTTTTTTTTTCAATTGGTGAAACTTTTTATTTCATTTTCCTTTTTCACGTGGAAAACGTCTGATAGAAAATTAATTATTGTAGAAAGAATTTCATTGTGGATTTTAAATCTTTGGCATCTGCTATAACGAAATTGTTTCAATTTAATAGGAAAAGGCTGTTAGAATTTTGGTTTTTTATCTCTATTTATTAAAATAATACGAATTTTTCAAATTTTAATATTTTGAGCTCTTTACAGCTGGTATTCATCTATATACACGAAGTTTCAACTCTGTAAGTTATATAGTTTTTGAGAATGGCTCTGTGATAGACAGACAACGCAGCGGGAGTAATAGGGTTTCGTGAGATGAACGAAACCCCCCCAAAAAAGGCCTCAAAATTCAAATATCATGTATTTCTTACGTCGTTGGAAAAAATCCCACTTTTACACGTATAGAATATAGAAAAAAAGGTATAGGGTATAGTTATACAATTTGCTTTGCTGAACAATAATGGAGTTCGATCTTATGACACTTGTACATTGGACTGAAAGAAGATCGATTCAATTTTTAAAAAAACATTCTGTTGTTTATCCCGAACGAAAATGTGCCCTTTTCCGAATGGTAATGGTTACTTAAAGTTCCAATTACATTTTAAATAGCACTCACTGTAGCCTTGGGCGTAGGGTGAAAGAAGAGGAGTTTTCTCTTCCGCAATTCCGAGAAAACGTCATTATATGTTGTGAGCCATATATTGAAAGACCCTCTGCGGTGCTCTTTATACACTGACCCTGCCAAGGTTATAGAAACAGATAATATTCTCCTTTAAACTAATTTTATTTATGAGGAGTTGCAAAACGCTAAAGATTATGGCTTGATTTTCGCAAAAGCAAACTGTGTATGGCCCTAAGCGTCAGCCCCAACATTTAACCCTAAAACATCAGTGCTAAAGCCGAATTTAATTTTCATTTTCATTTTATTTTTGTTTTATAATTTTAAATGAGTACAGAATGAGAATGAGGTTGCAAAATCATGGGCGCGCCGACCCAGTGTGCCGCGAACACAGGCGCCAGAGCAGTAAATGCGCCAAAATTTTACTGCAATGCGAAAATATTCGAAAAAATATATATATTAAAATTAATTATTCTAAAATTATAGTTTTTTCAAACATTAGCTTAAACAAATTACTTATCAGATATATATTTTTTTAATTTATTTTAATCTGATCGTCTAGTAAGTGTTAGAGTAAGTAGTTTAGATTTTTTAAAAAGTCAAAACTAGAACTTTGCTTTTTTATTTAGACGACCTGCAATAATGAGACAGACATCAACTGTGGGGCAACTGGTGATTAGCTAATTATTGGAATGCCCGGCACAATTTCTGCAGAAACTTACGTTATAATCATCCATTATCCAACAATCAAAATTATTTTAAAAAGGATGTTGAAACATTTTTATAAAAAAATTCTAAAGTATAGTATTTCTTTTTATTTCTTATGTCTACAATTGCTGAATATAAAATAACAATATTAATTATAACTTGCACAGTTATATGACAATAAAGAATTCAAGACACTTAAAAAATAATATTAATGTAATTAAAATGAGAGAAAAGAAGATGGTTAAATAAAAGTATTAATTGAATTTCGACAAAGAAAAATAAATCCGATTTTTTTAAAATATCGCTTTGCAATTTAATGAAATAAAATAACTTTCAATTCATTAAATATGCAACTTCTTGATTCCGTTTAAGAAATGAACAATAAATAATACAAATTTTTAACTGCTTAAAAAGAAAAAATATATATATACTGCTAGCCTGACCTGGCTAGAAAAATCCGTGCAGCCCTCTAGTTTCCAATAGATCCCAACGTTGCATTTGATCTAACCAAGAAACAGAAAAAAATCCAGATACATAAAATGTTTTTACATGTCATCTATAGCTCCAATACTACATTAATACTTTAATAATAATTTAATATATATATTTTATTACAATTCTAACTGTTATATAATAATAACAAATAGAAAAATATTGAAATGTAAATTTTAAGAAAGACAACAGGAATAAGAAAAGCCAAATTTCTGATAGCAGTTTAACATTAAAGTAATTTTTGAAGGGACAAATTACTATTCTAAAATCTCCAGCCTTCTTTTTGTAAGAATGAGAAACATTTGCAGAGAATTTGAAGTGAAAGTGACTTTCAGTTTATTATCTTTCTTAACCGGAATGAGAACGCGATTAAAAAAAAATATAAAAATGAAAAGAAATAAAATAATCAGATTTGTTGATAGAACTTGTTTAACGTATTTGGATTTCAAAGGTATTATATATATTATATATAAACGTATTATATATACATTTATATATTATGTTTTAGAATAGCTGATATTAGAGTTGAAATCTTTATCAGGTCTAGTCTATGAGGAATGCTGGGAGGAAGAGGTGGGGGGGGGGGATATTTTTACAAAGAATTCAAGAGCGTTATACATGTATAAAAATAAAATAAATACTGAAACTTTACGTGAAACTGATAATTCTCAAAACAACACCTTAACAAAAACAAACTTGTCGATTTTTCTTAAAAAACAAACAAAATTCTTCATTTGAAAATTAACTTTGTATATATTTGCCACCACATGGGCTTTTCAGTCGTTGTACAGCTTAATTCATTTAAATTGAATAGTAATTATTTGTCAAATTATTGAAACAAAGTGGACGTGGGTATATTAAGGTCAGAGTCCCCTCCCCCCCCCCCCTTTCTGATCGTGTAGTAAATTTTTTAGCGTTTTCGGTTTTTATAGTGTGCTTAAAAAGGCAATTCCTTTGTATTGACTATTGAGGTTTATTAATTGTGCATATTAGTGATTACATTTTTAAATCTTGTTAAGAATGTTTCTCAGTTTTAAATAATAGATTAAGAGGCTATTTCACTCACGCGAAAACACCCGCTGGCTAATGTTAATCCTATTGAACAGTTATTTTATAATATCTCGTTTTCATTTAAATATTTTTAAATGATTTTTTTTTTTTTTTACATTAAATAGCTAAGGTTAACCGCTACGCATGCCCTTTTTTACTTTTCCGATTTTGTTTTCAGATTATTTTAATGACTGTACTTTCACTTTCGAAACCGGTTCCGAAAGTGAAAGTATGCTAATAAAAAAATCCCTGACGGCTCGGCCTACAGGCACAGGTAGATTTCGAAGACGCAGACCGTAGGGCGCCTGTTCGTTGGAAATTGCAGAAGAAATGACCTTTCTGCCATGATGCCGCAGTTGGTTTGCATACGGGACCGCCCACTTTGAAATCTAACTTGTTCGCAGGCAGAGCCGGCAGGGATTTTTTTGTTTTTATTATTATTATTATTATTATTATTGTTATTTTGCTATAAGGGTTGGTCTTATAAAAAACTTATCAGTATAAAAGTTTTAGATAATACTAAGAGGATTTATAATACATCTAAGCGGATTTGATATCTTGGGAATTATGAATTTTTTTCTTCTAAAATCCCCCCTTTTTCCCTCCTTGGGGCCATTTTTAATGATATCAAAAATCTGTCATACATAAATTTTCGGCTCTTTTCCTAGAAGTAATATTAACTTTAAACGTATTCGATACGTATTATAATTAAGACGTTATGGGATTTTTTCTGTTTTCACAAAAAGCCCCTCCCATTCCCCCCCCCCCTTGGTTCGATTTTGCCCATTAACGAACTTGACGAGATTTTATGCCCCTTGATTTTATGTATCAGTTTGGAAGAGATTTGTGAAGAATTATTCGACTTATCGTGTCCATAAAAAAGTGACATATATATATATAAAGTTTTTGAACTGAGGGTGGTTTTGGGTTCTGGGAGTCATGATCGGCGTAGATCTGCAAAAATTTTTCAAAAATTCCAACTTAGGTGAGAATGTAATAGGTAGTATTTCTTACGAAATCTACATAAAAAACCTGAATAAAAAATTGAAAGAGTAAAAAACAAAAATATGGAAATGCAAACGAGATAATATAAAATAACTGTTTCATAGGATTAACATTAGCGAGCGGGTGTTTTCGCATGAGTGAAGTAGCCTTTTAAGTGAAACTCTTGAAACATTAATATTACATTGATCTTTTATTTTACTTATAATAAAGATTTCTCAAACGATGTTTAAAAGAATTATTAGTCTTCTTTGAGTCGACTAAAAATATTTTCTGTTCTGGTTGACTTCGAATATAATTTTCGAGTTCGGGCGCATACAATGCGACCCATGCAGGAATCTAACCATGAGAGTTTCGGGCAAATGAATTTTGAAATAAAAAGTTGCATTGTGTCATTCACATCTTACCTGTATAAAAATATTTAAACGAGGTTTGATATATTTTAGTATTTAAATTAGTAGTGAGCTATAGGGGGCTCATTAACCCTTTATAAAAACCTGTCTATAATTTCTGATCTCTTTGTTCATGCACAGTTATTTGTACAGTAATATGAAAACGGAACCAGTGTATAACGTATCCCTCCCTTATACAGAAAAATGTCATTGTCTCGTAGAAAAATAATACATTTATAATTGCTAACATGAACACTTGTCTAAAACGGATTTTTAATCGATCTCCTGCAGTTCAGTCTTAACAAATGTAACTGTATTTTCCCTTTTTGTAAAAAGTAAACTTTCACTTGGGATTAGTTAATAACGCATGAAAACAGAACCTATTTGTAACGGAATTCTCCTTAAAGGGAAAAAATCATGGTTTTGAGAAAAGGAATTCTCTTTAATTATACCTGCTAAGACGCAAACCTGACAAAAACGGAATTTTCTGCCGGTGCTGATGCTTTTTTTTTTTTTTTTTTTTTTTTTTACTATACTGTGTTTTTACAAGATTAAGTTAAAATTTGTTAAAATTTTTATAACTTACAACTAAATTATATCGATAAAAAAATTAGCTGTACAAAAATCTAGGAGGGATAAGGGGAGTGGGGTCAAGACTCAATTTTCCCTCCCTTTATCGGTGCCCTTGTCCGAAACTTAAATTATTTATGATTGTAATGAAAAGAGTACGTTGCATAGATACTTCCAAATATTTTACTTATTTGCATTTTAGTTATTTTTCCAGATATTGATTGTGATAAGAGAAAATACAACCGCATCAGAAGAATAATTCGATAAAATTGTAAATTTCAATGGATAATTTTATGATAATAATATATAACGATATAAAATGTGTGTGTCCAAGATTGGGTCTTCTATCTTCATTTGTGCGGCAACTGTCATCTAAAGTTAAAAAATAAATAAAATTGCAATTTCATGCGCTCTATATATATACGAACAAATATTCGAAAATATGGGTTTAGAATCGGATCCGATTTTATTAGACCCCGATTCGACCAGTGGTTCAAGTCGGGTTGGTTTTCACATGGAAAGCGTTTTTACAAATTAAAAGAGGCGATAGCACCTATAATTATGAAAAAAATTCATACAGAACACTAGGGTTGGAATCTGCTTATTTAGTAAAAAATACAGCGTGTCTCACTCCAAGTGATCTTGTATTTCGGTCGATAAATGTAAAACAAATTAACATATTTTAGCGAAATATTCTAAATGCTAATTTTTCTTTATGTGAAATGTGATGTCATCAACAGAAGTGCTGTAAGTAACTACAATTTGCTTTTAAATAATATTCAAATAGATGCTCCATAATTCAGAATTTAACTGCACGTACGTTGTCACTGGCTGAATTATAATACACTTTTAAACTTCTAGAGATGTCATTACATTTCGTATAAAAAAACGTTAGTCATTCAAAAATTTCGCTAAAATATCTTCCTTTTTGTTAAAGTTACGTATGAAAATTCTGTTCAGTTTCTTGTGTTTCTTGTCTTCTGTTGTCATTTTTCTGTTTGTAAATATAACAAAATAACTGCAATAATACTCAATATATTAGTATTTATATTATTAATAAATATATTAATTATTAAATTAATAATATTAATCGAATCCAGTTATTTATTTATATATTTATTATTAATTGTCATAAATAACCACAGTTTATTAATTAATGGACAAAATTCCGATATCCAGAGGATCGTAATAAGTAAATTCAAACTTTACCTCTCGATGTTCTTTTTATCCTATTTTCTCTGAAAATGCATTCAAGCATAAAACTTTCAGATAGTGAAGACATAATTCTTGAAATTGTTTGAAAAAAATTAATACGACTAGAATCTTGCCTATTCTAAAATGTACACAAATTATCCAAAGATTTAAAAAATTGTCATATTAATTTTGTGACTGATTCATGGAATTTATTTTTATTCTTACTATTTGGGAAAAAAACTGGCTGAATTTTTTTTTTTTCTTTTCTTACTCTGCAACCGAGAGAAATAAAATATTTTCACCCATAGAAATTATCGCGAAACTTCCCTCACATTATTATCCCAGACAAAGGAAAACAATACTGCCCGCGAGCCGCGACCATCAGTAATAACTGACCTTGAACAAGATGACCCCGTTGCCCGTTGTACCAAAGAACTCTCAGTTAAAAGGTCTTTGGTTGTACTATGTCCTCCTACTGTCCACTTCCAAGTTTCCAATTGCAGGCTGTTTCTCGGAAGTCATTCATACGGAGTTGACGGTGACAGCTTTCACGTCTTCAGGTGTTGCTTTGCTTCAACGGTATTATTGAGACTGAGCTGAGCAGAGACTGTCTTAATGGAAGAAAGTATACAACAGTCTTAAAAGTAAGCATTATTGTAATTGCATAAATGTAAAAAAAAAAAAAAAAAAAATAGCTGTTTGTTACTATTCTAATTTCCACGAAAAAACTATGAGTAACTACTTTTTTAATTTTTTATAGATATATTAATAGGAAAACCAATAACAATTTAGAAATCAATGAAAATCTTCTTTTTTTTTTTTAAATTAACGTGCAAGGAGATTTTTTTATATTAAATATTCTATAATAATAGATCATTTAAAAAATTATTTTTCAAATAAATCATTTGCAATACTAAATTTACATTAAATTATTTGTAAATATTTATATAACTAGCTATAGTACGAACGCACCTCGTATGTCACGTTTGACGTACAATTTCCAACTTGTTTATTTTATTTTTTCATGTAAAATTGTTTAACTGCATACGTTTAAAAAAATCCCAATGTTTATTTTTTTGTTGAATTTACGCCATAACAATAATAATAATAATAATAAAATAGATATGAATTTTAATAATGAAAACTCTATGGACACAAGTGGAATAAAATCTATTTATCTAGACAGAAATGTTGCAAATAAGTTTATTGAAGATCCAATCTTAACAAATGAGCTGTTTTAGCGGAAGCAATCAGAATAGTTTTGTTTGTAGTTTCCTGTTAGAAAACATGAATCACTGAATCCCGAAAATTTGTTAGTTACCTAGTATTACATATATATAGTTACCTAGTTTATATATATATATATATATATATATATATATATATATATATATATATAATATTTATGTCAATAATAGACATCCACCAAAGTTAGCTAATAGAAAAATGACCAATGAAAATTCAGCTCTCATTATTTTTTTCACCCATCAGGAAGCAGAAAATAATAATATTTCACAGTTACGCTGTCTTTCAGCAAAAATTTTACAGAGCAAACCAAGAGCTGATTTTACTTAATTTAAAAATTTTTTTTTTATTTTCTTGCAAAAATTGCATGTTTTTGTTTTGATATTAATATAGAACTTTAAATTTTATATACTAATGGTAATACAAAATTTTATCTCTTGTAAAGGTTTTAAGATCAGTGTCCATTACTGGAGCACGCTTTATTAGTCAATATTCAATAATGGAAATTATTGCCATATATGCATACAGTCATTATTAAACGCATCATTTCAAAAATGGTGATAGTGCATAAAATCTTCTTTTCTGATTTAACTGTATACCTATGTAATCAAATGTAATTTAAAAATTGCACTTACCAGAATGTAATAAGAACACAGTTTTTATAAATAGCTGCTTTTAATAATTCATGTGATCAATATTTTTTAAAGTTAAGTTTGATTTTTTTCTCATAACTCTCACTAGTATATTTTTTAATCCGGCTATCAATCAAACCAATCATAAAGCACAGCATAATGTTAAAGAGCTTAGGTGAAAAGTGGCTCATGGGGATCAAACCAACACACCCTGATTTCCTGATTATAGTGAGTGTTGATCAAACCCTATTCATTCAAATAAAAGCAGTTTTCTAAGCCACAGGAGTTGTTAAAAATATACTACTTCATTTCTTCAATGACTGATTATTAAGTATAAATAGTAAATGTGAAAATCAGGTATCACAAATGTCATTTCTGCAGTTCTATTTCGAAATCATTTTAAGCAATATTCAAAACACCTTTCTTTCATACTTTAATTATTAATCGCTACAAGTAGTTTTGCGAAACTTAACACTTAAAGAATTGTACCAGGAAATACGACTCATCTGATACTCCAAGATATTTTTCTGTGACCCCCCCCCCCCTATTATTTCAATATTTTGATAAATGTAACTATCTGGGATTCAGTATATTAAATCTTCTATATAAATTAAAATATTTAGTCGTGTGTTAATGACATTAATAATTAACTTGAACAATTAATTATTCTCATAAATATTTTATTTATTACTGATTTCTAATCCTTAAAATTACCTGAAAATTACTATATTCTTTCATTAGTATGCTTTCATAAAGTTCTGGTTCTAAATACAATTATAAAAACATTTATCTGTGACTTTTTGTAGAGTGTCCATTATATGCATGTTGGATATCCATTACTGAAATTTTGGGGGTTTTGATTTATTTCTGTTATTGCATATATTTTGGATTCACTATGGGAAACATGACTGTGAGATTTCGGTTAAATATTGTTGATAGAGTAATGTAATAATAATAATAATAATAATAAACTGGAATGCAACATTTATAACTATTAATGAAAATATATTTTTTAAAGAGTGTTTGTTAAGAGAGTTTATTGCCTCAGACCTGAGAACCCAATTTTCCCAATAATTTTGATTTTTCCAATAACTTTAAAACGGCTCTAAACATAAATTAATTGCAATCATATTGTATTACACACGACGCCAGTATTGGATGATATATATAATAATTTTTTTTCGTTAAATTATTTTTTGTCATGCTTTATATTTATTTTTATTTCCTTTCATTCCATATATACCTAATGGAGATGCACCCGACTTCATAAATTCGTGATATCTGCTAAAGATTTCTGGAACTATTCTTTTCAGAATTTTCAACTAATTGACTTTATATTTAAGGTGAGTACAGCATAAAATAATATAGAAATGTATTTTCTACTAGGAATAATTTCAAAAGTTTAAAGCCAAAATATTCATTGTTATTTTTCACATTTAAAAAATACAATTTAAGGAATACATTTTTTTTTCTTTGGTACTAATCAGCAGTAATTGAATACTTATTTCTTTCCTTACAAATTATTTATATTATTTTAATATTACTATTATTATTTCAGTCATATTGATGTTTCAATTATTTATTTAACATTTAAAAATGTATATTTTAAGGGATGCAAATTTTGTTTTAGTAGTAATCAGCAATTCAATGTTTATTTCTTAAAATTTAAAACTTAATTATTTAAGTTAGGGGAAGTCTAAAGTTACATTATGTAAGTTAATTGAATCGTTAATTGAAAAAATGTAATATGAAAGATACCTACTTTTCATGAAGATAAATATTCCATCCGCTAATTTTAATATGTTGCACCATTTAAATAAAAATTTTACTGACAATTTTTTTTTTTCAAGAAAAGCTTTCAACACTATTTTCATAATATTCTAGTAGTATAACTGAAACCAAATCACAGTGGATTAAAAAAAAAAAAAAAAAAACTACAATTAACAGTTGATTGCAAATTTTTTATTATTATAGCATTATTATTATTTAAACTGTATTCATATGTTTTCATTCACACGTTTCATGTGATTTTCACTTTTACAATATTAGAAAAGATAAATTATATGTGTTTCTTTTACATAATTTGTCATATTTAGTAAACTGAAAAATTTAAAGATTAAATCAGAATAAATCAAAAGTTTAAATCCGAAATATTCATTGTTGTTTAACATTTAAAAAATACATTTTAAGGGATACTTTTCTTTTCTTTTCTTTTATTTATTTATTTATTTATTGTAGTAATCAGCAGTAATTCAAACTTTTATTTGTTTAAATAAAAACCTAATTATTTAAATTAATTGAAAATGCATATTAATTATTATTATCATTTCGGCTATATTGATGTTTCAATTATTTTGATTATTTATTTAAGATTTTTAAATGTTCATTTTAAAGGATGCGATTTTTTTTTGGTGGGGGGGTGGGGGGTGGTAATCAACAGCAATTCTGTGTCTGTTTGTTTGTTTAAACACTTAATTATTTAAGTTAATTGTATCGTTAATTGATTGATAATGTGCTAATCCACATACAAATGATAAAGAAATAATTACATCAAAATTTAATAGAAAAGAACACACTTTTAATGCAGATAAATATACAATTCACTATTTTAATTTGTTGCCATCATTTCCATAAAAAATTTACAGACAATTTTTTTTTTCAAGAAAAGTTTTCAACACCTTTTTCATAAATTTCTCGTATAACTGAAATCAAATCATTTTGGATGAAAAAAACTACAAGTACATTCAATTTTCCGGCTTCAACGAGTTCTGTTTCAACAGTAGATTACAAATTTAATTTATTATTATTATTATTATTATTTAAGCAATATTAATATGTTTTCATACACATGTTTCATATGAATTTAACTTTTATATTAGAAGAGCTAAATTATATGTGGCTCTTTTACATAACTTGTCGTATTTAGTAAAAAACAACATTTAAAGATTAAATCAGAATAATGTCAAAAATTAAACAATTATTTAAATTAATTGAAGATTAGTATTATCCAGCTATTTCAGCTTCTTTGATGTTTCAATTATTTATTTAACATTTCAAATTGTATATTTTAAGGGATGCGATTTTTCGGGGGGTGATAATAAACAGCAGTTCATTATTTCTTTGTTTGATTAGAAACTTATTAAGTTAAAGACTACAGTTACATTATTTAAGTTAATTGAATTGTAAATTGAGTGATAAATGTGCTAATAAATATATAAATAATAAAGAAATTAATTTCATCACAAATTATAGGAACTAGCATACTTTTCATGATTGTAAATTTATTATAATTAATAATAATAATATTATTATTTAGGCTGTATAGCTATGTTTTCATTACCATGTTTCATTTGAGTTTCATTTTACATTATTAGAAGAACTAAATTAGATATGTTTCTCTTACATAATGTTTCTTTTACATAATTTGTCTTATTTAGAAAATTGCAACTTTTAAAGATTAAATTAGAATAATTTTAAAACTTTAAACCAAAAATGTTCATTCTGATTTCACATTTAAAAAATACATTGTAAGGGAGACTACCTTTTTTTCTTTTAGTAACCAGCAGTAATTCAATATTTATATGTTTGATTACAAACTTAAATTTAAATTAATTGATTATTATTATTATTATTATTATTTCAGCTACTTTGATGTTTCAATTATTTATTTAACATTAAAAAATGTATATTTTAAGTGTTGCAATTTTTTGGGGGTGGTAATCAACAGACAGTCAATGTTTGTTTGTTTGATTAAACACTTAATTGTTTAAGTTAATTGAAGATTGAAGACTAAAGTTAGATTATTTAAGTTAATTGAATAGTTAATTCATTGATAAATGTGCTAATCAACATATAAATTATAAAGAAATAATTACATTGCAATTTAATAAGAAAGAACATACTTTTCATGCAGATAAATATTCCATTCACTAATTTGAATTTGTTGCATCATTTCTATAAAAAATTTACAGACTATTTTTTTCATAAAAAGTTTTCAATACCTTTCTCATAAAATTCTAGTATATAACATAAACTAAATCATTGTGGATTGAAGAAACTGCTGAGCATTTAATTTACCAGCCGCACTGAGTTTTGTTTGAACAATTGATTGTAAATTTATTATTATTATTATTATTTATTAACAGTAATATTTAAGAAATATTGATATGCTTTCATTCAAAAGTTTCATTTGATTTTCATTTTTACATTATTAGAAGAGCTAAATTATCCGTGTTTCTTTTGTATAATTTGTCATATTTATTATACTGTATAATTTAAAGATTAAAGAAGAATTATTTCAAAAGTTTACATCGAAAATATTCATAGTTATTTAACATTAAAAAATACATTTTAAGGAATACCTTTTCTTATGAATCAGCAGTAATTCAACATTTATTTGTTTTATTACAAACTTAATTAGTTAAATTAATAGAATATTGTTCTTATTATTATTTTTGCTATATTGATGTTTCAATTATTTATTTAACGTTTAAAAATGTTTATTTTTGGCATGCATTTTTTTTAAATTATTTATTTATTTATTTTTTTGTGGTAACCAACAGCAATTAAATGTTTATTTTTTTAATGAAAAACTTATTTAGTTGAAGACTAAAGTTACATTATTTAATTTAATTTAATTGTTAATAGACTGATAAATGTGTTATCAACATATAAATCATGAAGGCATTAATTACATCGTAATTTATAAGAAAGAACATACTTTTCATAGAGATTATTCCATTCACTACTTTTAATTTGTTGCTTCATTTCTACAAAAACTTTGAACACCGTTTTATTTTAATAAAATTCTAGAAATTACTAAAACTAAATCATAGTGGACTGATCGAACTGCAAAAGTATTTAATTTTCGTTCTCGACGGACTCTGTTTCAACAGGTGATTGTAAATTTATCATAGTTAACAATAATATTATTTAAGCTGTATAGTTATGTTTTCATTAATATGTTTTATTTGATCGTCTGTCATCAGATTTCACTTTTACGTTATTAGAAAAGCAGAATTACATGTGTTTCTTTTGCATAATTTGTCATATTTAGAAAATTGCAACCTTTAAAGATTAAATCAGAATATTTAAAAAGTTTAAACCGACATTGTTATTTAATATTTAAAAAATATATTTTAAGGGCTACTTTTTTTTTCGTAGTAATCAACAGTAATTTAATATTTATTTGATTAATTACATAATTAATTATTTAAAATAATTAATAATAATTATTATTATCATTATTATTTCAACTATTTTGATGCTTCAATTATTTATTTAAATTTTAAAAATGTATATTTTAGGTATGCAATTTTTTTTTAAATAACATATTTTGTATAGAGATAAATATTTCATTCACTCATTTTAATTTGTTGCATCATGCAAATTTTAGACTTTTTTTTTTTTCAAGAAAAGCTTTGATCACCTTTTTCATAAAATTCTATTATAACTGAAACCAAATTATAGTGGATTGAAGAAACTACTGAGCATTTAATTTTCCTGTTACACTGAGTTCTGTTTCAATGGTTGAATATTTATTATTATTATAACATTATTATTATTTAAGCTGTATTGATAAGTTTTCATTCACATGTTTCATTTGATTTTTTACTTTTACAGTATTATAAAAGCTAAATTATTATATGTATTTCTTTTACATAATTTTTCATATTTAGTAAACTGCAAAATGTAAAGATTGAATGAGATTAAATAAAAAGTTTAAATCGAAAATATTCATTGTTTTTTAACATTTAAAAAATACATTTTAAAGGATACTTTATTTATTTATTTATTTATTTATTTTTGTAGTAATCAGCAGTAAGTTAAACTTTATTTTGTTTGAATACAAACTTAATTATTTAAATTAATTGAAGATGCATAATAATTTTTATTATCATTTTAACTATATTGATGTTTCGATTATTTTAATTATTTAGTTAAGATTTTAAAATGTTTATTTGAAAGGATGCAATTTCTTTTGGGGTGGTAATCAACAGCAATTTAATTGCCTGTTTGTTTAAATACATAATTATTAAGTTAATTGAATCGTTAATTGATTGATAAATCTGCTAATCAGCATAGGAATGATAAAGAAATAATTACATTAGAATTTAATAGAAAAGAACATACTTTTCATACAGAAAAATATTCCATTCACTAATTTTAATTTGTTGCATCATTCCTATAAAAAATTTACAGATTTTTTTTTTTTTTTTCCCAGAAAAGTTTTAACACCTTTTCCATAAATTTCTTGTATAACTGAAATCAAATCATAGTGGATTGGAGAAACTACAAGAGCATTTAATTTCCTTGCTCCAATGAGTTCTGTTTCAACAGTTGTTTGCAAATTTTATTTAATATTAATATTATTATTATTATTATTATTTAAGCAGTATTGGTATGTTTTCATACACATGTTTCATTTGAGTTTAACGTTTATATTAGAAGAGCTAAATTATATGTGATTCTTTTACATAATTTGTCATATTTAGTAAATTATAACAGTTAAATATTAAATCTGAATAATGTCAAAAATTTAAACAATTATTTAAATTAATTGACTATTATTATTACTACTATTTCAGCAATTTTGATGTTTCAATTATTTGTTTAACAGTCAAAAATATATATTTTAAGGGATGCAATTTTTGGAGGGTAAAATATATAAATAATAAAGAAATTAATTACATCGCAAATTATAGGAAATAGCATACTTTTTATGGAGATAATTATTCCATTAAGTAATTTTAATTTCTTGCTTCATTTCTATAAATGTGTTACAGAATTTTTTTTTAAAGAAACATTTTCAATACCTTTTTCATAAAATTCTAGTAGTACTGAAACCAAATCATAGTGGATAGAAGGAACTACAAAATCATTTAATTTTCGTACTACACAGTGTTCTGTTTCAATAATTGATTGTAAATTTGTTATAATTAATAATAATAATACTATTATTTAAGCTGTATTGGTATGTTTTTATTAACATGTTTCATTATTTTCATTATTAGAACTAAATTACATGTTTTTCTTTTACATAATTTGTCATATTTAGAAAATTGAAACTTAAGATTAAATTAGAATCATTTTAAAAGTTTAAACCGAAAATGTTCATTCTTATTTCATATTTAAAAGTTTAAACTGAAAATGTTTATTGTTATTTCACATTTAAAAATTACATTGCGAGAAATACTTTTTTCCCCTCTTGTAGCAATCAGCAGTATCTCAATATTTATGCGTTTGATTACAAACTTAATTATTTAAATTATTTGATTATTTTGATTATTTCAGCTATTTTGATGTTTCAATTATTTATTTAACATTTAAAAATGTATAATTTAAGGGTGGAAATTTTTTGGGGATGGTAATCAACAGCAATTCAACGTTTATTTATTTTTTATTAAACACTTAATTGTTTAAGTTAATTGAAGATTGAAGACTAAAGTTAGATTATTTAAGTTCACTGAATTGTTTTTGATTGATAAATGTGCTAATCAACATATAAATTATAAAGAAATAATTATATCACAGTTTAATATGAAAGAACATACTTTTCATTCAGATAAATATTCCATTCACTAATTTTAATTTGTTGCATCATTTCTATAAAAAAATTACTGTGGCAACTAAGTATCTTCAAAATAATAAAATTAAACTGTATTATATTGTGAATTTTGTTTTATAGCTTCAAATTACTACAATTGTTATCAATACATACTAGCTGACCCCCCCCCCCCCCCCCCGGCGTTGCCAGGTCCCATGATAATAATAATAAAAACAAGTTTTTATTATTTTATATCTTTAACCCGATTTTGTATGAAATTATATTTTAAAATGAAAAGTTCGTGAAAAAATATTCATATTTAGTGATAAAAGTGCTCATTTTCTTGTTTTTTACTTAGGGCAGTTTCGTAGTTTTAAAATAAAAAGTTCTTTTTGTCCGAACTCTTTGAAATATTTATTGGTGATAAATAAAAGGGTTTTACAGCACGTGAAAAATTTCGTGAAAAAATATTGTCATCTAGTTGTAAAATAAATGTTTTCGTCTCGCTTTTTTGCTTGTTTGTTAGTTTTCGCGTCGACTCCTTGATTATAGCAATAAAAAAATGGTCTCATCTTCCGAACTCTCTGAAATTTGAATCAATTATAAGAATAACTGTATTCAAGCTCTCTTTAAAAGTTTTCAAAAAATATGCATATTTAATAGTGAAAACATGAGTTATTTTTTTTTTAAAAAAAGCTTTAGCTTTCAACCTCAGAGCAATAATATATTAGAAAGTGAGCTTTCAATGCATTGGTACGGCTTCATCCGTTTTCAATCAACTCTTTTCATTCCCCCTGGGCTAAACAAGTGAGGGTTAATCAATCAAGTTTCCCGTTTCTGAGAGTAGAAGCCTTCAAAAAAGTTGAAGCATGCGCAAAGAGACGACTTTCGTGTGGAAAAGACAGTTTGGATTTGATAGAATGCGCTTTTCGTTTTAAATATATATATATATATATATATATATATATTAAATCCTACATATATTTTTATAGAATATTTATGTAAGTTTTTCTAGCGTTTTTTCTTACCTTTTTCTAAAATTTTCTTAATTTTTGACATTAAGTATGCAAAAGTATTAACAATGAGAAAGCAGTATACCACAGAAATAGGTGAAAGATGAACAAGTAAGTAAAATATTATACTATTTACTACATGGAATAGTACACATAAAAGTATTTTTTATGGAAAGCAGCAGTCAGTTGTTTATTGCATCTTGGAAATATATGTTGATGAAAGAGTACTTTTTTTCTTTGTACTTTTTGTGTCTTTCTTTCCCAGAAAATGGCATATATTTTTTAATAATAATATTAAATGTGAAAAATCAATTCTTTTGTAAAGAAACACAATTATACATAACAGATTCTTAATATATTCATAACAGTTATTCGTAACAGATAACTACTTCCATAAATCACATGTTAATTTACGGGAAAATTAAAACAAGATTTTTGGTTACCTAATCAGTTATTTAAATGTTGTTTTCATCATCAGATATCCCTTTTAGCGCCTGAGGATTTTCATGCATTTTCATATAAACAGTTATAATATCCATGATTATTAAATTTCATTTCCCAGTTTAATGCCAAATTATCTTTTCATATCACTTCATCAGAGTTTTCCCCAGTCTGTTTCAGAAGGGTGCTGCACCCTGCCTGCCCCTTGGTTTACAAAATAGCACCCTTCTTGCCCCTCATAAAACAATCAGCACCCTTCTTGCCCTCTTCAGTAAAATAATTAGCAGCCTTTTTGCCCTCAGTAAAAAAAGTGCCCTTTCTCCTTTTTGCATTAAAAAAATTGTTTTCATGTGTCTTTCAATGTTGTCTTAAAAAGAGTGTTTTGACTTTGAAATATCAAAAGTGGCATTAAAAATCAAAAGAATACATGTAACAATTAAAAAAATTGCACTTAAAAATCTTAAAAGTGCCCTCAAAAATCCAAAAAGTGCCCTTAAGAATAAAAAAAGTGCCCTTTTCGCACCAGCAGCAACCTGCCCCTTTTTCAACGTGGGGGAAACCCTGACTTCATCCTATACACCTTTAAAACATGTTTCTTCTAAAAATATTTTTATCTACAGCTGATTAAACTTGTTTGGGGGAAATAAGAAATTACTTTACAGCTGCTTAAAGGGTTGATGTCTAATAATTTTAGTTCTACTTGTTGAAAAATTATTATCCCAATTTTGCTATGCACTAATAAAATCGGGAATCTCAATTGAATATTTCCCAAATTTTCTTTAAAAAATAATTCTCCATCATTTTCAAAATGTATTGTATTTTTAAAAATTATTTAAATTATAAGCACACAATTTAAAAAAAAAAAATGCATTGCATTTGAAATCAGTGTCTACACCGGATGGTGAAAAAGCAATTTTAATAATTTTATTAATAAATGTGCAAATTAATACATTTCCCAGAAGGTTAGCATTTGTATTTTCATTAAAATTTTCCAAAATGATAATTATATATATGTATGTATATTTTTAACAGGAGCTGTATTAAAGAGAGTTCCAGAAACCTCTCAAGTGGATATTGAAAAGAGAATAGGAATCCTCTTGGTCACTGCAGCCGATAGAAAGGGAGGAAGAAAAAGAATAAATTAATTATTGAGATAAAATATTGTCTAAAAATAAAAATATCATTGGAATAAATTGTCAATGAGACTGATAGCTTAAAAATTTTCAACTTTGATTGTACATAACAAAAGTTGAACAATAAATTAAATATGTAAAAAGCTGCAATAAAAAGCATTCCTTTTAAAATTTAAAATAAATTCTGTTGAATATCTATATGTTTTAAATAAAATATTCTACTTAAAAATATTTTTAAGTAGCATAATTAGCATTTTAATATATTTTTTCAATAAATATGCATACTTATGTAATATTTTTTTTTTTACTATATATAAAGGAAATTTCAATAGGTGCAAAATAAGTTTACACAAATAATTGCCAGGGTCAAAACTAGGGGGGGGGGGCATGTGCCCCGTGTGCCAGAACATAAAACAAAGGGCAAGCAAAATGAAGATTTGGTTTGTCATTTCATACAGGGAATTTATGAAATTTGGGTAAAAATATTTTGCAGCTTGAAAATCTAAAAAATAAAAGTGAGCCAAGTACATTAAAATTGACAAATAAAAAGATTGTGGTAACTACCTTGGACACTAAAAACTAAGGAGGGGAAAATATGCAATTTAAAAATATTTTGTTTAATTCAACAATTACTTTTTTTACATCCAGATCCAGGGGGCAAGTTCTGTCAGCTGTCTGGGACACACACTAAGAGGTGGAATACTCACACAATAAAATACATAATAAACTTCAGTTTTTTTTTTATCACTATTATAATTTTGAAAATTATAAAGAGGAAATGTTAGGTTCAGGAAAGTATAGTAGGACAATCAGTTTATTAATAGGAAATGTGGTAGAAGTGATAGTTTCATGAAACTTGTTGCATGAGAGATTGGTCCCAAAACCCAAGTATACCTACCGTGAGAAAAAAAAAGGTAGTTTTGACAATGATAATTGCCACTTTCTAATTGACAGTAACATATTTCTCAATATGTTTACATTGTTTCTCAAACTATTATCTGCACACTTTTTCTTTTTGGGTACAATCAATTTTTCAATAAAAAACAACCATTGTGTGTCACACACTATAACTGAAAACCTCAGAGTGAAGAATTATGCATGTTCAATCCGTAAGTGGTTCCCACTTAAAAAGATTGAGAAATTCTGGCCTAATGAAGACTTAGCAATTTATAATCTACTTATAATAAATAAGAATTGCAAAGTGTTGGTAACAATTTTGGGCAAAAACACTCCATCTAACCAACATTGTATATTTGTTAAACATAGGACATTAATACATTGTTAGTTAGATGGCTGTGTTTAACTGTGATTAATTCATTTTTGAGATTCATTGATTTAAAAAAATCTTCCATTGTTGCAGACAAAAGAAAAAATGAAACGTATTTACATACATTTTGCAAGATAAATTTATCCACATTTGCTTCATATTTATTGTGACATTACGAGAACATTATCCAATGGGTTCATATTATCCTTATGCTTATTGATGCTATTTTTTCACTAATATTAGATATAAAATATATTTTTATTTGAATACATGTTGGTTAAGCATCCTCAATTAAAGAAAAGAGACAGCCATCCTGAATATGCAAATAGAAAAAAGAAACCAAACAAAGAAATGTTCAGTTCAAAACTTTAAAAATCTGTCTCATCTGTCCCCATTTTTACATAAAATTTGATTTACAAATGTGGTGTTAAAACCGCAGTGGCTCTTGCATTAATCGGGTTTTGAGCTGCAGATCATGACCCGTTTCAGGTTAGTTGAAATATTTGTAACAGTTATTTCAAATTTTAAGTGAAAACCACAATTTCTATATACCGTGCTAGGACGGGCATTTACACTAATTATGTAATAAAAATGAAAATTTATACAATTTAATTACAATCAACTGATTGGTAAATAATTCATACAAGTTGTATTTTTTTCCATATAAATGAAAATGTCTCCAAGGACTTGAAGTCAGAATCTTTTAGCATCAATTTTCAATGTTCAAATTCAGTTGTTTGGACATCCATACTCCTCCCAGTTACTCCTCCATAGTTCGATAGAGTTCCTGCAATATTTATATTTTGCCTTTACTTAGATAATATTCCACCAATGTTGGTAGGACATATTGACCCAATATTGGGGAGTTTACATTCTGCCCTTATTACGCCAATATTTGTAGACAATATTGCACCACTGTTGGGAAGAAATATTGCCCCAATATTGGGGTGTTTACATTTTGCCCTTATTTAGCCATTATTTGTTGCCTATATTGTGCCAATGTTGGTAAGAAATATTGCCCCAATATTGGGGTGTTTACATTCTGCCCTTATTTAGCCAATATTGCCTCAATGTTGGTAGGAAATATTGCCCCTATATTGGGGTGTTTACATTCTGCCATTATTTAGCCAATATAATTAAGAAATAGTGCGCCAATGTTGGTAATAAATATTGCCCCAATATTGGGGTGTTTACATTCTGCCCTTATTTAGCCAATATTGCCTCAATGTTGGTAGGAAATATTGCCCCAATATTGGGGTGTTTACATTCTGCCCTTATTTAGCCAATATTGCCTCAATGTTGGTAGGAAACATTGCCCCAATATTGGGGTGTTTACATTCTGCCATTATTTACCCAATATAAGTAAGAAATATTGCGCCAATGTTGGTAATAAATATTGCCCCAATATTGGGGTGTTTACATTCTGCCATTATTTAGCCAATATAAGTAAGAAATATTGTGCCAATGTTGGTAAGAAATATTGCCCCAATATTGGGGTGTTTACATTCTGCCCTTATTTAGCCAATATTGCCTCAATGTTGGTAGGAAATATTGCCCCAATATTGGGGTGTTTACATTCTGCCATTATTTAGCCAATATTGCGACAATGTTGGTAAGAAATATTGCCCCAATATTGGGGTGTTTACATTCTGCCCTTTTTTAGCCAATATTGCCTCAATGTTGGTAGGAAATATTGCCCCAATATTGGGGTGTTTACATTCTGCCATTATTTAGCCAATATTGCGACAATGTTGGTAAGAAATATTGCCCCAATATTGGGGTGTTTACATTCTGCCCTTATTTAGCCAATATTGCCTCAATGTTGGTAGGAAATATTGCCCCAATATTGGGGTGTTTACATTCTGCCATTATTTAGCCAATATAAGTAAGAAATATTGCGCCAATGTTGGTAAGAAATATTGCCCCAATATTGGGGTGTTTACATTCTGCCCTTATTTAGCCAATATTGCGACAATGTTGGTAAGAAATATTGCCCCAATATTGGGGTGTTTACATTCTGCCATTATTTAGCCAATATTGCGACAATGTTGGTAAGAAATATTGCCCCAATATTGGGGTGTTTACATTCTGCCCTTATTTAGCCAATATTGCCTCAATGTTGGTAGGAAATATTGCCCCAATATTGGGGTGTTTACATTCTGCCATTATTTAGCCAATATAAGTAAGAAATATTGCGCCAATGTTGGTAAGAAATATTGCCCTAATATTGGGGTATTTACATTCTGCCCTTATTTAGCCAATATTGGGGTGTTTACATTCTGCCCTTATTTAGCCAATATTGCGACAATGTTGGTAATAATATTGCCCCAATATTGGGGTGTTTACATTCTGCCCTTATTTAGCCAATACTGCGACAATGTTGGTAAGAAATATTGCCCCAATATTGGGGTGTTTACATTCTGCCATTATTTAGCCAATATAAGTAAGAAATATTGCGCCAATGTTGGTAAGAAATATTGCCCTAATATTGGGGTATTTACATTCTGCCCTTATTTAGCCAATATTGCGACAATGTTGGTAATAATATTGCCCCAATATTGGGGTGTTTACATTCTGCCCTTATTTAGCCAATACTGCGACAATGTTGGTAAGAAATATTGCCCCAATATTGGGGTGTTTACATTCTGCCATTATTTAGCCAATATAAGTAAGAAATATTGCGCCAATGTTGGTAAGAAATATTGCCCTAATATTGGGGTGTTTACATTCTGCCCTTATTTAGCCAATATTGCGACAATGTTGGTAATAAATATTGCCCCAATATTGGGGTGTTTACATTCTGCCCTCATTTAGCCAATATTGCCTCAATGTTGGTAAGAAATATTGCCCCAATATTGGTGTGTTTACACTCTGCCATTATTTAGCCAATATAAGTAAGAAATATTGCGCCAATGTTGGTAAGAAATATTGCCCTAATATTGGGGTATTTACATTCTGCCCTTATTTAGCCAATATTGGGGTGTTTACATTCTGCCCTTATTTAGCCAATATTGCGACAATGTTGGTAATAAATATTGCCCCAATATTGGGGTGTTTACATTCTGCCATTATTTAGCCAATATTGCGACAATGTTGGTAAGAAATATTGCCCCAATATTGGGGTGTTTACATTCTGCCCTTATTTAGCCAATATTGCGACAATGTTGGTAGGAAATATTGCCCTAATATTGGGGTGTTTACATTCTGCCATTATTTAGCCAATATAGGTAAGAAATATTGCGACAATGTTGGTAAGAAATATTGTCCCAATATTGGAGTGTTTACATTCTGCCCTTATTTATCCAATATTGCCTCAATGTTGGTAGGAAATATTCTGTCATTATTTAGCCAATATAGGTAAGAAATATTGCGACAATGTTGGTAAGAAATATTGTCCCAATATTGGAGTGTTTACATTCTGCCCTTATTTAGCCAATATTACGCCAGTGTTGGGAAGACATATTGCTCCAATATTGGAGTGTTTACATTCTGCCCTTATTCAGCCAATATTGCACAAATGCTGGTAGGAAATATTGCCCCAATGTTGGTAGAAAATATTGCCCCAATATTGGGGTGTTTACATTCTGTCCTTATTTAGCCAATATTGCACAAATGCTGATAGGAAATATTGTCCCAATATTGGGGTGTTTACATTCTACCCTTATTTAGCCAATATTTGTAGCCAAAATTATGAAATATTGCCCCAATATTGGGGGGTTTACACTATGCCCTTATTTAGCCAATATTGTACAAATGCTGGTAGGAAATATTGCCCCAATATTGGGGTGTTTACATTCTGCCCTTAATTAGCCAATATTTGTAGCCAATATTGCCGCAATGTTGGTAGGAAATATCGCGCCAATATTGGGGTGTTTACATTCTGCCTTTATTTAGCCAATATTGTACACATGCTGGTAGGAAATATTGCCCCAATATTGGGGTGTTTACATTCTACCCTTATTTAGCCAATATTTGTAGCCAAAATTAGGAAATATTGCCCCAATATTGGGGGGTTTACATTATGCCCTTATTTAGCCAATATTGTACAAATGGTGGTAGGAAATATTGCCCCAATATTGGGGTGTTTACATTCTGTCCTTATTTAGCCAATATTACACCAAATTTTGCTCTTATTTAGCAAATATTTTTAGCTACTATCGATGTAACGGCAATGTTGGTAGGAAATATTGCCAGAAATGGATTAATACAAAATATGAAGACCACAATATTGGTATATTGGCTATAAATATTCGCTAAATAAGTGCAAAATATAAACATCCCAATTTTGGGACACTCTTTCATGCCAATATTGTACCAATATTTAGCCAATTTATAACCAATATTGGCGGCTACAAATATTGGCCAAATGTTTTCAAAATGTAAACACCCCAATATTGGAGCAATATTTCATGCCAATATTTAACCAATATGCCAATATTGCCCCAAGATATAGCCAATATAGGCCCAATATTGGTTGGCTACTAGGGATAGCATTAACATTTAAAATTCGAAATCTGGATTTTCATTTAACTTAATATTCGATTTACGATTTTGCTTTTGAAAAAAAATGTGAGCTTACAAGCTCTGTATACTACTTCCTCAAAGCCGATCGATTAATTCAAACGAAAGCAAAACTTTTTTTATCTAAAATAAGAGGGATTGCCCCGCCCTCTCTTCTTATATTAAGCACAAACTCTAAAAACGAATTTGGGAACAAATTTCATGTTCTCAAATTAAATGCGTTAGATTTTTATGTTTCTTAATGAATGAGTTCAAAATATTTTATATATTCTATGGAAGGTTCAACTTATGTAATTTAAAATACGGGGGTGGAGGAACAGAAAAATTTCCAACAAAAATAGGAATATTATTTAAATAAATAAATAAGCATAAAGAGGAATTATACCTCTAATATGGTTCCCCGGTATATGATTCCCAAATTTCCTGTGAGAATAATAGGTTTAAGGTATTTTAGATTTCGATTTTGTATTTAGATTTCTATTTAGTGCTTCTGGACATACTCTGATATAAAAAGAGGAAAAGTTCGGAATGTGTAAATTAAAATGTTTTGAGCTATAAATAACAAACATTTAAATATTTTTTACTAAAAACGTGAGGGATTGCAATCTTTTGATCCAACATTCTGAAATAAAGCATATGAAAAAATTTAAATCATTGCTTAAATTGAAAATTTATCACTACTAACAACGTCCCCCGACTTGTTAGGTAATGTCCCCCGGAAAAGCCATGGTCAACCAAAAGAAGAAAAAGATTTTTTTCTCACAATCCTGAAGATTTAAAAATAATCCACATGCCACAAAGTTATCTTAAAATTATAAATGTGGCGCCATATCACGAGTCGCATGTGAGACATATATCCAAGATGCAGTTGGGGTATGTAGCCTTTTAATGCGGGATAGATTCCCAATCCAGTAGCTCTGGTAGTAGAAACAAAGATTGCTGCAACCTATAACTAGCACATTATTAGATACCAGTTTCAACAATATTTACTAAATATTTCATGAAAAATTTCATGAAAAATTTCCTTTAAGTACATTATACTTTATCTTCTACTTGTCTCTTTCTTACAAGATCACACAATAAGAGCCAAACTTACATAAAACATTTCTTTAAAGAAATAAATCGCTGTAATTTCACATACTACGCTATTTTATAACGATTGCTAGTAGAAGAACGTCACTAGCACACACTTCGAGCACACACATGGAGCATCTAACATGGATTTACCCTATATTATAGATGGAATTTATTACAAGTTACATATAATAGGATTTATCATCCATTATTTACTTAAGTAGTTTTATTTATTTAAAGAACAGAAGCAAAATTCCATGTTTATTTCAATGATACTATTTAATTTTACAGATTTCTGTAGGGGTGTTAGACTATTTAGAGAAGAGACTTCAAGTAAAAAAAAAAACAGCTAAACTGTTTTGGTATAGTTAAATAAAAGTAAAAATGTTATGAAACATTTTGTCACATAATACTACAAAACCATCCATCCCACATCAAATGTGGAATCAAATGTACTAGGATTAAAAATTAGTATTAGATTTTCTTTTCTAATGTGTCTCTTCCTGATATAATATTTTAAATGTCCTTCCTTTTCCTAAAAAGCTGTTTGTATCCAGTTAATGCCATTTATTTTCTGTTTTCCAATGGTAATGTTTAGATCTCTATACAATATAAAAACAATTCGGAAAAAAGGTTTGCTACATTTCAATTGTTATTATTTTGTCAGAATAAAATAGTACCTGTGAGTTTTTTTTTTCTTTCTCTAACAAGATGACTTGTTAAAGGAAGAGAAGTTAAAACTCTAATAATAACACAATTATTTTGTAGTATATTTGAGTTATGTCAATTTATAAATAACACCGATAAATAGTTTAATATATAAAATAAAGAAAAAAATATAAAAACTAAAACATATAAATTATTATTAATGATAAAAAATTATTATTTATTTCGAAAAATATGATGGATAAAACTGAAAAGAAATTTAAATTGGGATTTTCAATGAAGTGTTTTTCATATTTTAAATGCATTTTTTTTTATTTCGTTTTACGATAAATTGAATTATTTTCAAAACTTAAATACATGTAAATTATGAGCATCAACAATAATAAATATATTTAAAAGCTTTCTGAAATACAATACTTTTTCAATTTAATTAATAAAATTTTGTATTGGAAATTTCGGTACATGAATCACCTATACATTTGGTACATGAATCACCTATATCATCCTTTTATAACATTTCAGAAGCATATCATTATAATGTTCCATAGTCATACTTTGAAAACACCGGTCTCATACTTAATAAAACTTCACTGTTAAAAATTTGCTGAAAACTGTCGAGTCATTTGATCGTTTTTAGAGAAAATGATAAGATAACCGTAATTTAACTCTATTATAACCATAATATGGGCAATAATATGGTCAGAATAGAGTTAAAGTAAGGTTATGAAACAATTTTCTATAAAAACGGTCGAATGGCAGTACAGATTGCTGCAAATGTTTAACAGTGCTGGTAACATTTTGGAAAACAAACCATTTTATTATTTGGTTTAATATATTGGAGCTTGGGGTATTTAAAAAAAATACTAATTAGATGAAACTTTATTCAGAGATGAAATTTTATTTTTCATAACTTTTATAAAAATAACCATTTTGTTATAAATGACTTCTATTATGATGTAAAGGATACTTGATGTAATTTTGTTATTAGAAGTATACACCTCAAACTAAAAGATTTTGTAATTAGATATTTTTAAAGAGATAACAATTAATAATTTTCAAATAAGTATTTTTATTTAGATTATTTTTTTCAAATAATGTTAAAATACTTTTAATTACAATTTTGCATTTTTTTTAAATTAAAATTAGTCTAATTTACGAAAATTATCAAAATAATTTTATTTTTCAAATAACATAAAAATAATTTTTTTTAAATGGATTACTGCTTCGATTAATTAAATATTTATTTTTTATCGAAAAATTGCAATTAAATGATTGCCCAAAATAACATAGTCCAGCAAAATATTTGCTGAAATTAAATTAGATTCTTATATTAAATTATCTAAAGAAAAATGTTTAAAGTGCTGCTTTCACTTAAGCATTATCTAAGAGAAAAACAATTTACACTGTAAAAAAAATTGCAGTAAAATTACGGGCAGAGGTCGGCAGCAGAGATTCCAGTCATACCCCGTAAAAAAAAGAATCCATGCCCATCATTTAGGGCAGCCCGTAATTTTACGCGGCAAAGTAATATAGCATTATAATGCACAGGATATACTGCACTTTAAAACCCAATAACACTTTGCTTACTGTTCCGTACCACGTAGCACGTTAGATAATCATCACAGAATCGCTGTTTTGGCGGGTTAAAATTTTCGAAACACGAGTAAAATGAAGGGATACATCCTAGCGGAGGACAATGTATGGGGTCGTACCGTATTTTTGCTAACATATGGGCTAGAACTGTAAGAATATGTGGATTGCTCTTAATTTTCTAAGAATCTAAGGGATAAGGCCGCTTATTTAGTGGATCAGACCATTTTTCATCAAGTAAGGCTGTTGCCCGTGAAAATTGAAGGGCAAACGCTCATAAATTTACAGTTTTTTTTGAGAGTGTACTAACCAAAGATTTGTTTTTTCAATTGTTATAATTAATTTAGGAACTAAATTTGTGATGTTTAGTGTAAAAAGACATTTTAGTGCAACGGATATTCTGTTGCAAAAATTATCTTCTTTCTATGTAAAATAAAAGTTAAACATAAATTAATAAATAAAATTTATCACAGGTAAAAAGAAATCTTTTAAAGACTATTTTTACATACAGTACCAGATATTGATAAATGAATATTTTCGTTAAAACTATAGGATTGATATTATGCTCTCGATATAGAAATCTCATTTTGAACAAATTAAGTTACCTTAAGAATTATTTAGCGTCAGAACTATTTTTAAATAAATCGAAAAAATGAACACTTTAACATTATTAAAATATTCTTAGTACATGATATTTTTTTAAAATCTCAGTAGATGACACGTGATAAAATGGCATAATAATGTAATATGTGCGAGCAAGACTAGTAACTGTGGTAGAAATATCTCACTACCTTAATTTTTTAACGACATATTTGACCGCTGATCGCATGCGACATTTATATATATATATACAAGTATATATATATATATATATATATATATATATATATATACTTAATTTTCATTTCATGTGGTTTATTAATAATTACATAAAATGACTGGAAATATTTTCATTAAGGGAAAATAAAGATAATCTCGGAGTGGTCCTCTGGGGAGAAAGAGAACATTACAGCAGCAGTTAATGGCGAAGGGTGGTAAAACATTTTTGCGCCGAAACACAAAATTTGGCGTAATAGCAGACTCAATCACCAAAAAGCATATAATTTTTGCGAAATAAATGAAAAGAGAGTTGTGGAGTTGTTTGGTGTATTATCTGTAGAACTTAAAAAGATGCCAAATATGAAATTTAAAACTGCCAAATTAAAGCAGTGGAGACAAGACATCCTGTGACAAGCAGTAATAGCGCTTGACATTTGAAAATTTTAAGGATATAAAAGGCAAATTATCTTTCTACTTGAAATAAACAGAATATAATTTTATAAGCTGAACAAAACAAGGTACAGCTGTTTGTGCATAAATGACACATCTGCACAATATCTGAACACCACGCCGTTAATCTGATTATAAAGGAAGAAATATGTCAAACATATCTGCATGAACGTATCTTCAGTTGCTAGGCGAATTAACACTAGAACGGCGTAAAGGGACATTTTGACCCCTTATGATGTACCTGATGAACCTGAGCATTTTTGTTCTTTGATTACCTTTTGTTTGGTTGTAAGAAGTCGTTTGAAGTTTTTTGACTTTTTCTAAATAGGTAACACAATAATTTCTAAAAAAAATCAGCATTCTACATTTGTTAGTTTTTGAAATAGTGGGAAATATTGACTATGCATGTATGAAATATTGAAGAAAAAAATATAATTTTAGAAATTGTGTTTTATTTTAGTTAGCATTAGTTTTAATTTGTGAAACCAATCAATTTTTATATCAAATTAAAGAGTTATTTGAGTAGCTGTAGTATGATCCAGTTGATCGCCCCGTAGGCGTTACGTTTGCAGTACTTCAAAAATTCAATAAATTATCAAGTAATAGTAAATATATATTAAATATAAATTGTAAAATACGTGTAAATTGCATCTTTTTGCCAATGTATGGTATTTAAAATTGTTTTATCGTTGTTATTTCAGTAGTTTCATCGAGGTGTCAAAATGACCTTATTCCGCCATTCCAGAAGGTAAGATATTTTCGCCGTTCTACAGTTAAATAATTTTTACTTTCTTTTATATTTATTATAGTTGAGATGGGAGTGAATACATAAGTTTAACTGCGTATCTATATTATAAAGAACAAACGTGTCCGTGCGTAACGCTGACGTCATTTTTCGAATCGTAACACTCGACGATTAAATTTCGGTTTTGCGATTTTTCCTACTACAATTTCTAAAAGTCGCACATTTTTAAGTTTTACACCGTTCGTTATATAAAAAAAAATCTACTTTCAAATTCAATTTGTTTGAAAACTGTATCGTAATTTGTTTGAAAACAGTATTGCAATTTACTTATTTTTTATGGTTTTTAAAACAATTTTTAAGGATGACTCTTTTTTTTTTTTTTTTTTTTTTTTTTATGTATCAGAGTTGCGTGCAGACGACTGCGAAAGATAAATTTGTCTTCAATTAAATTAATATAAATAGTTCAGCATTTGTTTCCGGCTTATATTCCATAACAAAAATTAAAAATTCATCAATAATATAATAGTAATATTGTACAGGTGTCTAAAAAATGTGGAATGAGGACTGATAAAATTACAAGATATAAAACTAGGTGGTTTTATAATAAAAATATAGTGAAAAATAGGGAGAGAAAAGTTTTTAAATTAAAGAAATGCATGGATAGGCGTTGTAAGGTGTGTTTGTACGTAGGAGAGGAGTACAGTAATATTGAAGATGAGAACTGTTTGAAGTTATGTAAGGTTTATAACTGTGTCTACAGACTCAGATGTAAAATCTGTAATTTGTCTTATATTGAACAAACATCAGGTCCAATTAAAAAAAATTTTTAATAATCACAAATCGGATATAAATCATTGTAAAAGTGGTAAAGAAGAGCAAGAAATTGAAATTACCCACTTTAATAAACATGGCTTAGAGAATATAGAATTATCAGTTCTTCATATAATTCCGAATAAGAGGGAAAGATTGCTATGTGAGAGAGACATGATGATAAAATATGGTACTGTTTACCCATATGGGTTAAATGTTATGTTTAACCAGGTTAATGTATTAAAATGCTTTAGAGATAAAGTATTGGACGTTTCTATATATGAAAGAACTAATCATGATATAAGAAATGAAGATATTAATAATAAAGGAAATTATAAAGATTTAATAAATCTTAATAACATTATGGAAATTGAAAGAGCCATACTTGGTTGTGACATTAAAGATAATGTAAATGGAATTAAATTTATTATATTCAATTTAAAGAAAAAACTTATTCCAGAACTGCTAAGTTCTATATATATCAAAAATAATGGTGGTATTAACATCGATATGAGTTTGGATTTGTTAAGATTTAGAGTAAGAAAACAAAGTCTAGAAGAATATTTGAAGCTACAGAATAAACATGATAAAATTGATAATAAAGTGTATTTTGTCATGGACTATATTGGTCACAAAATGAGTGGCATTAATTTTAAAACAATAGTAAGCAAATATAACGAATTATTGCCAGTTAAGAAAATTGAGATTGTAAAGGCATTTAGATATGATAAGCCATTGGGACGTGAAATATTTAACTATAATGGATATGCTAAAGAATTGCAAAAGGGAATTGATAGTAGCGTCTGTCATTGTAATGACGCGAAATACAAGAGTTTTATAAATGAAACGTATGGACATGTTTTAACAGGCAATTTAAATATCGTGCAAAACATAAACCTTAGAAAATATATGCGTTACGGTACGAAGTATCGCCTGAAAAGGATTGTTACAAAAACTCATGCTATACAACGTATAACGAAAAATGTAGATATTTTTGTTCAGAAATTGATGAATAAATATGGCTCACCCGAAAGTGTTTTTTTGGAGTGGAAATTTAATATTTTGAAGGAAATGAACAAGATTTACAATAAAAAAAGTGATGGAGTTACGGGTGAATACTATAATGATTTAAAGAGTTCTATCAAGCAGCTTCAGAACAGCTTTATTATCACATACGTTGATAAAGCAAATTCTAACTATGCAATAATATGTAAACAACTATATGGAGACATTCTACGTGGTAGTTATGATAATAAGGCGAATTATAAGCTCTTAAAATCAAGCAAACAAGTAGTTGGTAATAGGATCAAGGCTTTCTATAAGAAATTAAATATTAAACAACATAGCAACGAACTGCCGTATCTTGTTTTAGTCCCTAAATTTCACAAAACTCCTGTGACCTTTAGAACTATTACATGTGGTTTCGGTTCATATTTGGTTACAGCAAATAAAAAATTTCTACACATTCTAAACAAAATATTTGCTAAAGTTTTAAAAGAAAAATCTACATGTATAATTAAAAACAGTTTTGAATTGATTGACAATTTAAGAAAATTGTGCAATATAATGGAATTTCATACTTATGACTTTGAAGATTTATACAATAGTATTAATTTAGATGATTTAAAGAGTAAAATTATGGATTTTTTTAAGGAGTTCAATACTACAAATATAAGCTCTGAACAGTTCACAACTCTTTTTAATTTTGTAGTTAAAGAAAATTATTTATATGATGGTAAACGGGTTTACAAACAGATTAAAGGTATTCCTATGGGTGGGAGCTGCAGCTCCATCCTAGCTGATATTTATTTATATACATATGAAAAAGAAGATACTGCAAATCAAAATGTAATATATTACAGATACATAGATGATGTTCTATTAGCCGGGATTAACAATTCCTTGAAAGATTTCAGCTTTAATCACTATCCAAATAGTTTAAGCCTGAAAATTGCGTCAAATAATTCAAAATGTGTCGATTTTCTGGATGTAACTTTAGATGTTTCTAATGGTGAACTGGTAATAAATATTTACGATAAGAGAAATTATTTTAATTTTGATACTATTAAAATGTTACATTTCACTTCAAATGTGCATTTGTCCATTTTCAGAAATATTTTTATAAATGGTTTATGCCGTATTGAGAAATTGTGCTCTAATTATGCAAATATTGGTAGGAATATAGCTGATTTTTATTATATGGCGTTATCACAAGGTTATCCGGTTCAGTTTTTGTCCGATCTAACATACAAATTTATCAGAAATAAAGGTTATAGTGACGAACTGTTAGGAGTGTTCAATACGAGCGATGTTTTGTTGATGTGATATTTGTGGGAGTGTCGGTGTAGTGGGTTGTTTACCGTGTTGTAAGTTGAGAATTTGATAGTGAAGTCTGGTTTTAGTTTGTCGGTGTAGAGGGTTATTTACCGTGATGTAAGTTGAAAACTTGTTGGTGTAGTCTGGCTATGGTTTGTCGGTGTAGTGAGATGGTTGCTGTGATGTAAGTTGAGAACTTGATGGTGTAGTCTAGCTATAGTTTGTCGGTGTAGTGGGATGCTTGCCGTGCTGTAAGTTGAGAATTTGTTGGTGTAGTTTGGTTATAGTTTGTCGGTGTAGTGGGTTGTTGGCTGTGATGTAAGTTGAGAACTTGATGGAGTAGTCGGGCTTTAGTATTTCGGTGTAGTGGGATGTTTGCCATGATGTAAGTTGAGAAATTGATGTTGTAGTCTAGTTATAGTTTGTCGGTGTAGTGGGTTGTTTACTGTGATGTAAATCGAGAATTTGTTGGTGTAGTCTGGTTTTAGTTTGCTTCCTTTTGTTATGTCTGTTTCATTCATTTTCAGTCTGTACTTGTCAGGTATGGGGGAGTGTTGCATGCGTAAAACTAGTTTAACCCAGCAGTGCATGTCTCAAGCCATGCCACCGGACACAGGTTGTTTTAGCTTTTCTTTGTTGTTTATTGGCATTTTTAATTTTTGCTGCAATTTGTTGTGTTCTTTTGTTTTGAGTTTAAGTAGTTAGTTGCGTTTTCTGGTTCTGTGTAAATGTAGTTTGTTTAGTTTTGTTTTTCTAGTATTGAATTTAAGTGGTTTAAAGTTTTTGGTTGGCATTTGTGATAATGGTTCTGCAAGTGATTTTCCATTGGTGTTTATTATTATATATATATATATATATATATATATATATATATATATATATATATAAACATGTCTCCGAACCATTGAAATTATCATAATCAAAATGACTGCTGTCTATAGCGATCTTTGGCGATTTCTTCTGCTTTTAACTCCTGGCACGAGGCCAATATTGTTATTGTTAGTGGACAATCCTAAAAAAATATATTAAATGTAAAAATTCTGTTAGAGTTAGAGTATTCATATAAAATAATTGTTTTCACCTATATTCAGTAGCCCGGGAAGACCGGCTTGGTTCCCCTAGTATTATTAAGGGTGCAAGAGCATGAAAGTTTCTTTTCTTTTTCTTTTTTTTTATGGGAGACCAAAGTGCAGTGACATATAAAAAAATCATTGTATTTAAAATAAAAAAAGGATTAAGTCTTATCAAAGGTAAAAAATATTGATATATAATTTTGCATACAACAAAAAAAAAGTAACGTTTTATAAACAAGTGTTTTGATTTGTTAATAAAATTTGAGAGCGTAAAAAGGAAGATAATTAACTAATTTGAAATACAATATGTGAGGTTAAAATCTCACTCAGAGTAATATAATAGGAACTCCATAATTTTCTGCATGAATAAAAACAAACAACATTTTCGAGCTTGCATTTCTCACTCTTTGATTTTTCCAAAGATTAGACGAATTATTTTAATTAACCGAGTAAACTATTCAGTATAAAATTAAATAATTTATATTTTTCTCCAATCAGATAAAAGGTTTCCTATATTAAATACGTAACTATTTTATTTGTTTTATTTATTTTTTACTTTATATTGTACATCAAATAAAAGTTTTATTGTAATTATTTGAAAACTAACAAAGTATGTTTTGAGGAATAAAATAGATAACTTTTGTATATAAAAGCAAATGTCGTAAATTACAATTGATTTTTAATTAATTGATCGACATTTCTTCTGTGATTATAAATATTATAAATCAAAATCTGGACTAATTATACAAATTTAATTCCAGTATTGATATTTAAAAAATGTATGTGACTTTATTAACTTGTTATTTCACAGACACAAAGAAATCTCAATTAAAACTGCAAATTAAACGTTTTAAAAATAGGAGAAACCAAAACAAATTTTAATATATATATATATATATATATATATATATATATATATATGTTATATAAAAATTTTATTTCCTTCGCATATCCTTCGCATTTATTTCGCATTATTCCTTTAAATTAATGTAACTTCTTACATAGTCATTATTTCCTTAATTCTTAATAATATTTATTCCTTTTTAATGTCCTTTTAAATGTAATAACACGTATATTAATAATTATCTTATTCCAAATCTTAATCTAAAACTTTAAGTTCATTCGCAGCTTTTATTCTGAGAGACGCTTGTGTCATTTCGAATGTTTTTAAAAGCCATTTTTTTAATTCTATGCTTTGCTTCACGCACTGGGTATTTGTCACTTCAAAATCAATGCGCGGCTACAATGGGGATTTTTTCGTGTTAAATCTTCTCCCTCGCACCTCATTCGCTTAGCTTAAATTCACCCCTCACTTATTGGATCGTGCGCTCGTTACGTCGTTGTCAGTAACCCTATGCGCCGTGAACGAAATTCGCTAGCAAGCATTTGGAGGGCAGATTTTTGTCGTGTTTGGAAGTGCTGACCACAGAGTTATCTGGTGTTCAACTGACTTAGAATTTCATACAGGTCTTTAAGATCTATTAAATGATGTAGTGAGCCATCGTCAAGCCTGAGGGCTATAAGTTTATACCGGATACTGTGGGAACTGTTACTGGCATCGCTCCTGTTCATTAATAAACGATTTATCTGGAAATTGGCTGCTCCTTTTTGCAGAAACTATTGTGGTGTCTCATCATTGCCTAACCATCTCGCCATGATTCTTGATACCGACTGCAATACTTCTACATCTTTAACAAACTGCCATTTTCTTGTGGAATATAAAACTATCTTCGTAAAAAGTTCACACATATATATATAAGAAAGAAAAATAAATATTTATTTAAATGATAATGGGAAAGTATTAAGGGTGTCCGAGTGTCAAAATTTTATTTTCATTATTTATAGGCATATTGTAATATGTTATTTTTTCTGCAATATATGTTTCTATAAAAAGAACTTTTCCGATAAAATGTTTCTGAAAACTTTGCAATTTTGTTTTTAAAAACAAATATTTCTATTTATTTATTTATTTTTAATTTAACTGATAAACAACTTATCCAATTTCATTATGTTCTCACTATTGTGTGCAGAAAAGGATTCTTGAATTGAAATTAATTACTTCGTCTCCAGGATTTATAAAAATTTTATTTAAAATTTTTTTTACAAAATTTAAAATTAGATAAAAGAGGATTTTTGAGAGAGATTTTTCTTTGAGAAATATATTTTTAATTTGATGTGAAAATTTTGAAGACAATTTATTGAAAACATAACATAAACAATGCAGTTTCTGAGTTGGAAATTTCAGACATCATAGATGTCTGAATTTCAGACACATAAGTGTCTTACTATGACCAGGATATAAAAGAACTGAGAAGAAAAATGTCTGGAAAATGCTGATATGTCTGAAATTAAACATTTAAAATTCAGGCATTTAAGTACTTTTAAAGCGTTTGTTTCTGAACCAAAATATAATAACGAATTAATAAAATAGAATGTTTGCTGAATAATGTCGCTGGTGACAATTTCCATTATATATAACGCAAAGTTATCGTCTAAATGTGAATCTATACCTTATAACAAGACATAACTGCGGCTTTAGTTATTTGTGTTTCGGGAAAAAGTGTTAAGGGGACGGTGGATCTTTATTTGGTCAAAAATCGAATTTTTTTGTGTTTATTATTTTTCTTCAGTTTGTTCTGAGTCATTTGCTAAAAACCGCATGCAAATGCGATTATTTTTTGCAAAGTTATAAGCGTTTGAATTTTGTTCACAAATATTTTTTTGGCCCTTTAACTATCGCAAAAAATGTAAACAACCATCTGTCAACATTTATAATTCCGTTTTTTTTTAATTTCAAGTATTAATATTTTAATAATTTTGTAACCGCGCATATTAACTATAACCGAAACTGTAATCAGCTGTCTGTTTACTATTTTACCGGTAATTTTTAAGTGTTACATGTGTGTTATTTTGCTATCAAGAATTGTATCGTTTTCTATCACTGTTTTTTTCTTTTTGATAGCTAAATTTTAAAAAAGTTCTTTTCAAAACTAGAAACTACAGTTTCTACCAAGCTTTATCTGGATAATATCCTGCACAATGCACATAATTAGTGGGCGATATCATCAGCCTAAATGCAGGCCATCCAAGAAGAAACTTCAGTGTCTGGCTAAACTCCAGAAGTATAGGTCATCTCTGAAAATTTATGTTTCTAAAAATTACAATGAAATTTCAAACCGTGAAGTTTCAAATGAACGCACTTCAAAGAATAATTTAGTTGAATTGTCAGTACAAGCAAGTACAAGTTTTGTTATTGATGAATTAGATCAAGCTGCAAGTACCAGTGAAAAAAAATAAATTTCATTTTAAAGGCATTTCGCATGCTGAAAAATTGCAGGAAAATGCATCATATGTGTTTATGAACAGTGGTATGTGGACTAATCTTCTTTGCAATGTTATGTGTGTTCCAGCAATACCGTAAATGTGATATCTAAAGGAGCATATGGATATGCTTCTAAAACTCAACTAATCTGCAAAGAATGTGACAAGGTGTTCAGCTCCATATTTTCAAATCCACGAGTAAGCGAGACTGAAAAGTGCTTTGATGCGAACAAACAACTTGTCGAAGCCGTTTCAAAAATTGGAAAAGCCCATGCAGCTATAGAAGTTTTTTCAATGGTTATTGAAATCCTTGCAATAGATAAAAAAACATTTTCAAAATGTTTACTCAGTTTGTATACAGATCGACAAACTTTTAAAAATGACATTCTCCAAGTTGCCCGAAATGTTGTACGGAAAAAGCATGAAGAATTAGATGGTATCCCAGACCAAAATATTTTGAATACAACTGTTTCTTATGATGAGGCCTGGCGGGCATACATCATTGTATGGAATTGGACTTGCAATAGATATTTTGACCGGTTTAGTAATCGATTATGAAATTCTCTCGAAATACTCCTCGGAACGTGTCGCCCCAAAAAGAGATCTTGGCGAAGGTACCGCGGAGTTCACCATTTGGTTTTCGGGACATAAGAGTGATTGTTCCCAGAATTATACAGGATCATCTAATGCAATGGAGATGACAGCTGCTGAAGTTCGAATTATTTGGAAACGATCTATCAGTAACTGTGGAATGAGGTGTGTCAGCGTTTTTTCTGATGGGGATGCAAAAACTTTTCAGCATTTAGTGGAAATGAATGTTTAATGTAGGGACATCAAACTCACAAAAGAAGAATGCATCAATCATGTAGCAAAAAGATTGGGAACAGGGCTTCGTAACAAAGTCAAGGAGTGGAGAAGCAAAGGTGAAACTATTGGTCGGCGGAAAGAAGGTAGTCTAAAAGAAGACACTATCTTAAAATTACCCAATTTCTACAGGAAAGCCATAAAAGATAATGTTCCTGATGTCGAAAAAATTGAAAACAGCAAATTATGCTACATTATTTCATTGCTCTTCCACGTGATGTTGAAGTAAATTTTTTTGGTTTATGATATTTCTCTCGTTTTCTTTTTGGGGGATGGGGGGTTGTTCCTGTAAAAGCCATGGATTTTCTTTGTACCAGGTCCTGCCAAGCCATTTTTTATATATTTGTATACTAAGTATTATTTTATGGTAAACTTTTATGGTAAATTGAAAATTTTATAAGGAATTGTCTCTGAAATGTTACATAAATCGGTACTTTTATATTAGCCAGGTACAAATTTTGCCGATAACTTTTTGTACTCAACAGTAGCAGCTTTTATTTTTTGTGAGTCTAACTTGCAAACTACGCTTTGATGTTGAAGTGAAAATGTTTTGGTTTACGATATTTGTTTTGTTTTCTTTTTGGGGGGAGGGGGGAGGGTGTACATGTAAAAGCCATGGATTCTCTTTGTATAAGGTCCTGCCAAACCATTTTTTATATATTTGTATACTAAATATTTTTTTATGGCAAACATTTACTGTAAATTGATGATTTTAAAAGGAAATATCTCTAAAATGTTACATAAATCGGTACTTTTATGTTAGCAAGGTGCAAATTTTGCCGATAACATTTTGTATTCGCCAGGGTTGTAAATAACTCGGGTTTTAAAAAAAACACAACCCGGGAGGGTAGATGGGTGGGTACCTGGACAGTCACCCATTACAACCCTTAGGGTTGTAAAAAACACGAGTTTAAAGAAAAAACAGCTTGGGCGGGTAGCTGGGTGGGTACCCGGTCAGCTACCCACAACAACCTGGTACTCGCCAGTAGAAGACTTTATTATCAAATAACAATATATGTTAATTTTAGTGATAAATTTTACTTATAAGTACATACACCCTAATTATACGAAAATGCATCGAATTTTTAAAATAGACGAAATCATTTTTATAGCCATACTGGTTGTGCTATTGTAAAAAAAAGTCTATTTCTGGAGGATAATAGTAAAAAAATAATTTTTTCCTATTAAAATATCATTTATGAAGCTTTTAATGAGTAAATAAAAAGGTAAGTGTACTCTCTTATATACTTTAAATCTGTTTTTCTCAAAACTGATTTTTCAACATTTTTAGATATTTAAAATGCTCCTCGCGTCATATTTTTTGATCAAAATTAATGAAAATGATAAGGAAGCATCATGGTATTGTTTAAAAAGAAACTGTGTGAGCATTTTAAAATTCGACTTCATTAAAATGTTTAAATTTGATTTTTAACTTATTGAAAGGGAAAATTTTGATGAAAATCGATATGGAATTTAGAAAAAGATCTGTAAAACATTAACCATTCAACAGATTAAAAAAAACCTCACACAGATTTGTTTGTAATTGAGTTTTAAGAGTTGAAAATGCAAATGTAAGAAAATATCTCAAAAATTATGACGCAAGGAGCATTTTAAAATTTCATATTAAAATTTTAATTTTTTTCAAAATCTTAAAATTATAAAAAGATTGAAATTTTTTAAAGGTTTTCTGTGCACTTATGGTGAAATATATATGATACAATTTGACACATTATTGATGATTACTATTACTGTCGATTTGAGACGTTCGTTCCATCATACACCCGGGACGATATCTCAGTCCGAACCCCACGAAAATTACCGGATAATCAGATCGATGTATGCGCAGTCGAGATCATTGAAATGCAGTCATGACATTCGGAGAGGGTATTATTCCGATGTACTCACTATGAAGACAAATCTCGGAGTACAAGTCCATCTGCAAATCGTAGTATAATGCAATCGTGAAAGCTGAGTAGAGGCAGTTAATTCCAGTAGAATTTTCCCAAAAACATTAAGGAAGACTTAATAGATGAGCAAGGACTTTATTATGATAACAGAGATGAAAGCAACTCCACCGACTTCGCTTCATTAAAAACTTGAACACATTAAACCTATTGAAGAAATTGCAGAACTTGAAGAACAGACTACCGACGAAACAGTGTAGACTCTTCCAGTGACGGGTTCTAGTTGACAACAATCAATTCGTGTAAAATCTGTCTCCGAAGCCAGTGCAACCGTATAAATACTCCTAAATTTTGCCCAAAATCGCATAAGCGCGAAAAAGCTGACCCACTCACAGCAATGTTCGGAGGGAACCAGGAGAATTGAAAAGGCGGGGCCTTCTCGCTAACGGTTGAAAAAATGAGGCCAAGAAGGTGTGTACATGACGTAGTGCTAAAACTCTTTATCAGAAGCGGCAATTTAAAAAGGTAAAAAAGCTTTGGGCGCAAAAGTCGCGAGGAATCCTGGGATGCCGAATGATAATTAAATAGCAATAAAAATGGTATTACAAAAATGTTCCAAAGAATAAAATTCAATGTCTCAAATAAGAAGAATTTAAGCAGGTGCGTTTTAGAGGCAGTTTTGCAATTTAATACAATAAGGTTTTAATAAATACGTGTAGCTTTTAACAGATTAAGATTTTTAGGATGATAAATAAAAGAATATTTTGATTAAGTTATGGAATAAAATATAAAATAGATTTAAGAGATAATTTAAAAAGAGAGGGAAAAATTAGAGTTGTAAGAATTTGGAATAATTTAACTAAGGAAAAATGGCGAAAAATTTTTATTATTACATATATATGCACAAAATTTCATATCTCTATGATGAAAATTAAAAGAAAAATTTTTGAACGTCCACCGTCCCCTTAAATGGCTGTGGATACTATTGAATTTAAAATACCTGGAAATTTGAAGTATGTAAGATAATCTTAAATCTATACAATTTGAATAAATAAGCTTTTTAAAGAATGAAATTGAACTTTCAGTCTCCAACTATGTTCAATTCAGAACATTCTGAATACTAAGCATTTTCTGAATGTATAAAGAATTATAAAAAAAAAGTGAATTTTATTGATATAATTATCAAAAAGACTTTTTAATATCATCAATATTCGACTCGTATAAGTAACGAATCTATTGCTAAAATATTAAAACATATAATTCGATAATAGAGTATTATATATTTATTCATCGTAATGGCAATTCGAACTGTAAAAGTTTAAGTTTTTTTCTAAATAACGTATGTTTTTATTATTGTTTTCATACTTCAAGTGAATTTTAAAAGTGCATACCAATCCTATAAAATATTATTGTGCCTTGATATATAAATGAAATACCATGGGGTAATTCTATACTGAAACCTAGAGTTAAGCGGTTAAGCAAAAACAGGTTAAAAATATCTGCAATTATTGTGAACAAATTGTGAACATTCCCAGTTATTTTAAAATACTCTGAACTGAAGTAAAAAAAAAAAAAAAAGATTTTTAAAAAGAGCATACATATTAGAAAAACGTTATTTTCTGGTGTAAGAAATATAAGTTAAAATGTATGACTTATTTATTTTTTATCGGATGAAAAAACTGACACACATGACGGATGCATAACCATTTAAAAAAACTTCTTCATTATAATTAGTCTATAAAAGAATGGATAATAATTATGAAAAGTAATTTTTTTTAATCAAATCATCATAAAATTTGTTATTTAATCTTTGTAGAAGTTCTCAGTAAAAGTATTATCCTCAATTCGAGAGTTTTTAAACAACTTTTTTTAAATTCATTAATTACAATACATAAAATTTTAAATTAAAGATGAGAATAATTATTTATTATTTAATGAGCCTCTATAATAAACTTTCTATCTTATAAATGAAATATGTATTTTTTTAAAGTCACAAGAACTTTGTTCATACACTGTTCTTTAGGCGATGGCTGAAAAATGAAGCATGATGATTATGGTGTTGTGAAATACTGGAATTTTTATTTCCGATTCGGTATAGCGTATTATGTTTTCCTGTGACATTGTTAAGACAAGAAAGGTAAAACAACGATTTTTAATGTGGCTATTATCTTCCTATTGCTGCCAAAAATGTATGAAAATTGATGAATTAAAAAGTTTTTTCGCATTAAAAAGAAGAAAAAAAAACTCCAGTAATTTTTTCACATGCTAAAGCTTAAAAAAGTTGCGTATGCCATTGATAAAAAAATATATATATATTCTTGAAATCGCTTAACATATTTAGACCTCGCATAATGCTGAAGAGCTTCTCAGAAAAAAGTATGGCACAAACAGGAACTATCAGAAAGAATAGAACCAAACTCCCTAAACTATCAACAAGAGAAATTGTCACAAAAAACATCACCTTAGTATCCTACATTCCAATGAAGAATAAAATGTTGTTCTGATCAGCACAATTCATGGTGATAAGAGAATAAGTAACAGAGATGATAAAACCAAAATCATACTAGACTAAAATGCAACGAAAGGGGTTTTTGATACGCTGGATAAGTCCATTTCTGCATACACATGCAGATAAGAGAAAGAAAAGCAAATCGTTGGCTCATAATTGTATTTTGCAATATCTTGAATGCAATTGTTTACACTGATTTTGTGCTGTGTACAAAAATCAATCCGCAATCAAAGACAAACAATACTTATAAAAGAATAGTGTTCCTCGAGTAACTTGGAATATTGCTTGTTACACCATATATTGAACGCGGAAATTATATATTGAACGCAACATATATTGAATGTGATATTGTATTTTGCAATATCTTGGATGCAATTGTTTACACTGATTTTGTGCTGTGTACAAAAGTCAATCCGCAGTCAAAGACAAACAGTATTTGTAAAAGAATAGTGTTCCTCGAGTAACTTGGAATATCGCTTGTTACAACATATATTGAACGCGGAAATTATATATTGAACGCAACATATATTGAATGTGATATTGTATTTTGCAATATCTTGGATGCAATTGTTTAGACTGATTTTGTGCTGTGTACAAAAGTCAATCCGCAGTCAAAGACAAACAGTATTTGTAAAAGAATAGTGTACCTCGAGTAACTTGGAATATCGCTTGTTACAACATATATTGAACGCGGAAATTATATATTGAACGCAACATATATTGAATGTGATATTGTATTTTGCAATATCTTGGATGCAATTGTTTACACTGATTTTGTGCTGTGTACAAAAGTCAATCCGCAGTCAAAGACAAACAGTATTTGTAAAAGAATAGTGTTCCTCGAGTAACTTGGAATATCGCTTGTTACAACATATATTGAACGCGGAAATTATATATTGAACGCAACATATATTGAATGCGATATTGTATTTTGCAATATCTTGCATGCAATTGTTTACACTGATTTTGTGCTGTGTACAAAAGTCAATCCGCACTCAAAGACAAACAATATTTGTAAAAGAATAGTGTTCCTCGAGTAACTTGAAATATCGCTTGTTACAACATATATTGAACGCGGAAAAGCGTCTTCCACTGTACAAACCAGCAATTGCTGCTGCTAGAACAGAATATTCATTTGGGCAAAGTTTCAGTCAGTCCAACAAACTCTGCATATGGTCAAGATGCAACTCGGAAGTCCAATTTCAAATAAATATTTTGAAGTTGTTGTTTTTTCTTCGAAACTCAATGTCCATTAAATACAACGATTTTTATAATCGCTTAAAAAGTAACATATGACAGTTTATATGATTTTGTTGTAAATATTAAATGCAAAAGTTTTATTTAATATGAAATCCATATTATATAATAAAAACAAGATATCACGTTTGAAAAATATATTTAATTAACACCACTGTTTTACAGAAATGTCTTTTTCTTACGATATTTGATGCAAATAAGAGGTATTATGTGATAAAAAAAATACACTTTATTCTTACAATGCATTAATTATACGTAATACGATCTGTGAAAATAATATTTGATCATTATAGAACAATTTTGTTATATATATGAGTGTGTGTGTATACTTATTTAAAGAAGTATAGAATTTCTCAGAAAATACTTTTTTTTTTCTTTCTTCTAGGTATATTTATATCAAGATCAAGAAAGACTGACGTGATGTCTTAACTTTATTCGGCAAAAATAGAACGCAGATTCTCTTGTGAATTCTTGCAGCCTGATTTTTACATTTCTTATAAGATTTTTATCCAAAAAGAATGATTGCGTTTCCTCTTCGATCTTGAATTGTTCATTGTACCGAAAAATAGAAATAAAGTTAAAGACAATTGCAAAGAAACATTTTCCTTTAAAAATAAACATACATAAGACATTACTTATAACATCGAAATTGTTATAAAAAAGATGTAATATTTATGAATAAAACTTTAGAATAAATGAAGAAAAAATCTGTAAAAACATATACAATATGTTTTATTGTATATGTTATATATTAATTCAATTTTATTTTATATTAATTGTATATTATTAAATTATATCAATTTATAATATACAAAAAAGATACATTTCAAAATGCTTATTTAGATTTTTTTTTATCAATTTTTGTGATTTCATTATAATAATCCATTTTTTAAATAATATATTGAACAATTTTTTTTCATTTTTTTTAAATTAAAAAAATTTTTTTTAGAGGCCTATACTAAAACTACATTTTCATATTATGAAATTAACAATTTTCATCAACAAAATGAAACAAAATATACAACAATTTATACATAAATAATATTAAATGAATGAAATTTTGTGCAATACATTTAAGTACACGTAAACAACAAGACAAAATTGAGGAAATATTTTAAAATATCGTCATACAGCTGTTTTGGACTTTTTGAAACTCCATCATCATTGCAATTTCAAAGCATAAATGCAAATACATGAGAATATTAAAGGGAAATTACAAAAAAATAGATTATGGCAAAATACACAACGGCAAAGTGTTGAAAATCCATGAAGCTAAGTATCCTTGGTACGAGGTAACTAAAAAGAAAGGCTACCGCGGTTATTTACGCGTATCTTTTTTAACAGACCGCCGGAGTCACGTGATCCTCGAATGCACCAATGCAGGTGTACGAAAAGAGCATCACCTTACTCTAGCAGTCTGTAAAAAAAGAGAAGTGGGATACACCGCGGTAGCCTGTCTTTTTCGTTAGTCTCGTCCTTGGTATGTATGACGTTGTTGAAGACGACCAATCAGGAGGCAGTGCTAAACACAATCTGAAAGAAGTAGTAAGCGTATGAACTCGCAAGAGTACTAATTAAAGAGCAATGTCATCCAAACATGTAATTTTAAGGAAGTATCTGTTATGTCGTTCACCAATTTAATTGATTTTATCCAGATTTAAAAAGCTTCACAAATGTCGTTGATAATAGAAATTGTTTTGTGAATTCTTCTAGAAAATTAAACATATACCTGGACAGACAATGGTTAGCAATTGCAAAACGTTTGATCTCTTTTTTTAAATTATTTTATGTTTTATTGTTGTTGTTAGATGGCGTTTAGTTATAGTCATATGCATTAGATCACATTCGCAGGAAATTGTATAGGTTCCGCATTCAGAAAATGTGATTATTGGATATTTAAAATTACTAAATTCCATTTTATTAAAAGAAGTGCATATTACTTTGAAATCAAATTGCATAAAGGTACGAGAAATTCCATGTCTAATTTTTTGGAATGTATGGTAACATAACTAGAGTTTTCTTAAGAAGAGATGTGATACTGCAATTGGTAAATTTGATGAGTTTATTTTAAATTGAATCAATAATTCTATGCGAAAATCACCAGCCAATAGCAACTGATTTAATGCAGTTTAATTATAATTTATTAAATTATCAGAAGAGCAAATATTTAAATGAAGATAAACATATCTAATAAAAAGATGAATTTTTTAACTAGATGGATGGAAGGAATTTTCATAAACGAGTAATAAAACTGCGAATGGTTTACGATAAACAGTAGTTGTGAAAGAGTTATTTTTACGGAAAACACGTTATCTCCCACAGCGCTTTTTAGCATATTACTGACACTTTGTCTATGGACTGCTTTCTAATCCCCATCTTACGTGGCATTTACATGCATTATTTCGAATTCAACATTTCAACAATTTTAATTTCCCATTTTACGCACGTTATGTTGTCAATTCTTTTCCTTTGTTGAATTCAAGTAAATTCGAATTATCCATTATACTCTGCGTTATTTTTTGTTTATTTGAGCTTAGTCAGTATACTTATGAAAAAGAAAATAATGATCACGTTTGATTTTCCATAAAAATAACTATTTTAACATTACTGTTCATATTACTAGGGAGCTACGCTCGCAAACCCCCGCTCTGACACTGCAGACTCTAAAACACGCTAATTTGATCGGCTCTAAAACTATTCCGGAATATTATAATTAAACGAATAATTAATCTTCTGTAATCGGGTTTCCATTAATTTTCTTTGACTGAAGGATTTTAAGGACGAATCAAGTGCTGTCGATACTGCTAACAACTATTTTCGTTATTGGTTAAATAAGATTTTTTAAACATTCGAAAATGAAATTGTGTAAAATGGCTAAGTAAACAATTTTGCTGCATCAGGCAAATTTATAACGATGGTAACAGAAAATAGTTTGCAATAAGACGTTATAAATGTATCGTTTGCAATCTGACGTAATTTTTACCAAAGTTTTCTTTCTATTATTAAACGTAAAAATATAGTTTTAATTGAAGGAAAATATTATTATTTACGATGCTTTAAAATTTACAGCAATATGTAAAATATTTTGTTGAAATAAATGAACCTCTCGTGTAAATTTATTTTTAAATTGAAACTGTTTAGTAATGTTGTTATGTAAACATTTTAAATATCGCGTTTCCCTATTTAATGTTTTGAATTCGTAATAATTTAATTATTATTTTCAAGTTTTATTTATATTTTTACAATTTTCTGCATTTACTGCATTTAACCTGTAATTGTTTAATTATTTCTCTTTTAATAATCACGAGTATATACATTTTTTAATTGAAAGGAAATATTATAAGGTACGATATTTTACATATTGGCAACGATTTAAATAGATGTCTTTTTCGAAATATGAAATAAATCTAAATTAAAATGATGAAATTTTGAATAAAAAATTTAAAACAAAAAATTTAAAGATTGGTGAAATTAAAAAATAATAATTACACACTGCACACTGCAAGATTATCAACTATATCTTTTTGAAAAATGTTATTAAATTCCTACGCATTGTTTTGTTCCCATAAAACTTTTTTAAGAGAACTATTTGTACCGATTTCAATACTAAATATCTCTTAAAATAATTCTTCTACTCTAAACCTCTTTGCTTCAGGGTGCTTATCAAACATTTCTCTATAAAAATACAAATTTTCATATTTTTATATACGATAATTTTCTGATTATTAGCCTAGAAAACCTCAAGGCACAAATAATTCATTGACAGCAGCGGTTACTTTATTTTTTTTAATGTAGAGAAAAACCATTCGGTTTTTTATTATCACCTTATCGATTTACATCTCATCTACTTAACCAAATGTTAGCTGCTATAATAACATATTGTTATCGATCTTTACATATTTCCTCTTCCAAATATTACTTAAAGTAGAATTTTACAACATGAAATATGTTGCTATTTTGCGGATTTTTTTTTTCAGATAATATAACGGATTGAATTTATAACAAACCGCAATAAGTGTACCTATTACGGTGCCAATTCTCTTCTTAATAAACGTCCAGTTATATTACTACGTTCCCAGAAAATTAGCCATCGCATTTCTCGTATCATGATGAAATTTGGGTTTTTAAATGTGTTATAATTTTTCCAAATTTCGAGATCATCTTTCACTATATTACAGGGAGAAGTTTTGTTATAGTACGCTGTATGAGTTGGAAAGTGGTTCATAATCTATGCTTGACGCATGATTTTTCTTTTTTTGTTAAAATTCAATTCAGTGTTAATGATTTTTTTAACCTTTTACTGAGCTTTCTAATGGTTTAGGTACAGTGTGTTAACTTGGATGATTTTATTTTATCATAAAAGATCTTACATTTGTAATATGATTTGTGTTCTTGGATATACTTGGAGCACGTTATCTACTTGAAGACACCACATATTTCCCCTGTTGTATTGACAATATTACCTACTGCGGTTTTATATTTAGAAATTCCATGCATTTCAAAGAGTATTTTTATAACCGAAAACGATTCTTCGACCGATCTTTGGAAAGTGCAGAAAAATAGTCTTCCAACCATCATTTCTTTAAAAGCTCCATTTTGAATGTAAACAAAAAACAGATGAGAATTTATACTTTCAAGAACATATTAGCTGTAAAAAAATAAGATTAGATCAAATACTACTTTGTGCGAATTTTATCCATAAACCAACACCAATAAAAACGTTGTAACGCACAAATATTAAAAATTGGGACAAAAAACCGCATACGGCCATTTCAAGGATTCCTCGATCCCTTTCCACAATGAAAAAAATAAATAAAAATAAAATAAAGATAAAAATTCGCTTAAAGAACCCCTCGGTTATAGACCCGAGTACTGGCGTGAATGTCATTCAAGCGCCAGTACTCGGGGTTCTTTGAGCCCATTTTTATCCTCTTTTTTTATTTTATTTTATTTTTATTTATTTTTTTTTCACTGAGGAAGGGGATCGAGGAATCCTTGAAACGGCCGTATGCGTTTTTTTGTGCCAATTTTTAATATTTGTGCGTTACAACGTTGTTATTGGTTTTGGTTTATGAATTAGTCTAAAAAATGTGCGAACACCCAATCTATATAAGGTGACAACACGTTATAGAATTTTACTGAAATTTTAGGATAGGTGAAGTGCAGTTCAAGCATTTTACGAAGTTTTTGGATTTCTTAAACTTATAAAAATTTAAAATTTTGGATTTCTGGTGTGTTTTAAAAACGAATAAAGATTGTAAATTTTAAAGTTTTAAATTCTTAAATTTAAGTCCCGTTTTAAAGATTGTTAATCAAACATATCGGTAAAACTCCGATTACAAGTTAGCGTAACTTCTGTGTTAGACTAACAAAATAACAAGTGAGATAAAATATATGTAATTTCTGAATTTTTTTCATAAAATATACAGATTTGTATTAGCATTTCGGCATTGTTTTACAATCTAAATATTGATTTCTCAAAAATGAAAACTTTTATGGATTTAATAAATATAACATAATTTCTTAGTCAGTGATACATTAATTGACAATTCTGATTAATACATTTTATTTTTCTTAATCTGTAAATTCATCATACATCATTAATTTTTTTTATTGGAGCATGTGAAATCATGCATTATTTATTTAGCATTGTTAGAATTTATTTAAAGGTTAAATTCCCATTTCAACATTTTACGGATCTGAAAAAAATCATGAATTTTCACAAAAAAGGAATATTATTTTAAAATAACTTTTCTTTTATATGTGATCAACTGATAAGTTTTGCCTGATTGCTTTCGTATTTTCTATTTATGATAAAAGTCACAAAACGTCCTTAAACAGCTATAGAAATAACCTACAGTTTATCTCTATTTATCGGCTTCGATTAGTAAAGTAACGATGACTAACAACATTTAACTCTCTAAATCGAAAATATTCTTTGTAAGCATGTGTTGATTTGAAGACATATGTTTAGCTGCGTAAGATGTTTTTTTTTTTTTTTTTTTTTTTTTGCTATATAAAAAATTGACCTCAGAAATATTGCATGAAAGAAAAAGCTTTATTATTATTTTTTAGTAGTAAATTAAATTGGATTATAGAATACTTTAAATACACTTATTGTTGCGATTACATTTAAATTAAAAGCTCTCGGGGTGTGTACAGTTTTTCGGATATGTTTTTCCCTTTCAATAATACATTAGAACCTCTATCCACCGTTCCCGCATCTTTCGTTATCCCGTATGTATTGTTTAGTTTTAAAGGTCCCGTCACGAATAATATTTAAATAATGTTAATTATATCCGCTTAGGTCGTTTGTGAAACATGCAGATTCCCGCATCTATTGATCAAAAATTTTATCGACCTTCAAAAAAATGGAGAATTTATCCCATTGTATTCATGTTTAAGAAAAAAAGTTGTTCTAATTGTGACGTTGGAAGCACGTGCGCATTGATAAACCGAGAGCAATTCCATTGGAGTGTGGTGATCTTTAAATGCAATCCCCAAACGGGCGATAAACGTTCCACTCTGTAAGTGGCATCCCTCCAGTGTACAGGTGGAATGAAAAAAGTTTGTAATAGAAAAAAATGTAAAATGATGAGCAGTGAATTATATTCATAAAAAGTAGAATAAGAACTTAGTTTTAGTTAACGACGGGGCGTCGGGTATCTGTATTTATTAAAGTAGTCACCTTAAGAGCGAGAGAGGGAGGAAGGGGGAATGAAGGCATTTCAATCAATAAAATAAAGAAGGGAGTAGATCATTCGTGTGTTTTTTGAAAAATGTTGAAAGAGTGAATGATTGACAGAGAGGGCGGGGATTAGCTGCAAACGTCATAGCTTCCAGAAGTTAAGGTATTGTCACTTTACGTTAGGCTCTCGTTTCAGTTTTGGCTGTGATAGGCTATTGTTGTGTGTCTCTTGTTTTCATTATATTTCACTTGTTTGTGACTAACATGGCTAAGCAAAAATGTACTTTAGAAGAAATAATTCATGTCATTGAAGAAGTAGAAAAACATCCGTTTGGAAAAAAGAGTTAAAATTGCCAAACGTTTAAATTTACCACCAACAACATTGACTTCTATAAATTAAAAAAAGCCGAAATTATAAGCAGTTTAATAAGTACGGTATTTTGGCGAAAAAACGAAAAACTGTTCGAGAATCAATATACAAAGATTTAGAAACTGTTTTGTACGACTGGTATCGCCGAGCTCGAGGATCACAAATTTCAACAGATGAAACAATTCTGCGAGAAAAAGCCCTAGAAATCGCTGCTTTAAAAGGTATTGAAAATTTCACAGCCTCAAATATATGGATTTCCCGCTTTAAAGAGCGACATGGATTAAAATTTAAAAAATTGTGAGGTCAAAGCGCAGCTGTTGATGACACAGTGGTTTAAGATTGGTTTTCCAAATTACCGGCAATAATTAAAGGATATGACTCTCGTGACATTTACAATGCGGATGAAACGGGGCTTTTTTTTATAGATGTTTGCCGGACCGTACTCTGGCACTAAAAGGAGAGGCTTGTCATAGAGGCAAAAGTTCTAAAGAAAAACTGACTGTTTTATTGTGCACAAATAGTGATGGAAGCGATAAAAGAATGCCGATTGTAATCGGAAAGTCTGAAAAGCTAAGGTGTTTCAAAAACATAAAAAAATTACCTGTGTCATACAGAGCTAATTCAAGAGCATGGATGACAAATGAAATTTTCTCTGAATTTCTGAATGATTTTGACAAGTCAGTTCGAAAAGAAAAAAGAAAAGTAGTTTTATTCATTGACAACTGTTAAGCGCACCCTCCGGATATATCTTCATTAGAAAACGTGAAAGTTCATTTTTATCCCCCTAATTGCACTAGTAGGTTTCAACCCCTGCATTTTGGGTATTATTCACAGTTTCAAGCGCCGTTACAGAAATAATTTAGTTAGCAAAGATTAGCTATGATGGATGAAGAAAACTGCAGTTGCATCAAAATTGATGTTTTACAAGCCATGTATTTCGTTGTTTCTGCCTGGGAGAGAGTAACCCGAGAAACTATAATTAACTCTTTTAATAAGACTAAGTAGGATGTCACAGAACTCTAAAATGTAACTTTTGATGCTAACGATGAAGAGGAAAATGATTTATCACAGTTTGGGGCAAATGCCTCGAACATCACCTTTGACGATTATGCATTAATGGAGAGAGGTTGCGACATGTGGCTTGATTTCTGTTCAAGAAATGACCACAGAGAATGAAAAAATAGATGATCATACCGATGAAGACGAAAATGTCAATACAGAACCAGTTACAACGTTTGTTGAAGCACTTAGAGAATTTGAAACAATGAGAATTTTTCTTTATGCACATACATTAAGCGAAAGAGAGCAGAACGATGTCACTAATGTCGAAATTTTATTGTTTGGGTTAAGAAGAAAACAGTGTGCACAAGCTAAAATTTCCCAATATTTCCAGTAAATAAATATATCTATTCCTATTTATTCTGCTTCGTAAAATTTTTGTAGTAAGTAAATATATTTCACCTTCAAATTTTCTATATTTCAATGTAATAAATTTATTTATGCCATATACTTTTTCACATGAAAATATTTTATGTTGACCCGGATTAATCGTTTTCCCGTAACTATCGTTGGAAACGAATGGTCCCTAGAGAAACGATCGATCGAGGTTCTGCTGTATATGTCAGTATGTTTAAGCATTCATCTCTTCAGTTTAAACGCGTATTGATGATATGGTTTTTGTAAGTCCCTGATGATATGGTTTTTGTAAGTCCCTTTTGTTGTATTTAGTGAATTCTTTTCGTTATCTTATTTATTGAAGAGAGGTTATTAAAGGTCTTCAACAGATGTTACGAAAAAATATTTAAAATAGGATGGGTAAAGGATTTAAAATAGGATGACACAGACATTAAAATATAAGTCACTAACACCTACCATTAAATGTCATGCACCATTTAGAATTTTGAGTCAGTCTATGTATTAAATTTTAAATATAATTTGTTTAATTTAATTTACTTTTATTTCAATGTCTTATTTACTTGAATATTGTGTTTCTGTTTCTTAATTAACAATGACTCGTATAATGCAAACATTAAAATCAATTAGTACAATTATAAAAAAATAGCATTGTTTAAATAAATGCATCTTGAAAATTACAACATAAACTGATTAAAAGAGGAGTTATTATAACATCTAATCTGACATTAACAAATATTAAAATAAGAAAATAAAATAAATTAAAATACAATAAAATTCAGAGCTAAATTCACGTCATTTAGTTAAATGTACTAGAGAAAGGTAAAGAGAGAAAAATATTGTACACTGTAAAACAAATTGCAATAAAATTACGGACAGAGCGCGGCAGCAGAGATTCCAGTCACACCCTGTAAAAAAAAACAATCCATGCCCATCATTTTGTGCAAGGGATTATCATCTCAGGGATAAGGCCGCTTATTTAGTGGATCAGGCCGTTTTTCACCAAATAAGGCTGTTGTCCGTGCAAATTGAATGGCAAACGCTCATAAATTTATAGTTTTTTCTGAGAGTGTATATCGAGAAATATTTCAAATATTTCAATTTAAATTTATTTGCATTTTAATTAGTCCTAGATCATTAAAACTATAAAGGAAAAATTGGAAACTTGCGTATCATAGAAAATAATAGCTAATAACGTATAGGAGACAATGATGGAAAAAGAGACTGAAATTTTATGGAGAGATGAATATAATTTTAAAACTCATAAAATATTTCTGTCTTTTTATTATTTTCTATTTTCATGGCTGGATCCTATCTCTTAATTAATCTATCTTAATTAATTATCTTTTAATTAATCTTTGAACTTTTCACTCATGACTTATTGCAAAATGTTATCTAAACAATTAAACTCTCACACTAAAGTAATTAAAAATTATAATATATATATATATATATATATATATATATATATATATATCACTTTCGCTAATACTAACATTGAATAAAAAATATTTGTATTGAGTTTGATTTTATTTTAACACGCGGATAAAATAAAAGAAAATTGTAAATTTTTTGAAGAGCTTACCAGAACTATTAACCTTTAAAAACACGGACGGTTTGTGATAACATAAAACCACATTCAGCTTAATGTGCCAAGGCATTTTAAATCATAAATAACAGCCTTTAATGCTAATATTATTTAATACAATGTACAACCGTAGTATAAAAGTTGTAAACATCAATTTGATAACAAGTTGGAAATTGTACATTAAACGTGACAAATGAGGTACGTTTAATTCGTGCTATAACTAGTGTTACAATGTAAAAAAAAAAAATCATTGTTATTATTTCAGTGAAATAAATTATATCGTCTGCTATGAGCGAAATAAGAATGCTTTTTTTTTCTTATACCGTATGCCATGTTAACACACGCAATTTTTTCTCTACACCAGATAGCACTGTAAAATTCACCATGGAGATCTTGCTTTGAGAATGATTACACCCTTGGCTTAATATTTTTAGGACTCATGATAAATGAATCTTTTGTTTCTTTACTTTAACGGATTGAGATATTCGGCTGTTAACTTAAATTTCACTGGTGTTATCTCAGAATCTATACATTTTTAATGTAACTCATATCTCAAGCAAACAATTTTTTTGAACGATCTTTCTAAAAATATAACTTTTAACCAATTTTATTCGAAGAAATAATTTTGAATAAAAATGGCCGCTTGGCATATGGAAAAAGAAATGGTTAGCCGGCATTTGTTTTCCTCAGTCACATGACTTGCCCTTTTGCTATATACAATACGTATGCTAGGATTTAATAAAATAAAGAATGATTTTATTAATATCTTTTTACGTTTTGATTCGATTTTCATAAAAATTCTGCAACGATTATATATTACATTTCAAACCATTCGGTTAGGTAGTTTATGCGCTGTTATATGCGGACGGACGGACAAGACGACGACTATAAGTGCTACGAATTTATATAACTACGAATGCACCTAAAAAAGTACTAAAATAATTTGAATTAACCCGTAACAGGGGACGTGCGGTCTCACAGACCGCATACCATCTTTCTCCCATCACCCCTATTTCATGCTTCCTCCAATTGAATGGATTCTTCCCCTAGCTTCATGTTTCGTGACCTTCGCCTTGATGCTTTATTATCAGAATGCTCTGGCAGCTGTATCTGGGTGAAATTATATCACATTCTTCTAAAGCGGTCTGTGAGACCTCACCTCCCTCTCAGTGTTACAATTTTCGGCAGTAGGTAGTACCGATGGCTTTGATGTTAGGTCCATGGAGATGCATTTATCCTTTTGATCCGCATTATGTGGAAGAATTGCAAAACATTTTAAATGATATTGGTAGTGATTTTAGTGAAGAAGATGACTGCGAACAAGATTTCTGTGACGAGGACTAACTATTTTGCATTCATAAAATCAATGAGATACTGATACTTCAGATACTGTCAAAAATTTTCTGTATTGTGCTACATAAAATTTTCATACATTAAAATTTGATTTATATATTAAACAAAATAAAATTAATATTTCATTCATAATACATACGTTTTTAGTTTTAATTTTAGAGAATTTACTGTAACATATGATATTTAGTGAGAAATTTTAGACTGTGGGAAAATTTTCTGGGGAAAGTTTTATTTCACTTTAAAGTGTAAAATTACTTTTTTCTTTTGAAAGTTAAATTTCAAGCAACATCTAAGTGAAATTTCAGGATGATATTTTAATTAGATGATTTTTAAAAAATTATAATAGTTCGCGGTCTCTCAGACCGCACGTCCACTGTTATGTCCTACTTTTTCACCTCCCCTGTTACGGGTTAATATAACATGGGCAGTCTATAGAAACATTAAAACACGGGTGGCCTACTGCATCGTGCATATGCCAACACAACTGTTAAACCCTAAATATCAACTTGTGAAATGATTTTACTTTATCGCAATGTTTTTTAATAGTATAAAAGTGATAAACATCAAATATATTAAAAAACATATTTAATTAAGAAAAAAATAAATTCATTACACAAATAAAATAAGTGCGACGTATTCTGTACGCCAGTGGTGACTTACCAAAAACAAATAATGAAAGAGAACAGACAGAAAAGTCGCATTTCAACATTAATCATTTGTTGAACACTGTCTTTGAAACCTGGTTGCCCTTGGTTTTCCCTTCTTTGAAAAGAGGGTATTTGTTGGGCATATGTTATTCAGGTAATTATTTTGGAATTCATAACAGTATTTTTTTAATAAGTAGCACATTCTGTAAGCCGCAGAATGGAGTATTTGACCAAAATTCCTGGCCAAAATTAATTTTCATGTTTTTTAAAGTTAAAACCATTATTGTCCACTTACTATTAGTAAATACACTTAATGTTATATATGTATAAATATATGTATTTATTTAATTAAATATATATATATAGGGTGGTCATGATAAAACTTTGCCGATATATGGAGCTCCAGCGGCTGGTCTGTTCAACCGATCGAAGTGAGATTTCAAATATAGTTATTCAGAGGTATGAGTTCGGGATTCTGTGAACGGTAACAAAATGGTCCTCACGTTTAAGGTTATAGGTACAGAAACTCGAAATTTTCCAATAGCAACGTCCATTTATTTTCGTCGCAAAATGCTCAGCGCATGTGAAAACCCTAACGAGCGTTGGAACCGTACGTGTATCGCAAGAAACGGACTCGTTATGAACGCACAATAAAAAAACACGATCGGGGTGCACGGAGGAAATTTGCATATGACACAGAGTCAGTACACCAATCACTGATTACAACACAGATCGGAGAAAAGAAATTTCTTATTTTGATTACACATTTTCTACATGGGTGCCATCACAGGCAATTACACATTGCATGCGGGCGACTGTGGACAATACAGCCGAACATAACATCGCATGAGGAATGTTTGCAATCTCACGTTTGATAGAATCTTTCAAATCCGGCAAAGTTTGCGGATTGCACATGTACACTCTAGATTTGAGATATCCCCAGAATCAGAAATCCATAGGAGTGAGGTCGGGGGATCTCGGAGGCTACGGAAATGGAAAATGGCTTGAGATGACAGGGTCCCCAAAATGCTGTTCTAGTACCCTGCGTACAGACTTCGCTATACGTGGAGGTGCACCATCTTGAATCCAAACGAAGTCATTCAGTGCATTTCGCTGCAGCAATTCTGGTATGACGTAATTTTGCAGCATTGCCGTATAGCGGGAACCTGTTACAGAGCAAGTTACAAATCCCGTTGGTGTCGCTTCCTCAAAGAAATACGGACCGAGAATAATTGTGCCTGCAATGCCACACCACACAGTAGCTTTGACGTCGTATAAAGGTACTGGTGCCACAGCGTGCGGATTCATGTCTGCCCAGTGCACACAATGTTTGGTATTGACGTTGCCAGTTAAGGTGAAATGTGCCTTGTCCGTCCATAATATGCGAAGAGGCCAGTCGTTATCTCCATCATATCGGATAAGAAATTCATTAGCAAAGTCTATACGTTGTTGATTGTCCCCCACTTCCAACATCTGGACGCGCTGGTACTGGTAAGGAAACATGCGCATTACAGAGCGTAGTAGTTTAGGACCGTTGATTTCGGTATATCCAATACACGAGATGCACCTCTTGCAGTTTGCATGTGTCCTATAGTCTTCCATAACAGTATCCTCAGGAACAGTTGGTCGTCCGGATCGCGGTCTATCACAGGTGCAGCCAGTTTCTTCAAATTTCTTTACTAAATTACGAAGAGCTTGCTGGCTACATGGGCCACATATTTGGCGATGGTTTCAACGGTAAACACGCAAGGTTTTCGCAGCATTCATCCCATTTTGATAATAGAGTTTTACCAATTCACCACGAACTGTCGCTGGAAGAGTCATTCCGTCGGCATGTTCGTGCTCCCGACTAAAGAACTAACAATCCCACCCCACTTATTTTCCGTTTTCTACACTGCCTATCTGGCGAACGGTGTTCCGTGATTGGTGTTTTGCCTCTGTTATATGCTAATTTCTTTCGTGCGCCCTGATCGTGTTTTTTTGGCCGTTCGCAGAGCTGTTTTTGTGCATGCATAACGCGTCCGTTTATTGCGATACACGTACCATGCCAACGCTCTTTTGGGTTTTTGCATGCGCTGAGCATTTTGAGATGAAAAGAAAAGGGCGTTCCTATTTGAAAATTTCGAGTTTCTGTAGCTATAACCATAACCGTGAGCGCCAATTTGTTGCCGTTCACAGAATTCCGAGCTCATACCTGCGAATAACTATATCTGAAATCTCCTCTCGCCGCTAGAGTTCGATATATCGGCAAAGTTTTTTTATGACCACCCTGTATATATAATACAATGTTAACTAATTGTTTATTGTTTATAAGAGGAAATTAATTATTGATAGATTTGATTTATTTACAAGTAATGTTTAATTAAATGTTTTTAATTTTACTACACATAAATGTTTAATTATTTATAAAAAACAATGCATTTAATATGTATATATATTTAGAACTTACCAAAGTTGAGTATCTATAGTATGAAGATGATGTTTTTTGAGTGGTTTTAATAGGTGTCGAGTCCTCTCAAAATCATTGATATCTAAAAATGGCGACAATATGCGGACCATTTATTAAAAAAAATGCCTTCAAAACTATACTTTGTTATAGAATACGTAAATGCGAATATATTTTAAAAATGGTCTGACAAACCATGATTGATCTTTAAAAGCTTTGAATATATTAGATAATATATTTCAATAAATAAATTTCAATAAATTAGAACTAAAAAGGCTTAGTATTAACCTACTTTCAATTTAAATTATTTTTCATTATATGAAAAGTAAAATTCTTTAAATGCACTTGTCAAAGTATAAATTTAAACACAATAACAAAACTGAAACATAACAAAAAAGCACGTCTTCTCACAAAGAAACTTTCACTTCAACTGAATCTATGAGCCGCCGGAAATGACTCATAGTCCTGACATACACAGAGATCGATGCACCAGTTAGACAGATATTATAAAATGTGCTTTTAGAAGTTGTTGAGCATATTTTAATTTCTGCCTTTTTAGCCAGAATTTTGCCTCAAATACTCCACAGTGCGCGCGCCGTTCATTTTTTTAACTATTATCATTAGAACTTTGTAGTTTGGATAAACTGTTTTACTGATTTTTTTACTAAATAAATCACCCCAATTAGTTTTAATTAATTAAATATAATAAGTGTTAGAATTGTAGGTGTATTAAGTATTGCATTAAATGGATGAAAAAAAAATGTGAAAGACATTCACATTGGATTTTAATGAAGTTATTAATACTAGATTAATTTATAGTCGCTGATATTTTGCTAAATCAGGCGTGAAACCAACAGAGTAAAAAAGCGTCTAAGCCTTGATTCGAACAAGGATCGTTGGCATTGTGCGCCACTGTTCTACCATTAAGCCACATGGACGACTGCCTGCCACTCCTCACTCTTATAAGATGGCTTGGCTACAATCACATAAGATGAAATGTCTTCATGAACCACAATTCTAAAACCAACAAGTTGGAAATTGTACGTTAAACGTGACATAGGAGGTGCGTTCTTTTCATAACTAATTTCACAATGTAAAAAAATAATGGATATTATTTCAGTGAAATGGATTATATCGTCTGCTATGAGCAAACTGAACATGCCTTTTTTTTCTTATTTCGTATGTTACGTTTACAAATGCGATTTTTTTCTCTACACCAGATAGCACTGTAAAATTCCCCATGGAGATCTTGCTTTGAGACTCATTACACCCTTGGTTTAGTATTTTTATGACTCATAATGAACGAATATCCTGTGTTTATTTACTCTAATTTATTGCGATATTCGGCTGTTAACGTAATTTCTACTGATGTTATCTCAGAATTTTTATATTTTTGAATGTAATTCATCTCTCAAACAAACAATTTTTTTCAACGATCTTTCTAAAACTTTCACTTTTATGCAATTTTATTCGAAAAAGTAATTTTGAAAAAAAATGGCCACCTGGCATATGCAAAAGAAGTTGTTTGCCCGTATTTGTTTTCCTCAGTCACATGACTTGCACTTTTATTATATAGATTACGTACTATAGGATTTAATAGAACAAAGAAAACTTTTTTTATTATGTTTTCATGTTTTGATTCGATTTCCACAAAATTTGAAATGACTCGACAAAATTCTACAACGATAATCTATATTAAATTTCAATTATTAAATTTCAATTTATATTCAATTTCTTATTTATTTAATTACGAATGCACCTAAAAAGCAAGATTTAGAAAAAATAATAATAAAAAAAATCAGCAATTATAAATTCATATGGCAGGTATTTCTACAGGCGTATCCTGGAAATGTTTTTAACACTGCTTGAAACATTTATTTAAAAATCTATTTATGATTGAACATTACGTAACAGTATACATCAATAATAATTGTTCTTTAGTACTTCCTCTTTTTCATACCACAAATATTTTCTTGACAATTTATTATTAAAATTAAAATTATTTGCACAGATAAAATTACTTGAAAAAATAATACAAATTCCTATAAATAGGCAAATATTTGAGGAAACTCGTCTTTTGCAAACAAATAACAAACAATCAAATTGGAGTCAACTACATTTATATTCTTACAAATATTAGATATTGCATAAAAACAAAGGTCAAATAAATGGCACTTAAATAAAATATTTATACACGAAAACATTAGATAACAAGAATATTATTTTAAGAAAATATTTTCTATATCTAATGACACGTGTCACATTATTTCCTAGTCACTAAGTTTTTCCCTCAAGCGAAACCGACGTAGCAGATGTCGTTAGCTAAATTGTAAAAAAGAAATTGTGTTTGCATTAAAAGTTTACGGGAGTATGAAAATTTCCTTATCGCATATTTATCGTATGTTCATTAATTGTTTAATTTTTTTAAATTAAAAACATGGTTTCTTAAAAATGATATAAAATTTTAAAAGTTTAATTGATTCTTTGAAATATATCTTCAAAGAAGTAATCGTCAGTTTTTAATTGCAATATATATATTTTTTTAATTTGATGTTAAAATTGCGATTAAAATGCGATTTATAAAGTTATACAATTTAATAATATCATGAATTTTCAAAATAAAGCAAATATATATTTTAAAGATTAAATTAAAATATATGTAAACTTAAAAATATTTGTTCAATAGTTCACTCTTTAAATTTAAGGTCAGATCAATGTGTAATTGTTATGTAAAACACATTTAATGTATGCAAAATTAATAAAAATACATATAGCCTTGTAGAACAATTATTTAAGATTTTTATTAAAATAAATGTTGAATAAAAGTTTTAAAATAATAAAGTGGCTAAACAAATATAAACCGCATATATCAAGAACTCATTATTAATAAATCTTAACTGTAATAAAGAAACGTGTTACATATAGAAATTTTCCTATATGTTCTACCTTTTATATTTAATGTATTTAAGTTTTTGCACGTTATTGTATATACTTATAAAGCATTCCAAGTAATATTTTAACCCATTTTAGGCCAAGCACAAAAATTTTATAAAATGTGGTATTATTTGCATTGAAATTTGCTTAAATTACATTGACTGTACAAGCTAAGAGTTTATCACGTTTCAATAATATTTGACGCTGTATTTTAACTATTTAAAACAGCATGTTAATAATCAATCAGCACTTATAGCATTAAACAATGGTAAAGATATATTCCATATGATTAATCGTGACGTTACTTCTTGACGTGCGTAGATGTTAGCAACTGAAAACAAAACAGCATTATATCTTTGACACTCATGTGAGTCGTTAAATACTGGGGTCGCAATGAGGCAGACGCAGTCAGTGAATTGTAAACCTAAAAGAAACATACAGGCGTATTGCGGACCCCCGAAAACGCGGGAAATTTGTAGCTAAATGGTATTATTTTAATCGTTTTAAAATTAAATATTCTTGCATATTTTCCGATCGTCTACAAAAGTAGTTTTGCGTATGAATCCATGTTGAGAATGGTCCCACCAGTGGCTGAGAGGTTCTGCTATCACAGCTGAGGGTTTTTTTTTTTTTTTGTGGTGGTTTTCTGCGAACTTTGCCGTAAATGCGTGTTAGGATCATCTAGAAAGACCCCGCACGGAGGGCACTCACCTTAGGACATATATCCCTCGTATAATCAGTCGTCATAAATCAACCAACCAACCAAACATGTTGAGAATGATTCAAATAACTAAAAAACGGAATTTTTGTTGCATATGAAAGAGCTTAATTTTACAAAGCTTAATTTACAATGAACATGCCTTTCCAGAATAATTCATTCTTGCATCAGTTTGAAATGCCTCACACGAGAAAAAACATTAGTAAAATTGGAAGTCGAGTTTTTGAGAGGAATACATCACATTTTTTTCAATATCCACCTAGGGCTACTAAATTTCATTAAGAGCCTCATAATTTCTCTTGAGGTGTAATAAATTTACCTTTTCTCCCCTTGTAAAATATGGTGCCAGCGTGTATTCTCAGAGAGTTTTTGTTGTTCAGTATGATTAAAGTTCTCAGCGATATGCATATTTAAAATTAATTAAAAGAAAAGTTTTACATATTATAAATTGTATTTAAAACGAGATAATACACTTTTTTATATTTTCACAGAAAATGTAATTCGTTGACATCCATTTTTATAGTTAATACTTACTTAAGTTTAGTTAATACATGATAACATATAGGGTGGTGTAAAGCATTTTCCTGATTACAAAAAATATTACGAAATAACCATTGCATGTAATACTGTAAACTTTTATTTTTGAAAAGTCTTGTTCTTAAGTTTTTTAGTCCCGTCACTACCGTCGTTCGAGAGTTCCTTGATGACAATTTCCTGGAAAATGGATCGGACGGTATGGACCAACTCCTCTAGATTATTTTATTAGGGGTACATAAAAGACAGAGCGTTTGCAACACCAGTAAAAGTTATTGAAACACTCAAGATCGGGATCACAGATACTGTGTCTAGTGTGACAGCCCAAATGTTTGTCAATATGTGGCGAGAAATCAAATACGACTTTGACATTCTTCGAGCTACCAAGGGTGCTCACATTGAAATTTACTAACGTAAGTACTTGTATGAAAAACTTCATAAATGTCTTTACAATATATTGCAATAAACACATGCCTAATTATATATTTTTAATTGCAATAAATTATTGTAATCATGAAAGCCATTGTGACTACTCTGTATATTAAATATTAAATAAGTTCCGTTATTCCAAAAATTAAAATAATAAATTAGTAAAATTGCTTTAGTTTATTTTTTCACTTCACTAAAATAAATATAAATTCAATTTGAATTCATAAAACAATATAATTTTAAATTGGTTTAAAGAACAGATTAGAATTAAAATAAATAGGTAAAAAAGGTATAAGTTTTACATGCAAATAAAACTATTTTAAATATTTTTTTCAGATTTCCAGTAACTGTAATGCAACAAAAAATTATTAATTTTAAGAATCAAAAAACTTTAATTTTAGTCCTCAATTTTAAGAATTATTTCTTTTTAAAGCCTGATACAAAACAAAAGTAATATTTTAGCTTAATGTAAAAATTTTTTGCTCTTTAAATTAGCATTTGAAATAGTTTATAAAGCTTGTATTTAAATATACATGAAAGTCAAAGACGGGAAATTCGGATATTAAATATTAAAGAGGTATTCAAAGCTATGAAATCATTTAAGGCTGCTCGTCAGTAAACTTCCAGATTCCTCTCGCTAATGTTATTCCTATGGGCGTAGGATGCATTCGTATTTTTAAAAATCTCCTCGGAAAATTAATATTTTTAACTTCTGTTTTCTTTGTACTGTTCTTAAAGAATGTCTCTTTTTTTTCTTAGTTGTCAATTTTTAAAAAAATATATACTGAATTTTATATGAAAAGTTAAAATTTTATTCAGTTTCTCTAAGATTTTAACACATAAAAATATAAATTAAGCACATAGTTTAAAAATATTTTGATAACTAAGAAAAAAAGAGACATTCTTTAAGAACAGTACACAGAAAACAGAAGTTAAAAATATTAATTTCCTGGGGAGATATTTTTAAAATACGAATGCATCCTACGCCCATAGGAATAACATTAGCGAGAGGAATCGGGAAGTTCACTGACGAGCAGCCTTAAGATTACAAATTATTTAATTCTCCTGTTTAAAGTTTCTGATAATTAACAAAATTAATCCGAACTTAGATTACAAAAGATTCATAACGATAAATGAGAAAGTTTTTTATTTAACAAAATACATAAGCTTAAAAATAATTTGTTTTTGTGCCTAAAAAGTTTTGTCGCACATTTCGAAATAATCTTTGCTTTGTGTGATTTTTAAGGATAAGTGCGATGTTAAAAGAAAATAATTGTAGGTACGATCATATATCAAAATATAGATAAAATGCTTAAGTGATACAAAAAGGAAATACAAAAAGCTTTTAATGATCTACATATGTTCCAGCGCTCATTCAAGATATATAACGATAAACAAACATAGTCTCGCAAATGTTTGAAAATAAACTTCAAAACATAAATCACGAGATCATATATGTAAAAAAGCAGGTGCTTCAAACAGTCAACTGTAAACGGGAAAAGTAATATTTCCTTATTGTATTTTAAAAATGAAAAGTACCTCGTGCCAAATTTTAGGTAATCCACTTTTTGGTGAATTGAACTTCTAAACGTCGTACAATTTAAATTTTTCTACCGTTGAATAGAAAACAAACGTCCTTTCAAACAAATTGCATTTGTTGGAAAACTTTATCCGATTTCTCTGCTATTTTTATTGATTTTTGAATAATTTTGAAGTATGATTAAAAAGAAAAACTTTCTCTATCGTGTTCACACCCGAGTCCGAACGATTAACCTTTTTCACAAAAATATTATACTAAATAGTTCTATGTTTGTTTCCGGGTAGTATTTCATATAAAAATTAAAACTTCATCGATAAATGAATATATATATATATATATATATATATATATATATATATATATATAATTCTTATTATTTGTTATTATTTATTATTTATTTATAATAATTATTTGTTATTAATATATTACTTATTATTATTTATTTATAATAATTATATATTATTATTATTATTATTTATTATTATTTATTTATAATAATTATTATATATAAAAGATATATTTAGCAGACCATATAATCGAACTACGCAGTTAAACCACTGAAATTATCTGAAACAAAAATGCTGAGATCAGTAGAGAAATCTTTGGCGATTTCTTCGGTGTTTAACTCCTGGCATGCGGATAGGACGAAAATATCACTTTTCATAAATTAAAAATTATATATTTGAAAACATAATTGACATTTTGCATATGAAATTTTCTTTCGTGTTGTTAGTGGTAAATCTGAAAAGATATATTAAAAATGTAAAAAACCTTTTAGATTTTTCAATAAAAAAAATGGTTTTCCCCGGATAGGCCGAGTTGGATTCCCAAGAATATATGATGTGCAAATTCGAGCAAGAAATTAAGCAAATTTTAAGGTATTCCCCAATACGTCAAAATGTGAAAAAGAGCTTGATCGGCCATGATATATAGACATATGTAAGTGTGTTTAAAATTTTATTAATCCGCATAAATATTTGTACACAGGTTTATCGAAAATATTTCGTATTTAGATGATTAAAATGCCATTTGTATTGATTTATTAGAAGTTTCAAAAGCTAAATTTTTATGTTTATGTAGCTGGATGCAATACATATACTAAACACAAATATACAATAATTAAGTGAACAAATATGTATTGCAACTGAAGTTTTCATGCTCATATCGCCATATTTCTCACAGCTTTCCCCAACAAAAGAAAAATCAAATTTGCTTTAACTACGGAAAATATATATATTTTAAAGAAAATACATTTTCGGTTTTAACATTTTCAAATCAATCGCTTACTCATTTGAAATTTGATCTAGATAAATGTATTTACTGAAGATGTATTCTTCGAGATAAGCTACGTTTGTAAAAAAACTTCCGTTGTGCAATTATTGCTCTCTCTGCCTTTTCCGATGTTTGCTCGATGTGTTGAAAAGTTCAGACATATCTTGGAGGTGTATTATTAAAAAAAAAAAAAAAATTTCAAAATCTCTCATTTGCATATTAATTGCAACAAATATTTAATTTATTTATACATGGAATATTTTTTAATAATCTTTATTATGTTATTAGCAATTTCATTTATTTCGCGTATTAATTACCTTTCCCTTATTTTTTCTCTTATGGAGAAATTTCTGAAACATATTTTAAAAATTCAAGAACAAAGTCGAAAAATGCTAATTAAATTGAATTCAAATTATCTTTAACTGGTGCAAAAAATAAATAAATAAATAAATAAATAAATATTATTTGTTAACAATGTTGACTTTTTCTATTCTCACTGTATATATATATATATATATATATATATATATATATATATATATATATATATATATATATATATATGAATAAAGTGTTACGTCTACTTGGTGTCGTTAGTGTGTATATTTATATTTGAAATATGAATTCTGTATAAATTAATGTACTGGTATTAATTTGTTAATATCTGTATATTTAATATTTATTCTCCATATTACCAATTTACACGCAGACATTATCTAAAAACATGGTTAAAAGTTCCATTAAAAACGTCCCACATTATCAAAAATGTAAAAAAGTTTCAAATAAAATCTGTCACCATTGCACAATAGCGCTTGCACTCTGGCTAGAGCATCACCAGTTGTTAACTCTGAAGCATCTGATTCTTCAGTATATATACGACTGAGATTGAAGAATTCTCTTTATCGGCATTCAATTCCCTGTTTTACTCCCCCTCTTCTAACATCTTTTTGCAGCGGCAATCAATGATTGCGTGAACCATATCATTGCAAACGTTTTTTGATGTATTAATTTCTATTGATTCTCTTATTAGAGCATTATGTAGATTTTCTTAGTTCACGATTTTTTGTATTTTTAAAGTTTCAAATTTGATTGGTGTTTTAATGTTTAATCTTGCAAGCGCTGTTGACTGTTTATTTAGTTTTATATCTCTTATGTGTTCTTTCATTCGTTCCTCAATTTTTCTCTTCGTCATTCCTATGTGGGTAAGCGTTTCATTTCTGCTATTTAAACAGTTTGTTAAGTTTTGTAAGTACAGTTTAAACAGTTTTGTATATTCCTTTCTAACCATGTTTTTAGATAATGTCTGAGTGTAAATTGATAATATGGAGAATAAATAGTATGAATTCTGTATATATCTATGCATATTTGTAAATTCCAGTTCTTGAGAAGAATGCATCACATTTTTTTCAATATTCACATAGGGCTACTAAATTTCATTAAGAGCCTCGTAAATTCTCTTGAGGTGTAATAAATTTACCTTTTTCTCTCTTTGTAAAATATGGTACCAGTGTGTATTCCCGGAGAATTTTTGTTGTTCAGACCTCAGGGATATGCATATTTAAAATTAATTAAAAGAAAAAATTTTACATATTATAAAATGTATTTAAAATAAAATAATATAATTTTGTAATATTGTCACAGAAAATGCAATTCGTAGACATCCATTTTTATAGTTAATACTAATTTAAGTTTGGTTAATACAGCATAACCTGTAGCGTCTACTTGGTGTCGTTAGTGTGTATATTTATATTTGAAATATGAATTCTGTATAAATTAATGTACTGGTATTAATTTGTTAATATCTGTATATTTAATATTTATTCTCCATATTACCAATTTACACGCAGACATTATCTAAAAACATGGTTAAAAGTTCCATTAAAAACGTCCCACATTATCAAAAATGTAAAAAAGTTTCAAATAAAATCTGTCACCATTGCACAATAGCGCTTGCACTCTGGCTAGAGCATCACCAGTTGTTAACTCTGAAGCATCTGATTCTTCAGTATATATACGACTGAGATTGAAGAATTCTCTTTATCGGCATTCAATTCCCTGTTTTACTCCCCCTCTTCTAACATCTTTTTGCAGCGGCAATCAATGATTGCGTGAACCATATCATTGCAAACGTTTTTTGATGTATTAATTTCTATTGATTCTCTTATTAGAGCATTATGTAGATTTTCTTAGTTCACGATTTTTTGTATTTTTAAAGTTTCAAATTTGATTGGTGTTTTAATGTTTAATCTTGCAAGCGCTGTTGACTGTTTATTTAGTTTTATATCTCTTATGTGTTCTTTCATTCGTTCCTCAATTTTTCTCTTCGTCATTCCTATGTGGGTAAGCGTTTCATTTCTGCTATTTAAACAGTTTGTTAAGTTTTGTAAGTACAGTTTAAACAGTTTTGTATATTCCTTTCTAACCATGTTTTTAGATAATGTCTGAGTGTAAATTGATAATATGGAGAATAAATAGTATGAATTCTGTATATATCTATGCATATTTGTAAATTCCAGTTCTTGAGAAGAATGCATCACATTTTTTTCAATATTCACATAGGGCTACTAAATTTCATTAAGAGCCTCGTAAATTCTCTTGCGGTGTAATAAATTTACCTTTTTCTCTCTTTGTAAAATATGGTACCAGTGTGTATTCCCGGAGAATTTTTGTTGTTCAGACCTCAGGGATATGCATATTTAAAATTAATTAAAAGAAAAAATTTTACATATTATAAAATGTATTTAAAATAAAATAATATAATTTTGTAATATTGTCACAGAAAATGCAATTCGTAGACATCCATTTTTATAGTTAATACTAATTTAAGTTTGGTTAATACAGCATAACCTGTAGCGTCTACTTGGTGTCGTTAGTGTGTATATTTATATTTGAAATATGAATTCTGTATAAATTAATGTACAGGTATTAATTTGTTAATATCTGTATATTTAATATTTATTCTCCATATTACCAATTTACACGCAGACATTATCTAAAAACATGGTTAAAAGTTCCATTAAAAACGTCCCACATTATCAAAAATGTAAAAAAAGTTTCAAATAAAAACTGTCACCATTGCTCAATAGCGCTTTCACTCTGGCTAGAGCATCACCAGTTGTTAACTCTGAAGCATCTGATTCTTCAGTATACATACGACTGGGGGTTGAAGAATTCTCTTTATCGGCATTCAATTCCCTATTTTACTCCCCTTCTTCTAACATCTTTTTGCAGCGGCAATCAATGATTGCGTGAACCATATCATTGCAAACGTTTTTTGATGTATTAATTTCTGTTGATTCTCTTATAAGAGCATTATGTAGATTTTCATAGTTCACTATTTTTTGTATTTTTAGAGTTTCAAGTTTGATTGGGGTTTTAATGTTTAATCTTGCAACGCTGTTGACTGTTTATTCAGTTTTATATCTCTTATGTGTTCTTTCATTCGTTCCTCAATTTTTCTCTTCGTCATTCCTATGTGGGTAAGCGTTTCATTTCTGCTATTTAAACAGTTGATTTTGTATATTCCCTTTTAACCATATTTTTAGATAATGTCTGAGTGTAAATTGGTAATATGGAGAGTAAATTGTATGAATTCTGTATATATATATATATATATATATTAGTAAATTCCATTGTTTTGTATCTTCGTGAAAAATATACCAGATAAGCAATAATGGTATTAAGCATACGAATATCTATTTGTTTTTCTTTACATATTACATATAAAGTACCATAAACATATAAAGTACATAACATATAAAGTACCAATAAACATTTAAAGGGCTTAATACCCATTGGATTTATAAAATATCCTATATATTATGTAATAAGCTAACAAAAGCTACCCAATGATGAAAATAACACCCTTTCTTATTTCTAACGAAGCGATAGTGAAAAAAAAAACACAAAAGATTTTCTTGCGTTTACAATGCTACTTAAACCAAACTAAAGTGATTTCATTACATTACAGCGTAAATTAATAGCTTGAATACTTCCATCAAAATTCGGGCACAAATTAACTACAATATTTCCTTTAAAATAAGAGTAGAAATTAATTCAAAGCTCCCCCTCTTTTATTCTGTATTAAACTGATTCATATAATTAAACAGTCAGATTTGTGATTAAAAAAATGTAGTTACAACTTTTTTTTTACTAAATTTTATTGATGCCCATCTATCTTCTCTAATCGTTGTTCGCTTATGCCATTGAGCTTTAGAAGACGAAGGGTGATATGATTGTCGCAATGTGATTAGCAACGTTTTTAACAAAATGGGTTTCCAAGGCTTTGCTGCAAGAAACAAATTTAGGATTTAATACAATATTTTAATTTGTTTTACCGTCCTTAGAGAATGTTGCAAGAAAAAAAAAATAGTTCATCTAGCAAAGACCTACACAGAGATATGCAGCAAGAGCATTATTTTTATTTGAAAATTCGAGACTGAAAACCCCAGCCGACTCCTGCGTCCTTTAAGCAATTTCTTAAACAAGATGAAATTTTCCTCGAACTTATTGACTCATCTGACATATATGAGAAAGTTTGAATTTCAACGCATTCACTGCAAATCTTTATACACTTTCAGAACTCTTTTTACAATACTTATTTTGTCACCTTTTTTAGAACACTTTAAAGTGCACTTTTTGGAACAGTTTTCAGAATACTTGTGAGAGCACTTCTTTTGTTTAATACACTTTCTAGCGCACTTTTTGAAAGCAATGATTTCACAAGTGTTCACAAATGTGCTTCCAATCCGTCCTCAAATTTGTGCCCAAGTTTAGATTTGATAGACACCATGAGCAAAACACTTTCGGTACACTTTCAGAACACTTTCTTTATAGCGGAGCATATTCGGAACACATTAAGAGAACACATTCAGTACACATTAATGTAACTGGAACACTTTTTTAAATCAAAATGTTCCAAATGTGTTTTCAATCTATGCTGAGTATTTGCAGTGTTCACAAGATAAGCAGGATTAAATTAGACATTTTACTGACCCTCTATGATATACTAACATATGTTTAATTAAATCACTCAGTATTATGAATATTGAAAAGATAGTTTATTAGGGATAATTTAAATGTAAAATACTTTTAATATGACATATATAAATTTGAAATGGTAGATTTTTTTACGTTTATAAAAACAAATATTTTACAAAAGAGCATTAAATATAGATAAAGATTTTATTTGTACCAAAATCCTCTCAAAACATTTTTTTTCTTTCCACTAGGCATGGAAAGTGAATTTCTAAAACTGCAGAAATCCGTCATTCATGTAAAAGCTAAAGTATATTTCAAAAAAGTGCAATCTGTATCGATTTATCAGATTAGGGTTTATGTATTCGCACATGTAAATTCTTTTAAAAAGCTTTTATGTCTCAACCATAATCAGAAATGTTCAAAATAAGTTCAAAATTTCACTTTCTCTGTGTTTTAAATTGTTTATTACCCTGTTACATGTTTCTGCTCACTTGAAGATCTCGTGATGCACTTCCATTAAAAAAATATACATTTTGCCATTAAAAAGAAGTTCCAAAATATTTTACGTTTATTGCGTCTTTCATAGTAGAAATAAATCCGTTTAATGTTTAAAATCTTTGTGAGTGTCTATTTAAATATTCAATTTAAAATCTTTCTGTTTCACCATTTGTAAGTATCTTCTGTATACGTTAAACTCACATGTAGCAAAATATATCTTTAAGAAAAAAATATATTATATTATATTTAAAAGTACATTTAACTTTTTTTCTTTTTCTTTCAGTGTACATTAAAAAAAGAAAAAGAAACAAATATATATAATTATACAGAAAGGTTTCATTGTCCAGAGATTTAAGATTTTAAGAGATTTAATGTCTAAATATTAATATGGAATATTTAAATTTATATTAAATAAGGTTATTTTTTTTATACAATGTAAAAATCCAAGTTTATCTTTACTATCAATTGTACAAACTATTTTTAAATGAGGACATATAATTTCTTACCAAATGAGCTTCTAAAATGGAATAATAATGTCTCTAAACACTGTGTGGTCATGGAACTATAATTAGCTAAAATATGCTTACAGAAATTATTACAATGCAATTTAATTGCTGAAAATCAACATATAACAACGTATAGAGTTAAAGGCAAATCTTTCTAACATATACATATAAATTTTTTATGAACGTTTTTGTTTTCTCTTTGTAGAAGTGTAATATTTTGATTAAAGTACAAGTAATATTTGGTAGGCTTGAAGAAAAGTAATGAAGCACATTAATGAGATAGAAAATATCAATATGAAATATTAACAATTATTCTTTTTTCAAATGGGCACATTGTTTACATTTTCTCGTAATCATTTACTTTAATAAAGAGATTGACCCGCGGAAAACAGCGCAGACCTTGCATATTCATAAAGCGCAAATATTTTAACCAATTGAAGTCATTTTACCTGCCTGTGGGATATATGAATATACAATGCTTCATATATCCCGGCACTAAGTCTGAAGGTATCTTGGTATTATATCACCGAGTTTGAATAGGAGACTTCGCTTTTTTTTCTTTATGTGCATTTTTGAAGCTCCATGGAATTTATATGTTGCACAATTTTCTATTATAAGTCCTGTGTTTTTTAAAATATCCTGACATTACTTGTTTAGATATTACTGTATAATAGATTTATAGATACCAGAGCTAGGGATGTCCCTTTTATTTTCCTTCAATACATACCTAGGTACATTAACACATTAATCTTAACATGATATACCCACGGTTGAATCCATTAATTGAGAAACATTTTCTTTTCATTATTTTACGTGGAATTTATGCATGACTATTATATATGATTTTTATTAGTCATCTTGCATTGAAATATGACTTGAGTGACACTTTTCTGTTTTATATATATTTTTTTCTAAACCAGCGTATTGTTAAACTGAAACTTTGGATATCACTTTCAACTGATTTCTGGCTTCTTTGTTCAACAACCTAGCTTGGATGTCTGTCCTACGTTAGAAAAACAGTTGGTTGGTCCAATAGCAAGAATTGCAACTGAGCCAACGACTGGCTGACTGTTCAACTACAAATCGTTTTAGATGAATATATTTCTTTTAAATAAACATTTTTCTTTCCTTACCCAAACTATATATCAGCAATTGAACTGCTTTTCGTTCTTTCTTTACAGACAAACTTTCGGAGTTAATGAACTATAAAACGTGTTTTACACACGTACTCAATTAAATAATTAGCCGGTTGGAGATGCCGAATAAAAAAAAAGATGCGTGAAAATAATCGCATAAATTCGCTTCAGTCAGCTTCCTTCATTAGTCAGGACAACTTGGCATCAATCCATTTATGCCATGTACGCCAATCACAGTCATAGTTGCAAATGACAGATTCCATGCACTGTTAAAAATTTGCAGAAAACTGTGCAGTCATTAGACCGTTATTATAAAAATCGGTAGCATAACCGTAATTAAATTCTATTCTTACAATATTATTGTCCATAATATGGTCAGAATAGAGTTATATTATGTTTTTGTAAAACTTTTCTATAAAAACTGTCGAACGAATGGACAGTGTTCTGCAAATTTTTAACAGTGTGCGAAATGTTAGTATATTTGAACACCTTAAGCATTAGTTTGGAGAACCAATCTCACACATACTGAATATTTGAGATTTGTGAGTACCTTTTCACAAAAATTATTAATCTGTTAAATGTATTGGTTTAAAATTAAATATTTAATTTTAACTAGAAACAGCTCTTTTCTCTATTAATAAAATATTTATAAAAATATTGAAGGTGTCAGAAGAAATTGATATATTCATACAACAAATGAAAAGTAAAGAAATATTTTTAAATTACTTTCAATACAATTTCTACACAATTTTTCAAAACGAAATCCAAGTAATATTTGAAAATATTTCGTTTAGAGTTTGAATATATTTACAAAATTGGAGAGCTGAATAATTTTACGCGTCACTGAATGTATACAATATAAGTATTGAACATTGTAATTACACTTTGATTTTAAGCTGCAAAACACAAACTTCTTTATCACACATTTTCCTGGAATTTCAATTACGATGGGAAATATTTAAGGTAGGCAGAAAAGTAATCAGTATTGTCAAACGACATCTGTGTGCTTTCAGCTAATGGGAATAGCTAATGTAATAATAAAAATTTGAAGTTAATCAGAAGTTTCCAGAAATGTTATGATAGAAGTAAATGTAAACAAATGAAGAGTTTAGTATTAGAAGATGTACATAAATTAAATTTCGTGAAAATTGAAATTAAATATTTTGTTGGAAAAATTATTGATTTATTTTCTCTTTTAGTAGCATTTGTTAACAGGTGTTACTAAGGACTCTTTGATAAACCTACTACAATTTAATTTTCAAACATAAAAATTCTTTCAATTGCTAAATATAGAAAGAGTAAATACTAATAAAAAAAGTCTCGTATCCTCAAGACTCATTAGTATCTTTTCATGTTAGCTTTACCGTCTCATAGAATGACTCGTAATAACTTTATCCATAAAATAAACTTTTTTTTTTTCTTTCAGAGAAAAGTTAACATACTAAACTCTTAAAATAATATAGCTAGTTTTAAAAATATTGTGGCGGGCGTTTTACCTTTTATTACAACCAGAGATTCCCCCCCCCCTCCCGGGCTACATAGCATATTGCTGGATGTACTAAGCATTGGTAAATATCCATTTTTAATTGAAAACTCTAATATATTTTTTTAATTTGATATATGCTCTTCGATTATCAGTTAACAACATCAAAAAACATTTTTATAGAAAAATATCAATTGTGTTTTCAAATAGAGTTTCAAATTTATTAAAAGTGGTACTTCCGTATCAGACGTCTGGTACGGTTAAACCCTTTTAGTGCGGGAGTCGACAAAAGTCGACATAAGGGTCCGAGTGCGGGTGTCGACTAATGTCGACATCTAGGAGTTGGGTGCTGTAGACTACATTAAGCGTCGACAAAAGTCGCCTAGGGGTTCACAGAGTTTCCTGTTGTTTTTGAGTAAATCGCTTTTTTGGTCAAAATATTCCGCACAGGGAATTAACGTCCCCAAAAAAAATTCCGCACTGAAAGTGTTAATAGCCAAAGCAATCAGCAAATATTTCACTATTTACAGCAGTCTTTTTGTTTATGAATATTTTAGTTTTTGAGCAAGCATTTTTATTACTAATAAGTTAAATTTGTTTTTTTTAGTTATTTTATTTATTTATTTATTGATGAGGTTTTAATTTTGTTATGGAATACTGGTCGGTGAAAAATGATCTATTAATTTCCCATCATACGTAGTATAGGGTCTCTTGTAATCGTTTTGAAAATCAAAAAAAAAATTTTGACGGATTTACACGTTTCAGACACTGGAGATTCCGAAAAACACATTTTTAGAAAAACAAATTGCCGTCTGTGTGTCTGTAAACGCTCTATCTCTCGAACAAATCAAGATAGAGACTTGAAATTTGGTATGCACTTAGTATGTAATAATAGGAAGAAGGTTATAAAATTTCAGTAACCGCGATTATCCGGAACTATTTTTTTTCGGACTCTCGAAATATTCGTTCTGATAAAAGGTACAAAAAATTTTTCGAAATTGTATATTTAAAGAAGATAATATAAAATACAACAAAAAAACATACATTTTGCATAAATAATGAAGTCGATCGAATAATAAGTTGCCGATATATTTGTAATCCTATTTTCCACAATCTTCGATTTTTCATGACCCTGTATTTCATTCAAATGTCAATTCAAAGATACATTTTAATTGGAAATGAGATGTTTAATCTGACGCAGTAAACCGTTAGTTAATATGATTATCAATTTTGGAGTTATAAGGATGTTTCTTTTACGCAATTCAGTAATAAAGTTTATGACGTCATCAGGACACGATTTTAATAGAATTGCAATGTATTGTATAAATAGTTTACACCTGTTTATTTTCATATTTTATATTATGCATGTCCACGATGGGTAAATATTACGGTGCCCCCCAACGACTAGTATTTTATAGTATTTTAAGTCTAAAAAGAGATTTCCTGCCATAAACGGTATGCGCGCAATTATGATATTTTTAAAAGTTATTTAAAAACCATGGAATAACACAAAATTGATATACAGTTTCCAAACAAATTTCAATTTTAATAATCCCTTAGTATAAAAGTTTAATTTGTGCGATTATTAGAGGATAAAACATTTTCAATGAAAGCAAACATGATTCTTCTTATCGCTACCACCATCGATATGACGTCAGAGTAATTCATGAACAGGATGTTGCTTTAAATATAAATTAATTGTGAAGTACATATGAAAAGAAAACATTAACCAAGCACAGTATTATCATTTTTTAAAAGGAATCAAATTTAAGGACATAAAACATTTTCATATGGTATTAGTTTTGTCATTTACTATGTTTTACTTTAATTGTTTATTCATTTTTCTCCGAAGTCTGACATGTAAGTGACTATGAAAACAACCAAAAACATGCTACTAAAAACGTGCTACAAAATAATGTAAAATATCTGACAAATTTTAGAGAAATAAATTAATAATCTTGTGGCGAGTTTGTCTGACCGGTCGCTTAAATGAGTTGCCAAGAGAGAATAATTAAGATGAAAAACAGATTTTTTTAAAGTCAATAATGCAAAGTTGAATGCAGTGGAGCTGGGAAACGAAGATCAACATTAATGAGCAAGTACTAACGAAAGGGGAGTGTGTGTTAAACCCAATAAATTTTCAAAGTTACAAAGCTATTTCTAACGCGTTGCTGGCTATTCTAATCGTATTTGAGAAAAGCTGCTAGGTAGAAGATCGCTAATAGTACTGAAAGCACTAGAGACGATAGCACTTAAAAATACGCCAATGCCACTAGCTAGATGTAATCTCATAGACTCCAAATTCCTTTTATTTGTAGTAATGAGATAAATATGTCACCAAAAAGTACGCGTTCTGGTTGTATAATCTAATTCTACTGTTTGTCAATGTCAACTGGCACCGGTAATGTCACGAGGCTTGAATAAAGTTCCAAAAGTTGTCCCACGTTTCTACGAGGGATGGGTGTAGGGAAAGTTAAACTTCTACTGTTGTTAATGAATGTAGGAAATTACCATTAATTAACACTATAATGCCAATAATCAGGGTTTGAAATAAGAAAGTATAGTTGATAATTTATGGCAAGATTTTATATGCGTTGTGTTTTAAATTAATTTAAAGAGGATTTAACATGTTGTATATATACGTCCCTATATACACTTAACATTTTAAGATATAAATAGTAGCACGACCGTTGAATAATAATAATAAATAATAAATCTGCATTACTTTGCAGAATTACTTTGCAGAATGAATAAATTGCAAAACACTGAAAGTTTGATAAAAGGATATTTCTTGATTATTTTATCCCATCAAAAATCTTTCTGTAAAAAAAAAAGTGCCAAGTTCTCCTTAATGTTTCGGCCGTAAAAAGTACTGATATCTGATGTTCGCCCAAGTTAAAAGTCAAACATCCGAAATCTTCATTCAAAATGGCTTCCTGCGACTTGGCCGTTAATGCATTCTAGGTTAAAAACATTAGAAGAATGTAATACTGAGAAAAATAAATTAGAATACATAATACACCCTGATTGATGTTAAAAATGCCATATCTTTTATTTGATATAAATGTATATCAATACGACGTATATGTATATCAATTACGTCGATAAATCATTTCAACATCAATGATTGGTAATTATGCATTTAAAAGTATTATCGGAATGCAAATAAGCAAATTCGTATAATGACATTGTAATTAAAAGCTTTGGGATACATACCATTGAGTTTCAAAAAACATTAGTTTTGATTAACCATCATTTAGTTTTACCATGGTTTAATGACCATTTTGTACGGTCTATTGTCATTAACACGAATTCCAATGAATACTTTTTTCATCAAATTTCACATTGTGTTACATTATATGAGACGTTGAGAACCAGAGGAGACCATTCTCGACAGCTGTGATCTCGAAATTATGTTTTTAAAAATGTGTATTTTATTTTAGTACTTTGTACAACAAAATGCGTAAAATGTTCAAAAAAATGTAGTAGACATGTAGATCATTATACATTCTTTAGAATTTGAAAAACCTTCTAAAATGCATTAACGGCCAAGTCGCAGGAAACCATTTTGAATGAAAGATTTCGGATGTTTGACTTTTAATTTGGGCGAACATCAGATATCTGTACTTTTTAAGGCCGAAACATTAAGGAGAACTTGGCGCTTTTTTTACAGAAAGTTTTTTGATGAGGATATCACTGCTTTTTGTAGGTTTTATCAAATGTATAAAGGATATAAATATAATAAATGTATAAATGTCAAAGAATTTTAAAATTATTTTATTATGCTTTACAAATCTATAATTTTATTTGTAGTTTACATCAAAATACTAGCCGTCTCAGGCAAACAATATATTCTTTCTAATACGTATGCTAAGCACTTCATCATATTACTTTTTTTCATAACTAGCCGAAGTACTTGGTGCTGTTCGAGATTTTAAGAATGTTTGTGTAGAAAAATCAATTTCAAAATTAAACATGTTGTATAGATAACTTCAAAATGTTAAAATATGCCAATATTTCTATATACATGTTTCTATCATGATTCAATACGTTCCTCAAACTCGTATGACTTTGTACTCACCTGCTGACATCTTACCTACTTGCTTTAACTATTATTCTTATTGATACTCTCTTTGTATAAATCCCAAACATTTGAAAAAGTCCGTTAAACTTCCAATGTGACGTTATATTAATTTTCTTTCTTAATTATCGAATGATGTCATATTAACCTGCTTTCTGTATTTACACATACTCATACTCCTTGTATTATTGAGAAATGTTTGACATTTTCCGTTATATTACCAATATGACGTCATATTAATCTTTTTTTCCATTGCTGAAACTTTTTATTTTTATTTTCATTTTTCACGTGGAAATCTTTCAATAGAAAATTAATTATTGTAGAAAGAATTTCATTGTGGATTTTTAATTGTTGGCAACTGCTATAACGAAAAATGTTCAAATTTAATAGAAAAAGGCGGGAAGTGTTCAATATCCTATGTTGGTAGGTTTGGCGAGTTGTTTTTGGCGATAAATATTTGATTTGGTTGTTGCGATATTCAGTCTTTGGAGTTTTAACTTAACAACTGGAATTGACCTTATCTACGAGAGATCACATCTACGTGACACGTCCCGTAAGGCATGGTGACGTCACGGCGACGTCACTGCGAAGTCACACTGTGAATTTGTGACCGTCGTCGTGACGTCAAGTGACGTCGATGTGAAGTCATTGTGACGTAAATGCGAGGTCGTTATGGACGTTTTCAAGGCTTTCTGTGACCTCACAATGTGACTACTTTGTGAAGTCACCGTGCGACTTAAATGTGAAAAATGGGACGAATCTGCATCGGATAGGGTGACCAGATTTTACCCGAATCCTATACGGATTGTTCGGATCAAAATGTTTTTATGGTTCAAGTTTGTGACGACACTGCACCGGGTCGGGTGACCAGATTTTACCCGAATACAATCCAGAAACTTCGGATCGATCTTTTTGGATTTGTTTGGCTACAGAATAGATTTCGATTAGTTGCCGTGTGACCTGATATTCGTGATCCCGATCTGACCCGAGTCGGGTATAATGTTTTTATTGTAAGTCTTGTTTGGAATATAATCTTGCATACGACCGAGTAACCAGATTTTATCAGAAATTGTGTTACGATACAATTTCTGATGTCGGCGTGGATCTAGAGTCATACACGAATCCGGTTATATACTTCTTGAACAGGATTGAATGTCAACTTGAACATGAATGATGGTTGACTGAAACTATATTTTGATTCAACCCGTATTCTTACCCTAACCCAACAACAACAACAACAAAAAATCTGTAAGCCCACAACCCGACCGAACCTCATAAATGATTTCGCATAGATTCGGATAACAAGATTTCACCAAATACGGATAAGATCGACGATAAGGATTGGATCGGCAATCATTTTTATTGATGCAACTCGTATTCAAATTAAAACTTTGCATCTGATTGAGAAACCGGTTAACACGAAATTTTCTTACACATTTATGAACAAACTTTTAAACGCATGGCACTTGCATGCCTGATTATTAAAGCTATTTGGAATGAATAGCGTTTTCCATTTTTAGATAAATGTAATACTTAAGATCAATGTCGGTCACTTTTTACCCGTTTCTAACGCTGCGCGTCGGAAATTTGGTTCAAAACACCGACTTTGATAGTGTTTTCTGAAACATCATCTGCCGTTACCAAAAAATGGATAACGCCATTCGATTATATATAGGGTATATGTGCCAGTAATGGACACCCTTAAGGAATTTCTTTAACAATTATTTTGTAATTAATAGTTATAATTGTTATATTCAACATTTTTTAGTATTATATTACTCTACCAACAATATTTAACCATGCTCATAGTCACATTTCCCAATGTGAATCTAAATTTAATTGTAAATAACAGAAATAAATCAAAACACCCTAAACTCCAGTAATGGACACCTCACAAGAAGTAATAGATAATTGATATTATGATTGAATTTAAAACTAGAATTTAAAGATAGCATATTAATGAAATAAATAAAGCTGAAATTTTATTGGTTATTTTTTTATAAACCAAAAACATTGAAGGTGTCCCATTACTGGAAGGCGGTCCATTACTGGCACATCTACCCTTTTCTGAATTAGAACACCTGCCAATTTCATGTATTTCCGAATAAAAATGAATTCAGAAATATGCCAGAAATTAGCTATTTTGGATTTGAGAACAACTTTAAAGAAAATATAAGTATACATTTTCAAATAAGCATTCTGAAAAATTTATATTAGGAATCAATTTAAATAATAAAACAGTTTTGAAAACAGTTCTGTAGTTCCAGATATTCCATTGAAATTGTAATTGAGAATGTTTTTAGAACGCTTTTCGCTTTATCTCACACCTTTTAAATTTCGAATTTTTTTAGAATGTGTTGTTAGAGAGCATTTACATCTTATAAGTAACTACCATGCCAAATTTCATGTTTCTATAGCTCCTTCAGTATAAAAAAAATGAAATTTTAGAACGTTTTTCGCTCCTGCACGACCCTGTGGGTACTGGCACCGACATAAAATATAGGCTATGTTGGAGCAGGGACTGTCACCATCAATTTGCGACCATCAGTTTTGAAAACGGTTCTGTAGTTCCAGAAAAGCTTTGAAATTTGCCCCAGAAATTTTTATTTAGAATGTTTTTAGAACGCTTTTCGCTGATCTCACCCTTTTAAATTTCGAATTTTATTAGAATTTGTTTTTAGAGAGCATTTACATCTTATAAGTAACTACCATGCCAAATTTTATGTTTCTAGCTCCTTCAGTATAAAAAAAATCGAAATTTTAGAACGTTATTCGCTCCTGCACCCCCCCTGGGGGTAGTAACACCAACATAAAATATAGCGTATGTTGGAGCAAGGACTGTCACCATCAATTTGCCACAATCACTTTTGAAAACGGTTCTGTAGTTCCAGATATTCCATCTAGAAATTGTAATTTAGAATGTTTTTAGAACGCTTTTCGCTCATCTCACCCTTTTAAATTTCGAATTTTATTAGAATTTGTTCTTAGAGAGCATTTACATCTTATAAGTAACTACATGCCAAATTTCATGTTCCTAGCTCCTCCAGTATAAAAAAATTCGAAATTTTAGAACGTTTTTCGCTTTTGCACCCCTTGGGGGTAGTGGCACCGACATAAAATATAGCCTATGTTGGAGCAGGGTTTGTCACATCCATTTGCCACCATCACTTTTGAAATCTCTTCAGTAGTTACAGAGATGACCCCCTACAAACAAACGAACAAACAAACAAACAAACAAACAATCTTTACTACTTTATAATATTAGTATAGATACATATATTTCAAATAAAATCCAGTGTGCATATATATATATAGAAAGTTTATTAACATCATTAAAATGCACTTGAAGAACTAAAAACCCACTGGAATTTTGCCAGATTGACTGAGTGCTATTGCGATTAGAATACCGACATTTATAATAAATTTATTTTAAGGAAGTAAAAAATAGAAAAACGCACAGATAAACTAAAAGATTTGCCTTCCCAACATTTTCGGAAAATAATATAAAAAATTCATTCTGCTTGAAACCATGTAACACCTTTAAACTCAGGCTAATTTTCTGTAATCAGGCTTTGGCGACCAACTCTGGCGTCAAATATGAAAGAGGAAATGATTGTCTAGGCAACTATTATTACTTATTGTTTATCGTACAACAAAAACACAAATGGTTGCAACAATGCAATTAATTTAATTTGCCAATTGAATGTGTTACGAACTGTATATAGCCAAATCAGCACCCCCTATTTGAAGGGTTTAAACGCAGAAATTCGATGTTTTCAGACTTTTCTGGTTAATTGTGTGACAAAAACTACTTACTTGTCAAATTTTATGATTCTACGACTGTTAGAAGTACCTTAGTTATTTGATGATCACCAACTTTTTAGTTATTTGATGATTCCCTTTGAGTCAGTTACAAAAAAGCCCTTTTTCGGAATCTCATATTTCGAAAAATATTAAATACAGAAATAAGAAATCTTTTAACCTAGTTCAGTTTTCATTATATTAATGTGTGTTAAAAAGGAAAACTCTCTAGCTCTCACCAAAACGCAGTTATGAGGGGGTGAAAAGTAGGCCGAAATGGTCAGGGAAAAGGTAGCTTACGGACAGTGCGAACTTGGCGGACGCACTGCCGTGCTCCCAGATTACATAAAAATTAGCAATAAAAGAGAAAAGCATACTAAGTAAAAAGAAATTTATAGGCATAAATAATAATAAGATCAAGTAAGAGATCGAACTCTGTAATAATTCTCTGTTGATGAACTAGAATGAAAGAAAGCAATAGCATTTTGAATAATGAATTCTGATGGAAAAGTTTAATTTTAAATTAATTCATTTATCAATCTTACCGTAAGAGATATCATTACACTGAAAGATTGTCTAAATTAAATAAACACAAAAAATGCACAAAAGTACTTAATTCTGAAATTGCTGGACTAATTGATATTTATTAAAATAAAACACATAAGTGAAAAAGTAATGGCGAAAAAACATTTTATTCAAAAGTCCTTCCAGCCTGTACCGGGAGGAAATGGTTGCTTTCATAGTCCATGATTTTTTTAAAAATTCAACTTATTTTACTGAAACACCCGAAACTAAAATGCTTGGAACCCGATTATAGAAGACTGAATCCAGGTTTTCGTTAATACTAATTTTGAATTCGAATTTCAGCATCAGGGTTACAGCGTAAGAAAAATCAGATTGTTTTAAAATGTCAGCCACCCTAGAATTTAAAAGCGTCATATCGCGGCCATTTTTTAAGATATAGCCAAAACCAAAAAAAAATGTTCCAGAATCCTTATATAACGTTATAAAACTTAACGGAAACAATTTTTTCAGTTTATAATTTTTTGTCCTATTTTGAGACACTTCAAATTGCACACATTATCATAGTTGAATTTATCAGTGAACACCAGGGCCCGCTTAAGAGTTAGAAGTAGGGGGAGCCCGACGTCGCACAGGGGTCGCTCCTTTTACTCTGCCAATTATGCTTCAGCAATTCTAAATTTTACCATCAAAATTTCGAGTAAACAACACTTTTAATATTAAACTAAAACTAACTACCTATATACATATAAAAAATATTTTATTGTATACATAATTACACATAACAAATTAATTTTGTAAATGAATTTACAAATATGGAACTACAGGTGCGAATATCTGAACTTCAAAATATATTTTATGCTTTACAAATTGCAGGATTTGCCCGTGCTAAGAACAGTTCAGGAACAACAAATATTTGACATAAATTTATGGTTGGCCACAACATAATTTTTCTTCTATTTTATAAACACAGATTTGGTATCACCTGAATGCTATTTACTTTCCCTTATATTTAAATAACCTATTCTCCACATTTTATATCCTTTCTCCACTCTTTATGAATATAAACAAAATATAATTATACAGATTAAACTTTCTGTTATTTTTAGCACGTTCTAAATTAAATGTAAAACGTAAGAAAAATGAAAATAAGTTGCATTTAATCACTGTTTTTATAGCATTTATTATATCAACATAAAAAAATAATGCATAAATCAATGTGTCAGTAATAGTTTGAGGGAAAATTTAGTAGCTATAATTAAGAAAATAAAGTACATTTTTTGCCCTGATTGAAAATTGTACCCTTAAAAATTACTTTTGAAAAGTAATTTCAGGGGCCCTTTGTATTTCAGTGGGTAAGCTTCTGGTGAGCACGGGAAGTCATCAAAGTTCTGGAACATGATGAGCCAACAGTCTTATTAAATGTACTACTTCACGTGGATAAACCTAATCACATTTTCATTGAAATTAACTTCATAACAGTTTGAATTTATTCTTCAAAGTACCAACGCAACAGAACATTGTACCAAAAAACAGAACTTTGTACCTAAGCAACAGAAAAGTTCTTTCAACCTTTCTGCGCATGGTCACGCCCCTTCCCTTTAGCTTCCAGCCTGACTCTAGACGATACAGAGCGTGTTGCCAAACCGGTGGAGGAAAGGCAGGGATAAAAAATCTTATTGCTAAAATGATGTGGGGGAATTGAGACGCTCGCTGATTAGATAACCTCACAAAGTCAGAGGAGGCTGGCCATTGCTTTTTAAAGTAGAAATGAGCTCCTTTTCTGAATGCCGGTTGTACAGATGTATTAAAAGCTGTTTTTATAGTTATGTAGTGGAACATTTCTCTACAACGGGACACGATCCACTTAATCAAACTTCTACTCTCGTTTTTATACTAGCCAGCTGAGCAGAGAAAACTCAATATCATATCATTACATAAAATAACCGAGACAATCAGGTTCAGAGAGATTTGTACTGCAGTTTTAGCATATTTGAAAACCTCCCGATTTTTTTCATACCAGTATTTTTATGTAAAAACATTTGTTTTGTGTAATCGTACAATTTCTTCAATTTAATAAAGCGAATTTTTTTGTAAGATTTTACTGGTATTCAAAAAATCGGGAGGTTGGCAACTATGTTTTAGTATACATTAGTTGACGTTTGCATTCTAATAATATTATCGAAGAGTTGGCCTGATCGTCACAGTGGATATTTTACTATAATAGTACATAATTGTTAAAATGAAGTTCGTTCTATCGCAAAACACTTCAGATGCGTTTCCTAACTAAAGAGACACAACAATAGTTCGGAGATATAATAAGAACTCATTCTGTCGAAATTAGTCCCTTATTTGAAGCGAAAAGTTGCATAAAAGTAAAAGCAAACAGGTGGGTCGGCTTGCTCCATAGCAAGGCAGTGTCAAGAGAAATCTTTACACCTCTACATCTCAGCAAAGACTGATCATCTCAAATCATCACAATGTTCACAGGTCAGTGAGTATTTTACACCAAAAATAAAGCAATTGGCAAGATCCATTAACGCCAGCAAAAATAACCGTTAATGATAAGAAATAGATATATTTAAATTTGGCGATTAAAGAGGGGTGTGTAATATCACAAAGTTCATCAGAAACCTTTTTGTGGCATTTATGCGCTGGGAAAACATCTGCGATCACGAACTATCGAGACAGAAATAACAATTTGTAAAAACATAAACTGCGGATGTATATAAATTTTGTGTTAAACTGAAATAATTACAAGGCTAAAAGTAAATGTATTATGATAACTAGAAGATGCCCAAAGTTCAGAATTAAAAAGAAAGAAAATAATACCGGACAAAGTGCATACATACACAGCGAGAAACGTATTGTTCTAATATTCGAGCTGCGGTGTACACGTAATTAAAAAGGTAAGATATGAGAGAATAAAATTGCATCTGCCTGCAAAAAGGATAAAGCTTTAAACTGTTAATATAAGAGACATGATTTTAGAATAAAAAGAAAAGAGAAGAGATAACATTTAACAAAAGAATTAAAAATGGTTTTTTTTGTATAATAAAAAGCATATATATGGATCTATACCATAAGATTCAGTCATGCATACCAACGTGAGAGAAATGTCAAAATAGCTTCGTTCACGCACACATATTAGAAACTGGAAAACATGCTCACACACAATCCTTTTTAGCCCAGACTACCTTCATAAAGAGAGTATCTAGACGAATAATCCTTCCTTTGATAAATATATGTAGAACCAACTAAATAAAAAGTATTTCTTGCTTATACTGTAAGTAAACTGTGATAATCTCTATATTTAAAAAAACAAGCCATTATTTTTTCGTCCTCTGTCCTCAATTTTCTACTGAATCCATTTTAATGATTCTTTTTTTAACTGAAAGTTGTTGTTTATATGTATATGTGTCCTCATCAGCTATTTTTCAATATATTTTAATTATTATATTTTATTACTTTTTACACTCATTGCCATAAAAATTTGCGCACCAAGAAAAAGACGTCCAAATGAAACGAAATTTTACACGCGTAAGTACTACTGTGATATAAGTAAGTGACTATAAAACCAAAGAAAAAGGATCATTTATTGCAGGAAAAAGTACAAATAAACGGAAATTTTAGTACTCTGTTGGACCCCCCTCTAGCGAGAATGCACGATGCGATACGAGTAGGCATTGAGGCATACAAGTTCCGTATGATGTCCTGAGACATCTCGTTCCACAGTTGCTGTAAACGCGCTTCGAGTTCAACCAAACTCGTAGGGTTTCCAACTTGCCGTCCCAAATGATCCCAGATATGCTCGATTGGTGACAAATCTGGGTATCTAGTAGGCCAGGGAAGGGTGGTAATGTGGCGGAGGCAGGCTTGTGACATCCTTGCTGTGTGTGTCCGAGCATTGTCTTGCTGAAAAATGGCTCCTGGGAGCCCTGCCACGAGTAGCAATACATGTGGCTGAAGGATGTCCTGGACATACCGCTGGGCTGTCATTGTGCCACGGATCAATATTAGGGATGACCGTGTATCGTAAGCAATGGCACCCCATACCATCACACCAGCTGTGGGAGCGGTGTGTCGCTGTAAAGCGAAGGCAGGATCGAGGCGTTCACCACGGGGCCTCCACACACGAACACGATTGTCATCGCTGCTCAAATTGAATCTAGACTCGTTGTTGAAGACGACCTGGTTACATTCCGTTGCAGTCCAATCCCGTCGTGCGCGACACCACTCCGAACGGAGGCGTCGGTGGGTGGGTGTTATTGACAGCACACGTAATGGGCGCCGCGATACCAGATGTCCTTCAGCCAGGCTCCTTGCGATGGTTCGGGAAGACACAGGGGTTCGTAGTGAAGGTGCTGCCTGTGTCTGGATAGCGGCCAATGAGGCAGTTGGCTCTACGCGTGCGTTTCGTATGATGTGACGGTCTTCTCGACGACTGGTCTGTCGAGGGCGTCCCGAGCCTGGTCGCCGTGTAAATGACGTATCTTCAGTCCACTGGTCCCAACACCTCCTCATAGTAAAATCAGAACGGCCTACTTGACGAGCTACTCGCCGAGCTGACCACCCAGCTTCCATCATCCCGATGATTCTTTCCTTCTCGAACTCTGACAGCTGCTCATATTGTCTTCGATGGCTGCGTAACGGCATGTCTACCTCAGCGTTTCTTTTGCAAAAGAAAAGGTACACTCAGACAAGTTCTGCTTACCAGTTTTATACTCCAAGGAGAACGAAGCTCAACGCCCTCTAGTGGCATTACGCAATGCGCAATCACGCTGCATTTCTAATCATTTGTATATCTGCCTGATATGTACCTTCATGCCAAGTTTCGTTACGATCCCACAATTATTTCTTGGTGCGCAAATTTTTATGGCAATGAGTGTATAAAGGTCTTTAATTACACTTTTTCAACATGCTGGCAATTTGGGTAAATCCATAGTTGCAGAAAAAGAGGAAGTGATTATTCTATGCTTATCCATTATATCTCTATTGCTTGCACTGATATCATTGTAATTTAAATGCATATTTAAAAAAATAAATAAAGGGTGTTTCAACACCTACAAGAGACGAGAGAAACATACAAAGTAACTTATATCAACTTTAAAAAACGCATCCAATCAAAAACATAAATTTTCAAAATCTCCCTATTTTTGCGTGAAAATGACATCAATTTCTGAGATATATCATTCCAAGAATTTTGAAAGAGGTGACAAAATCTTCAAGAATAAAATGCTTTCAACTATGAAATGATGCTATTTTTAAAATAAAATCAGCTGAAAACCTACATTTTCATTCAGAAAATTGACACTCTTTTTATGATTGTATCTAAATGATGTAAGTCACAATGTATTTATTTTCTTAAATTTATATTAGGTCCAGAAAGTTCTTAAACATTTCCCGAAGAAATCAAAGTCTCCTAAGTGTCGAAGTTCAGTATGTTTCTATCACGTTTCATGTAAGAAAAAAGGGGTATTTTCTTTTATAAGATTGTTACATTTCAATGCTGTTAAGTCGAAAAGATTTTCAACAATTTTTCATCCCTCTAGGTACTAAGAAGATAGCAGTTCTAGGCTGAAGGACCTTAAACCTACACTGGAAAAATAAAATGTCATTGAATATTTATGTCATTTTGAAGCGATTACTGTAATTTTTTTTTCAGTTTTATGAATTAAAATGAATGTCCATGACATCATTTTGTTTTCGTGACAAAGTTCCGCCGCTTTACGTTGAAGACATGCATTTCGGAGGAAAACAAAATGTTTCAGCGTATGAATTTGATATTGATATGATTTTTGTCAATTTTTTATTTCTTAAATAAAATAGTTTGAATTCGAGCCTTAATTGATTATTTTATCTACAAGATAAAAGTTTTTTTAAATGCATACATTTATGCATGAAACACTTTTTTAAAAATGGATGGAAAGTAGATGTACCAAAAGTGAGTCACAGTTAGTGATATGAGAAAATATGAGATACATATATATAGTGATATGAGATACATATATATAGTGATATGAGATACATACATATTATTTTAGCCTAGTCCTGACCATTATCTATCACAAAACCAATATCTATCACAAGTCGAAAATATTTTCAACAATTTTTCATCCCTCTAGGTACTAAGAAGATAGCAGTTCTAGGCTGAAGGACCTTAAACCTACACTGGAAAAATAAAATGTCATTGAATATTTACGTCATTTTGAAGCGATTACTGTATTTTTTTCAGTTTTATGAATGAAAATGAATGTCCATGGCATCATTTTGTTGTCGTGACAACGTTCCGCCGTTTTACGTTGAAGGCATTCATTTCGGAGAAAAACAAAATGTTCCAGTGTATGAATTTGATATTGATTGGATTTTTGCTAATTTTTTATTTCTTAAATAAAATAGTTTGAATTGCAGCCTTAATTGATTATTTTATCTACAAGATAAAAGTTTTTTAAATGCATACATTTATGCATGAAACACTTTTTAAAAAATGGACGGAAAGTAGATGTACCAAAAGTGAGTCACAGTTAGTGATATGAGAAAATATGAGATACATATATATAGTGATATGAGATACATATATATTATTTTAGCCTAGTCCTGACTATTATCTATCAGAATAAACATTCAAATTAAAAAAAATATATGCTGCGTAAAAAATTAAAAATTAAAAACTTTAACTCCCTCTCTTCACCAAAATATATGCTGTACCACAAGTGAGCCACCAAAAATGACTTACTCTAGTCTTCGGAGTATTTTACACCACACAGAACATATAATTTATTTTACAGTTTTAGAACTAAATATGCACAACAGTGAAAACATTTGTAGAAGTTTACATTATTGCAATACATAATCTCATTGGCAATTTTGCTAAAATGATAGGGGTTCAAAGTCAATTGTGCAAATCATTTTAATTTTGATCTCCATTTACATAATATATAATCTCCTGCAATCTACAAAGGAATTTTTTAGGATATATGCAGTGTAGGCCTTGTTATCATTAAGTAAAAGGTAAATCCTATGCCACTAGTTTTACGATATAGTCCTAATTTATGAACTATTCCAAATGATGTTCTGCAACATATGATTATTTATTCGCGTGAAAGTAATTACATTTTTCTGAACTGTAAAATTAACTTTTTAAATGGTTCCTGAATCCTATAACTCATATGTAAAAACTTTTTCTTCGTGCTCTAAGAAGTTAAACAATAAAAATTTCAATCTGCTTTAAACTAAACTTGCCGAATTATGATACATTGAATTTTAAGATTTCTTATTGTTTCTGGCAATAAAAATGCGTTTTAACGTTTTTAGTGGCAAGATGGTACAAATGGTAGTGAAAAACGTGAAATTTATCAATTTCCGTCATCGAAAATATTAGGCTTTAGAGCAAACATTTTTGTCAAATGGGTAGATTCCATATTTGTTTATGTTCGATTGTTTTACACTTTAAAGGAAAAATCATCTGTGTCTCGACATATTTCCGCTACAAATAATTTCTTCAAAACTTCCATCTGCTTCTCTTGCTTTTCCACCATTCCTTTGCTTTTGCAGCATACAAAGTTTAAAATCTTTAAATTGTGGTACCTTTTCTGTCCTACTTTTTCTTTGTTGTAACAACAAATAAATAATCATCTAAATTACTACTTCTCCCTCTCCCCCGAAAATTGTGCGTCTCGATCTTTTGTGCGAACAATGGAGAGTATCCAAACATTCTTATTTGATACTTTGTTGCACTTTGCAGTAATGATAAATGAGCTGTCAATCATCTAAATTATGGGGGTGTAAAAAAAAAAGATTTATCTTTTTTTTTTCTTTTCTTTTCTTTTCTTTACTTTTAAGATAGTTGCTGCCGGAAGATTTTCATGTTTAGGAAGTTTTTGGTAGAAAGCATAGTAATTTTCTTCTATATGATCTTCATGGATGTTGAAAACTACTTTTGTAGTTTATTAATTTAACTAATGATTTTTATTATCTTAAAATAGATAACTAATGGATTTTTTAAGCCAAAGAACGCCGATTTGTTTTGTATCTATACCTACAGTAGAACCAGCTACAGAAAACTCTTATTATTGAATTGGATTTAAATTATGTTTTATTGCACATATAAAAGATGATTAACTATTTAACGATTTGACTCTTTTTTGCGTATGATTAGAACAAAAAGAAACTAATTTCCAAATTTTGTTAGAAAAAAAATATTTTAGTGCAGCAATAAACTAATACATGTTAATATGTATAGATATGTGATTTAAAATTGTAACCAACCAATCAATCAACCAACTTCTAAGTATAAATTATTTCAGCTATTATCTTCATCGTTTGACAATCACATCCCAGCTAAAAATGAACTGCAGTGAAACTTAAAACAAACTGCAGTTGTAAAACTGTGGTGATTTGGCACAAATCACTGCAGTGTTTTTGAAGTTGATACAACTGCAAAATAACTACAGTTTATAAACTACAGTGATTTTACAAAAAAATTTATTTCGCTCTTTCTGTTTTTGGTGGCGCCATCTATGAGTCATCTTATCATATTTCTTTGTAAACTTTTTAAAAGAACATTTTCCCCCACTTGCCGAGGGGAGATTCGATCCGGGGGTGTAACGGTTGGAAGTCGAGCATCTTACTGACTGAGCAACTGGGTCTTGTGATAGAATCGATTGAAAGGGGTCATAAGGGTAGGGTAGTCAAATAAACAGGTTTACTTTTCGTCTTTAGGTGATTTGACGGCGTGAAAAATGGGATTTTGAAGAGAATTTTTATAAATGCTCTGTGCGTGTGTACTTCGAAATTAATTTATTATTTAAAGGCGTGAAATAAATATCTTAGTGGTTAATTATTTATATATTTAATTAATTTAGGAGATATATATTTTTTAATTTGTTACATATTTTAAATTAAAAAATATATATATATTAACTTCGAAAATGAAAATTATTAAAAAATAGTATGTTATTAAAAAAGTAGATTTTGTGAAGAGCCGTATTTTATTAAGAGAATTTTGTGTGGGACACTGTTTTATTAATAGTAATTTCGTGAAGTTACTATTGATAAGGTTATTGTGAAGGTACCTGTTTATATTTTTATAGCTTGTGAAATAATTTTAATTTACTCTTAATAATTAATAACTTTTAAATAAAATAAGAAAAATAGTTGCTGCTTTTTATATTAATGCGTACTTAAAAAAAAAAAAAAAAAAAAAGAGTTGAATTAATTTGCGAATTAGTTTTTTTTCTGTTTTATTTACATATATATATATATTTGACGAAGAGACAGGTTTATATTGTTATAGCTTGTAAAATAATTTTATTTTAATTTTAATAATTAATAATTTTTGCATAAAATAAGAAAATTAGTTATTGCTTTGTAAATGAATAAGTAATTTATAAAAATATGGTGAATTAATTTGCGAACTAATTAGATTTTCTTTGTACGATTAAGTTTTAAAACGTTTAAGTATATATATTTAATTATTTTATACAATTAGACGTTTTAATTGAATTTTATAATATGAATTATAATATGTATCTGGTTCATAGCACTTTAATTTTTTTTTAAATTAATGCGTAAGATAATGATATAATACTGTATGGATAGTAAATTAGTATAATAGACGAAATGGTTTTAATGTATTAGTTTTGCACTTAAAATGTTATAGGGGGTGCTATTATGTTTCTGCTCAGGGACCCCGAAATCTGTAAGTCGTTCCCTGGTTAGCTCTAACATTTTAACGATAAAAAACATTGATTGATTTTTAATGTATATTTGTTTTGAATTTAAAGTTTGATATATTTAAATATTTGTTTTGTTTCACTTAAAGAAGGGGGGAGGGGAGGACTTTCACAGGTGTTCTAATTAGGTCCTTAAAATAAAAGTTTTGAAAACAGTATTAATTATTATTAATACAGTAAATAGTGAGTCATGCAACAATAACAAAAACTGAAAAGCTTTAACATCACTTTTAAAACTACAGATTAACTACAGAAAATATAACACGAACTTTCCATAAAGTAAGTTCTGTAAAGTTATCTCATAGTAACTACAGTTAAACTGCAGATACATCAGAAAATATACTTCTGAATTAATAACTGTAAAAATACTTCAAATTTACTGCAGTTTTACTATAAATGTAAAGTCTCATTATTTTTTTAATTGATGGTTGTAAAATGATTTCACATAAACTACAGTATTTTTGCGGATAATAGCTCAGAGTATTTTTGAAATAAATCACTGCAAAATTACTTCACATTAGCTACAAAATAACTGAAGTATTTTTGCAGTCAAGATTTCAGTGCAGAAAATCTACAGTTGACAGTAGAAAAACTTCAAAAACACTTCACTTCTGTAGAAAAACTACAGTTAATTTTTAGCTGGGATGTCTTATAGTTTAGTGAATTTACACTTTTCCTGCCCTACATATGTGTATTTCGTGTAACAATAGTCGATCCTTTGTCCGCTATTGGTTCCGATGAAAAAAAAAACTAAATAAATTATATACAAATATTTAGAATCCCAAACAACTCTGATTTTAACTAAATTAAATATAAAAATAAAATATGGCTTATGCTCCAGTAGTGGTCCCCCATGCATATCTTGTACAGTTTAAAATGGTTTAAAAGATAATGACTTAGAAGCGGAACATCACCTCAATGCGTCATACATGTATGATATCCTTTTTGTTTTTAAACAAAACAAATGATAAGTCTTATACACTTTTAAATGTGAATAAAAGAAAATTAATTACTACCTGTAAAGCAACGACAATCGGTCATTTATTTAGAAAGACTCCATAAGAAAAACATTCAAGTGTTTCTTTATTCAGGGTTGTTTTCGTATGAAATTGATGTGTTTGCACTTTCTTTCCTTAACATAACACATTATATCCATTGTAGCTGACATTGAGTAAAGCCAAACATTATTTTTTATATATTTTTTTTAGTGTTTGTTTTGTGGAAAAATTGTTTCTTCTATAAATGGACTTATTTTTTCCTTTTAACGATTGTTTATTTGGAGCATATTTCGTGCATATTGTTTCTAAAGAATTACCAGAATTTCACTACAAAATTTTTTATGAACTTTAACTAAATTATAACATAATATAAAAATATATCAGTAACGATTCTGTTCGCAATAACGATTCTGCATCACAAAGGATTTTTCTTTATAGATTACAATGTAATGGAATTATTTTGTGAGTAACTGTAAAAAAACTATAAATACTACTTAATCTATAATCCTGTTAAAGCATTGTGTAGTTTATCTCAGTCATGCATATGTATCTCAGTGCGTTTGAGATATTGTATCATCAATGGAATTAGTTTTGTGACCCTGTAAATGCTCTATAAATGCAACAACTCCATTTTCAATACCAAACACTCAATAGTTAACTTTAATAACATGTAATTATTCGATGGCAAACCGAGACATTTACTTAAGTTAGAGCATGGAAAAACTGAATTCATAAACATTTTTTAACTGTGTTGGAAAGTGTTAAAAATCTAAACATATTAACGCTGTATTATTATGAAAGAAATAATTTTAAAAATACTTAATTTCAAATTTTAAAAAACCTATGTGATCCAACCCCGGGCTTTCCGTGTTACAGAACCTAGATGAAAATCTTTCTTTTTTTTTTTTTTTTTTTTTTTTTTTTTGATTGAAAATACTAATAGATATTTTACATTTCATATATTTTTCAGATTGTCCGCTAACAATACCGAAACACATTTTTATATGAAAATTACCAATTATGTATTAAAATGATGGTTTGAAATTTATTAAAAGCTATACTTTCTTATTAAACGCATGTCAAGAGCTATTAGCCAAAGAAATCGCCAAAAATATCACTACTTATTTAACATTCTCTTTTATAATGCACCCATTTGAGCTTTATAATATAAGTTAATTTTTTTTTGCAAAATTTACTGAAAGTATTATTATTATTATTTTTTACATTTAATTATTTGATTAAAAATGATCAATTTAATTGTGAAAACAAACTTATGTTTGTCAAATGAAGGGTGTAGATGCAAAATTAACTCTCTCCACATAACCTAGTTTTTAGAAAAATGCAAAACACTGATTATTATTAATAAACATGATATATTGTGACAATTTATTTTGTGTGATATATTTGTTGTCATAACAACTAGTTGCACATAGTCGTAAACCTGTAATAATTGTGGTAAAGCTAGAATTTAAATTTAAATAAGGTAAAGCTAGGAAAGTCTGCGCACAATTCAAAAGAATAACAATAAAAAATCTAAATATTATTTTTTTGCTAAATTATCCATGAATAACTTTTACTTCATTTGTTTTTTATTCATTTCCATTGCTATTTTGTTGTTATGTTGTAATTTAATAGAACAGTTGTAATAAAACCAAGAAAGTTATTTTGCGCAATCTGTCCTTACAAGGTTGGTGTGATTTCGCACATGGGTAGGAGAGATTGTTACTAATAAAAACTACAATTAAATTGTTAACAATAATAATTACACTTAAATGACATTGTTGTAAGGTTTTTGTGTATTTCAACCTAATGATTGAAGAATCAGTAAAAGGAAATAATTTTAAAAACGACTATTTTTTTTAATTACTGGGAAAAAAAATTAAAGAATCAGAAAAAGCAAGTCCAGATAAGATTACAAAATAACATTAAGTTACTTGATAACACAAAAATTTAAAATTAGTCCATTTTAATTTTTTTATTTTTTAATTCAAATTTACCGATAAACTGCGTAATCTCTCCTAGCATGGAAACTAATGGAAACAATGCGCCATCTCTCCTAGCATGGAAACTAATGGAAACAATGCGTCATCTCAAGTAGCAGATGCGCAAACTCTCCAATTCCGGTAGGAGAGATTGCGCTGCCTTTTATATAAACATGGCTGCTACTAAAACGAACCGTTGATGATCAAATTGTTAGTCTAGATTAGTAGCTTATAAGAAATTCTTTTAGTTTAAAATATATTGTACTACTGACATTGTATAGAAATTCTGATGAATAGCTATGAAAATTCAAGCACTTACTTTGGGGAAAAAAACAAAATAGCAATGCTTTATCTTAGATGCTCAAAACAATCAACGTGCACTTTCAAGTAGACACTCCACTACTGCTGTTGTACAACTAACTGGAGTCGCTGCGCGCTCACTCTACTCCTTCCCCCCGAACCTCTATGTGCGCAATCTCTCCGACTGCACCATCTCTCCTGGCTTTACCTTATGGAAAATATGAGTTTTGAATCAAACTTTTACGGGTAATGTTACTTATAAACAAAAATAGTTATGAATTTCAAACAACAAGAACCAAAAAAAATGTTATTTTGGAGGATTTTTTAATAAATAACAAAAATCGAAAAACATTTATTAAAAATAGTTTGTGCAAAAATTGTACTATTAGACATAGCTCAACTTCTTCGCTGTCATTAAACTAGTGCAACATTTTACACAACTTCGTACCTCCCTGATTGGTTGAATTGGAGAGTATGAGTTTTGCAGAAAACAGTTGTTGGATAATGTGAGTTATGCATGAAAATGTGATTTTCAGCAATTTTTTTCAACCTTAATATGTATTTTATGGTCGAAATCACTATTACAGTTCGAATCGCCTTAAAAAGACGAACACAGTGATATGAATAACTCAATACCTTAAAAAAGTGGATAATGTGACTTTTCCATCGGCACCATTCAAATAGAGAATTCTTTATCAGTAATTATAACAATATATTTTTTATTCATTACACTACAAAACCGCTTGTTTGCATTTACAGTTTTATATAAATACTTCCACATTATGGTTGTATATATTTATGTAAATGTGTTTAAAATATTTTTGTATATTTTACTATTATTAGTATTATTATTAAATGAAAATACTTTATATCTGCGTAATCTTTATTATATATGTTATTAAAAATATTTTTGTTTCGTTCTATATTACTTTTGTTCACATTAAGATCTCCAAACTTTTAACTGACTGTAAGCTTGAAATAAAACAATTCATTATGTCTGAGCCTTTCACTTTAAAATCACTCTTAAACCCAAAGCAATATACTGCCATTTGTCTTTAACCTAAATCTTCGAACGAACGAAAAAAATCACAGAGCTGGAATTCCTTTGAGAAAAGCGGGTCGTATTTCGTTTTCTGTAGTTACCTAAGGCTTAGACGTCAATCGTTCTTTATCTTTTTATAAATATACCAAAAGACAAATTAAGCTAACTTAAGGAAGATTATTCAGTGTATGTGGAGCTTTATCCTTCTTTTTTTTTTTCTTTTTTACATTTGTTTAGATCCACTTGCAGGCTTTGAGTGTTCCACGATAAATAACAATTTGTTTCTGAAGAAAAGTTTTATTTCCAATTTGTTGCAAAAGAAAAAAACACATTCAACACACTTTTATTCAAAAACAAGTTTTACACTTTGTGACACTTTGTTTGACTAATTGTACAATAAATTTATTTTATTTAATTTCGACCAAAATTTTATATTACTTCAATTTTTATCTACTTTTTAAAAATATTTTTTTGTTTAAACTCAATTAATGTTCGTTCATGTTCATTTTAAATGAGATGGTAAATAAGAGATTCAAGAGATTTAGATTATAAAACAGATTTAGACTTAAGCACCGAGGAGTAAATTAAATATATATATATATTTTTTTTTTGATTTTGCAAGAGAAAGCTTATTATTTTCCTTATTAGAGGTTCAAAGACATTTATGTATTGGATTAAAACTTATAAATATAATTGTGACAACAAACATACGTTTCTCAAATAATGAAGTTTTCATCAGTAATTATAACAACATATTTCATTTAATTCATTACACTGCGAAACCGCTTGTTTGCATTTTGAGTTTCATTTACATGTTTCTACATTATGCTTATATTTATGTAAATGTGTTTATATTTATTTAGGTAAATTTGTTTATATTTATTTATGTAAATTTGTTTATATTTATTTATTTAAATAATATTAAACATTTTGAATATACTTTTTCATTATTTTTTTTCTGTTATTGAATATACTTTATATCTGCATTATCTTTACTACGTAATAGTTATTATTATTTTTTTTCATTCTGTATTACTTTAGTTCACATTAAGTTCTCCAAATTTTAACTGACTGTAAGCTTAAATTAAAACGATTATGTCTGATCCTTTAAATCAAAAGCAAAATACTTTCGCAACAATTTGGTTCTAAAGAAAATTTTTATTTCTAATTTGTTGCAAAGTAAAAAAGAAACATTCAATACACTTTTGTTCAAAAAATTGTTTTACAATTTGCGATAATTGACTAATTGTACAAGAATATCATTTTATTTTATTCCGACCAAAATTTTGTATTACTTCAATTTTCATCTACTTTTTTAAATATTTTTTTGTTTAAACTCAATTAATGTTCGTTCATGTTCATTTTAAATGAGATGGTAAATAAGAGATTCAATAGATTTAGATTTTAAAATAGATTTAGACTTAAGCATCGATGAGTAAATTATATATATATATATATATATATATATATATATATATATATATATATATATATATATATATATATATATATATATATATATATATATATATATATATATATATATATAATTCATTACACTGCGAAACCACCTGTTTTATTTTTTATTTTGAGTTTTATTTACATTTTTCTACATTATGCTTACATTTATTTTTGTAAATGTGTTTATATTTTTTTATGTAAATAATATTAAACATTTTGAGTATACTTTTTAATTATTTTTTTTTCTGTAATTGAATATACTTATATCTGCATTAACTTTACTACGTAATTGTTATTATTTTTTTTCATTCTGTAGTACTTTTGTTCACATTAAGTTCTCCAAAATTTAACTGACTGTAAGCTTAAAATAAAACAATTCATTATATCTGATCCTTTGACTTTAAAATCTTCTTTAAACCAAAAGCAAAATACTGCTATTTGTCTTAACCTAAATCTTCGAACGAACAAAAAAATCACACAGCTGGAATTCCTTTGAGAAAAGTGGGTCCTATTTCTTTTTCTGTAGTTACCTAAGGCTTAGACGTCAATCGTTCTTTATCTTTTTTATAAATATACCAAAAGACAAATTAAGCTAACTTAAGGAAGATTATTCAGTGTATGTGGAGCTTTATCCTTCTTTCTATTTTTTTTTTCTTTTTTACATTTGTTTAGATCCACTTGCAGTCTGCGAGTGTTCCATGATAGACAACAATTTGTTTCTAAAGAAAAGTTTCATTTATAATTTGTTGCAAAAGAAAACAATATCTTTTTAAACATATTTTTTTGAAAAAGTTGTCTTACAATTTGCGATATGTGACTAATTTTACAAGAAATTTATTTTCTTTAATGTCGACCAAAATATTTTAATAGTTTAAATATCAACTATTTTCTTTTCATTTATACTGTTTAATCTCAATTAATATGCATTCATGTTCATTTTTAAGGGAATGAGCATTAAAATTTTCATTAGATTTAGATTTTAAAATTTAATTTAGACTCAAACATCGAATAGGAACTTTTAATAAAATACATTATATTTTGAATACTAAACTAGTCGTTGGTAACCGCAGTAATACTTACCCATCATGGATATGCGTAATATAAAATATGAAAATATAATATGTGTCAACTATTTAAAAAATGCATTGCAATTCAAATAAAATCGTGGCTTGATGACGTCATAAACTTTAAATGCTCTATTACTGAATTGCGTAAAAGAAATATCCTTATAACTACAAAATTGATAAGCATAGTAACTAACGGTTTATTGCGTCGGATGAAGCGTCTCATTTCCAATTAAAATATATTTTTGAATGTAAATTTGAATTAAATACAGGGTCATGAAAAATCGAAGAGTGTGAAAATAGGATTGCAAATATGTCGGTAACTCATTATCCGATCGACTTCATTCTTTATCCAAAATTTACGTTTTTATTTTTTTATTTTTTTTCTATTATTTTTTTTTTGTCATTTATATTCATTCCTTAAAATAAACAATTTCGAAAATTTTTATATACCTTTTATCAAAACGAATATTTCGAGAGTCCGATAAATATAATTCCGGATAATCGAGGTTACTGAAATTCAATAACCTTCTTCCCATTATTACATACTAAGGACATACCAAATTTTAAGTCTCTATTTCAATTTGTTCGGGATATAGAGCGTTTACAGACACACAGACACACAGACAGACGGACGGCAATTTTTTTTTAAGTGTATTTTTCGGAATCTCTAGCGTCTGAACCGTGTAAATCCGTCAATTTTTTCTTTTCGTTTTTCAAAACGATGACAAGACTTACCCTATACCGCGTATGATGGGTAAGTAAAATAGCTATTATTTGAAAACACTTTTATAGCATTTCCGAAGCGTTTGTTCAATAATATGACCCTTTGTATCTCAGAACTTTTTTGTGAAATATTTTGCGATTGTGTTTAGAGTTATAAAAAATATTTACGCACTCAAAAATATATCAAAATATTTACTATTTTAGATTTAATACTTCTAATACATCAGGGAATGTTCCTGACACATTTTAGAACAAAAGTATACGATCCAAGCGCGTACTTTACAATTTAAAATAAAATGAATTCAGTAAAATAAATATGAAATTGAATAAATACACAAAAAATATCGTAATTAATCTATTGATTATTTAAGTGATGTTACTTACATATTAATACACATTAAACGTATAAATTTCATCAAAAGTTAAGCACTTTACACCATAGTTGAATTGTGGTTACGGCTTTGGTTTGTTTGTCTGCTGCTGTATTTTAATACTCTTACTCTCGTGAATTTACTGGGACTGCCATGTAATATTTACCAATCATACGTAGTATAGGGTAAGTCTTGTAACCGTTTTGAAAATAGAAAAAAAAATTACGGATTTACACTTTTCAAACACTAGAGATTCCGAAAAACATATTTTTAGAAAAAAAAAATTGCCGTCCGTCTGTCTGTGTGTCTGTCAATGCTCTATCTCCCGATCAAATTTCGATAGAGACTTGAAATTTTGTATGTACTGAGTATGTAATAATGGGAATAACTAATTGAATTTCAGCAACTCGATTATCCGGAACTATTTTTTCGGACTCTCGAAATATTCGTTCTGATAAAAGGTATATAAATTTTTTCGAAATTGTTTATTTTAAGGAGTGAATATAAAAGACAATAAAAAATATAAATTTTGCATAAAGAAGGAAGTAGATCGAATAACTAGTTACCGAGATATTTGTAATTATATTTTCCACACTCTTCGATTTTTCATGACCCTGTATTTCATGCAAGTTTCAGTTCAAATATATATTTTAATTGAGAATGATATTCTTAACTCGACGCAGTAAACTATTAGTTAATATGATTATCAATTTTGGAGTTATAAGGATGTTTTTTTACGATTTTCAGTAATAGAGCATTTAAAGTTTCTGACTTCATTAAGGCATGATTTTATTCGAATTGCAGTGAATTTTATAAATAGTTTCCACATGTTTTAGTTTCATATTTTATGTTACGCATATCCATGATGAGTAAGTATTACGGTGGCCCCCAATGATTAGTTTACAATATGTTATGGATATTTAACATAGAATTTTCTCTGTTGAGTAGTTATGAGAGATCGTTTACTGGGACAAACACACATGAATTCCGTTACATTATGGACTGTGTCAAAATATTTCTTGTGGTGCATACGGTGTTTCGGTATTTATAGTTTCTTTAAAAGGACACTAAAAAAACTACATTACCTTATTATCTATCGGAAAATAATGTTTGTGGAGTTTAAAATGCGATTACACAACTTCAAACTTAATGAAACTGATATGCATCACTGAGGTGACTAAAACATACTTTATATAGATACAAATTGCATCGCATTTGTATACATGTATTTAAACATAATTTACGCCTGATGTATGATATTTCATTCTTGTTTATTTAAATGGTAATTTAATATCCAGATTCAAATATTTAAAAAAATCCATAGATTTTCTATTTCGAAATGATTTTGTAACTTATGTAGCCAATTTTTTAATGTGCACACTCATTCAGGGTACACAATTTGCGTATCATGCATTTAAAATAAAAGTGTATTCTTTTCAGAAAAAAATTGTTTAATCACTGATTAGAAAAATGCTACATAAAATGTATTACGTGAAAATCAATTTTTATAGAAATAATTACTTTAAATATCACATACATAAAAAATCATACACTACAATTATCTGTATCTGAACATCATAATATGTGTTTTTTTTAATGATTTTAAGAACAGGTTATTTCCAATAATGAATGCGTATGCATTTTAGATTTTAGTGAGAAAGATTCTTATGATAATATTTAAATTAGAGAACAAATGTAATACCAATATTTTTTTTCACAAATACAATTATTATTTTTTCAAATTCTTCACTTTACGACACTTAAAATAGACACTTGTCAGAAGTTGTATTGTTAAAAGTAAAGATTCTTATGATAATATTTAAATTAGAGAACAAATGTAATACCAATATTTTTTTCACAAATACAATTATTATTTTTTCAAATTCTTCACTTTACGACACTTAAAATAGAGACCTGTCAGAAGTTGTATTGTTAAAAGTAAATATTATTATGATAATATTTAAATTAGAGAACAAATGTAATACCAATATTTTTTTCACAAATACAATTATTATTTTTTCAAATTCTTCACTTTACGACACTTAAAATATAGACCTGTCAGAAGTTGTATTGTTAAAAGTAAAGTTTATTATGATAATATTTAAATTAGAGAACAAATGTAATACCAATATTTTTTTTCACAAATACAATTATTATTTTTTCAAATTCTTCACTTTACGACACTTAAAATAGAGACCTGTCAGAAGTTGTATTGTTAAAAGTAAAGATTATTATGATAATATTTAAATTAGAGAACAAATGTAATACCAATATTTTTTTCACAAATACAATTATTATTTTTTCAAATTCTTCACTTTACGACACTTAAAATAGAGACCTGTCAGAAGTTGTATTGTTAAAAGTAAAGTTTATTATGATAATATTTAAATTAGAGAACAAATGTAATACCAATATTTTTTTCACAAATACAATTATTATTTTTTCAAATTATTCACTTTACGACACTTTAAATAGAGACCTGTCAGATTCAACATAAAAAATGAATTATAGTATGTTATATAAATGAATTATAGTATGATAGTATTGTTAAAAATCTATCTGATTGTGTATTTAACGGTACTTTTTAAATTTTGGGAGACATTCCATTTGGCTGATGCAGTGTTTTTAAGACGTTACTGCTCCACGAAAAGAGAAATATTTTTTCTCATAGCTCTGCAATTTTATTGTAGTGTCAGTCGGCCTCAATATCTATGTCAGTAATAAAACAAAGAGATATATGCAAAATTCTACATATGATCATGGATCTTGAACAACTTACTAAAATATTTGCTAAAATTTCCTTACTTACCTATAAGGAATGCAAAACGTTCACCTACTACGTGATAACTAGATATTTTCTCCTTTCTGTGACTTACCTGCTCAAAAATATTCGCTGTAGCAATTTCAGATAATAGGATTTATACAGCATATCTCCTCTTCGAACTAGTTGTATTGAACATTTCTGTTTGATTACTCTCCGGTTACAGCTTGTTGTGGGATATAATTTGCGCAGTAGTTTCAAAGTTTTCAAATGTAGCCTCAAACTTTACGAACTAAAAGTTCTTTATTGTTATAAAAGCCTAATAATAAATAAATAATAGCGCTTTAAAGCGGTTCTCGAATGATTTATTAGGTTTGTGCGTGCCTTTAAAATAAAGAATTTTGAAGCAATTGTATAAATTGACGTCTTCTGCTTTCACTGATGGCGCATGCAAGTTTTGTAATTTTTTTAACTATTTAATTAAAAATGAGATCACCAGACATTCGGGTGATCGAATTGCCTAGCACAATGCCGGTTAGTAGAAAAAAATCTTGAAGTAATTAGCCTCCATCTATAAAAATATTAAAACAGAATATTTTCTAATATTTCTAACATTTATCGAATGCATTTATAAATGTTATAAGTACTGTAACATCTACGTAAAATAAATTCAGCATCTACGAGAGAAACACAATGGTTTAGTGGCTGGAGCACTACGGTCTTGAGATTTGACGGTATAGAATCAAAACCCACCCTTGACATATTTAAAATAATTTAAAACTTGTGAACAGCAATTTTAATTACACCAGTTGATCCAGAATCTCCATTCTCATCCGTATGTCGAAAGACTAACTAACTCAACCTCCGCTTTAAAAGTAAAATTTCCAACATTTTTCAAAGTTATAAGACAAATTTCCACACTTATATTCAATTTCATCAACACTAAAATAAACTTCATTCTTACATATCTAATCTTAATCAAAAAATAAAAACAAAAGCTTGCAAATTCAAAAAAGATAAAATAATTTAGGATAACTTCAATAACTGGATAAAATCTTCATATTTTTTCATTTATTAAATTTGTATGTAATAACTTGCAACCATAAAAAACAAGACCACCTATACCTGCAAGAAAAAGATACATATAAGAAATAAAATTCTGTTTTTTTTTTTTTTCAATTTCTTATCGGTATGTTTCATTTAATTCATTCATTAATTTCATTCATTAATTCATACTAACAGAATAGTAAAATATTTTAATACAATTTTCTTCAAATTAATTTTTGTTATTTGAAAAACAAAATTTGCAGTTATTTTTAAAGCAGAATTTTCTATTAAACATGAAAACGATAAAATATACTTTTAAAATGTGTATCTACTAGCCTAAATGTCAATATTTTTTTAGACTTTTATATTCACGCCTGAAGAAACATTAAGCCAATTTAAGACGGATTTTTCAGTAAATGATCAGAAATGTAACCTTCATAGTCTCCCTTTTCTTTTATATCCTTTTTCCTTTTATGTCTAAAGTCTGCGAATTTTCTAATTTAGATAACAATTTATTTTTCATCAAAAAATATATTTTTGTCTTACAACAGAAACCGAAATATTTTTCATTTTCTTCTTTGTTTCAGGACATCGCGGTTACTTGAAGTAATAAAAACGTATCTTAAAATGTTTCATATTAAGTAATTTAAGAACTAAATACAAAATATGCAGCATTATTTTGAAGATGTACTGACGTCAAACTCGTCCGGAAGAATGATTTGGAGTATGTCTTACCCACACTAATCTCAAAACACGAGTCTTTTTAAAATAGTCGCTTCTCTTCCGCAGTATTTTAATTTGCGTACTCGTCAGAGATTTTCTTTTCATACGAACTTCTACACGTCATTACTCGTACATTCTATTCGCATGAAACAAATGTTTAGATAAGCTTGTCACTAAGTAGGTTCAGCTAAAAACCAGATACCCACACTCGGGCATTCTGGCATTTTCACGTCCTTGTACAAAAATCTGGTGTACCTGAAAGTAGAACAGAAAAAAATAAACAAAATACATGTCTTGTAGAAAATCAGAACTAAAAGGGAGACAGGAATACAGTTAACTATTATATAGAATTAATAAACATAGTAAGAGGCCATTTGCTGACAGCATTAAACTAGTCGTTGGTGGCCATCGTAATACTTACCCATCATGGATATGCATAATATAAAATATTAAAATAAAAATGTGTAAACTACTTATAAAATGCACTGAAATTCGAATAAAATCGTGGCTTGATGACATCACAAACTTTGAAGGCTCGATTACTGAATTGCTTGAAAGAAACATCCTTATAACTTCAAAAATAATAATCCTATTAACTAGCGGTTTATTGCATTTGATTAAGCGTCAAATTTCCAATTAAAATATATCTTTGAAGTGAAATTTGGATGAAATACAGGGTCATGAAAAATCGAAGAGTGTGGTAAATAGGATTCCAAATATCTCGGCAACTCATTATCCGATCGACTTCATGCTTTATACAAAATTTATGTTTTTTTATTGTCTTTTATATTCATTTCATAAAATAAACAATTTCGAAAAATTTTATATACCTTTCATCAGAATGAATATTTCGAGAATCCGAAAAAAATAGTTTCGGTTAATCGAGGTTATTGAAATTAAATAGGCTTCTTACCATTATTACATACTAAATACATACCAAATTGCAAGTCTCTATCTCAATTTTTTCGGGAGATAGAGCGTTTACAGACACACAGACACACAGACACACCGACAGACAGACGGCAATTTTTTTAAAAAAAAAATATGTTTTTCGGAATCTCCAGTGTCTGAAACGTGTAAATCCGTCAATTTTTTTTTTTTTTGATTTTCAAAACGATTACAAGACTTACCCTATACTACGTATGATGGGTAAGTAAAAGGGAAATATTGAAAAAAAAAATTGCAAAAACTTTATCTAAATTTTGAGAATAGTTCAAATATTTAATTTTTCTTGTAAAAATATTGATTACTTTATGATTTGTATCCGTTTAAATTATTTGTGTTCTTTAATTTAGACTAACAGAAAAAAAAATCTAAATCTTATGACTCTTGTCAAATGGTCACATACACACGATATTAAGATGCACGATGCTATGCAGTTCAAACTTGTAGGCTCCCAACAGTAAACTAGTCATTGGGAGCCACCGTAATATTTACCCATCATGGATATGCATAATATAAAATATGAAAATAAAACATGTGTAAACTACTTATAAAATTAATTACAATTCTAAAATAAAATGGTGGTTTGATGACATCATAAACTTTCAATGCTCTATTACTGAATTGCATAAAAGAAACATCCTCATAACTCAAAAATCGATAATCCTATTAACTAACGGTTTACTGCGTCGGATTAAGCGTCTCATTTACAATTAAAATATACCTTTGAATTGAAATTTGAATGAAATACAGGGTTATGAAAAATCGAAGAGTTTGGAAAATAGGATTACAAATATCTCGGCAACTGATTTTCCGAACGATTTCATTCTTTATTCAAAAATTTACGTTTTTTATTGTGTTTTATATTCACTCCTTAAAATAAATCTTGCTTGACGAATGATTACCTCTATGGTTTAATATTTCTATGACTCAATATGAACGAATTTCTTGTGTTTATTTACTTTAATGGATTGAAATATCCATCTGTTAATCTAAATTACACTGAGGTTATCTCAGAATCTATACATTTTTTAATGTAGCTCATCTCTCAAGCAAACAATTTTTTGAACGATTTTATCTTAAAATGTAACTTTTATCAAATTTTATTCAAAAAAATAATTTTGAATAAAATTGACCGCTTGGCATATGAAAAAACAGTGACTAGTGCTTATTTGTTTTCCTCAGTCACATGATTTGCGCTTTTACGAAAAAAAATGTGAATACCATACGTATGATAAGATTTAATAGAATAAAGAAAACTTTTATTAATATCTTTTTAAGTTTTGATTGTATTTTCATAAAAATTGAAATGACTCGACAAAATTAAGCCACGATTACACATATTAAGTTTCTAACCATTCGGTTGGGTAGTTTTTGAGCTGTTATATGCGGACGGATTGACAGACGGCCAGACGGACGGAACAGAGGACGAATATAGATGCTACCTATTTTATATGATTACGAACACACTTAAAAATTGCAATACTAATTGTGTGTTTAAAGATATATTATTATGCCTTCCACCGGGGTTGATGAATTATATGTGTAATTCAGTCATTTTAATATAATAAATAAAAATTCCATTTTCTAGTTATAAGTATTATGTTTAACTTGTTAATGCATTAAAGGTTATTTTTTTCTCTAATAATTTTGAATACAGCATATGCAGGGATGTATTTTTTTAAATTAAAATTTGCAAATATTGAATTAAAATTAATCATTGTAACTAAATCAAACATTTAAACTTAAAAAAATTATAATTAAAATTTTGAAATATTTACATTATTCGAGAAAAGATACGAACTGCTATTTTATTTTAAATTATTATATATCATGTAATGTATTGCAGATTTTACAAATGGACTGTCTTCTTCAAAAAGGTGAATCATTGTATATGTTTAAGAAATCTTTAAAAACACTTTACAGATCTAGAAAATCACTCGCTCTCAATTTATACTCTAAAGTATATGTTTATATAGAATAATGTATTTTTTTGTTACATTCCTTAAAACTTGACAGATTTTAGAAAACGATATTTAATGGAAACTTGGAGATGTGAGAAAAGCGATTCTAGAAGTTGTTGTTTTTTTTCGAATGACAACTTCTTCTTTTATTCATTCCTTCTTTCTTTACGGAATGGGTTTTTTCATAGAGAATTGAAAATTCAGAATTAGATGGTTCAACAAGGACTAAAATCAAATGAAAAAAAAGCAATTTTAAAAGCAACTAAGTGGAATTTTAATATCTTTATGGCTGTATGTACTTCAGGGCATTTTATTTTTAAGCATTTCTTTTATCACAGATTGTTTAATGGAAATATCTTAGATATTTTTTTTTCCTTGCAAACATTATTCATATGTGTTTGTTCATTTTGTTTTAAATGGCAATTGTTAGTTCCCTGTTACAAGTGAATATAAAATTATTCTTTAGATACCTTAATTGAAAAAAATGCCTGATAACATTTCTAAAAAAATGCTTTTAATTTTTTTTATATTAATTCCAGTGGCCTGTTAAACATAGTTGTTTGTGAACTCAGTCTAACAAAAATGATTTAATGAGGATGAAATAATTCAGTTTTTAAAGTAAAAATTGTTCTTTATAAATTTGATTGTAATTATTAAAATTATATTCTATTGAAGTGCACATATAAATAAAAATAAAAGTTGACGAAAGTGATGGACATGAAGAGAAAAATAAAAGTATTTTTGCTTAGTCGTTTTGAAAATACCTATAATTGTCCAATATGTATCTATATTTGATTTATGTAAGTTATGGAATATTACAGGTTAGATAGATGTAATAAGTATTTGAATGAGGTTCTTCTATCCAAATGCAAGATATTTCCAATTTTTAAGTTTTGTATAAGTTATAATAAAAATTGAAACTGTTTAGTTACCGGAACATTATTCTAATTTTTTTTCGGAATCTCAAAATGTGGGAAAATACTCATGAAAATTTATAAATTAGATAAACATATTATTATAATTTATACATAATAATAGATGTCTATCCAGTAAAGAAAAATTAAATGTCGGGAAACATATTGCTCATTACAATGAATACAATGAATTACAAAAGATAATGGTCTTCTGGAGCGAGCAGCATCTTTGACTATCAATTTTGCGTCTAAACATCTCAAACTACCATCAAACTCTTTCATCTCAAACAACATTTTGTACACATACAGCATAAATTTTACGAACAGCCTGACTAGTATTTTTTCCTTTCTTGTAATAAAAAAGCACAATTGACAAAAATGGATTTTTTTGTTCTCCATTTTACTTACGTAGTATAGGGTAAGTCTTGTAATCGTTTTGAAAATCGAAAAAAAATTTTGACGGATTTACACGTTTCAGACACTGGAGATTCCGAAAAACATATTTTTTAGAAAAAAAAAATTGCCGTCCGTCTGTGTGTCTTGTGTTTGTGTGTCTGTGTGTAAACGCTCTATCTCCCGAACAAATTGAGATAGAGACTTGCCATTTGTTATGTACTTAGTATGTAATAATGGGAAGAAGACTATTTCATTTCAATAACCTCGATTAACCGGAACATTTTTTTTCGGACTCTCGAAATATTCGTTCTGATGAAAGGTATATCAAAATTTTCGAAATTGTTTATTTTAAGAAATGAATATAAAAGACAATAAAAAAACATAAATTTTGCATAAAACATGAAGTCGATCGGATAATGAGTTGCCAAGATATTTGTAATCCTATTTTCCACACTCTTCGATTTTTCACGACCCTGTATTTCATCCGAATTTCACTTCAAATATATGTTTTAATTGGAAATTTGACGCTTAATCCGATGCAATAAACCGCTAGTTAATAGGAGTATTATTTTTGGAGTTATAAGGAAAAACCTCTTTCAAGCAATTCAGTAATCGAGCCTTTTTATGACGTCATTAAGCACGATTTTATTTGAATATCAATGCATTTTATAAGTAGTTTACAGATTTTTATTTTAATATTTTACATTATACATATACATGATGGGTAAGTATTACGGTGGCCCCCAACGACTAGTTTAAAGTTGCACTGAAACAAAAATTATGCCTCAACGAGAGCAAGAATTGTGCCACGCAAACAGAAAAGACGAAATATAAATATATGGTCCATTAAAGGTTACTTCTTTGTAGCGGAACTAAAATATAAGCATGAAAAAATTGCATGTCATTACAATCAATTTAGTGTCAAAGTTCAATTATTTTGGTTCCAGTGTGCCAACGCATGTCGAAACCGCGCTTCACGTTGAAGAACCGCAGAACTTTCCGGATGACCCAATATTTAAAAGATTGGAAAACGGATTGTGCGCAGAAAACAATTTGTTCCAGAAACACCGATAGGTGGAAGAAAACATAAAAAACAAAAATAAAGAATAAAACACACACAACCTAAATGAAATTTTTCGTTTTTAATTTATAGTATCATTATATGTTTTAAAATACAAAGTAAATGGAAATGTTAAGAAGCCTAAACTGTCATTGTAACTGATATTTTTCACTGTAAGCGAAAGGCAAAAAAATGCACAAACCCATGATTTGCAGCCATGCTCTCTGCATAAAAGAGGTTTAAGAACTGGGTAATATCTTTCTTATCAGTGATGGCTGTCACGCTGCAGCTGCTTTATAAAAAGAAAGCAAATGCTTCAGTTGGCACTTCGCACGTTTCGCTGGTTTAAGAAGGACAATTTGTTCCACGCACTCTCAGCAGAATGATCGCTCGATTCAAGAAAAGTGGACATCTCGGAATTTGGCAGGCTCAAGGCTTCAAACCGACTCGTTCACGTGTCTTTGAAGATGTTACCACCGCTAAGTAACTCAAATACTTCAGTTATTAACATACGAAAATAATATAAACGCTTTAGAAGCATTCCTTTGATTTAACTCAACGGTAAGTAACGCAAATTTACAGTTATTCGCATACATAAATAATAAAAATGCTGTATGTGAATATAATCATTCTTTTGATTTAACTCACTATTCTTAAGCTGAAGCAAAATGCTTTCGTTGAAAGATATGTAGAGTTTGCTGTTAGAAAATCATTTTCAAAACAGTCTAAATTCAGATAAAGCAACACAACAAACAAAATAAAATTACTGTAAGTATTACCATATTTAAGAATGCATTTCCAATTTTTTATGTGTATCGTATTCAAATTCCATGGCAATTAAATCTGTAATTCTAATATATATCCTTTTAAATGTCTTTATTACGGATCAAGTAAACTGCCCATTACCTCACGCATAATTAAATATGATTTTCAATCAGGATTCCAAATCTTGAAATGAGTCGCGCATTGATTTATAGAACGCTATTTTTATGTTTTACGCAACAAAAGCTTTTCAAAATGAAGCAATTGCTCCCTGAAACTTCCTAAACAAATATCTCTCAATAAAATTAATGTAACAGACATTTCGAAACATTAATGCAAAAGAAGTGCATTTGAAAAATTAAAAAAAAAATTGGATACTTTTATAATATATTCTAGGATTTTGTACACATTGGCGTTAATAAATGTTGGAGTTTCGAACAGTCAGAGTTAAAATTAATTTATGTAATAAAATTATAGTAATGAGCTTTTTAATAAAAATTAAATTCCTAATTTTTTTTTTTGTTTTCTGACTAACTTACCCTCTATGCTGCGAGGTTTTGGTGGTTTGCTGACTTAAATATGATTGAAGGTGATATATATATATATATATATATATATATATATATATATATATATATATATATATATATATATATTTATTTATTACAGAAATGAGATAGATATTACACTATATTCAATTATTGAAGTACCAGAGTTGAGATTTTTAACAACCGAGCGAAAAATGCCGGGTATTGGGCTCAAACCTGCGTACTTTGGCTTGCTGGGCCAACGCATATCCTGGCAGGCATACTATTTCACTCTTATTTGACAATCTACAAAGTACCCAGGATAGAATCCTGGTCCCGGCATTTTTCGCTCTGCTGGAAAAAATCTCAACTCTGATACTCCAGCCAATGAATATAATATACCTAGTTGAAAATAATTTCCTCTGTTTATTATATATTAAACTAGTTTGAAAGTACTTTAGTAAATTCCTGTTGCCCCTTATTAATTTTATTTGATATACCATAGCATGCAAAAAAATTATAGAATCTTTTCATTTTGAAATTCCATCATTTATTCCATTACATTAGCAAATCTGCATTGGGAAACAAAAATATTCCCTATTTTCAGTAAGCGTGCATTTATCTAATAAGTATAAATACTTCCGAATAGTAATACGCACTTTATTTAACATCAATATATACGATGAAGTGAGGTATCGATTACGTTTTGCAAATAGTGATTTGTGTAATTGAGAAATTGTGTGATTCATACTTTTCGTCCGATACATTTGTGTTAGTATACTGTATATTTTAAATGTGTTGTAGATTTTTCGTTTTTTTTTCAATAAAAAAAAAGCAATGGAATTTTTCGCTTTTAAATTTTGAAAACAAAAGAAAATCCCGACCTGAAAAACAACTGAGTTTGGTCATTTCTTTACAAGGATAAGACAATAACATTCAAGCGTTTCCTCATTCACGGTTGTTTTCGTTTTAAATTGATGATATTACACCTCCAATCCTTAACATAACACATTATATCCATTGAAAGTGACATTGAGAGAAGACAAACACTTGAGTTTTATTGCACCTCCACTTGGAAAAGTGCTCTTTCTCCAATAAAAGAATTCTACTTATTTCTCTTTTTATCGATCGTTTTTCGTTCCTAATTTTTCATACATATTCTCGCGAAATAAACGCTAATTTTCAAATATTAAACTTTTCATGAATTTTCAATAGACTTTAAAGAAATAACGAAATTATATTTCATTCATATTTCTTTGCAAATAAAAATAAATTGATATTTTTCAGGATTTATAATTATTAAAACAAGAATGTTAATGTGTTTCATTTCTTAATATCTTTGAAATTGTTTTGTTGGAGGAGGGACACAATTATAGTTCAAATTTTGTAAACTTTTCGAAGACTGTAGACTTTGCATGAGAGGCGTACTATCGTTCGACGTACAACCTTGGATGGAGGCAATAATGAAAGTAAGTCTTTGATAAACACAGTTAAAGATAGATATAAAATGGAATTTCTTCAGAATTTATTATTAGGAATGTCAATTTTTTTTCGCTTTTTTTCATTTATTAAGGTCTTTTAAATTGAATGATTGAAGACAGGAAATTTAAAAGGATAGTTCAATTTTATTAAATATGAGATGACTATAAAATTAAAATAAACTTTGAGATAAACTTTTTTCGAAATTCGAGTTAAACTGTAAACTTTATCAGGCATAATATCGTTTGGCTACATTGGATAGCGGGGATAATGAAAGTAATCCTTTGATAAAGAGAGTTTAGTATAGGTATAGTATAATATATACGATGAAGTGAGGTATCGATTACGATTCGGAAATGGTGATTTTCGTAATTGAGAATGCGTGTGCTAAACAAAATGAATATTTTTCAGGATTTATAATTATGAAATTATCAATTTCAATTTGTTTCATTTGAAATGTATGTTCACTCTAAAAACGACATTTACAAAATACTCAGAGCGAAAAATACTCAAATCTGAATATGTCGCATCGTCAAAATGGCTCCGAATCAAAATTACTCAAGTTTGAAACATGTATATACTCATTTCTGAAAAAATGGGCACAGTCAAGAATAAAACATCATGTACTCATATTTGAGTTTGTCCGTGTTTATAAAATGAGTATGAACTGAGTAGTATGTGCTCATTTCTGAGCATTTCCATGTTTCAAAAATTAGTTTGAACTGATTCTAATCATTTTTTAATAGGTCCATGTTTGAATATTCTGAGTATTTCTGATATTTCAGAATTGAAAGCATTGGGTTGTCATACTTGAAACAAAAAGTTTCATAACAAAATTAAAACATCGATTTTTTTCAGTTTTGGAAGTGTCATTTTTCTCACTGTTATATTAAATATCCTGAGAAAGGAAACAGGGATAATTTACTTTTATAAAATTTGAAATGTCTGTTTCAACTGTTTATTTAAGAAGCTTACAACGATGAATCAAGGCAATAAAGAATGACAATTAATGCCCTATGACAAAGGGAGTTTAGGATAGGTATACAAAATGTTTTTTTTTCTGTATTTATTATTATGAAATTATCAATTTTATATTGTTTCATTAGAAATGTATTTTATATTGAATACTTGGAGATTGGAAACAACGATAATTATTTTTTTATGAAATTTGAAATATCTGTCTCAACTGTTTACTTAAGAAGCTTACAATATCGAATCGAGGCAATAATGAATATTAACCCATGACAAACAGAGTTTAGGATAGGTATACAAAATTAATATTTTTCAGTATTTATTATTATGAAATTATGAATTTTATATTGTTTCATTTAAAAAGTCTGTTATATTGAATATTTGGAGAGAGGAAACAACTATAATTATTTTTTATGAAAGTTTAAATGTCTGTTTAAACTGTTTATTTAAGAAGCTTACAACTTTGATGAGAGGCAATAATGAATATTATCACATGACAAAGGGAGTTTAGGATAGGTATACAAAATGGATATTTTTCAGGATTTATTATTATGAAATTATCAATTTTATATTGTTTCATTAGACATGTCTTTTATATTGAATACTTGGATATTAGAAACAACGATAATTATTTTTTTATGGAATTTGAAATGTCTGTCTCAACTTTTTACTTAAGAAGCTTACAACCTTGATTCGGGTCAATAATGAATATTATCCCATGACAAAGAGAGTTTAGGATAGGTATACAAAATGAATATTTTTCAGAATTTATTATTATAAAATTATGAATTTTATATTGTTTCATTTAAAAAATCTGTTATATTGAATAATGGAGAGGGGAAAAAACGATAATTATTTTTTATGAAATTTTAAATGTTTGCTTAAACTGTTTATTTAAGAAGCTTACAACTTTGATTCGAGTCAATAATGAATATTATCCCATGGCAAAGGGAGTTTAGGATAGGTATAAAAAATGGAAATTGTTCTGGATTTATTATTATGAAATTATCTATTTTATTTTGTTCCATTAGAAATGTATTTTATATTGAATACTTGTTTAGGGGAAACCACGATAATTAATTTTTTAGGAAATTTCAAATGTCTGTCTCAACTTTTTACATAAGAAGCTTACAATATCGAATCGAGGCTATAATGATTATTATCCCATGACAAACAGTGTTTAGGATAGGTATACAAAATTAATATTTTTCAGGATTTATTATTATGAAATTGTGAATTTTATATTGTTTCATTTAAAAAGTCTGCTATAATGAATATTTGGAGAGGGGAAACAACGATAATTATTTTTTATGAAATTTTAAATGTCTGTTTAAACTGTTCATTTAAGAAGCTTACAACCTTGATTCGGTCAATAATGAATATTATCCCATGACAAAGAGAGTTTAGGATAGGTATACAAAATGAATATTTTTCAGGATTTATTATTATAAAATTATGAATTTTATATTGTTTCATTTAAAAAGTCTGCTATAATGAATATTTGGAGAGGGGAAACAACGATAATTATTTTTTATGAAATTTTAAATGTCTGTTTAAACTGTTTATTTAAGAAGCTTACAACCTTGATTCGGGTCAATAATGAATATTATCCCATGACAAAGAGAGTTTAGGATAAGTATACAAAATGGATATTTTTCAAGATTTATTATTATGAAATTATCAATTTTTTATTGTTTCATTAGAAATGTCTTTTATCTATACTAATATTATAAAGGAATAAAGATTGATTTTTGTTTGTTTGTTTGTTTGTTTGTTTGTTTGTTTGTTTGTTTGTAGGGGGTAATCTCTGGAACTGCGAACCGATTTCAAAAGTGATGGTGGCAAATTGATGGTGACAACCCCTGCTCCAACATAGGCTATATTTTATGTCGGTGCCACTACCCCAGGAGGGTGCAGGAGCGAAAATGTTCTAAAATTGCGATCCTTTCTATACTGAAGCAGCTAGAAATTTGAAATTTGGCGTTGTAGTTACTTATAAGATGTAAATGCTCTCTAAGAACAAAATAAAAAAAAATCGAAATTTAAAAGGGTGGAATGAGCGAAAAGCGTTCTAAAAACATTCCAAATTGCAATTTCTATGGAATCTCTAGAACTACCGAACCGATTCGAAATTTGGCGTTGTAGTTACATAAGATGTAAATGCTCTCTAAGAACAAAATAAAAAAAAATCGAAATTTAAAAGGGTGAAATGAGCGAAAAGCGTTCTAAAAACATTCTAAATTACAATTTCTATGGAATCTCTAGAACTACCGAACCGATTCGAGTTGGGTTGGGTTGGGTTGATTGTTGACGGCCAATTATCTGCACTTGGGATATAGGCCCGGGGGGAGTGCCCTTCGTGGGGGTCTTTCTAAGGGAACCTAACCCGTATTTGCGCATGGATAAATCCACGGTTCGAAGAAAACCACGAAAACTCCGAACGATTAGGCCGACGGGCGCGATTGGGATCGAACCCAGCACCTCCCGTCTACCAGCTTCGAGAGCACAACCTCTCAGCCACTGGTGGGGCCCGAACCGATTTGAAATTTGGCGTTGTAGTTACTTATAAGATGTAAATGCTCTCTAAGAACAAAATAAAAAAAAAACTCGAAATTTAAAAGGGTGAAATGAGCGAAAAGCGTTATAAAAACATTCTAAATTACAATTTCTATGGAATCGCTAGAACTACCGAACCGATTCGAAATTTGGCGTTGCAGTTACTTATAAGATGTAAATGCTCTCTAAGAACAAAATTTAAAAAAAAAAATCGAAATTTAAAAGGGTGAAATGAGCGAAAAGCGTTCTAAAATCATTCTAAATTACAATTTCTATTGAATCTCTAGAACTACCGAACCGATTTGAAATTTGGCGTTGTAGTTACTTATAAGATGTAAATGCTCTCTAAGAACAAAATAAAAAAAAAATCGAAATTTAAAAGGGTGAAATGAGCGAAAAGCGTTCTAAAAACATTCTAAATTACAATTTCTATGGAATCTCTAGAACTACCGAACCGATTTGAAATTTGGCCTTGTAGTTACTTATAAGATGTAAATGCTCTCTAAGAACAAAATAAAAAAAAATCGAAATTTAAAAGGGTGATGTGAGCGAAAAGCTTTTTAAAAACATTCTAAATTACAATTTCTATGGACTCTCTAGAACTACCGAACCAATTTCAAAAGTGATGGTGGCAAATTGGTGGTGACAATCCAACAGCCTCTTTAATAAAAAACCTTGCGTTTCTGACGACTGGGTTGTTCGCTAATTGTTGCCACAAATTAATCTCGGAAAATGAAACATTTGAAATTACCGAAAAAAAATAGGAGCTCGAAAAGTATTTGTCAGAAAATTGTTAGGCAAACAGCGTTTGAAAAGTAAAAAATTGTATTTTTCTTGATATAAATTTCAAATCTAATAATTATGCCATTTTTCAAATATTGAATTTGAAAAATTACCAAATTTCACAATTGAGTACCATAGCGAAACCTTCATGCGTAAAAAGATAATGATAAGGGCGACGTGTCCTTGCGTGTATATTGGCTATAGCACAAGTCACAAAATATAGTAGCCTTATTATTCTGTTAAAATATAAAAGTGAATTATGAAATGTCAATATTTTGTTGGATTAAAAGTTCGTTATAAGAAACTGACCAGCGTAGCGGGCGTAGCTTGCTAGTATAGAATAATTGGAGAGGAGAAACAGCGATAATTATTTTTTTATGAAATTTGTAATGGCTGTCTCAACTGTTTACTTAAGAAGCTTACAATATCGAATCGGGACAATAATGAATATTATTCTATGACAAAGAGAGTTTGGGATAAGTATACAAAATAGATATTTTTCAGGATTTATTATTATAAAATTATGAATTTTATACTGTTTCATTTAAAAAGTATGTTATATTGAATATTTAGAGAGAGGGGAAACAACGATAATTATTTTTTTATGAAATTTTAAATGTATGTTTACATTGTTTATATAAGAAACTTGCAACCTTGATTCGAGGCAATAATGAATATTATCTCATGACAAAGAGTGTTTAGGATAGGTATACAAAATGGATATCTTTCATGATTTATTATTATGAAATTATCAATTTTATTTTGTTTCATTTGAATTGTCTGTTATATTGAATAGTTGGAGATGGGAAACAACTATAATTATTTTTTATGAAATTTGAAATGTCTTTCTCAACTGTGTATTTAAGATGCTTGCAACAGTGAATCGAGGCAATAATGAAAGTAATCCATTGAGAAAGAAAGTATAGGATAGGTATACAAAATATATATTTTTCAGGATTTATTATTATGAAATTATCAATTTTATTTGTTTAATTTGAATTGTCTATTATATTGAATAGTTGGAGAGAGGAAAGAAAGATAATTATTTTTTTATGAAATTTGAAATGTCTGTGTCAACTGTTTGTTTAAGAAGTTTACAGGCAATAATGAAAGTAATCCATTGAGAAAGGAAGTATAGGATAGGTATACACAATGACTATTTTTTCAGGATTTATTCTTATAAAATTATCAATTTAATTTTTTTTCATTTGAAATGTATGTTATATTGAATATTTGGAGAGGGAAAAGAACGGTAATTAATCTTTATTAAATTTAAAATGTCTGTTTCAACTGTTTATTTAAGAAGCTTACAAACTTAAATCGAGCCAATAATGAATATTATCATATGACAAACAGAGTCTAGGATAGTTAAACAAAGTGGATATTTTTCAGGATTTATTTTTAGGAAATTATCAATTTCAATTTTTTATTCCATTTGAAATGTCTGTTATATTGAATAGTTGGAGAGGGGCAACAACGATAATTAATTTTTATGAAATTTTAAATGTCGGTTTCAGCTGTTTACTTAAGAAGCGTACAACCTTGAATCGAGGCAATAATAAAAATTATACTATGACAAAGAGTGTTTACAATAGGTATAAGGGAGCAAGAACGATGGACAGCTTTTGACAAAACACAGATGGAGATTGGTATAAAGTGGAAAATATGATAAATATCGATGCATATGAATAACGAAAAGATGAATATTTTCATCTTACTATCTGTGACTATCATCGTTTTACTGCTCGACGCTTAAGTTTTTTCACCGTTTGTATCCATACTTTATTTTTATATAATAAAATATTGCTGTCAAAATGAATAAGATAGAAGTTACTTAAATTCATACTTGTATCGCATTTAATGCAAATTGTTTATCTTATATTATCTAAGCAAACATCTCCCCATTTAAAATGAAATTTAAATGACTTTGTCAAAAAAAGATTTTAATCGTGTTACAGATTATTATTTTTATTATTATTAAAACGTAGCATTTTTTTCATTTTTATAAGTAAAAATGACGAATAATATAACGTAGTACAAAATTTGTGCTTAAAAAATTCCTGTTATTTTCTACATTTTTTCATATTTTGATGTGCAACAATATTTAATTATGGTTTAATTAAGGTTTAATTATTGAGAATTTTATTCTCCTAAAATATCTGTTAAATGGAAGAAAAAAATAAAACATACACAGACACACATATATAAAGCATTTTAAAACTCACTGAATCAAGTATTTTATGAGATTTTATAAAAAAGTATAATTTAAAGCAGCTTATCACGAATATCCTTTAAAATGTATGCAATGCAATATTAAAAAATGTAAACATATTTACACTGTAGGAAAATGCAAATAATAATTACTTTTTATTACATTATTAGGGCATTTTACAAAAAATTCAATTTATTTTAATATTTCACATTATTACTTACTGGTTTCAACTCTAAGAATGATTTTATTTATAAAATAAATCATTTTGATGTTAGACTTTTGCATATAAATATAAGCAATAAATGCGATATTTCGATTTACTACTTGATGTTGTAAGAATAACAAAGATTTCCTGCGACGATTACTTATTTATTCATTTATTTATTTATTTAATTTTGCTCACAGAAATTCAAACGTTTAAAGAAATTTAATGTTCGATTATAAATAATGAAAATATTGTGACAAAACGAAAAAATGCATGACAAAGAAATATGCCTGAGCAAAATTATAAATGTACACTTTTTTTTTATTCCAACACAAAATTTTATAGCCGAAATGAGAATTTGATTTTGTTTATACAATTTGTTTTTACACACATGTCCATACATTATAACTGATCATATTCTTATACTGAAACACGTATGCTTATATTGATATACATAATTGAGTTAAATGTATATTTAAATATAATGTTGCGTTGCATCATCCAAAATAGTGCAGTGGTTTTGTCGTGCGATTTAATATTTAATATCTGACAAGTATTGTATAATTTACACTAATCCAGAACGTGCTTAAAATGTATTAATAGTTATTAAATAATTATTTTATTTTATATTACTTTTATTCATATTACGTTCACAATATTTTAAATCAACGTAAAATCAAAATAAAACCATTCATTATTCCTGATCTTTTGACTTCAAAATCCCATTAAAACCAAAAGTAAAATATTGTCATTTGTCTTTAACGTAAATCTCCGAAAGAACGAAAAAAACACACTACTGGAATTCCTCTGAGAAACTTGAGTCCTATTTCTTCTTCTGTAGTTACTTGAGGCTTAGACGTCAATCGTTCTTTATCTTGTTATAAATATACCAGACAAAAATTAAGCTAACTTAAAGAAGATTATTCAGTGAATGTGGTGGTTTAAACCTCTTTCAATATTTTTTTACACTTGTTTAGATCCAATTGAACACTGCGAGCGTTCTACACTAGATAACAATTTGTTTCTCGAGGAAAGGTGTAATTTTGCTGCCAAAGAAAATAAAAATTAAGAAAAGTGTCTTTAACTTTGTAATAAATGACTAACTGTAGGGGGATGTTTATATTTACTGTCAATTAAAGTTTATATTTATTTTCAACTTTAGGGGGCATTTTTGTTGTTTCAATCAGAATTGATGTGCTGGTGTGTTCGTATTTTATATGGTGATTATAAATAGCTTAAAGTGATTTAGATTAAACATTTAAGGTAGATTTAAGAAATGGAATTTTAATTAAAGATCATTTCAATTTTTATCACCAGGGTCGGCTGATAAGTTCGACGCATGACACAGAGATGGAAAAACTATGTCCAAATGACAATGATGTTTGTAAAGTATGATTCTTTAGATGTCATGCTGCCGAGTTTCAGACACCTGAGTTTATTGATTATTGTTTGCCAATAAAGTAAACTAAACAAGCTTTGACATTTTAATTAAAATGTAAAAAAATGAAATTCGAGCTGTCACAAAATACTTTGTTAAAGAAGGTTTAACCTACACGGATATACAAAAAAGTTACATTCCACCTTAGTGGATTCTTGTCCTTCAGATTCAACTATAAAATAGTGTACTGCTGAATTTAAACATGGTAGGAAATCAATTCACGATGACCAACGCTCAGGACGTCTAAAATCCGCTACGACCGACGAAATCGTCTCAAAAATTTACAATGCCACATTGAATGATTGCCGATACGGGAACCTGCTGACATTGGAAACATCTCGATAGATCGTGTCTACTACATTTTATACTATATTTTGGGTATGAAAAAGCTTTCCGTACGATGCGTGGCGCGGTTGTTGAGCGTCGACCAGAAACGCCAAAGAATGAACATTTCTCAAGAGTGTTCTGAAATGTATTGTGTTGCAAGTTGAAAATTTAATTGAAATAGTGTCAAAAATCGTGTATCTTCTTTGTCAGGCCGATAATTTTTCGAACCACCCTTGTACACAACTGCACTTAAGAAAACACATACAAGAGTGTGTTTTAAATGTATTGAGTTGCAAGGGGACTAAATAAAACAAATAAATGAAATTATGCCAAAAATCTTGTGCTTTCACTGTCAGACCGAGAACTTTTCGCTCCACCCTCGTACAGGACTGCACTAAAGAATTTACACACACGACTGTGTCTTAAATGTATTGAGTTGCAGGGGGACTATGTTGAAAAATAATATGAAATGATGTCAAAAACCTTGTCCTTTCAATGTCAGGCCGAGATCTGCACCATCCTCGTAATTGAACCATTCTTGTAATTGAACATTTTTAATAAAATAATTAAAGTTCCAATCGTAACTTTTCTCAAGCGGAATATAGGAAAAATTCACTATTTCTAATAAAATATTACGAGAAGAATGTGGAACTCACTATCTTTTATATATTAAATATATTCAATTTATTCAAACTCGCGCATTAAAATTGCACTAAATTAAATTTATAAAAAATGATCTTCATTGTTTAATAAGTACAGTGATGGCCAAAAGTTTGGACATTTTTTGAAAGTTTCATGTTTTTCCACTTTGTGTGCTTGTAGAATATATTACTTTTCACTTAAATACAAACGTTTATATATCAAATTGAAGGTAATTTAATTTAGAATTTAATAATGAAAACAGTATTACAATATCTGTATGCCAAATAAGTTATGCTCATTTTAGTAGAACAAACAAACAGAAATCGTTTAGAATAAGGACGTGTTTTGTAATAAAAGCGTACTAGCTAATCACAAACACTGTTCTGAGGATCAATCAAATGTCTGTAACTATAGTTTAGGTTATTTGGATGGTAAAAGAGTTATTGTTGTGGAAATATTTTGCGGAATGCTGCATACTAGTACAATTAAATAGAGTATTGCTGTTTTTGAATATTTACAGTCCTTTTTTTTAATTAAACTAATTTTAAACAATGTCATCAACAAGACGAACTAATTGGACATCTACAACAAGAAGCCGAACTGTCATATTGAGAGAAAATGGCCTCTCTTATGCTGAAATTGCAAGAAAAGTTGGTGGTTCAGTGATTTGTTCTGGTGTACGAAAGTTCTGTTTACGTTATGAAAAAAATGAAATCAGTGGAAAATAAGGCCAAATCAGGCCAAAAAAAATGCACAAGTGCTACTGCCGATAGAAAAATTAAACGGCTATGCCTTCAAGATAGAAAAATTTCCTCAGATGCCATTAGATGTGAAATGAATGCAGCAGCTATTGCAATAAGAAGAAGGTTATCAGAATTTGGACTACAAGCTAGAATTCCAAGGAAAAAACATATTTAAATAAAAAGCAACGCAAAAAACGAGTTAAGTGGGCAAAAGAACGCATTAAATGGTCAGAAAATCAATGGAAGCAAGTAATCTGGAGCGATGAGAGTAAAATATCGCTCTTTGGTAGTGATGGTAGAAAATACGTGAGACGTAGAGTAGGAGAAGCACGTCATCCTGATTGCATAAAAGCAACTACAAACACCCAACAAATGTCATGATTTGGGCATGTATGTCTGCAGATGGTGTGGGCCGAATTTAAGTGATTGATGGCATCCTGAATGCAAAAAAATACACCGAAACTGTCCTGGAACCAAAGTTGATATCTTCCATCAGGGATCTTTTCCCCAACAACGCACCATTTATTTTTCAGCAGGATTCAGCTCCATGCCACACAGTAAAAGTATGCAAAGCATGGTTTCAAAATAAAGGCATAGATATATTATCATGGCCAGGAAACAGCCCTGATCTCAATCCAATTGAAAATTTGTGGCGACGTTTGAAAATTCCTGTACGAAAAAACATCCATCCAATAAAAGACAACTTATTGGAGCTATAATTGATTCTTGGCACCATGTGATTACGGAAGATGAACTCCAAACGCTTGTTCACTCGATGAAAAGACGCTGTGAAGCTGTCTTAAAAAATAAGGGTTATACTACTAAGTATTGATTGTGTAAGTATCACTTTTAAAAAATGCAAATCTAAGATAGATCTTACTATTAGTTGCATAACTTATTTTGTAATACAGATATTGTAATACTGTTTTTATTATTAAATTCTACATTAAATTACCTTCAATTTGATATATAAACGTTTGTATTTAAGTGAAAATTAATATATTCTACAAGCACACAAAGTTGAAAAACATGAAACTTTCAAAAAATGTCCAAACTTTTGGCCACCACTGTAGAAAGATCCAATAAAATCCACTTCAAAATAAAGGGCATAGTTGATGAGTTTTAACCTAATATCCCTTTTATGCACTTGATTGATTTAGAACCACCCTCATACATGACTTCACTAAAGAATTCGCACACAAACGTGTGTCTTAAATGTATTGAGTTGCAGGGGGACTATATTGAAAAATAATTTGAAATTTTGCCAAAAACATTGTACTTTTACTCTCATACATCGAACTTATCAGCCAACCGTCGTATATAGTTATAAATATCTACAAAGACAATTATGACCATTAAAGGGACCGCTTATTCAGAAGTATTTTTGAAGTATTTTTAATATTGTATTTTTTGAAAAATATTTAGAAAAGTTTTTCTAAATTACATGATACATGCAATATGAAGCAATTTACGCAATATTATCATAACCGCCCAAAAGTAAAATTTACTACAGAAGTTTCTTTTTTTTTTTTTGTAATTAATATATTTTCTATTTTGTATAATATGCCATCATCACTCACAAAGCAGTTATTTTGTGAAAGTTAAACACTAAAACTGTTTGATAAAATATTACATCTTAAAGGCATAATTTGATAGCTAAGATATGTTATTTTTAATATTATTAATAGCGTAAATGGCATTTACAATAAAGTTTAAACCCGCGTTAAATGAAATAATATAAGAAATATTTTAAATATTTCTATCACTTAACTAAAGTTTATTTTAAGAATTTAAAAAATAATTACTGGCGCATTGACAGCCAAAACGTAGTTGGCAACTTTAAATATTTAACGAAAAAAACACTAGTATTTTCAGAGGTTACAGTTTATGCATAAATAAAGAAATATATATATATTTATATACAGATGCGGCCAAAATTACCGACACTTTTAAAATTTGAATGTTTTTTTAACTTTGAATGCTTATAACAAATGTTACTCTTCACGCATTGATAGATTCATATATGAAATGAAAAGTAATTTATTTCACGTCAGAAAAACTAAAAAGATGCGTCAGATTAAAGAAGCGTATTTTAACTAAAAGCGACTAGCCAATATATATCGTCTTTCTGAGGACTAGTGATCAGATTCAGTTTATGAACAGTTTCAAGGTCATGTTTAATGGTGGGTTGTTGCATTTTGCAGTATAAAGTTTTTTACCGACGTTCATATAAGTTTTTTTTTTTTTTTTTAGTGTTATTGGCAGTATAAAAAATAAATAAAGCAATGACATCAAGGTATGTTGACCAGCTGTGATTGGTCATTCTCGGAAGAGATCCAAAATTATTCTGTTACATCAAAGTGGTCTTACGAAAGATCAACTGCGAGAGCATTTGGTAGGAATGTGACAATATCAACTGTACGAAAGTTGTGCTTACGCTAACAAGAAACACAATCTGTATTAAACGAAGAACGGAAAGACATTGAAAAGTGCACAATAACTTTTGGTGATAGGAGAATAAAATTAATTTTGCTCAGGGAGATGGATGTCCTGCGCGGACATTAGTGCAGAATTGAGCGCAACTGCCTTTTTTGTCAATACAAAAACGATACTTAGAAGACTAACGGAGTTGGACTATAACATTATTATCTGTATAAAGACATTCCTGAATAAAAATCATAAACAGAAACACATACAATAGGCTACAGGACACATTTCATGGATAGAAGCAAGTAATAGTGAGTAGAAGCAAGTCGTATGGATTGGCGGAAATAAGATATCAATATTTGGTAATGATGGGAGGAAATATATGAGACTTCGCAAGAGTAGGTGCATCCAGATGGCATTCAAGCAACAACAAATAATGTAAAAAGTGTTATGATCTGGGCATGTATGTCAGCAATTTTTGTAGGTCGCTTTAATTTCATAGATCTGGAGTACACAGTGAATTTAACCTTATGCGTTGTTTTAAATGCAGAACCGCTCTTGTAATCCACATATCTGACCACTACTTATTGTGCGGAATTCTAAATTAAATTACATTTCGTTTTATATATTAATATTTCTGCTGCTGAAGATTTCGGACATGACACTAAAAACCGGGTAATAATTCGCAGTCTTTTTCAGTGTCTTACAAAATATTGTTTAGAGTTGAGACAAATATAACACTGAAAAGCAGAAAGTTCATTGATATCATCTTAACCTTAAACTTCTGAATTTTATCAAGAATCTTCATCCAACTCATGCCCCATGTCTTAATCAGCTAGTCTCATCTTATTGCCACACTCCACGTACATGCAAAGATCTGTTTATGGAGAAGGGCATGCAGGTGCTGAGATTGTCAGGAAACAGCCCAGACCTGAATCCCATAGAACATTTTTGATTCCTTTTGAAAATACCTGGAATATCTGTTGCGCGCATAAAAAAAAAGAGGCTATAATTATTTAACCGTATCATATAATAAAGAAGAAAAACCTCCAAAAATTGGTTGGGTCATTGCCATGCCGCTGTGAAATGTAGTGTTCTTGAAAGATACAAGATTCCCAATGCAATACTAATAGAATATATAGTGATATCTGGAGTACACAGTCATTTTAATCTTATGCGTTGTTTTGAATGCAGAGCCGCCCTTGTAATTCACATATCTGCCCCCTGCTTATTGTGTGGAATTCTAAATTAAATTACATTTTGTTTTATACATTAATATTTCTGCTGTAGAAGATTTCGGTCATGACACTGAAAACCTGGTAATAATTCGCAGTCATTCGCAGTCATTTTCAGTGTCTTACAAAATATTGGATAGAGTTGAGACACATATAATACAGCAAAAATATTAGCACTCACATGCTTTGAAAAGATTCATAGACTGGCAACAGAAGTTAGTTTTCAGAGGAAGAATCAATTGTTGGGCGTCCTTGGAATCTCAACTTCTTCTGGAGATTAACAAGCCATGAGAGATTATCAAACAGTGGAGAAGTTGATCTTATCTGACAGAAACAAGGCACTATTTTGTGATACGACATACAGCAACGTAGGTCGAGTTATGTGTCTGTACAAATTTAGAAAAAAAAATCAATAACGATTGGCATCATCATCCCTTGTCATCATCACATTTGTCAGTTAGTTTTAAGGAGATGTTTCAGCTCATGAATGGAAGCCTCTTGAAGTCCAGACACAGCAATTTTCAAAACATTTCAACAAGAAATTCAACAAGAAAGTTTAAAAGATTGATAGCAATGGCGTGCCTGATGATGTCTACTGTACCATTCTTCGATTTCTTGACGACGCAGAAACAACAGCGATATGATTACCGAGAATTGTTGAAGTTGATTACGTTTCTTGGCGATATTCTTCAGACCGGTATATCCTTTCATATACCAGCAGCTGCAGGTCATGTTCGGTGCATGCCAAAAGCAATTTACGCATTTAATATTTATCTGTTTCATGATCAATGTCAGTTAACTAATTGGGAATTTCTCTTTAAGAATAATATGTATTTTATTTGCTCATTTGTATATTTGAATCTTGTTTCTGACATCAGATATGAGTAAAATCGCATACTAAGATTTCCTATGCATGTGCAAACTTATAAATTATCAGGATATTAAACCAGAAATCAGTAAGGCTACAGCTAAAACTTTTCCAACCATCTGTGGTACTTAGCTTCTGAAGCTGTAGCAGTATTCAAATTTGATGACAATGTTTCAATGTAGATTAAGTCAAATATGGTTTATTTTAAGCTGGAATCAGACAAAGGTGAAAAGATGAAAAAAAGGAGGTGCATTATTTACCAAAAGAATTTTTCTACCTGTTAAAACATTAAGTTTTTGTTTGATGTAATTCCTGATAGAAAAAAAAATTTAACAAGATTTTCTGTCGGCAACGATTTCCTGTACAAAGATCCTTCATCATGGAAGGATGATTCTGGTTAAAAAAGTGTACTTCAAACACCTGATATGAAAGTTGTTGTGAATGACGTCGCAAGAAGACGCGCCAAACGCATTACGGATTACAAAAATATTCACACAAAAGAAAAAACTGAGAAAATATCTGTTTTACAGATCTTTACTGAAAACCGTAAAAAATACGCAACTGCCATTAAATTCTCTCTTCAAAATAAATAATCAGTGTTTACATTATTTTGTGATTGTATAGAAATTATTGTTGTAAATGAAAATGTTTTCCCTCTGTACTAATTGTGCACTAGGAAATTTTCCTATTTTTTTCTAAGAAGAATATATCTAAGAAGAAATAGAAAAAGACGAGATAGGTAAGAGTATACATTTTTTTATTTACCTGAATAATTACGTGAGACGGGATTAGGTACATTGAAAAATTAAAATTTTCTTGAGTTTTTTTGGATATGCAAAAATGTGTTTATGCATTTAAAAATTATTGATTTAGAACTATGCACTCAAGTATACGACATTGTGAAATTACATGTAACTTGTAAGAGAAATTTTTTTTTGGTTATGTCTGGATATAAGTGTTATACTGTTAAATGTTATTCTGGTATAATTTCCTTACTAGTACAAGAGTTGGTTGACTAACTCAGTTTACTCGAATCAGTGTAACATTATGAATTTATTTTTAAAGACTCATTGCCATAGCAATTCTTTAAACTCAAGAGTTTTTTTTTATGTTACCTGTGTTTTATGTACACGTTATGTACAGTGGCGGCTCGTGGCCCGTACATTTTGGGGCACTAAATACATGGCTGAAAAATTTATTCTTTTTTTTACCATTATTTTTTAAAGAAAACTTTTCGTTGGTTTAATGGCAAAATTTTTTATCAACAAGTAAGGCAATTATTTTTTTTTGTAAAATATTGGTAAGAAAATATTACAATTTACAACCATGCATTTAGTGCCCCAAATAAACGCAGTCACAAGCCGCCATTGTTTATGTATATTATATATATTATGTATACTTGTACATAAATATAATATACATATTTATGTACAAGTGAAATTTTTTTCGTAAGGAAAATTATTTGTAGAAAGAGGGAATGTAGCATTTCTCAGATAAGTCTAACGAATAACTACTGATCGTATGGTTCTTTAAATAAAACCCCACATTTCCCTCCTCTCAAAGACAGTCTAAGATGGAGATTATCAATAAAATTTTTAACAAGTAATATTCGAGTATGCATAAATTTCGCTCACGGGCCATTTAAAACACGTTCAAGGACCATAACATTCCATAAAATCCCTCAAGCCTGAGATTGCACCGACAGTGATTGGACTTAAAATTTCTAATACTTAACCCATTAAGCGCCATTGCTCCCATTTTGGGAACATTGCTTTATGATTTTTTTCTAAAGTGAGTATTTTATATATTGTTAAAAGGTTCGTTTTATTTGAATTTTGAATATAATAGACGACTTCTGATTTTTTTTTTTTTTTAAGTTTCATTAAAATTTTCTATTTTTTTAAATGAGTTTAAAAAGGCGAAAAATAGCTTTCTGGCCGTACTCGAAAGAAAAAAAAACTCTATAATAAAAATTATATTTTTTAGTTAAAATATGTTTATAACAGTGTATTATATTAAACAACATCAATCCGGAATTAATATGTGTAAGTGATCAATCACAATTCCCTAAAGTATAAGTTGTTCCCAAAATGGGAGCAATTCTCTTAATGGGGGTAATGTTTTTGAAAACTTGTACATATGACTCAGTGCATTTATGGTATTTATTTTTCAGTTTATTAGCTATAAAAGGGATAATATCATTCTGAAACTAATATTTAAAGAAGATTTCAAATAAATTAATCCAACTTTTACATTTATAATAAAAAAACAAAATGAAATTACCAGTTCTATAAGCATTTTCATTATCCATCTCTTTATTTTTCATCATTACATTATTTTTTTATTCTGATTTTTTTACATGGAAGATGATTGAATAATTTTTTAGATTTGGATGATTTTTCGGCTGTTCCAGAAATCGTTTTTTTCCCCTGATTGCAGTATTGCAACATACAAGGAAGATATCTTCCTCATATGTATGTCTTTTAAATTATTTTCTATTACATATGTAATAGAAAATAATTTCTGCGACGATTTATCCCATGTTATATTTGGTGAAGTAGAACTTTCCGTAAATTCTAAATCAACAGACAATCAAGAAATATATGATTTAGAGTTTAAAAAAGACAAAGTATTAAAATCAGTAAAAAAATATTTCAGATGAAAGTTCAGACGAATCTTCAAATCGGAATATGGAAAAAAAAATAAAAAAATAAAAAATCAATTTTAGAAAACGCAAATTAAATAATATAATGCTGCATAAAAAATGTTCCATCATTTTCATGTAAAATAGTAGGACAGAAATTATGTAAATGGGAAAAATAAAGATATGGATAATGAAAATGCTTATGGAATCGGTAATTTTATGTTTTATTTTTATTATAAATGTAGATGTTGGACTAATTTATATGAATTATTCGTAAAATATCAGTTTCAGAATGATATTACCCCTTTTATAGCTAAAGAACAGTGAAATAACAACCATAAATGCACGGAGGCATAAGTAAAAATTTTGAAAAAAATTACCCCCATTTTGAGCCATTGCTCCCATTTTGGGAACATGCTATTTTTCTTAAATATTTGATTTTTTGTTTTTCTTCAGAAATACTTTAAAGACTTCCTATTCATAAAAAAAACAACTGTTCAATAAAAAAATAGTTTAATATATATATAGCGGCGCTTAATGGGTTTATAAAACTCGAGAACCACTTAGAATATCACAAAATTTAATGCAGCAATCAAATGAGGCCAAATGGGATACGATCTTTAACTTTTATGGAAAGAGCACCTCTCACTGGTGGAAACAAGCGTTGGCTACCAGACAAAACTTGCCTTGGCTGCAGTAAAAATATTCACTTTACGGAACTCTCGAAATGAGACCTGGGTGCTAAACGGGACTCGGAATGCACTTCGCACATGCTATTGATTTGCGGATGATTTTTGTGTAAATTTCGCGAGCATTAAACTTTGATTTTTAACTATCTGTTGTGACTGTCGATTGCCCCCAAGTAGTGTCGTGAATGCGAATAAATGTTTTTTCGTAAACTTAGGACTCCTGAATTCAATAAAACGCCACAATACACTGAATAAATTAAAATTTAATTTATAAATGTTTAAAAAAATGTCTCACCCAAGGAGTCCTACGCTGTAAAAATAGGACGCCTCAAGTTTTTTCAAACTTTCAAAGATACGTAAAGCATGGTATAACCAAGTTAATCCAATATTTTCATATTTGTCCAATATGATGATCTAACGTTCATTGTTAGTTTAAATACCGACGAAGAGTTACCGTCTGTGGAGTTATAAATATGAGTACTCGGACTTCAGCTGATTTTTCTTCAGACACCCGCATTACGTATTATATTGGTAACAGGAACATGATGATCCAATCAAAGTTCATAAAGATAAGAACAAATGTATTGTAGCAAGTTCAAGGAAACTCATAAAGTAGTTGAAGAAAATAATCAATGTCCGTATCAGACAAAATACATTATATCAGCTAATCAGCGTAATTAAAATTCATGAAGTTATATGAAAAAGCCATTATCCAGATCTCATCATCTCAGAGGTATAGTGAAATTGGCTTATTCGCAACAATTGAGAACAATTGATCCGTTATAAGAAATTTTAACACCTGTCTTCTTCTGAGGTATTGGTAGAACTGATATCTTGGAGATTGGAACGAGCGACACATGTTTTGAATAATATGAGAAAATATCAACGATAAGTCTCCTCATTTTTTTTTTTTTTGATTGAGAAACAAAATAAATCTTGTGGAGCTTAAAAGTGGGACCAGGACGTGTCACTCTTAAAGTTTTGACTAATTTCGTGTTTGATCAACACAAATCTACTATAACGAAATACCAACAAGATAAATTGTTCGGAAAATCAATTGGGAAGAATACCTCCTTTATTTATACAGGTACATATTTTGCATTCATTTTGTCGTCTTATAATTATTTACTTTATATTTTTCTTCTTAACAATAATATATTTTTCACACTTGAATGCGATGTTCATTGTTTATTGTTGTTATCTTGGATTTTTACATTTTTTTCTTTTTATATTGTTTGCAGTTTTACGCACGAATGATAAGACACTGTTTGTTGCTCTTTCAAGTATTGTTCAGTTAATACTTAATTACTTCTACCTTTATTAGAAAGAGAAGACCTGAAACTTCTAAAGAGGGTTTTCAATTGTTTAATAAGATTTATAAATGAGTAATTATCCTGGTTCTCATTAAATGATGCGTTCCTTAATACACCTCAAAATCTCTTTCATTGGTAAGTCTTACAACCAATATCGTATAGTCGGCCAACCTACAGAGATCGTCCTTTTTCTTCTTACTGGTGGCATAAATTCACTTGAGACTATCATATTTTTTACTTGACGGTTCATAAACAAGCTTTGCGTTTAATGTCAAATATGGTGAAACACTTGTTTAGAACGAATTAATCATGTATGAATGGAATTCGTGAAACTTCTTATAACTGTTTACTGTCGAAAATTGTTAAATAAAAATATTAAATGGTTGTATACATATAAATAATATATGTATACATGTGTATACAAATAAAAAATAAGATATTTGAAATCTGTATCAAAATACCTATTTAACCCGACAGTAGTCGCGTATAATATCTTAATATATACTAGATGAAACCCGTCAAAACTCGACGGAAAGAAAATTAATATAACAATATCAGTAAAATAAGCGTCTTTCAAATATATTTTTTTAAAAGTTTTTTCCCCCTAGGGAAATACAGTACTATTTCCGATGCAAACTGCAAACAAACAATGCGTAAACAACTGTACTGCAAATCAGTTTGACAATACCGCCATATTCCACACGTTAAGAAAGATAATTTCATGGACCTATGAAGTATCATCTATCTACTAACCTATAATTTAAAAAAAGTAATTGGTAACATGTAATCAAGGTATGCAATCAAGATGAAGCAACCAATAAAGGATCCAGTTCTAATCTTTAAAATTAAAAATTGAAAAATAAGTTAAAATGACGTCATGTTGACACAATCATATAAATTTTTCTTTTTAGTTTTATCAATGTTAAAATGCATTTCAAGCTAAGCATAACGTCATTTTCACCGGCGTAAACTTTTCGCACATACTTTGTATATGTTACTTTTATGCTTAAACACCATGTAAACAAATAAAAATATATTTTGTATTTAATTGTAATGAAATAATGGCATCAACAAAATTATAATGCATAATGATAAAATAAACCCAATGGACAATATTCTCGTGACGTCACAATATTTATGAATTTTTATTCGCTTATAAAACACGCGGATATTATTTTTCTTTTATCCTCGTAACCAACCACAGAGTTCAGAGAATAAACTCTGTGCTTCGCAACAGTGGGCGTTATCCGACTTTATGACGTCATAAGCAGAAGTAAATGTTTAATTGAAAATTACGGCTAATTAATTAAATTTTCAAACAAACGAATGCACGATAACAAATCTGTGTCCAAATACCTTTCATTTAAAAAAAGATTGATGTAATTTGATGCAGTAGTTTGCTCTCACGGATTGTCGAAAGAAAACGCTTAGCGTTTTAAATATATAGATATCTTAGAACAATAGTAGTCGCACTCAGACCATTTGCTGCCGTTAACAGTTGGCTGAAAATAGAGACGAAATTTGCCGATATTACTAGATAATCGAAAACGGAGATCGTCAAGGAAAATATTTAACGAATTTGAAAAGATGTATTTTACAACAATTAATTATTTATTTTATTTAAGTATATATTCAGTTGACATATACTAAATACACGTTTTTAATATTTTTTTAAACATATTAAAATAATAAAAAACAACAAATGATTTGACTGAATTTATGAATGTAGAATGAATTAATAATACAATAGATTTTCAACTATAAATTTTTACTCATGATAGCCGATAAATTTTGATGTTTATTTTGATGGTGCTATGCTTCTAGAAGACAATGAGCCAATTAAAGTTGAAAATATACAGACTTCATCATTCATTTATGGAATTTAAATAAATATTCAATTGTATGTTACAGGACATGTTATTACTAACTCATATCAATATTCTATTCTAATATATCTATCTCTCTCTCTTTCTCTCTCTCTCTCTATATATAGAAGTTAATCAAAGTGATTTGTGAGCCAATTAGGCTTAATTATGGTATCATATAAAAATCAATATTTTAACTAGCTAATTGTTGAAAAAAATATTGAAAAGAATATGTACTGTATACACAATATCATTAATTATCTCTTTGGAGATTTAAGTAGAATGATAATAGAACTTGATATGTTTTTTGAAATTCATAGATATTATAATTATATATATATATATATATATATATATATATATATATATATTAATAATAAGTGACATAAAAAATCCTTTCTCTGAAATTATAAATAGAAAGATTAGAATAGATAGAAAGAGAATAGAAAGCTTTAGATATATTTTTTAAGGTGATCGAATGTGTGTATGTGGAGGGGGCAGAATTAGAGATTTTATGATTCTATGGGTCTTTTCAAATGAAAATTTAGAAATAATATTTTACTACCTAAATTTCATGGGGTAGGGGGATCACCTTACTGGCTACGAATTTCGCATTACATAAAATAACAAATTAATAATAAATTATTAAAACAAAATGTTTAATTTGAACAAAAATTCCGATTGTAGATTTTAAGTGCTACTAAAATAGGAATGAAACAGGAAACGGCTGAGCACCCACGCTTCTCATAAACTTTTCCACCAAGAAATTCGCGGAAACGGGAATAAAGAAAGTTAGTGAGAAAAAAAAAATCAGTCACCGAAAAGTATCGCACTATGGTCTTTTAGACTGATTTCTAATTTCTAATGCAATATAATGTTGAAAAAACGCAGAGACGACTTGCTACACAAATGGGTGAACAGTCAAGTTTAGATACAAGGCATTCTTAGACAACATAACAAATAATGACATTGGGCCTAAATGTGATGACCAATAAATGCTTCACTGTGTTTGTATTTAAATTTTTAACGCAGTAATTAATTGTATATCAACACTCAATTATAATATTCAGTAACAAAATTCGAAATATACCACTCTATTTAAAAGATTTTTTTTTTTCAAAATTTCCATTTGTGCTACAGAAAATGACAAATGTTGCTAAATCTGTTAAAATGGAATATAACCACGTAGAAATATATTCAATGACCTCTTTCGAATTACAGAAAACCGTAAATATTTTAGGTAAAAATCATTTTAGCCACCGAAAATTAAGATAATTATATTGAAAAAAAGATTGTGTTAATAGTTGTCTGTTTCAGACTGTATATACATTTCTAGATACGGTAGTGTTAAATATGTTTTCATATATATTTTTATCTGTTCTATTTCAAAGGACAGGTAATGATTGCAAATACGCAAATGAGTTATTAAATTTTTTTATAAAATTAGAAAAATGAGTTAAAATATAATTGCATTAAGTAATAAAATAATGATTTAAATTAATCTATTGTATTATGTCTGAAAAGCAGAGTTCAGATTAAACAATTTTTTAAGACAATAATAAAGGACCTGCATCAGATAAAAAATAAATCAAACATAATGTGGAAATGGAAGAGAAATCTTTAAAAAATCTTCTATTAGTGAAAACGAACACTTAATTCAGAAAAAAAAAAAAAAATTATTTTTTGAAATAAAATTTATTTACTCAAAAAAAAATCTTAATTTGATTTGAGAAGTCTGCAATAGAATTCAGAAATAAGGCTAACAATTTTCTTTTTAATTTAAGATAAAATTCCGGGCACAGAATCCCGGTTATTTTCAATTACCTTAGAGATGTGTAAAAATTGTTTTGATTAAAAGAGGAAAAATGTCAAGAAAATATTTCTTTTCAATATGATTTATAATTGTTTAATGTCATCCAGAAGATTTGTTATTTGTATCAAGATTTGTATGCCAAAATTGAATCAGCTTAAATAAATGTAATTACAAAATCATAAGAAAAAATACGCATGCATTGTTTTCAAATGGAAAATAAAACGAAAATTTTTGATTTAAAAGAATAATCTTTAATAAAAAGTCATGTCTGAAAATTTTTATTTAGGGTTGGATAGGGTTATGTAAAAATTAAAAATAATACATAATAATATTTTTAGAAAATTGTGTTCGGAATTTTTGTACTAGGCAGTTAAAATATTAATAATGTTTCTAATTGTGCTGCTAAATAAATTATACTTTATTTTTTTAAATGTTACGATATTCTTTAAGGTAATAAGGGGAAGATTCTAAGCTTCAATTTGCATAAAAAGCATTTTATAACATTCTGAAGTTTATAAACTGTAAATGTACAGTAAAAATATTAATTCCTTTGAATAAATTAGATATTTTTTGATATATATTTTATAGGATGAAAAGTAAAAATATGATAAACATTTTAGAAAAAAACTAATTTATTCAAATCAATTATTACTGTTACAGCCTTTAAATCGCAGAATAAAAAAAATATATATCAAAATTCAAGCGTAGAATCCCTATTTTTTACATACTACCTACGTATATAATCTTGCATTAATGAACCTGGACGATTTTGCAACATCCTCTTAAAACAGTGAAAATGCGCTTACAAATCAGGTAATATCAAATCGAAACTTGTTAATCTTTCAATAGATACCGACCACATATCAGATTTTGATACTATTAAAATAAGTAAATTAAACTGCAACAATTTTAAAATGTGAATTTGAAGAAGGTTCGTTTAGAAAACACATAAATGTACCTTAGACGAATGTGTAAAATTAACGCCAGAGTACACTGTATGGCTTAAAGTCACCGGGCATTTTTGATTTTAGACGTTTTATCGAATATCTAGAGAAATACTTGGCGAATTATTTTAGGAATTCGGTAATATAAAGAACATGTTTCACCTCATATATTTTAGCGAATATTTGATCACGATGGTAATTAGGGACCAACTACAAACTGAAGAACAAAAATAATATTTGCGATCACTCTAAAAAAATACAATGCACATAAATGATCTTACATACATAAATGATACATAAATGCTGCAGAACAGAACTAACTGAACACTATATTACATGTGTGTTCATTTATGTAAGAATATCATATAAATTCATGTAGATATATGGATTTTTTTAAGGATTTCCAAAACATTTTTAATGTGTTTAGTTTATAGTATGCAGGGTTTTCAACCAAATGTAACATTTCACTTCACTTTTACCGGTGTAATTTTGTAAAAATGTACTAGAAATTACACAATACATTTAGAACATGAACATTTAATAAATAATGTAATTTCCTGAAATATTCCTAAATAGTAATTGAAATATGAAAAGTTGTGTGAAACGACTTTTAACTGCGCATGTGCGGACTATACCACAGTATTTTTTCATTATTATTTAGAAGTCAAGTCATGTAGAAACTAAAATAAAAATACCAGCCACATAGCTCGAAAATTAATAAGTATATTGGCGATATATATTCAGCTGAATTTCAGCTGCTTTCGAAAATTAACCGGGAAATAAACGATTTTCCGCAAATTGTCATTTTCTAATAATTGACTTCCAACAACAGAGTTAGTATTTACTGAATATCAACAAGTAGCTTTGAAAAATATGCTTCGAATTTATGGCTCGTTCTGGTGGTTTTTGAAGAAAAACTGAAGCATCAATAGAAAATGAAAATAAAAATTAAATTAAATTAAAAATGATAATTTATGGAAAGTCCCTCAACCTCGAGCTACTTTTGAACACACAACTGAAATTCGAATCACTCTATCACCTATATCTTTATGAAATTTCATGATATTCAGTTGGTCTTTATAAAGGAGATGACTACCAAATCATGAGAAAAATATTTTTGATATCGTTCGCACTTGCGAAGTTAACATTTATTTCATACAAATCTTCATATTTCATCCAATATATTCATATTATAATTGTGCTTACATTATTCATATTATAATTGTGTTTTAAGGCGGCGTTAAAGGTGGTTGAAAACCTTGCATGTAGTAAACAAAAAAATCCGAAAATGTATTAAATATTTTAATGACACTTTTACATATCCATGAATATATGTGCTATTCTTACATTAACGAACACAAATATTGTACAATATCTACATAGTCTGATTTTAAACGTTTTTCTTTAAATTTAAAAGTTTTGGATCAGACGTAATATGTTTAGTTACTTGAGACAGAAGAAGTATGTGTCTCTGAATTCACGTGTCTCGGAAAATGAACTATGAAATACCCAAACCTAGATCAAACCTTCTTCATTTTTTTAATCTTCTATAAGAATAGATAGATGATCTAACAAAATTTGTTATTTTAATTTAAAAAGATGCAATTACTTCAAAAATCTATGTGTTTTCGTGTGCTGCGTATAGCATATTCTTATGTGAAAGAGTATATTTTCTACGATACAAATATAACTGTGTAATTCGAAGCAAATATTACCAATCTTAATGTTGCATTTTTTGGCACGTTTGTTATAAATTTTATGTTTAACGCTATCAGATAACTCTGAAGATTACATAGAAAAGGCTGGGAATGTTTGAGTACATTGTAAAAAAATTTGGTTTGACGTTTTACCTAAAGATTGTACAAGTGTAGCTGCCACCATAGGGTTTCTGTGTTTGAAACATAGTTGGAACATAGTTGGGATATATGTTGAAACATGGTTTGGTAATAGGTTGAACCATGGTTTGGTAATAAGTTGAAACATCTTTTGGGTATAGACAGGGCATCACTAGATACTGGGCATGATCATTCATTATCATGACATCACAAATGGTGGCTGGCCTCTACGAAAGGATTACAGCGATTGACACAAAATGATGGGCGCGTCCCATTGTACCAATCACTGGTCGCGGCCAGCCACTATTTCTGACGACATGAGAATGAATGAGCAAGCCCAGTATCTAGTGATGCCCTGGTATAGGTAGAACCATAAACTGAATTTTAGTTGAACCATACTTTGGAGATAGTTTGAACTATAAACTCAATTTATCGCAATGCTCATACACTTTTATAGAGACAATCTAAAGCATTCGTTTCAAAACTGAAATCAAATAAATTATACATACACATTTAACTCTTGAATGAATAACTAATGAATTTTTAACCTCTATTTTACTTTCATTTTATTTCCACGCATTTTATTTTATTTTATTTTATTAATTTTTATTTATTTATTTATTTTTATATTATTTTATTTTATTTTATTTTATTTTATTTCAGTATTATTTTATTTCAGTATTATTTTATTTCAGTATTATTTTATTTTATTTTATTTCAGTATTATTTTATTTTTATTTTTTTCACTCTTTTTTTTTTCAATTGCCTATATAATTTTCCTTCTTTCCTGCGTTCTGGGTAATTATATTCTGTGATTGACTGATGACTTTCTGCTTTCCTATTCACTGATGCTTTCTCCTTTGCTATTGGCTGTTCCCTTAACCTGTCCCTCTTTCTCTCCCATTTCCTTTCAATCTGGATCCTGCTTTCAAAGTGTTTGCACGTCTTCTTTGTGACTGACGAAAAAAGACAAAGATCTTTCAAAAGGCCTTTCGCATTCCTTATTTTATTATGTTATTAAAAAGTTTTTCATGCTTTTATAGTACCACACCAGTTTGTTGATTACTTTAATATAAATCATTTAAGGTATTAACATCTTCATTTTAAAAATCACGTCTCATAGCTTAGTGAATTTATACTTTCCCTGCTCTAGATGTGGTACATTCGGGCAAAAATATTAGATATTTGTCCCATTATTGCTACTGATGAACATATATATATATATATATATATATGTGTGTGTGTGTGTGTGTGTGTGCATGCCGGGTTAACCAAAAGTTCTTAAAAATGTCACTGGTAGAGGGCGCTGACGACCCAAAACACAATAAACAGGACAACAGTACGCTCCATCCATTTATTCCTGAAATAACAATTGCTAAATATGACTTCCAGAACTTTGTACGACATAATTAAGGCGACTCACAATGTCCGTCACAGCTGAATGCAACATGTCGGAATTTATTACAGAAACTCTCTGTTAAAATAGAACAACTTCACCATCAACGCTCGATCGGGTAATGATAACATTCTGAAAGCGAATGAGAAATCCTCATGATAATTCTGCTGAATCCCTCGCATGTTAGCGCCACGTACAGGTGACTTTTTTTTTTTCTTATTGCTGCTAAAAAAAAAATCCGACTATCTTGTGAGCCATTTCTTGCAAACCGCATTTCTTTATCATAATTTCTTCCTTTTTTATGAATTTTTAAAGTTTTAACGAAACAAATTATTAATACAACTGAATTAAAAATATACAAATAAAATGTGACCTGTGCTCCAGTAGTCCCCCCCCCCCGTCCCTGCCAACTTTGTACTGTTTAAAAAGGTATTTGCACAGTTTAACCTTTTCAGAGGCAAAGTATTTATGTTTCTAAAATATTTAAATCATTGAATCACACCGGGATTTAACAACAGATTTATTTCGAAATAAGTAAAACTTTTTTTTAGATTAATTATTATAAACTTATAATTATGATAATAAGTATTTTGATAATTATAATCATAATTATAACAATTATTATTAAATATTATTATTAAGTAAAAGCTTTTCTTCACGTATATTATGAAAACAAAATTTGATTACGAAATTCCGGTGTCATTGTGATGTTGGGGAATTAAAATTAAGTGAGATATATTATATCCCACCGACCTTCAAGGGGTTAAGAAACACTGTTGACTTCAGTTCTCTTCAGAAATGTTGCCTTAGAATCGAAACTTCCCCTCAATGCGTCTTATATGCATGATAACCTTTCTGTTTTTTAACAAAACAAAGGTTAAACCTTATACACACGTAAATACGAATAAAATAAAAATAATTATTACCGTCAAAGCAACGAAAATCGGACATTTACTTGTAAAGACCCCATAAGAAAGACTTTCAAGTCTTTCTTTATTCAGGGTTGTTTTCGTTTGAAATTGATGAGGTTACACTTTCTTTCCATAACGTAACACATTATATCCATTGTAGTTGATAGTAAGTGAAGTCAGTCAAACATTTGTGGATTTTTTTTTTTTGAATAGATTATACCTTAATAATATGAACATAGTTCAATAAAATTCTTTGTAAACTTAAAAAAAAAAAAAAAAAAAAAAAAAAAAAAAAAAAAAAAAAAAAAAAAAAAGGAATGAAGAAAAATAATACATCAGGTATAGATTATGAAATAGTTATGAATATAATAATTATGAATATAATAATTTAAAAAAAATCTAATGTACTAATGCGAGAAGCAAAAGTCTGAATTTTTTCAGTGCAAATTCGACCTTACTGCGCACGCCCCAATTTTGTTTGATGGGTTAATAAAGCAATAAATAGAATTAAGATGAATCAAGATGGTTAGGGAAAGAATAGATCGTCTATTGGACTTCACTGCTCACAACTCTACCCGTAGGAAATACTCCTTCTCAATTCTTCTTCATTCTATTTTTATTACCCCTTCCTAGAGGGAGCATTCATTCTTCCATCTGCTTTATTTGGGCGAGGGGTGAACTAAAGAAAAAGGGAGGGATCCGCTTTCACTTTCTTTGAAGGTTGGAAACGGAATAAGAGGGAGAGATTTCTCCCCCTCTCTATAGAATTTGAAAAAGGATCATTTTCTAGGGCAAAAACATATTTATTTTACAACCACATAACAATATTTCTGACGTTATTGTTACACGGGTTGTAAAATCTTTTTATTTATATCCATTAAAAATTGCAAAGTGTTTGGACAACAAAAGATTTTTTTTGTTGTTTTTTAATGTTTTCTTTTACGAGCACTTTTATCACTAATTGTCAGTATTTTATATTTGGGGTTCATTTAAGGTTTTATCACGGGCCCGAGAAATGCCGGTTGGGTCAACTAGTAAATGTTATTTGATAAAATGAAATGAGATATCTAAATTAGTAACTAAACTAAGCACGTAACTCGGTAAAAATCAATATTCAGCAATTGTTGTCGATATCCAGTAATGTGAGCAAATTGCTTCGTGTTACCTGTTAGCGATCAATAGATTATCTACTCACCACCTGATACATTCAAAGTCAGATAATTTAAAATATGCATACCGCCACCGAAAACGCACTTACAGCATTTATCGATCTTAATCAGTCCTGTAACCGATATTTTTGTGTCTCTGTAAAAGAACAATAAATTGTATGCACTCCATAATCTATAGTAAAACATGTTGTAATGCACTTCATTGATTTCATTGTGTGTGAAGTAGCATAATATCATTAAAATGCGCCGCAAATGATTTTTCCTTATAGATTATAATGTAATTGAATTCTTTTTGGGGTCCTTGTAAAAGAATAATAAATGGTACACATTCCAAACTTCAGTTAAAGCATAGTATAATTCATTTCAGTGATGCATTTCAATCTCGGTATGTTTGAGATATTGTATCCTCTATGGAATTATTTTGTGTGATACTGTAAAAGAACTATAAATACTACACACTTAATTTTCAATACCAAAGAGTCAATAGTAAACTTCAATAACATATAATTATTCGATGGCAATTAGATCACGGACAGGAACATAACAGCAATTTTCGATCTTAATAAGTCCTGGAACTGATATTTTTGTGTCTTTGTAAAAGAACAATAAAATATGTTCATTCCATAATCTATAGTAAAACATGTCGTAATGCACTTCATTTATTTTATTATGTTTGAAGTATCATGATATCATTAAAATGCGCCGCAAATGATTTTCGCTTATAGATTATAATGCAAGACTGACACAGACAAGCGGAATCCATAAAAACTTTTCAACAATGTTGGAAAGTGTTAGAAATTTGTAAATTTTAAGGCTATATTATTATGAATTTGTTTTTAATACTTAATTTTTAATTTAAAAATCCCAGGTTATCCATCCAGGGCATCTCAGGTTACAGAACTTGGGTTAAAACCATTTTTTTTAAATTGAAAACTAATACATTTTTTACATTTAATATATATTTTTAGATTAACCACTAACAATACCGAAGCGCGCATTTTTATATGAAAAACATCATAATGTATACAAATAAAGTTTTGAAATTTATTAAAATCAATACTTTCGTATTTGACGCATGTCAAGAATTAATAGACAAAGTTATCGCCAAATATGTCTCTACTTACATAACAGACATTTTTTATTATGACTGTTTCAGATATTAAGCACGTCGGTCAATCACATATGTGCTAAATTAATTTTTGACACATTTATTCAAATTGGTAAAGAAAAAAAATCATAGGAAATGTAATTTTTTCAACTCGGTGAAAATGTCCGGGCGAGGATTCGAACCAGGAACCTCTTGGCTGGTAATCTGGGTGAAATAGATACGCCAGATTTGTTCGGGATTGCTTAGTTGGTAGAGCGTTGGCAGATTCAGCCAAGAGATCCCTGGTTCGAATCCTTTTAAGTGAAAATGTACGACATTTTTTTGTAATTGGGCTGGACGCGATATTGGTTTTTAAAACTCATGCGTGAAAATCATTTTAAAAATCTCAAATAACAGTAAATTGAGATATACTTTTGAAAAAGACTGCTTTTAATAAAAATAAAATCCCCTAATCGGCTGTGTAAAAATTTAAAATGTGCGATGTTTAAAAAATAAATGCAAAAAACAACATTTATTTGCCAAGTGTTACCACCGTCAATATGACGTACGCGTTACTCACAAACATGCTTTTAACACTCTCTAACATACTTGAAAAGTGTTTCTGAAGTTGGCGTTTGTGGTAGTCTGTCTGTCCGTGCTGTAACTCGCGTAAATGTACTCGGAATGTAATATATTTGATATACGTTATTGAGATATATTTTAGTATGTTCGTTATTGAAAATAAAATGTGTATCATTTATAATTCATTTACAGTGTCACTCAAAAAATTCCGTTACATTATGGTCTATGGAGTAAAAATTGTTTGCAGTGTTATTAAATAATGTTACATTATTTAAAACATATTGAAATTGATATTCATTACTAATGTTCCCTACAGTATGCATAATTTAAATATGGTGTGTATAGCATTTCTAGTTCGTTTGTAAGTGCATTCAAAATTATTCTCTTATACTTTGGTCTATGGAGAAATATCGATGCGGTGTATTTTATTGATATAATTTTATTACAAGTATAATATCATTGGTATGAATTTCTGAGGTGCACTAAAACATGCTTTCAATAGAATATGGTGTACATATTCACAATTAACACAATTACACAATTAACATTCATTTACTGGATCACACAAGAAAATTCAGTTTTATGATGGAAACACCGTTATCAAAGTATTTCATATATCTAACTCTACTTGAAACATAATGACATATATATATATATTACTAAGGCATAACTGAGATATTACTGAAGTTAACTACAAGATTCTTTCTGTAGAATACGATGTCCATAGCATTTATCTTCCATTTACAGGGACACATACAAGATTTCGAATACACTACTGTATCCGAAGGACTGTTTATTAGCGATAAATGCTGGAAGTGCTTTTACAGTTATGGTATGTGCTTTTATGTTTGACTAAATGTTTGCATACCACGTGGTGTGTAAAAAGTCTATAGATCTTATAATAAAATAACTAATAAACTTTTTGGAGTATGATCTTGAATTGCTTAAAGGGCTTTTCTTTGAGCTAAAATTGCTTTTCTTTATGTATTTTAAAGCTGAAGCACATTTAGTATACTACGATATGTTTGTAAAATATATAAGAAATTCATATACATGGCTATGCTAAGATCTGGATACATGGCCTATGACGTCTGGCAGTGAGACTTTGGTACTATTAATCGTATTTTTGACTGAATTAAATTACAGCTTAATATGTGGAATGTATAAAAATCTATAGGTAATATATGGGGCTGTACAAAAGAATTCAAGTAAGTTACCATCTACTGGTAGAAATGAATGTGCATTTTCAACAATGTAATGTGTTTTCTTACTAAAATCAATTTTAGCATACTATGTACAATATATACAAATCTGCAGATTATATACAGGTTTTCCAATAGAATTTGAATACCAGCTTTGTGCGTATATGCTGAAATCTCGTTCAAAAATATGTTGGGCTTTTTCTAAAATGTTTAGATTAGCATATTCTATTACATTTCTAAACAGTGAAGTTTTGTTAAGCTTTTCTGAAAGTGTTAGTAATTGATTCATAATTTGTGCTAAAGATTGATTTTTCTTTCTTGTTGCTTTATAGTATAGATATATTATTCGTGAGTTTCATACTTCCAGAGGTAATAGTTATTATTTTTTAAAAACGAGCCTATTAACTTATTTTATTCAAATTGTTTTATTAGTTATATAGCTTACGTACTGTACTTGAATTTCGATAACTTACGTACTGTACCTGAATTTCAATATAATTATTTCCAAACAGTAAAACCTTTTTTTCAAATTTTGCGATCTAAATATTGAAAGTTTATATACGAAAATCCCAGTACTCAGATACAATTTTTTTTCTCTGTCGGTAGAAAATAAGAAATATTTAGGATAAAAACTAACGAAATATTTTTCTTTGCAAATAAATAACTATTATTTTTGGCATATAATTTTGAAATTAAATGTGTTGTTTATTGAGTATTATTTTCAATTTAAATACCATTTAAATGAAATAAATAAACTAAGAGGAAAGCTATTTATCGAATTTGAATATTAGAACTCTAGTCCTAATTTATGTATATAAATGTTTACAATTAAAATGCCAGCCTAAAATGACATACCTAAAATTATTTTTTCAGTTATTGTTTTGTTACAGCTTTGAGTAAATTGCTACTGAATATGTAATTACTAAAGTGTACATTATGTATGATTATTTCAGTTTAAAAACTAATTTCATTTCAATAAAAAAGTTAAAAATGACAGTGTGTTATAAAAGCGATAAATGTAGCAGTTATTTTTCATCTCTTGAATAAGCGAGTATTTTAATGTGTTTAAAGATATATTTTTGCAAGAGAATTATTTCTTTTTTCCTTATTTGATGTTCAAAGACATTTTTTATTGGACAAAAATTATAAATATAATTGTGTCAACAAATATATCATTCTCAAATAATGAACTTTTCATGAATGATTATAACAACAATATTTGTATATTCATTACACTGCAAAACCGCTTGTTTGCATTTTGAGTTTTATTTACATGTTTCTACATTATGCTTATAATCATTTATGTAAATGTGTTTATATTTATTTATGTAAATAATATAAAAAAATTAGTATACTTTTTAATTACTTTTTTCAGTAATTGAAAATACATTATATTCGCATTATCTTAACTACGTTATACTTAATATTATTTTGTTTTCATTCTGTATTACTTTTGCTCACATTAAGATCTTCAAATTTTAACTGACTATAAGCTTGAAATAAAACAATTCATTATATCTGATCCGTTGACTTTAAAATCTTCTTTAAACCAAAAGCAAAATACTGCCATTTGTCTTAACCTAAATCTTCGAACGAACGAAAAAAATCACACAACTGGAATTCCTTTGAGAAAAGCGGGTCGTATTTCTTTTTCTGTAGTTACCTAAGGCTTAGACGTCAATCGTTCTTTATCTTTTTATAAATATACCAAAAGACAAATTAAGCTAACTTAAGGAAGATTATTCAGTGTATGTGAAGCTTTATCCATCTTTCTATTATTTTATTTTTTACATTTGTATAGATCCACTTGCAGTCTTTGAGTGTTCCACGATAGATAACAATTTGTTTCTAAAGAAAAGTTTTATTTCCAATTTGTTGCAAAAGAAAAAAAAATCGAATACACTTTTTTTCAAAAACTTATTTTACACTTTGTAATAATTGACTAATTGTACAAGAAATTTATTTTCTTTAATTTTGACCAAAATTTTGTATTTGTTAATGTTTCATGTACTTTTTAAATATTTTTTGTTTAAACTCATTAAACGTTCGGTCGTGTTCATTTTAATGAGCTGGGAATTAAGAGATTCAATAGATTTAGATTTTAAAATTTAATTTAGACCTAAGCATCGAAGAGTAAATTAAATATATATATGTATATTTTAATAAAAATAGGTATGTACTATGTGAAAACTGTTTTGTAGCATTCGTTAAATTTTATTCAATAAGATATTCTTTTTCTTCAAAACTTTTTCTGAAATATTTTGCTATTGTATTTACAGATGTGAAAAATATTTCTGAATTCTAGAATACCTCAAAATTATTACTATTTTACACTTGATACTTTTGCTACATCAGGAAATGTCCTTGACAAATTTTAGAACACAAAATGTACGAACCAAGTCCATGTTTTATAAATTAAAATAAAGTAAATTGACTAAAACCATTATGAAAGTGAATAAATAAACAAACATTATCAAAATATATTTATTAATTATTTCAGTGATGGTATTTATATATTAATAAACATGAAAAGGTAAGTAATTTTTAATTTAAATATTTAACACTTTACACCATAGTTGAAGTGTGTTTACGGCTTCGGTTTGTCTGTCTGCATGCTATATGTTGATGCTTACAGTCTCGTAAATATACCTGGACTATACTGAATTTTGTATATGTTATATCGTTTATGGTGCATACGATGTTTTAAGATCTCAAACATAATTAAATTAATATGCCTCAATTATGTAGATTACAAAATGCTTTCTATAAGTATAGAAAACTTAGTATTTATAGTTTCTTTAAAAGGTCACTAAAAAACATTATTACCGCTTGAGAATTTATTTTTCTTTTGCAGAGTTTAAAATAATATTACACTACTTCAAATATAATGATATTGATATGCATCACTGCGGTGCATTAAAACATGCTTTGTACAGATGAAAAGTGTGAATAAATCTTTTTAATACTTGGTAATTTTTCCATAGAAAATTACCAAGTAAAAATATAGGCCTTGCAATCATAATATTTCAAATTTTAATTTCTTAAAGGTGTCTTTATTATTTTTATTTCATTGTATGAAGAAAATATATTTAAAACAATATTTTAAAAATGTTTCATAATCAACGCCTGATGCATTCTTCATCGTTCTTGTTTAACTAAATGATAACTGAATACCCCCCCCCTCCCCTATATATTGAAAGAATACATTGGATACATTTTCATATTTTGAAATGAATTTGTAACTGATGTAAGCAATTGCTTATTATGTACACTAATTGAAGGTAAACAATTTACGTATCATTCAGAATAACCTTTTCAGAAAAATGGGTTTGATAACTGATAAAAACAATTACATAAGATGTATTACGTGGATATGAATTTTTCTAGAAATCTTTATTTTAGAGATTTTTTATAACATAATCATGTGTATTCGTATCGGCACTACCAACTTTGTAATAATTATTTTGTCATCAGCATGTTTTTAGAATCATAATGGGTGTTTTTTATGATTTTATGTGCAGTTTATTTCTATAAATGAATACATATACATTTTAGATATTTGTAAGAAATATTCTTATATGTTTATATTTATATTAGAAAACAAATGTAATACCAATATTTTTTCTACAAATACAGTTATTACTTTTTCAACTTCTTAACTTTATGAAAATATAGTAGAGACCTGTCAGAAGTATTGTTGAAAACCTATCTAATTGTGTATCTGAAGGCCCTTTTTTAAATTTTGGGAGATATTCCATTGGGCTAATGCAGTGTTTTAAGAGTTTTCTGCTCCAACGCAAAGAGAAATATTTTCCTCATAGCTCTGCAATTTTATTGCAGTGTTAGTTTGCCTCAATGTGTATGTCAGTAATAAAAATATAGGTTTCAAAGAAATATATATAAAAAATTACATATGATCATGGATCTGGAGCAACTTCTAAAATATTTGCTAATATGTCCTTTTTGCCTACAAGGAATACAAATCGTTCATCTACTATGTCAGAACTACTGATTTTTTCCTTTCTGTGCTTTAACTGCTCAAAAATATTCGCTCCAGCAATTTCAGATAATAGGATTTATACAGCATCTCATCTTCGATCTAGTGGTATAAAAGTTTCTCTTTGCTTACTCTCTGAATGCTGATTGTTGTGAGATATCATTTGTGCAATAGTTTCAAAGGTTTGAATGGTAGCCTTAAATTTATTACGAGCAAAAAGTTCTTTATTATTATAAAAGCCTAATAACAAAGGAATAGTAGCTCTTTAAAGCGGTTGTCGAATGACTTCATAAGGGTTTGAACGTACCTTTACAATACAGAAATTTGAAACAATTTGTTTAAATTAACATCTTCTGCTTTTGGTGATGTCGTACAAAACAGCCTAGACCAAAATGCCTAGCACAATGCCGGTAAGTAGAAGAATGTTTTAAAGTAATTATTCGCAATCTTTAAAAAATAAAAAAGACATATAAATTTATATATATTAGAAATACTGTAATATCTATTTAAAAAATGTCATCATCTGCGACAGAAGGATCATGCCCGAGCAGTGGTTTTGAGATGTGAAAGCATGGAATCAAAACCCATGCTTGACATGAGGTAAAGCCAGGAGAGATCGCGCGGTGGGAGAGATTGTGCACATAGGGGTTCGGGGGGAAGGAGTAGAGTGAGCGCCCAGCGACTCCAGGTAGTTGTACAACAGCAGTAGTGGAGTGTCTACTTGAAAGTGCACGTTGATTATTTTGAGCGTCTAAGATAAAGCATTGCTATTTTGTTTTGTTTTCCAAAGTAAGTGCTTGCATTTTCATAGCTATTCATCAGAATTTCTATACAATGTCAGTAGTATAAAATATTTTAAACTTAAACGATTTCTCATAAGCTACTAATCTAGACTAACAATGTGAACATCAACAGTTCGTTTTAGTAGCGGCCATGTTCATATAAAAGGCCGTAAAATCTCTCCTACCGAAAATGGAGAGTTTGCGCATCTGCGACTTATGAGAGGTGGCGCATTGTTCCCCCTTAGTTGTCACTAAACAAACTTCTTAATTTTTCGTAAGCATCGTCTGTGCGAAGCTCCGTATGTTGGGCTAAATAACTCAGGAATGTATGCTAGCATTCTTTGTTATACATAAGTCTTTTTCTGGTTTTATATCGAGCATTTTGATATGTGTTTTGTGATAATCGGAGAAGGGGTTCAGGAGATATGTTTGTTTAAACTTTCTCTTACTTTTGTTTTTCTATCTCCAATGAACTAGGCTTATGCCACTTACTCCGTGGTTTCCTGTGCTATTTTTTGTACATATTACTGTAAATATTCATTTATTTAGGACACTTTGGACACTTATCTTCCCTTTAAGTGCAGTGTTTCTTATTTACATGCTTTATTTTTGTTCCTATTAACCATTTAATTTACTTTTCCGTACACTTTTCCGTATTATAGCGCTATTTTCATAATCTTATGTTTCTGAAATACTTCTTTAAAAGTGTTGCTTAAATGAAATCTTTTAAGTTTTACTCATTAACCATATTTTAAAGTATCTAGATCATGTTGGCACAAAGTTTTTTTTTTTTTTTTTTTTTTTTTTTTTTTTTTTTTTTTTTTTAAGTTATCTCAAAGTTTTAGTGGTGTATTGAGTGTTTCAAGTTGTTCTGTTTTAATGTTCGGTTCTTGTGTTTTCCCTATAGGAAAACATGGTGTAAATAAACAAATTCTTTCGTTCAGTAATATATTAAAATGATTATTTATTGTAAATCTAATGTTATATTTGGGTCATCTGTAATGTCTGCTTGTTGTGAATACCATTTAAATTGAATTTTATCAAAGTTTAGTATTGTTAATATGTATTTTAAAAATTGTACTTTTTACATTTTCGCTTTTGCCCTATCCCTTTAACATGGGAAATCACAGTTTGTTTACGTTTAGAATTTAGCTTATTTAAAAGCGTATTTAATTGTTTTTTATTCCATTTCGCCTAATTATATTAATATATAATATATTCTTTGATATGCATCAATTTTTAAATTAAAATATCAATTTTTTATATGTTTAAAAATTTCATAAAAATTCACTTCTTGTTTCTTGGGAACAATTTTTTTCCCATTGGTTAACATTAAAAGTGGAGTTTCTCTTTAAAATAATTATTTAAAAATACTTCTTAATTTTTAACTGTTAGATTATTACATGTTTATAACGTAAATTTTCTTATGACTTATTTTATATAAAAATCTGTTTATGCTAAGCATTTTTGAATTTATTTTGAATTTGAAATTCTAAGATTTTTTTTTTTTTTTTTTTTTTTTTTCCCCTTCCAAAAAGTAAATATGTATTAATTCACATTTGAGTACGATTTAGTGCAGTTTGGCTTTGATTGGAGTTTCTACTATATGGAGTGATACTAATCACAATAATTATTTTGTGTTATTTCTGGATTTACATGGAGTTTCTACTATATGGAGTGATACCTATCTCAATAATTATTTTGTGCTATTTATGGATTTACATGGAGTGGGATGGTTTATTTTATGTAATTGAGAATTATGGGTTGAATGTTGTTTAAAATTGGCCAATGACGTTCATCGTATTTTTGTTTATGTAATTTCTTTTTCATTCCGGTTTTTACTAAATTTCGACACTAAATATCTCGAGAACCATTGATCTGTGAGGGTCAGAACTTCCTATTTTCAATATGTTTACAGGTTCAGGTAATCGAATAGTGTTACCCATTTTGACCTAGCAGCACATAGGGCGGAGAAGGCTCTTTTTTTTTTTTTTTTTTTTTTTTTTTACTTTAACCTAGATGGGTCATGCGACACATCGTTAGATAGATCTTGACCCACCCTATTCATTGATGACTTACATTTAAATTTTAGTTCATTTTTTAGCCCCTAGGGGGGTTTTATGTACTTTTTCGCTTTATTTTTTACTGTATAATGTAATACTGCATTGTTTAGGTACTGACCTTCTCTTTTCATTCCTTATCTTGAAAGTTTATTTTTTACCCATAGAAGGCGCTTTTTAGCACATTTATTTTACTTTATCCTAGGTGGGTCATGTATCACATCGTTAGATAGTTCTTGACCCACTCTATTTATTGCTGACTAGCAATTGTAGTTTAGTTCATTTTTTAGCCCCTAGGGGGCTTTTTAAGTATCCTTTTTTTCATGTAATGTATCGTTGTATAGGTACTGACCTGCTCTTTTTATTCCTTGTATAAATTGTTTATTTTCCGCCCATAGAGGCAGCTTTTTAGCACTATTTCATCCATTTCATGTATTACATATTCGCATTCGTCTTTTTAATACTTTTCAAAATTTTATTTGTGTTTGAGTCATCTTTTTTTTCCCTTTAATCTCCCCCTTTTCCCCCTACTATTTAGTACTTAAGTTCAAGTGCAGCCAGGATTTTGGACATCGATTGGTAAGGTCTCCTTTTTCTTGTTCTTTATTTTATAATAATAGCCTTTTGTCTTTGATTTGGACTCATTAAAATTTGTATAATTTTAACGTGTATAGCTGATAAAAATTTTAAATCAATTATGTTTTATATAATTTTATATAATATAGTTTTATATAATTTTTTTACCTCTGAATTTTTATTTCGCGTTTTGTAAGTCTTTGAATTTCAATACGCCATAAGTCATTTTCATGTTTAGTCTGATTCGGTACAAAAGTATATATATTATTTATTATGTCCTGGTAGATATTGCAACTTTTTCAAATATAATTGTGTATTAAGGTCAATCATCCCACTCGTTTAGTATTTTTGTATTAATACCTATATTCTATAAATTATTATGGCCTTCATAGCATGAATATTGTAAATATTGTCCATAGTTTGCAGCATCTTATTTGAGGTTCTATAATATAGTGTTTTAAGGTATATTTCATCCATTTATTTATTACTTTTTGTGTTATTTTACTCATACTTTTGAAAAAATTATTTTCATTTTTTATTACTGGCGCTATTTTATGTAAAGTTTTTAAAGTGTATGATCATCTTAACACAGGAAATATCCTCTTTCCTCCCCCCCCTTCCTCTCTCTGTTTGGCTTTAAATTTTCTTTCTCTATCGTTACTTTGTAATTTTTTGTTTTCATTTTTTAGTTAAAATATTAGTCAATTTTTCCCTTCCAAATTTATTTTCTCTTAGTCATTTCCAACAGCCTAGGCTGTAGATTTTTGCTATACTCTTTCTATATCCCTTTCCTTCACTGATGTATGGCGGAGGGCTAGTGATGCTCCAATTACAGTTTTATTAGTTATTTAATTGAAATTCAGTTACGATTTAGTAGATAATGAAGATGTGCTCTGACTGAATTAAAGAAAAATTGAATTTCCAAAAACTATAGTGAAAGAAAAACTTTGCTTGACTAATTAAAGAAAATAAATTAAAATTACTATTCATCAATGTCAGAACAAGAAGAATTAGACAATAATATTCAACGTATAACGAGAAGTATAACGAAAGATGATCTTCAAAATAGAACAAGATCAACTTCTCTAAATATCATTGATTCTTCAATTGAAAAACAAAACATCGAAATTCATCGAAGTCAACGGAACACATTCAGTAAAAATCCAGATTTGTACCAAAAACAAACGAAAACTGATAATGCACCATTAACAAAACCTTCTAAAACAAACTCTTCGCTTCAGGTAAAGAAATTGTTTAAATACGAAGATGATGAAGTACAACACATGTCATTAGAAGACAAAATGGACCAGATGAAGAGACACCTCAAAAAGCGAGAAATAGCGTATAAGGTCGAAGCAGAAAAATATTATGAAGACATCTTGAGAATAATCCAGGCCTTAACAATAAAAGCAGAACTTCAATCAACATCTAAACAAGAGGAAGTTCAGAAAATAGTTCAGGACTTAAAGGATGAAAACTTGCTGTTAGAAAAAGAATTGATCGAAACAAAAGAAGCACTAAACAATAAGAATGAAACAGAAAATCTTACTCAAATTGTAAAAGACAAAGAAGTAGAATTGCTGGAAATAATAAAACCAAAAGAAGTAGAGCTGCAAACAATCTTGAAAAACAAAGAACAAGAAATAAACCAATTAAGAAAAAATTATCTTCACTCATCAAATATCAGGGAAGAGAGAATCAACAAAAATCTTCAGCTCCTTAAACATCTCCCTCAAGATAAAGACCCAGAAACAGGAAAACTACCTTCACAACTAATAAAAGAAGACATAACCAATCTCAAGAAACAATTAGATATAAAAACGGAACAATTAAGAGAACTGAATTTTGAACTAAAGGATCAACAAACCTATATAGAATCAACATTACAAACACTGACCAAAGACGATGAATTAAAAGACTTAATAAAGTTAATGCACCAACAATATGACGATAAACTGCAGAAAATATTGGAAACAGTACAAAATCAAATGTCACCTAGCAATCTGCTACAACAAGATGAACCTTTGAAAAGTTCCTCAACTACAGAAAAAAATATCCATTCCAGATCTTTACTCAACAAGATTAAAAAAAACACATTCTATTCCGGCACCAGCTCTCTCAACTACAACAATTCTTCTCACACGTAAGAAACAAACGAAAATGTCCATGAACAACATAAGGGGAATATTAGACAGGGAATTAAAAATCGAACCAAACTACCAAAATTATTCTGCACGCAGTCAAGAGACAAGAATTCTTTCATCTTAATAGCTTTCACATCAAAGGAAGTTGACGAAACGTTGAACTTTCTGCAAAACAACGAAAAAATACAAAGCTTGTTAGATCTCAAGTATCTGGGAGAAAAAAGAAAAAAGATCATACTTTTAGGGATTCCACATTATGTTCCGAAGGAAGAGGTGTTGGAAGTAATAGAAACAGAATTAAGTCAAAATGTAAGAGACAATATAAAAAAAGTTATAACACGTCCAAAAGCAAAAATCTTTCAATTAATGTTGGAATTAGAGGAACCAATGGCTCTTCGTATGGTAGCAAAAGGCTATATTTATATAGGTTTAGCATCGTGTAAAATTACAAATTATGTCCCTCTTATAAGATATGGAAACTGCCACTTATTTGGACACTCCCATGAAAAATGTAGACGCAAACAAGCGTGTGCATATTGTATGCACAGCCATGAGTCCAGTACATGTCCTAAGCGCAATTATCCAAACTTACATAGATGCATAAATTGTTATAATACTGTTGATGAGAAAGGCATGACATTTAGCTACAAACACAGTGCAAACTCAAACAAGTGTCAAGTTTTCCAAAATCTTCTCCAAAACAGACAATATCACATCAACAATACCATTAGATCATTTTCAACTTAAAGAATAGTTCCCCTAAAATCGTTTCATCAAATACAAACTCAAATTCACCTCCTTTTCTAAATTCTACTAATGTTAATATTCATAAATTGGAGGACCTTAAAATAGCGCAATTAAACCTGCAAAAAATACGACCAGCTTCATCATCCCTCTTTAAAAAATTAATAAATGAAAAGTACACAATAGCCTGTCTCCAAGACTGCGCCATAACAAATAAAAGGCCACATGGTCTTCCAAGCTCACTACCATGCTACTCTTCGTTATCTAGAAATTGTTTCACAGCCATTTTAAACACGGAAATCCAACATCTTCAAATAAAAGCAACACAAAATGCAGTCTTTGTAAATATATTGACAATAGAAGGATATCTATCAATAGGTTGCCAATATATACCTCCCTCCCATGACATACAAGAAGACTTGCAAGAATGGGAACAAATTAAAGGAGGATCGCTAAAATTCCTAATTTTAGGTGATTTTAATGCTCACAGCCCTCTATGGGGATACAATAGTGAAAATGACAGAGGGCATCAATTAATTCATCAAATGTGTACTCACAAACTTTTAGTAGTCAATAACCCACATGCTTCCCCGACATACGAGTCAAAAGCCAGGAAAGGCTGGCCAGACGTAACATTAGCTTCAATGCCGATCTTCTCTCACATAGCGAGCTGGGAAGTGATGGAGGAGATGGATTTTGGTGATCATCGTTTAATAACTTTAATATTACATACAAAAATTCCGAAGCTTCCCAGACGACGATTCAGAACAAAAAATGTATCATTTCATAAATTTAACACATCTTTTCACAGTCAAATAGAAGAAAATAATATATGCTTTAAGAATATAGAAGATATAGATACATTTAATGATATTTACGAAAAATTCATCATATTACTCACCAATATCTGTAAGAAAAATTTTAAAAGAAGAAAGTCAGCGTATACACCACAAATAACATGGTGGACGGAGGATATCAGAAAACAAAGAAATTTGGTTAGAGCTTTAAGAAAGAAATCAAAATTACCAGAGTCTACTTCTGAACATTATGCGAAATATAAATTAGAGAAAGCTAAATACAGAAAGTTTATAAAGAAAGCTAAGAATGATGCATGGAATCAATTTTGTAAAAAAAAACAAAAAATCCATATGGGAAACTACAAAAAGTAGCTTTTCAAGATTTCTATCATAAAGAATCGTATGCGCTATCTTCTTCAGACACCATAACCCAAACTAAAAAGCAACTATTCACAGATCTCACAAAAGGAATTTTTGGTCCATCAGCTAATCCAAAAGTTAATCTGCATCCACAGTCAACGGACACTGTACCGCCGTTCACTATTCAAGAATTGAGAGACGTCATCTACTCTGTTGATGCTAAAAAAGCGCCGGGAATAGATGACATCGATCATCGTATAGTAAGAAATATATTCAAAATTAAAAAAGATCTCCTACTCCAAATGTACATAACACTACTCAAACTGAACTATTTTTCAGACGTTTGGAAAATAGGAGAGTTGGTGTATTTTTTGAAATCGGGCAAACCCCCTACAGAGATTGATTCTTACAGGCCAATAACTTTGCTCCCAGTTTTCGGAAAGATATATGAAAAACTCTTACTGCAAAGGATAAACTTCTCTTTACACAGAAATAAAATACTCTTTGAAAATCAACATGGATACACGGTAGGCAGATCAACAGAAACAGCAATTCAAACACTATTCTCACACATAGAAATAATTAAACAAAACAACTCGTATATATCCCTGTTGTCAATATATTTAAAAAATGCATTTGATAATCTTCCGTGGGAGCAGACATTAATCTTACTTCAACAACTAAATATTGAACAGCCCTATATTAACACAACAAGTTCCTTCCTAAATAAAAGGGGAGCATATCCCAACTGGCTAATGGATGAAATACGGGGAATCAAACGGGTTGAAATGTCAGCAACAATTGAAAACTTGTTAAAATTCGCATCAACCACAAGTGGCATTTCCAAACAAATCATAAAAACTTGGTACACTTCCATTCTAGAAAAGAAAGTTTCATATGCAGCAGCTACATGGTTTCCAAGATTGCAAAAGTCACATGGCTTTCGCTTGCTCTTATCTATTCAGAGTCGTTGTCTGCTACTAATTTCTGGAGCATATAAAAAATCTCCTACATCGGCTCTAAATGTCCTGACAGGAATTCCTCCACTACCTTTAGAACTGAAACAGATTGCAGACCAAGGAATGATACTGAGACAGGGAGGGCCATCACACCCACATCACTCTGATACATTTCAAAACAAAGCTTACAAAAAATATATAGATACCTCAAAAGAATATCTTAATATACTGGATCCAGAAAATAAAATAGAGACAGATGTGCAAATATACACGGATGGCTCCAAAACTGAAATCGGCACGGGTTATGCCTACTGTGTATTTAAAGAAGAAGAAATAATATATACATATCGGCAAAGAATACAGAACGAAAACTCAGCGTATCAAGCGGAACAGCTGGCGATCTTGGACTCAATACAATGGTCAAAACAATCAAAATATCGCACAATAGTTATAAAATCAGATAGCCAATCTACAATATCAGCACTAAAAGCTATATCTACAAAAAATATAATAATCAGCCAAATAATCCAATCTCTGCAAGGAGCAACACAAAATATTTATCTACAATGGGTCAAAGGACATTCAGGCATAGCAGGTAATGAATTAGTGGATCGGTTAGCAAAGGAAGCAACTGACCCAAATTCACTAATACCAGAAAAATTTATACCATTTCCATCCTCATATCTTAAGAGAATACCCGTATAGCATGCATGGTCGCAGTGACGTCACAGTGACGTCATTGCGAGTCGCAGTGGTCACGTCACATCTGTGATCAAAATGCCACCACTCTGTGACGTCACATTGTTACTAAAATGTGAACTTCTTCAAAACTTTTAAAAAGAAACAAGAACACTTCAAAACATATTATTCATCCTAAAAAATGTACTTTTGACAATATTTAAAATTTTTGTGACATCACAGTGACGTCACTGCAAGTCACATACTTCACGACACAAATATGATCACAAAAACAATCAACTCTGACAGAACGAAATCTAATTTTTTGTGGGGGAGGGAGAGTTTTGTCACACACTGATGTCATGATAATACTAAATAACATTTTTATGCACTTAATTATTATTTTTACTCTTACAATTTAGTTAGTTTTAAAAACTTAAGAAAAATATGTTTTATTTATAATTCTTTTTTGTTTAAATCATTAATGATAAAGAAAAAAGTTAAAACATGAAAACTTGGGTGCGGTATGCTTCCTCAGCCCCTTCATCAGCACCAGTGTCTGCTACGAAAATGATAATATTCTCTATCAGAGATTCTCTATAAGTGACCCTAGGTCCAAGAAAGTGTACGGGACCTTAATTAATTTCGTAACACAGATAGAGATAACACAAAATACCCTATAGTCATATGTGGCCTTATAATTATAGAGGACAGATTGGGGCCCGGGTGTAAACTACTTTCAGACATTATATATATATATATTTATATTTATTTTTTTTTTTTTTTTTGAGAAAAGGGGACTAAAAGACGCTGTTAACTTGGCATATTTTCTTTAGCAATTTGACCAAAAATGTCTTGTATTTAAAAAGAATCTCTTCCTCTATCACCAATAAATATATTGCCTTTTTATTCAATGAAATATAAATGAGGTAAATTCATATTTAATCAATTTATTTGTAAAAAAGTATTGATATTTCTATATAAATTACTTCATAAATGCCATAAAATCCATTTTTATTACAATTCTTGATTAAATTGGAGTGATTTTGAGTAACTGCAATTAATAAAAATATACATGTAAATGCATGTGTTTTTTAATTTATATCAATTATCAGTTATTTCATTTATATCAATTTTTCATAGCTTATTCCCCTGGTGAAAAAAAAAGGGGGAAAGAAAGAAAGAGTATTTTCCGATTTAAAATAATCAGCATATAAGTTCTTTTGTTATTGTTAGTTCAGAAACGATAAACACCTGCCTGTCTGCTCAGACGAAGCTGCGCATTACTACTTGGAAGAACACGTTAAGCAAACGATTTTTTTTTATTCTGCGGACATTTGAGTAGAACATGTTTTTCTAATAAAGAGTGTGAACGTAAGTCACACCACGTAAGTCATTTTAAATATTTTAAAGTGTTTCCAATGCTATAGTAATGCTTTTAAATTTATAAATTGCTGCATATATTTCTTTATAAATTACTGACCCGCGTATTCTAGCAGAAAAAATGATACAATTTTCTTTTGGAAATACATAATTTAATTGTTACTTATTTTTTAAATAAATCTATCTGGAAATTAATTAGTTATTCATCTATAGTTTGTTGCTACTTAATTCTAAACTAAAATATTTTGGAAATATGTTAATCATTAAATGCAAAGTTTGCATTAGTTGTATTCAAATCCACACATATAGTATATATTTTAAATTTAAGATGTAATAAAAATTGCTCATGTTATATAATATAATTAAGTTGAAATAACCCTAATAGCAGTTATTCATAACTTTATAAGAACATTAAAGAATTAACGAATGTTTGATTTTCCCTTAATACTTATACAATCTTTGTAATTTAAATAATGATTTAACTTGACTATTATTAGAAATTATTAAAGTATAACTGAAATTTCATATTTTGTTCACCTTTGAATACGTTTAGGATGTTGGTATTCAAGAAATTTCCTAAAAAAAAATATTTTTTATGACGGCATGAGAATTTAATTTTCCAACGAAAATTATCAAATTGCAAAAACCGTGCATTTTCTAAATTGTTTTACATGTCATAAATATTTTTATATGGTAAAAAGAAGTTTCATATACATATATAAAATTATGTATATATTTACGCATAAAAGTTAGGCAATTAGGAAAAGTGTTTACATATTGTAAATACTTTTCTGTAATAAAAAAATGTATCTTATGTTTACGTATACTTTTAGGCATAACTCCGGTACAACTGCACAAATCTTGTTTTATTTCAAAATTATTGTATTCTGGTGGTTCTATAAAAAATTGAATAGGTTGCTAAACTAATAAAAGTTATTTTTTTTACTATATACTGTGAATACTTTTCATTATTTTTTGAAATTTTAAAGATTTGTATTAATTTAAAATATGAAGAAGACAAATATTGAAAACTTTACATTTAAAAATTATCATATTTCAGGATAGTTTAGATTAGTCTAAGCAACAACAAATTATAAATAAATAACTTTTCACAATATTTTTACAAAATATGTTACCATTTCATTAGGAAAATTCCAATCATAGTAATTTTGCAATGTTATTTTTTAATTTGGAGTAGTAATTTATTTATGAATTATATATAATGATTTAGAAATATTTGAAGCCATTATTATAGCATTAAAAAATCTTTAAAATTCTTAAAATGTGCTAACGTTGTATTAATTCACGAGATTTAGTAGAGGAACAAAATTATAAGTTCTAACAGAAAAGGAGATGGCCTACGTCCACCCCCCTATTTCCTGATCTCCATGTTGAAGAGAGTTTTTAGTTACGGTTAAAATTTATTTTTAGCGGGTGGTTCAGGGCCTGGTCAAAAAGCTTGTAAACCCCTTCATTTAAAAAAAAGTCAGTACTAATCTTGCTTTTAGGTAGATTTGAATATAAAGAAATACCTATACTATACTATAATATATATACTATAAAGAAATACCACCTAAGAAGTACTACTAAGAAATACTACCTATTACATTCTCCTCTGTGTTGGAATTTCTCGAAAATTTATGCAGATCTACGCCGATCACGACTCCCAGAACCCAAAACCACCCCAGTTCAAAACTTTATCTAGCTATCTATACCACTTTTTTATGGACACGATAACTTCAATAATTCTTCCCAAATCTCTTCCAAACTGATACATAAAATCAAGGGGCATAAAATCTCAGTCAAGTTCGTTAATGGGCAAAATCGAGCCAACGGGGGAGGGGGTGGGGTTGTGAAAGCAGAAAAATACCCATAATGTCTTAATTATCATACGTATCGAATACGCTTAAAGTTATTATTACTTCTAGTAAAAAGGGCCGAAAATTTATGTATGACAGATTTTCGATACCATTAAAAATGACCTCAAGGGGGGGGGGGGGGGGTCAAATAGGAGTTTAAGAAGGAATAGTTTCATAACTTTTTATCAATTTACAATATATCATATCCGCTTAAATTTATTAAAAATTCACTTAATATTATCTACAACATTCATATTGACAAGTTTTTTATAGGACCAATCCTTACAGTAAAAAGTAAGTAAATAAATAAAATCCCTGATGGCTCCACCTACAGACACAGGTAGATTTAAAAGTAGGCAGTCCCAAAAAAGGTAATTTCTTCTGCAATTCCCAACAAACAGGCGTCCCACGGTCTGTGTCTTCGAATTCTACCTGTACCTGTAGTCCGAGCCGTCATTGATTTTTTATAATCAGCATTCCAAAATTTCTTGCTGGAAAAGATTCCACATATGATATGAGATCATTAACAATTTGCTAAAAATGGATAAAGTAACTCACGAAGAATTTTTAGATGGATATGCATTAAGGATTTGGTAAGTACAAAATATTCTAAAATTAAGTTCAATTTGTCTGCACTTAAGAGTTACAAATTACATTGTTTTAAATAAATCATTTTTTATTATTTTAAATTCATAATATAAAACAATATATTCCTATTTATGATGTTTTTCTTATTTTATGATGTTGTTATGCTCGATTTCGACTAAGTTATAAATGCTTTCGCAAATGCAAAAATGAGAAGAGTTCCGTAAGTATTGTAAAATGATTACTAAATATCGAGTTTGTAAAACATATTTCTTACAGACTAATTAGGATGTTTCTAAGATATAATTTTTTAAATATTTTCCATTAAATTGTGATTTTTTTAAATGTATTTCTATCATACATTTTGCTAGATAAAATTGGAAGTTTGTATGTGATTTTTAATGGTACTGTTAAAAATCAAGTGTTTTTTTTGTCATTTCTATAATATATTTTGCTAAACAAAAGTGGAGTTTTGTGCTATATTTTTAACAGCGCTGATTAACTGTAGTTATATTTTTTTGTGTATTTACCACTTATTGTTTTCTGCAAAAATTATTAAAACTTAAGCTTGCATGTTTGTTTTATGCTTTGTGTATTCAGTTAATTTTAAATGTTTTATAGTATTTAAAATTGAAATAAATGATTCTAAAAATATAGATTTTTATATAAGTAAAAGAAGGAGGGTGTTAAATAATTGATTGCACAGGGCGTCACACATCCAAAATACAGGCCTGGTAATAGGTAATTGTTTTATAAATGCGTTTCGAATCTGAACTTAATGGAATTATACTAAATAAACACAATATTCGTTTTGAAATACATTGACCAATTAGGATATCAATAATTAATAAAATATTTATGTTTAAACTTAATTGTTCAAGCTAATATTTTTTATTATCACAAGATGAATACTTTATGTATTTCGATAAAATATTTAAAATACTGAATTTTAGAGAATTACATTTGTTAAATTACTGAGACAGTGATTTTGTGTAGAGTTTAATATATATATATATATATATATATATATGTGTGTGTGTGTGTGTGTGTGTGTGTGTGTGTGTGTGTGTAATGAGAACATTTTTCGGAGTATCAGAATACATGGAATTGTGTTTCCCGTCACAATTCTTAAGGCTGTTCGTCAGTGAACTTCCTGCTCTAGCTAATGTTAAACCTATGGGCGAAGGATGCATTAGTATATTTAAAATATCTCCTTGAGAAATTAATATTTTTAACTTCTATGAACTAACTTCTAAAGAAACTAACTTCTAAATAAACTATTTTTCTGTGTACTCGTTTTAAACTATGTCTCTTTTTTTTCCTTAGTTATCAAAATATTTCTAAAATATATACTTAATTTTATGAGAAGTATTAAATTCATATTTTAACACATATAATTATAAATTAAGCACATATTTAAGAAATATTTTGATAACTAAGGGAAAAAAAAAGACATCCTTTAAGAAGTGTACACAGAAAACAAAATTAAGAATATTAATTTTCTGGAGAGATATTTTAAATATACGAATGCATCCTATAGTCCAAATGTTTAACATCAGCGAGGGGAATCGGAAAGTTTACTAACGAACAGCCTTAAGAGTTAATTTTTCAGAAACTATTTGATATATTACTTGTAGTAATGAGCAATAAAAAATGATTGCAAATAAAATTGCGGGTTGAATGTTTTAAATTCCTTCATAAAATGATTTCGATATAAAACTATGGAACTGACATTTAAGACACCTGATCTGCGGATTTACTAGCTTAATTGATACTATAAATGTAATTACTATTTATAGCATTTTGTATATGTAGTTACACTGTCAGAAATGAAAAGTCAAACACTGAAGACAGAATATTCCCAATACTGACCAATAATGCTCGACCGGAATTTCAAGATTATAGAAATTGTTATTAAAATTATATGTAAAATAAGTTATGAAAAAAATATCTATAATCATATGTATAAGTTAAATATTATTTTCATGAAATAAATACAAATTAAAAAATATATAACACATTCAAAAATAGAGATATTTTTATCTGAAATAAAATATGGATCCGACCCATTTGAAACAAAACACAACCCAAACTCAACTGTCAAAAAAAAAAAAAAAAAATTGCTAACCTGACCAAAACTTTATCCAAATAAAAAAATTGCAGACAATTTAATTAGCAGATTGGATTGGGGTACAGCCAGTCCTAATCCATATAGAAACAAAAGACAACCTGAACTAGACGTACACAAAAATCTGTAATACCTAGCAGAAACTGACTCGCTGCAAATCACGGCTGGAATTAGGTATGACGAGTACCAATGACACATCCACGAGTACCAATGACACATCCACGAGTACCAAATAATAGCTCGAACAACTCTTAAAAAAACGAGAATTAGTTAATCCAACTCGAAATAAAATAATCTCTAGTGAATTCAACCCACGGTGTGAGATGGGTACATGCAGCCTTAACACGAAAAGCAGCAAAATACTCTAAAAATCCCTGACGGCTCGACCTACAGGCACAGGTAGATTTCGAAGATGCGAACCGTGGGGCGCCTGTTTATTGAGAATTGCAGAATAAACGACATTTTTTCCAGGATGCGGCAGTTCGGACCGCCCACTTCGAAATATACCTGTGTCAAGTTGTCGGAGCCGGCAATTTTATTATTATTTTATTTTATTTTATTTATTTATTTATAATAATTATTTTTTTGGCTTAGATGCTTTACACTCACGCTAAAAAAAAAAAAATAATTAATCTGTTAAAAAAAAGAAAAAAGTCGCCAAATTTAGGGGATTTTTTCCTTTAATGGCAACCTAGCCATTGTATTAAGTTATTCGTTTGGCGCAGTCTTGGAAATCGCGCCAACCAAACAGTCGCCAATCTTTTGTTTACATTTTAGCGTGAGTGTAACACATCTGTTCCATTTTTTTTGCTATAAATGTTGGTTCTATAAAATACTTGTCAATATAAAAGTTGCAGATAATATTAACAGGATGTATGATAAATTTAAGCGGTTTGATACCTTGTGAATTGACAAAGTTATGGATTTTGTTCTTCTCAAACCTCTATTTTTTCCCCTCCTTGACGCCATTTTTAATTACATCAAAGACTGCCATACATAAATTGTCGGCCCTTTTCTTAGGAGTAATAATAACTTTAAACGGATTCGATACGTATCACAATTAAGAAGTTATGGGGAATTTTCTGTTTTCACAACCCCCCCCCCCATTTCCTCACCTTGGTTCGATTTTACCCATTAACGAACTTGGCCGAAATTTTATTCCCCTTGATTTTGTGTATCAGTTTGGAAGATATTTCTGCAGAATTTTTGAAGTTATCGTGTCCATAAAAAAGTGACATATATATATATATATATATAATAAAGTTTTGAACTGGGGGTGGGGTGGTTTTGGGTTCTGGGAGTCATGATCGGTGTAGATCTGAAAATTGTTTCCAGAAATTCCAACCTAGGGGAGAATGAAATAGGTAGTATCTCTTACGAAATCTACCTAAAATCCAATGCAGAGTAAAATAAATACAACTAACTCTTTGGGTCGGGTTTTAATAAATTCAAATCATCCAGCACTGGACAGGACCCAAATGGGTTCGTCATAAAATTAATGGAAAAATCGTCACAAACGACACACTTTTTATAAATTAGTCACAGGGTGAATTCACAACATCGTCACTGAGGTCATATCTGCTTCACAAAGTTAAAGACAAAATCGTCACAAATGTCATATTCTTCACAAATTTGTCACACCGTGACTTCACAAAGTAGTCACATTGTGAGGTCACAGAAAGCCTTGAAAACGGCCATAACGACCTCACATTTAAGTCACAATGACTTCACATCGACGTCACTTGACGTCACGACGACGGTCACAATGTCACAGTGTGACTTCGCAGTGACGTCGCCGTGACGTCAAAATGCCTTACGGGTATTAAAACAAACTTTACATAACTCATGGCAACGTGATTGGGACTTATGTCCCACTGGGCGATATACCTATGCATTGAAGCCAAAATTTTCAGAAGACTATCTTCTAAGTCATCGATACCTATATATATTCGCTATCAATCATGGTCCTTTCCCGGCTTATTTAATTAAATTTAATAAAGTTTTGTCTTCAAGATGCACTTGTGGTGCAAGAGGGGATTCGCTACATAACGTTCTCACATGCCCATTGACAGCTACTCTACATTTGAGGAAAACACACACCATCTCTCTGTCGAATTGGTTCAAATCAATCTCGGCGAATTCATCATTGCTCCAAAAGATAATTAGCTGCATGTCCTTAATAAAAAAAAACCAACTGTCATTCCAAATGCCACCAGTACACATCATTGGTGGTGATGGTGATGATGATGCTTTTCCTGATGATGACAAAGTTTATTGAAAAAATCCACTGTCTCTACTTTTAAAATATTTTATGCTAAAAATCTGACAATTTTAAATAATTTTTAAACTCTTATTAATTGTGACTTTTTTGCTGAATATGACTTTTGAGTATGACTTTTCTGCAAATTAAGCTGGGCTATTTTGTCAAATATGTAATTTTTTTAAAATAAACTTGCCAAGCAGGGCTTGCAGAGGCAAAAGCCATATGGTAAGCCTCCCAACTTGGTTGAATCTGAAAAATTTGTTCCCCTTAGTTCCCATGCTAGGAGAGATTACGCAGCTTATTGGTAAATTTGCATTAAAAAATGAAAAATGAGAATGGACTAATTTTAAGTTAAACGTGTTATCAAATAACTTAATGTTATTTTGTAATCTTATCTGGACTTGCTTTTTCTGATTCTTTATTTTTTTTCCGTTAATTAAAATTTTTTTATTGGTTTTAAAATTATTTCCTTTTTTTATTCTTTAATCATTAGGTTGAAATATTCACTCCTATAACAATAATATATGTTCATAAAAACCTTACAAAAATGTAATTTCAGTGTAATTATTATTGTTAACAATTTAATTGTAGTTATTATTAGTAACAATCTCTCCTACCCATGTGCGCAACCACACCAACCCTGTAAGGACAGATTGCGCAGAATAATTTTCTTGGTTTTATTACAACTGTTCCATTAAATTACAACATCAAAACAAAATAGCAATGGAAATGCATAAAAAACAAATGACGTAAAAAATTATTCATGGATAGTTTAGCAAAAAATTAATATTTAGATTTTTTTATTGTTATTCTTTTGAATTGTGCGCAGAATCTCCTAGCTTTGCCTTATATCAATTTATTTAAGACTTCTGAACGGCAATTTTAATTATCCCATTTAATCCATCAGCCTCATTCTGATCAGTAGGAAGAAATATTGACTATTTTCACCACTATTTTTAAATTACAATTTCCAGCATTTTTCGAAGGTGTACCACACTCATATTCATTTTCATCAACTTTAAAATAAATTTCATTGATATAAAATAGTCTTAATCAAAAAATAAAAACAAAAGCCCCAAACTCGAAAAAAGCTAAAGTAATTTCAGATAACTTCAATAACTGGAAAAAAACTTCATAAAGTTTTTCATTCATTAAATTTTTATGTAATAACTTGCAACCATAAAAGACAAGACCACCTATACCTGCAAGGAAAATATACACATATCTAATAATTTTCTTTTCTGTTGAATATTTCTCGGATATGTTTCATTTAAAAATCCATACTAACAGAATCATAAAATATTTAAATAAAATTTTAGTCATTTGAAATACAAACTTTATTGCGCAATTATTTCTAAAGCAGAATTTTCCAATAAACATGAAAACGATAAAATATACTTTAAAAAATTTAGCTACTATCTTAAATGTCAATCTTTCTTTAGACTTTTATATTCACGCATGAAGATACATTAAGCCAATTTAAGACGGATTTTTCAGTAAAGGAACAGAAATGTAGCCTTCATAGTCTCTTTTTTCTTTTATATCCTTTTTTTCTTTTATATCTACTGTCTGCCAATTTTTTAATTTAGATAACAATTTATTTTTCATTAAAAAATATGTTTTTCTTTTACAACAGAAACAGATATTTTATCAATTTCTTCCTTGTTTTAGAAAGTATGAAGAACACGATTACTTGAAGTTTAAGTAATACAAAATTATCTTACAATGTTTCATCTTCAGTAATTTAAAAACTGTATACAAAATTATACAGGATTATTGGGAAGATTTACAGTCGCCACAGTCGCTTGGAAGAACTATTTGGTGTATTTCTTACCCATACTAATAGCGGAACAACCACAACAAACAGTAATGATTTACGCAGTAATAGATAGCTTTTACTACAAAAATTAAAAAGCTACCTATTGCAGCTCTTCGGAGGAAAGCAATTCCGGAAATTTTCGGTACATTTTCACTGTTCATGACCCCCAGACTCCACCCTACGTTCAAATGTTGATTTATATATATACATATATTATTTATATATATGTACAGGGGGGTAAAAAGTATGGGCCTGCAAAAAAACGCTATTTTCTCAAAAATATACACTTTCTGGTGATATTTTTTATTCTAGCAAAACAAAAATATAGCAAATAACAATATTTAAACTAGTTGCTCAAAATGCCACCATTCGCATTTACAAAAGCTTCCAAATGCGGGATTACAGATATGACGGCGTACCTCAGCTAACTCTGATCTAAACAGGTCCAAGAATTCATATGTTCGTGTAGCATGCAGTCAAAATGTAGATTGTCTTGCTCTTTAACTATTTTCTAAGTAATCTCAAACAAAAAAATCGAGTGGGCGAAGATCTGACTGTTATAACGCCATTCAAACTTTGTTAAATATCCATACAGATGGGCGTCGATGAAGTCCAAATATCGCTTTTGCCACATTCACAGCCACCAATCATGCTAGAAGATTCCATTTGGGTTATTTTGCTTCCATGGAATCACAATCTTAGACAACACTTTGTTTTAATACGTTTTAAGATTATTCTTTACGTTTTTGTCAATAAAAAACAAAGATGTTTTTTTCGGTGGATGTAATTTTAACCGAAAAACATTAATTATTTAATAAAGTCGATTGTGTGACAATTTCCTTTTTTTTGCATTTATCTGCTTTTAATTGGTCAGTTGCTAATTATTTTGACGGTTGTACAGAATTTCTCATTTGATCAAAAATATATTTCACGCGGCGCATCTTGAAAGTTTGGAGTATCTTCTTTCATTTCGTTAGTCTTCTCAGATTGACAAATGTACTCCGTTGTACAAATAATAAATATCAAGTCCGAGAGAATTTTAACACTGTACTGGAGACTTTGACGAGAAATATCTAATAACTTTTCAGTGAATTTAAGCTTACGGCGTCATTTTGGGAAATTATTTTCTTGATGATGCGAATTTTTCGGGTATTGAAAGAAGGCGGTTAGAAGTATACGTTAGGCAACAAACGTTTCTACTGATTTTCACGGCTTAAATAACCTTCTGGACAGTTTCAAGTGAGACTTTCAAGAGAGATGCAATCCTTGAATTCTTCTCTCCATTTGCCGCCTTTTTAGTAAGGTAAAGCCAGGAGAGATGCCGCGGTCGGAGAGATTGCGCACCTAGAGGTTCGGGGGGGGGGGAAGGAGTAGAGTGAGGGAGCAGCGACTCCAGGCAGTTGTACAACTGCAGTAGTGGAGTGTCTACTTGAAAGTGCACGTTGATTTTTTTTGAGCGTCTAAGATAAAGCATTGCTATTTTGTTTTGTTTTCCTAAAGTAACTGCTTGAATTTTCATAGCTATTCATCATAATTTCTATACAATGTCACTAGTACAAAATATCTTAAACTTAAACGATTTCTCATAAGCTACTAATCTAGACTAACAATGTGAACATCAACGGTTCGTTTTAGTAGCGTCCATGTTTAAATAAAAGGCCGCGCAATCTCTCCCACCAAAATAGGAGAGTTTGCGCATCTGCTACTTAGGAGCGATAGCGCATTGTTCCCATTAGTTTCCATGCTAGGAGAGATTACGCTGGTTGTTGGTAAATTTGCATAAAAAATGAAAAATGAAAATGTACTAATTTTAAGTTAAACGTGTTTTCAAGTAACTTAATGTTATTTTGTAATCTTATGTGAACTTGCTTTTTCTTATTCTTTAATTTTTCCCCCTTTAATTAAAATTTTTTAATCGTTTTTAAAATTATTTCCTTTTTCTGATTTTTTAATCATTAGGTTGGAATATTCACTACTAATACAATAATATTTGTTCAAAAAAACCCTACAACAATGTCATTTAAGTATAATTATTATTGTTAACAATTTAATTGTAGTTATTATTAGTAACAATCTCTCCTACCCATGTGTGCAATCACAACAACCCTGTAAGGACAGATTGCGCAAAATAACTTTCTTGGTTTTATTACAACTGTTCTATTAAATTACAACATAACAACAAAATAGCAATGGAAATGCATAAAATACAAATAAAGTAAAAATTATTCAGGGATAGTTTAGCAAAAAATGTATATTTAGATTTTTTATTGTAATTATTTTGAATTGTGCGCAGACTCTCCTAGCTTTACCTTAATGGCTAAACGATGTACACAATGCTTCTTAAGCATCTCCAAATTAAATGAATATTATGTCACAAGAAAATCGTTTAAAAATACTATAAAAACTTGAAAAAATTATGTTTTCTCCGCTTTTAGATCTGAAATATCAACGTCAAACAATGCATTCATACTTTTCAGCCTCCCTGTATATGTATAAATTACATATATTTGATCTATGATATTCGTTAGCACTCGTATTTATAAACCGATTTTGGTGTAACTAAGTTTGTGTATTAAGCTCAACAATGTCTCGACCGAGTTCGTTGAGCAGTTTGGTCCGCAATCTTGTTTCAAAATGACGTCCACTAACATATTTAAAACTAAAAATTATACACAAAACATTAGAAAATCAAATTTATATTTTGTTTAAGTGGTAGGCCTTGATACAAGTATTCCGGAACATTTTTTGTTTTGCCTCTATCTTCAAAATTTACTGAGAATTTACTGAACTTTGAATTCCTAGGGTGACTGATATTTTTAAACAAGGCAGCAGATTATAACAAATCTGAGATTAATTTATGAGTTTGAGGGTGCTTGATTCCTCCCAAATTAAAATTCCTTGTTGTAATCATTTTTCCAGACATACGCATAAAATTATAATCATTTCCGTTAGTGTCAAATTCTCACCAAGCTTGGCGGCAAATGGTAAAATACCTCGAAATTTGACGACCAAATATAAATCTTCATAAATGAAGCCAATTTGGCTATAGCTGTCTAATTTGGTGAGTTTCGTATTCAAATTCAGTATTAGCGAATCTTCTGTAATCGGGTTCTTTGCATTTTAGCTTGCTAATTTTGCGTAACAATAGCTAAAATCTTAAAACGAAAATATCGGATAGCTACCTTTAACTCCCGGTACAGGCCGGAAGGACTATTTTAATTTGCGTACTCGGTAGTGCTTTTTTCATAAAAATGGACGATATTATTACTCGTAGATTTTATGCACATAAAAGAAACTGTTAGATAAGCTTATTGTCTCTAAGTGGGTTCGGTAGGGAACCGGATACCCACACGCGGGCACTCTGGCTACGACACGTCCTCGGACAAAAATTCGGTACACTTGAAATTAGAACTGAAAAACACTGAACGAAAGTCATATATTGCAAAAAATAAAAACTATGAGTGATATAGAAATACAGTTAAAAAATAAATAAAATTAATAAACATAGTAAGAGGACATTTGCTGACAGCAATAAAAAGGAAAATATTTTTTAGAAAAAAGGTAAAAGAAAAATTTGTAGTTTGTAAGAGTAGTTCAAATCTTTAATTTGCATGTAAAAATATAAATTACCTTTTGATTTATATCCGTTTTCTGTAACTTAGATTAAAAGAAATTTTTTCTAAATTGTCTGACTTTTGTCAAATTGGTCAAATATACACGATATTTTGATATGTTTATGCGGTTGTATGCGCCCAAAAATAAAACGGCATTGTAGCAGTTAGGGATAGTTTATCAGGTCACTCACAATATATCGAATATATTATAGCCTACCGAAAAAACAGCCAATATATTACAGATTTGTATCATCATAATCAGTATCATGATACGTCATAACCTTGTGTTATCATGATAACATCAAAAATACTGGACATATTAGAACAAAATTTCGGCAGTGGATTGATATTGCTAATATATTGAATGCGCTTGTTAATCAAGAAGCTCTACTAAGCGGCATTCTGAGAATTCAACACACATATACGTTATCGGTACAACAAAGCTGTCAACCTATTCTTCCGACATAATCGGAAGGACTTCTTTTGAAACATGAAAAATAATGAGTGCAAATCAGGTTTAAATATATTGTTTATAGATAAATTTCTAGTTTGTTTAGCTAATATACAAAATGTGCCCATTTTGTCAATATTTTAAAATAATAAAAATAGCTTACAATAGATTATCTGAATATTTTAACATGTTAGATTAACAAAAACAACTAAAAAAATAGCAAAAAGTTTACTAATTGGGTGTTTACAGATATATTATCATGTCCTTCACGATAGTTGATGAATTTATGTGCAATTTAGTCCTTTTAACAACAAAAAAGTTGACTTTTCTTGTAGTTATACCTATTATTTGTAGCTTGTTAATGCATTAAAGTGATTATTTTCTTTAATAATTTTAAATCCTGGTTATGTAAGGATTTTTTTTCTATTTTAATTATTAAAATTTACAAATATTGGATTAAAAATTTTCATTTTAATTAATAAATTAAACATTTAAACTTAACAATTTATAATTAAAATGTTGAAGTAGATACATTATTCGAGAAAACATATAAACTGCTATGTTATTTTAAATTTTTAAATATTATGCAATGTATTGCAAATTTTACAAATAGAATATGTCTTCTTCAAAACTTTAAATTATTTTATATGATTCAGAAATCTTTAAAAACACTTTACACATCAAGAAAATCACTCGCTCTCTATTTATACTCGACAGTATATGCTTATATAGAATAATGTATTTTTTGTTAGATTCTTTAAATCTTGACACATTTTAGAAAGGGATATTTAATGGATGCTTAGAGATGTGAGAAAAGCGATTTTAGAAGTTATTTTTTTAATAAAAGTTTCTCCTTTTATCCATTCCTTCTTTGGTTACAGAATGGGTTTTTTCATAGAGAAGTGAAAATTCAGATTTATATGACTAAAATCAAATGAAAAAGAAATTTTAAACGCGACTAAGTGGAATTTTAACATTTTTATGGCTGTATGGTCTTCAGGGCAGTAGTTTTCGCGTTTCTTTTATCACAAATTGTTTAATGGAAATATTTTAGATATTTTGGTAATGTTCCTTGAAAAATTTATTTATATTTGTTTGTTTATTTTGTTAAATGACAATTGTTAGTTCACTATTGCTAGTAAATATAAAACTATTCTTTAGATAATTTAATTGAAATAAATGCGTTATTTAATTTGTAATAAAAAATGCTTTTAATTATTTTATATTAAATCTTGTGGCATGTTTAACATAGTGGTTTGTGAACTGTGTCCAACAAAAAGCGATTAATAAAGGTAAAAAAAAATTAAAGGAAAAATTCTTTTTTATGTGTAATTATTGTAATTATTTATATATTTTTCCTAATGAGGTACACATATAAATAAAGTCAAAAGTTGACGAAACTAATGGACATGAAGTGAAAAATAAAAAGTATATTTGCTTAGTCGTTTATAAAATATATTACGTATACTTGTTAAATATTTATCTATATTTGATTTATGTGTAACAATACAGGTTAGATAAATGCAATAAATATTTGAATGGTGTCCATCCATGGAAATGCAAGATATTTCCAATTTTTAAGTTTTATATAAGTTATAATAAAAATTGAAACTATTTAGCAACCGGTACATTAATCTAAAATTTTTTCTGAATCACAAAATATGGGAAATTACTTATGGAAATTTATAAATTAGAGAAATATAATATTATAAATTATACAAAATGATAGCTCGCTATCCAGTATAGGGAAATGAAATATCGGGAAAAATGTTGCACATTACAATCAATTTAATGTCCACGTTCCCTTCAGTTTTTCAGTTTATCTTGGCTTCAGTGCGCGATGTTCGACATGAGACTATGGGGATTTTTTTAAGTACCCATTTAAAACGATATTTTACGTAGCCATTAAAGCTTTGGAAAAACATCACCACACTCAGAAAAAGGAATTGATTAAAACAACAAAACCCTTTACATTTTGGTTGTTTTAGTCAAATTTTTAGTTCAAGTAAAAAAAATTGGTTTTGTTGCTTGGACAAAAAAATATTGTTAACACTCGTACAAAATTTTAACAAAATTTCACCAATTTTACTTGAACTAACAAAATTTGTTTCTTTTAATTTTACAATATTTTTGTAATTCCAGCAAAATTTTGTTATTTTTGAAAAATTTAAATTCTTGTGTAGTAGCCATATCTCTCTTACGTAACTTGATTTATTTGACTTATATAGCTATATAATTACATGATTAACATAATTTTGGGGTAATTAAAACTTTTTTTTCACTGGGACGGACAAAGGTAGTTTTAAAAATCCCCCTGTCCCATTTATTACCGTCTTCTATCTTTGCAAGAAGAAAGAATTGGATTCATGAAAATTTTCGATTTCCGGTTGTCCTGAACGCGATTTCGGTGTTTTTATCTCAAGAACTAATGCACGGAATTTAATAAAACCTTTTATTCAGTTACTTTCTGATATAAATTGTTGCTGATTACTTCTTACTTTAAATCGCGCAACAGGTGGCGCTGCTATGTTGCATTTTTCGTGATTTCTGCAATAGCTCTATCTCATTTTCAGCAGTCAAATACGCCTGTAATCTTTGAATAATAACAAGGAAATTTTTCTGTGTATAAAAGAGGATACGTACTGGAAAATTTCGTTCCTATCTAAGGACTGGGTAATAGAGAAAGATAAAGAATAATAATAATAAAAAAAAAAAAACATGATAAATCATATTTTTCGTTTTTAATTTATATTATCTTTATTTTATCTTTATGTTATTTTTATTTATATAACCTTTATTTAAAACAAAAAGAAAATGGAAAAGTTAAGAATATTAAACTGCCATTGTAACTGATATTTCTCACTGTAAGCAAAAACATTTACATAAACTCATGGTTTGCAGCCATTTTCTGTGTATAAAAGAGGATACGTACTGGGAAATTTCGTTCCTATCTAAGGACTGGGTAATAGAGAGAGATAAAGAATAATAATAAAAAAAAAAAAAAAAAAAAACAAGAGAAATGAGAAATGCAATTTTTCGTTTTTAATTTATATTATCTTTATTTTATTTTAATTTATATCATCTTTATTTAAAACAAAAAGAAAATGGAAAAGTTAAGAATATTAAACTGAGATTGTAACTGATATTTCTCACTGTAAGCAAAAAACATTTACATAAACTCATGGTTTGCAGCCATTTTCTGTGTATAAAAGAGGATACGTATTGGGCAATTTCGTTCCTATCTAAGGACTGGGTAATAGAGAAAGATAAAGAATAAAAAAAACACATGAGAAATGCAATTTTTCGTTTTTAATTTATATTATCTTTATTTTATCTTTATTTTATTTTTATTTATATAATCTTTATTTAAAAGAAAAAGAAAATGGAAAAGTTAAGAATATTAAACTGCCATTGTAACTGATATTTCTCACTGTAAGCAAAAACATTTACATAAACTCATGCTTTGCAGCCATTTTCTGTGTATAAAAGAGGATACGTACTGGGCAATTTCGTTCCTATCTAAGGACTGGGTAATAGAGAAATATAAAGAATAATAATAATAATAATTATAAAAAACACATGAGAAATGCAATTTTTCGTTTTTAATTTATATTATCTTTATTTTATTTTTTATATAATCTTTATTTAAAACAAAAAGAAAATGGAAAAGTTAAGAATATTAAACTGCCATTGTAACTGATATTTCTCACTGTAAGCAAAAAGATTTACATAAACTCATGGTTTGCAGCCGTTTTCTGTGTATAAAAGAGGATACGTACTGGGCAATTTCTTTCCTATCTAAGGACTGGGTAATAGAGAAAGATAAAGAAAAAAAAAAACACATGAGAAATACAATTTTTCGCTTTTAATTTATATTATCTTTATTTAAAACAAAAAGAAAATGGAAAAGTTAAGAATATTATACTGTCATTGTAACTTATATTGCTCACTGTAAGCAAAAACATTTACATAAACTCATGGTTTGCAGCCATTTTCTGTGTATAAAAGAGGATACGTACTGGGTAATATCGTTCTTATCTAAAAACTGAGTAATGTCGTTCTTATCAGTGATGGCTGTCACGCTGCTGTTCTTTTATGAAAAGAAACATAATGCTGCAGCTCCGCTTAGAGTGTTTCGCCAGTTTAACTATTTGCGCAAAGGACCATTTATTACACACTTTCTCAGGAGAGTGATCGCTTGATTTAACATAACTGGACATCTTGGAATTTCGTCATGGTCGAGGATAGAAACAGGTTCGTTCAGTTATCGTTGAAGTTGTTCACATACCTAGGTAATATAAGCGTTATTATTTTGATTTAACTGGACACTAAGTAACGCAAAGGTTCCAGTTAATATTGAACACAAGCAGAATGCTTTCATTCAGAGATATATAGAGTTAGCTGTTGGGAAACTGTTTTTTTTTTTCAAAACAATTTAGGTTCAGTGAAACTAACAAAGTGTACGAAAGAAAATTACTGAAATTTATCCCGTATTGAGGAAAACTTTCGCAAATTTTAATTTATAAATCATTAACATACCATGGCAATTAAATCTGTAATTGTAATCTTTAAACAATGTCTCTATTATAATTCGAATATATTACCTCACGCATCATTAAATAGGATTTTTATTCAGGATTCCAAATCTTGAAATGAGCCACACATCTAATTATATAACGCTATTTTTATGTTTTTCGCAATAAAAGCTTTTCAATGTGAAGCTATTGCTGCCTTAAATTTCTCAAAGAAATATCTTTCAATAAAATTAATCAAACAGACCTTTTGAAACATTAATGCAAAAGAAGTGCATTTGAAAAATTTCAAAACAGATTGGATGCCTTTATAATATATTTGTATAATTTTGTACACATTGCGATTATAAATATTGGAGTTTTTCTCAGGGCTTGTTTAACTTCAATAACAGAAATTTTATACTGTAATTAAAATAGGGTAACGTTTATAAGTCAAAATGAAAGAAAACAAATTTATACGATTTTCAAGAGATTGAAAAAAAACAAGATTTGAAATAAAAGGAATGTTATTTCCAAAAGCAAAATCACGAAAATAATCTTTTACCGTTAGCCAGAGACATTGTTTGGAAAACTTTATATTCTAGGATATTTTATTATTAAAAGGAAAGGTTTCAGAAAATGATAAATCAATTGCAAACTATAGTTCAATTTGATGAGGGGCATAAAATATTTCAAGAAAATTTCATTTAGTTTAACAAAATGTAAATATGATAGGCGAAATATATTATGTATGAGATTCAAAGTGAATAAAAAATGTCTTGTTGTATAATCCTTATTGCTATATTATGAACTAAACTAAACTAAACTATACTGTGCTAAAATATATTAAAGGATCTTGGCCTAAAGTATATCAACTCAGGTTTACTAGACAATGTGCCCTAAAGTGCTGTACAGCAAATGTCACAGTCAGGTTTTTCACACAACACCAAATGCTCACTGTGTAATTCATAAGTGACCTTTGTACTCATTTTATCGAAACCGGATGAATGAAAGGCTGAATGCTGGTGATTTACCGACAGATCCTACTAAAGGCCAGTTACACCTGTCAATTAAAAGTTTATCATCATACATAAAGAAAATCAGGTGTGGGGTGCACCTTTACCATCACTCATTAATTATCTATAGGGGCTTCAGATTGCAGAAGACTCCGTGATCGTTGCCTAATTAGATACTAGAGAATTATTTATCTAAAGAAAAATTAATTGTTGCGTTGTGTGTAGAGTATCTAATATATGGCAGTTTGGTTTTGGGAATGGAGTGTATAGAGTTCCATAAGACACTTACCAAAATAACCCTACAGATAATTTTAAGTAAAAAAAAACTTTCTAAGATTAAAGTTAAGAAAATTCTAGAAAAATATTTAGGTTTTTAAAATTAATTATGCAAACACTAAATTAAGACCACATTTTTTCAATCTACAAAAACAATTACTTTATTTACATTAAAAAAATAGACATATAAAATAAACATAGTAAGGATATATAAATCAATCCTTTTTTTTCTTTACAATTTACTTTAAACATTAAACATTCTTTATTACTATATGATCAAGTTCTCCTGCTGAACACAAATTACAATTAAATTCGAGCGGTACAAACACAATTGGGTTGGTAATTATATAGGAAAACATCATACCTGAGTCGTTAAAAGACAGACTCAACTCCAGTTATTATGGGATTCACTGGTTCCAGGTCGGACACTGATGAAGACTAGTGTAAGTGCATACCCTCATCGACAAGCCCGGTAGCATATTTTTTATAGGAATTAGATGCCGCACACTTTCACATTATTTTCCAACTTTAGCACTTATACACTCTCTTTTACTAATTATTTTCGACTGCACTCATTCACATTTTTTATCGACTGTCTTTTTCTCCAAGTTCTGGCTTTTTACCAGTCGGTGGTGGCACCTCCCACTCTACTTGATTTTTTTACGGCCTTGTGCCTAAATGGCCCAGTGTGTCAATAACCACACCTACCTTCGCTGCTCATAGGAGAACTGTCCAGCCAATGACCACAAACTATCTGGCCCCCTTAAATTAACCAGGCACCTATGTGTCTACCCTGAGTTCTCTAGCTTCGAACTCAATGTACAACACACGAAGCGTGACTGCCAGCCCTCATAAATTTACAGTCATAAAAACTTCACAACATGGTTCCAGTGCACTTTCTTTCGCCAGACAGCGCTCATAAAAATGTCCGTCACTTTTTTAGCTAAATTTATACCAACAATTGTACCGCTCTGATGTCTAAATAATTTAATATATAAATGCAAGGAGAACTATTTACTTGTACTAATTATAGAATTTAAAAAAGAAGAACACTCAATATTTACATCTACATTTCTAAGTGTGTAACACAAAAAAAGGTGGTGAATACTTTCCGCCACTGAATGAACCTTGTCCTACTCTGAAGTCAAACTCTAGACATGTAGCATGGAAGCGCGGCGAGCTGGCAGCAAATCTACATAACTAAGCTTCAGGAAAACATAAATTACATGCTGAATATAATTCAGTTTGATTACTAGCATGGAGTGTTTCAAAAGAATTAAATACAATTTCCTTTTTGGCATACCTTAGATATTGTATCAGTTTCAATTTTTTATATAAAAAGGTTATATTGTATAATCTCTATTGCTATATTATTAAAAATATATTTGGTACTTCTCTATTATCCCGTCGGCCACTTTTCATAACAAAAATTATCGCCAAACTGTAAGATTAAACGCTAAAAATGCAGTGCCATTTACTTGATGTCAGAAGCATTTTACGTGTTTGTTATGTCATCAAGTGGTTTTTAATTCGACATTTGCTTGTATTTTTCATTATGTTTTACTGATTTATTAGTTATTTCATTAATTAAAATAACAATTGTTTCCTTAAATTCTTACATTTTATTTATTTATTTCTTTTGATATTCCATTGGCAACGTTCTCCAGTTTATTTGGCGTCACAGTTTGGCGATAGTTTTTTGTTATGAAAAGTGGTCGACGGGATAATAGAGGAGTACCATATATTTTAATATGCAAGTAGTTGCATTCATCGAGGTTCTGTTTCAAATAAGAACAGAGCAGAAAATAATTAGTTAATTAAAAATTATATGTGTTCATACTTGGATTATTCTATGTATATCATAAAGGGAAATGCAAGTACACGGGAAAGGAGCACTGTTAGAATTTTTTGAAGACGCATAGCATGAAAACTTTTATTGATAAATATATTAAAATTTGTAATTTTAGGATGATTTTCCTAGTATCTCATGTTTAAGGATCATTGAGAAATTATCTGTAGCACCATTATGTTAGTTTGGTGTTGCACCATTGTTTTTGTTTAGCTTAGCTATCTAGATTTGCTGCCAGCTCGTCGCGCTGCCATGCTACATGTCTAGAGTTCGACTTCAGAGTAGGCCAAGGTTCATTCAGCTTTTTATCCACCCGGTTACGATAAAATTAGTGAAATTTTAAGTACTTATGAATCACTTATGAATTAAACACTGAACATTTGGCGTTGTGTGAACAACCTGACTGTGACATTTGTAATACCGCACCTTAGGGAATTATGAAGAAAACTTGATCTATATTCCATTTACCTCCAAATGCATCTCTAACACTGAAAACTAGATTAATCCAGAATTGAATGGGGTTGCACTGTAAAAAAAAATGGGTCGATCTGCTAAAAAAATGTTAGTTTTTTTCATTGATTTTTGCAATTACTAATTTTTTTTTTGTATTCTTACTCAGTTACAAGTAAATCTGTAAGAATTACTAGAAAACACCTAGCAAGATTACTAGAAAACAGCTATCAACGATTCTGGTTTTTAGTACTGGTTACTAAAAAATCTGTGGAATACGAATATACTAAAAAATTTTTAGAAACCTCAGGATTTTTTTTACAGTGTGGATGAATTCGTCAGGTTTAAAAACCTTTTAGGGTTCTCTTTTGTTTTAGCTATGAACATTAACCGTAATTAAATTAAAAATATACACTATAATTTAACGTATGTGAAATCATCACGAAATGTGGATTTTAAGATAAAATTATCTTTAATAAATTTAAATTCTATTAAACTCATACTTATCATTACTAATTCAATTATCACCTACACAGCTGAATGCTTTCGGAATTGACAAGCACTGTTAGGCTGTCTTGACAAACGTACGCAATTATATTTCTAGAGGGGTGGAGGTACCAAATAAAATCACACTGGTAAACTTGAAAATTTTATTTTAAATACATTTGAGTCAGTTACAATTACATCGGTTTGATAGAAATTTCTCGTCCACATAAAACCACTTACACATTAACTCTAAAAAACATTCACACATGCTAATTATCTGCATTTTGTGAATACCCATTCACAATACGAATGTAACGCTATGCTGTATGTATTGATTTTAACTGAAAGTTTTAAAGCTAAAAAACATTTTTATTATTAATGAAATATTCGCAAATATTTTTAATTTCTAACACAAATAACGAAGATAAATAAAAAGGTATAAAATAATTGAAAATATTTTTTTTTAAATTTTTTAATACAACTTTTACAGAAGTTTTTAACGATAGTAAATTTGCATAACTTTTTTAACGATAGTACTATCTTTTAACATTGTAGTATTTGGAAATATGTCATTTTGAAATGAATGTGATTATACAAATATGCTTTAAAATTTCAATACCGGAATATTTTTAAAATGCACTTTGTCTCTATAATAAGAAGGTTAATTGAAATTGCAGTTTATTTTAATCGGCAGGACACTAACACTTCCATCACACGTTTTCTAGGGATTTCAATTCTTATTTTAAATATTTAAGCTAGGTGGGAGATGCAATCAATATAGTCAAACAAAATTGCTTCCTTTGAAGTAATGAGAATAGTTAATTGTAATAATAAATAACAAACATCTATCATTATAATTCCAAATTTATTTTACAAAAGTGACTGGAAGCAAATATTATAGTAATATTTTTTACACTGTGCAATATGCATTAAATTTTTCTTAAATTATGTTTGAAATTAATAGGAAAAACAATAAATGATCAAAATCGATGCAAGAATTAAATGTAATATTGTTTTCAAAATCAATTTAAGACCAAACAAAGTACTTTGAAAATTAAAAATTTATATACTAAAACCTTCTGTGCAATGTTCGAATTGTTCGTGAACAATATATTTATATATTTTTTCATCGGTATATAACGTATAATCAAAGAAATAATAAATAGTCTTTGATTAATATGAATACAAACTTTATATACAACTCATATCGATCTCTAAAGGGGATAAGGGGGTCTAAATTCTCAAAAAATGAATATATATTATTTTTTTTTCTAAAACAATACTGAAAAGTTAAATAAATTAAATAAAGCAAACAGCGTACTTCTAAGACAATAATATCAGCAAATATGAATATACTTATATAATATATTCTTGTGTTGTACTACGGGTACTGCGCCGCCGTAAACAAAGTAAAGCTCTTTAAGTCAATTTATCTCAGAATAGATTTTCTCATAATTTGTCATGTTTAAAAAGATTTATCCAAAGTTCCTTGCAATATGTATGTATAATATTTTTATGTTATGTGTTTAATACATTGCCTTCAGAATTTTTTATTTCATGTGAAATTTTCGAAAATACAGGTGGTTATAATTTAAGTATCTCTATTTGGAACTGTCTGTAGCTTGAAGGAATAACCCGAATGAAACCAAATTCTGTACACTTACTATTCGAAAAAGGGGGAGAAGAATTGGAACAATAAAAAAAATACTTGCAATAATCGCGGACAAATGGAGTTTTTGAATGTGAAATGTAATGTGTGTAATACAAGACCAAGGAATTAAGGCGTTAAACCGGATGGCATACCTAATTTAATGGAAAATTTCAAAGGGATGTGGTTACGCTTTCGCATGGTGGTGCCGATCACGTTCAGGTTCCACATGGCCATTGTGCCGGAGGACACAAACCATACAATCCACGCGGTGCACGATATATGCTCAACAGCGAAATGTAAAGCATCAGGAGTGATGTTTTGCACATGTTGTGATATACGATCTTTAAGTCACTGAAATTTGAACACCTCCAAGGTACACAATAGATTTTAAGGCACTGTAGCGCCATCTCTTGGGGATTATTTTAACTATTGTTTTGTTTTTCCTTTCTCCTTCCCCCTTCTAGAATGTACCGATTTTGGTTTCATTGGTGTTATTCCTCCAAGCTACAGACAGCTCCAAATAGAGATACTTAATATTATAAATACCCGGTACATACCTCGAAGTAAAAATCACTCTCAAAAAGCCTCTTTTGTAACTTTTTAATTTATTCTAAATTTTGTAAGTAATATTTTTATAAATGCTGAAGATAAATGAACAACAAGCATAGTGCAAAAAGGAATCAAATCGGGCTAATGGATCTTAACTTACATCAAAAATTAAATTAATTTAAAACTTTTAATTTTAATTTAAAAAAAGCAATACTTTATTTTTTCTGAAAGTGAACTTTATAGACAGACACTTTTTAGAAAAAGAAAATCAATAAAAGATACCATAAATAAAGAAAAATTTGGTTTGACCCCCGGTCAAAACAGAGAGAATAAAACATTAAATAATTGTAAATTTGCCTAAATGGTCATAAATTTGCACCACGATCTATTTGGAAGATAAATAACTATATCTAATATATACCCAGTAGCAACATTTCTTGTCGACGTACTATCACCTTGAACGCGTACTTTACCTGACAAAAACAGCTATTAAGATAATGTTTTAATTGGGGTAATAGAAAAATAAAAATAAAAAATACATAAATTTCCAGAAAAAAAATGTAAGCGGGGAAAAAAAAAAGTTGCCTACTAAATAAGTCTTGTGTAAGCTTTTATAATGAGTGAGCATTTGATTTTTATCTAAATTATCAAAAACCGTGGTATTTAATGTCCGTAAGCCATTATTCTCGTGTTAAAACAGAACTAGGTGTACATGGACAAAGAAGTTTTAATTACTGTTGAAAGTGTTGTCTGAACAGTATATGAAATTTAATAATTTAAATGTTTTTATATTTTTAAAGTTATAATAAGAAAAATTATAAATATTTTTAAAACAGCATTTTGCGTATTTTATTGGCTATATATGAAACCGATGAATCGATTGTCGTTGTCATACAGTGCGTAGTGTAGTAACTAATCAAGTCTGTAAAACGCAGCAGTACAAAAGTAGCAAGTAAAATCTCGTAGACTGATAAATTGCACAACCACGCTGTAAAACAAAATACTTAAATTCGGAAAATATAATAATACCACAAACAAAAATATACAACCACATAGAAATTTTGAAAATAATTCTATATCTTTAGAAACAATAGAAACCAAAATATATCCAAAACTTAAAGCAGCATTTATAAAAACAATGTTACTTTTACTGCCACTGATTTTTGGAAATGTTTTCGAGTAGTTTATATCAGGAACGTGCAATATAGGCTTTTTGGATCCTATTAATTCTCAACTGAATGTTTTCATGTTGAACAAACATGTTTTAGAGACAAACATGAAATATTAACAGCATTTCCATTAACGTTAAAATTCATAATATTTTGTTACTCTTGCATGTATAAACACAATTACGTAGATGGAAATTAAGAAGATGTAATTAAGAAGAAATATAATATTAGAAAAAAACGATATTCTGGTTTGAGAAAATTTATTAGTGTAGCATAAAAACTACTCAAAAAGGTTTTCCCAAATTAATGCCAAAAAAGGAAAAAAAAAACTGTGTTTTTATAAATGATTTTTTAAATTTCGAAAATAAAGTGGTTTCGTTGATTTCTAGAGATAAAGAATGCTTTTCAGAATTATGGGTAACTCTGGAGAATTTATTGATTATTTCCGTCATGATAATATAATGTTGTTGTAGATTAAGAAATATTTGTATTTTTATATAGTGTACGATCTGTTTAAGACTGCTTCAGTTCAACGCAAATTATGCTTCTGTTTGTACATTTGTACATGAGTTATTTAAAGAAGTGTTCCCGTTCTCTGGAAGGTGTAGTCCATATTTAAGTTTAAATTCCATTTGAAATTTGTGTGAAATACAATTGAAATAATGCTTATAATTAAAAAAAAAAATTACAGTCCTTTTATGCGTGTTTAATTCGCTGTTTTCCGAATTATTACACCATAAAAGTAGGACGTTTGTATACACAGAAATTTTATTGAAACTGTAGTCCTAAAACACGCGTAACGACTGTTGGTATTTTGTTTTTGACATTTTAAGCATAAAGAAAATAAAACTCATACTATGAGAGTCAAAATAATGAACTATCTTGGAGACGCCATGTTTTGTTTGGCATATAATTTATTTAGGTACACATTAAAATTTTTTACCAGCGGGAAAAGCCAAGCTGAGCTTGATTAAAAAGAGCATGACCTGTAGTGATACCAAAATAACCCACTAATCGCATTTTATTGAACATATGACCTTGTCCAATGGGTACCCCAAAATTTTAGGATACAAAATTTAGTCAAAATTGTTAGAACCGTTGTTTAGATAAAATTAGCTTGACCCCGTAGAGACCCCAAAATGGACTTCTAATCGAATTGTCTGGAATATGTGACCTAACTGAAAGGTCTTCTCGTACCCGTACACAGTACGCACCCAAAGAAAAGTTTTGTTGAATCAACAAAAATTTGTTTGGACCAACAAAACTTTCCGTTTAAATATGGGTCAATGGAAATTTTGTTTGAATCAACAAGAAAAATATTGTTGATTTTTTTTGCAGTTCGAACAAAAAATTTTGTATCATCAATAAAAATATGTTTTGTTAATTCAAGTAAAAATGGTTCAATTTTACTTGATTTAACAAAATCTTTTGTTGAAAGTTTTCTCAAAATAAATATAATTATCTGTTAATTTAAGAGTTCTTTTCAGTTTCGGCAACAAAACTTTTGTTTAAAGAACAATTGTTTTGTGTAATTCTAAGATATTTCTTTGTTTTAACAACAATTGTTTTGTGTAATTTTAAGATATTTCTTTGTTTTAACAACAATTGTTTTGTGTAATTTTAAGAATTTTCTTTGTTTAAACAACATTTTTTTTTGTTACAGAAACAATTATAATATTTACTTTAAAATTATTTTTTGTATTAGAACTAATCTAAACTTAACTATTTTTTAATTCATTTTCAGCAGGGCATTACGCCTCTAATAAATAATAAACAGATGAATTTTTATCCCGCTTTTTTTCAAACGTAAACCGACAAATTGAACAATTTCCAAGCCGTGACTCGATCCCAGGTCCTCTGAACAGCGTGCTGAGTCTCTACCACTGAACTACAAGGAGCGATATCCAAATTCGAAATCTATAACTCTTATATATGTCGGACCGGCTGCAACCGCAGCACAAAATGGAAGTGTCATCATGAGCACAGGTCCCTTTTAAGACATAAAAGTAGGGGGAGCCCGACTTTACTTTCGGGCCCGTCTCTAAAAATTGCTTTGTTATTTACTAAATCCATTTTTGGTATGCTGCAACAATTTGTAATTTTACCATCAAAATTTTGAGTAAACAACAATTTAGAAAGAGCGAGCTTCTTAGATAAAAATTTCGTAAGAAAAAAATGCATTTTTTACCCTCATTGATTTTTTTTTTTTTTTTTTTTTTTTTTTTTTGTAAAAAGTTATTTTGTAAAATAAATTTTGGGGTACATTTGTATGTCTTTGGGTAAGCACGGGCTTCCAGGGCCTATTCCGTAAACAGGCCCTGCCCTGCATGAGCATGCAAATTTCCGCGGCAAACATGAGACGAAAATACAAAGCCCAGCATATGGCAAAATGAAGTTAATTTTTAATTCATTTTCAGCAGTGAATTACGCCTGTAAAAAGCAGGCTAAATATTCACTGGTTATTATTTTTCAAGGATTACAGGCGTAATTCACTGCAGAAAATTAATTAAAAATTAACTGCGTTGCCGTATGCTGGTGCCTCATAGCGTTATTCTGAGGACCCGGGTACGATTCCCGGCTTGAGCCATTTTTCACTCTGTCGGTTTACGCTTGAAAAAAGCAGGATAAAAATTCACTGGTTATTATTTACGAATTACAGGCGTAAATCACTGCTCAAAATGAATTAAAAATTAATCCGCGCATTAGTTCTTGAGATTTATTTATAGTGAAAATCATGAAAAAGTAGCATAGCAGCGCCACCTGTTGGTCTATTTACACCAAAGCGTAATCAGCTTCTATTTATGTCAAGGTCTAACTCAATGTGTAGTTTGATGTAAATCAGTGCATTAGTTCTTGAGAAAACGCAAATCTATTGCAGAAATCGCGAAAATTGCAACATAGCAGCGCCACCTGTTGCGCTATTTACGTCAAAAACTAATCAGCACCAATTTATATCAGGAAGTAACTGAATATGAAGTTTTATTAAATTCGTGCATTAATTCTTGAAATAGAGCGCTCACAAAATTTTTGTCACATACAGACAGACAGAGTCATAGACAGTCATTTTGTAAAAACAGTCAAATTGTGGTCAGGACCTTCTAAAATCCGTCGAAAACCAGAAGTTGAAAAATTTCATCACTCCAATACTTTCTTCTTGTAAAGATAGAAGAAAGTAATAAATGGGATAGGGTTTTTTTTAAAACTACCTTGGTCCGTGCCAATTAAAATAGTTTTAATTATCCAAAAATTATGTTAATCCTTTAATTATATAGCTATATAAGTCAAATAAACCAAGTTACGTGAGAGGGTTATGGCTACTACACAACAATTTAAATTTTGTATAAATTACAAATTTAAATTACAAAATTGTGGTAAAATTAAAAAAAAAAACAGATTTTGTTAACTAAAGCAAAATTGATGAATTTTGTTAAAATTTTGTAGGAGTGTTAACAATATTTTTTTGTCAATGCAACAAAACCAACTTTTTACTTCAACTAAAAATTTTGCTTGAAACAACAAAATGTACTCAACAAAACATGTTTTGTTGTTTTAATCAATTCCTTTGTCTGGGTGCGATAAAAAAAAATAGTAAAATCGTTAGATTCAAAATTTGCATACACAGACACGCAACTTTTGCTCGTATTATAATATATGGTAAACATAATTTAAAATTATTTTTCTCTCAGCTTAAAATTGTGATATTAAAAATCCCCCCCCCCCCCAATTACAGTAACACCGTATATGTTGCATGTATTTCATACTTTATTAAAACGTGACCCAAGAAAATTTAAGCCATATTCATTTTTTTTCTATTTGTCAGAGTAAAATTAGTTACACCTGAGAATAGAATTGGTTTTAAATTTCTATTTTTCAAAGATGTGAACAGTTAACTGTATTTTGTGATTTCAAAAGTAAACACGCATAACGATGATTGAGAATCAAATCTTACGTATTGTCGATTTTTTATATATATTTCATAATTTAGTAACATTTTTATAGAAATTACATGAAAAACTTGAAAAAAATTAATACCAGTTTTATTGGTAATTCTTCAATACTATATAGGATTCATTGGTCAGCTTATAACTTTTGTTTATCCTAGTTTTTCATTTTTTTAATCATGTTATAGTTCTTATTTTTTTCTACGAATGATCTGTAGAGAAAGCACGCGAGAATGGACTTTCATATACCTTTTTGGAACGAATTTATATCTGCCAACGACAAAACTTTCTCTAATTTCATTATTTAATAAAAGATACTGTTTGCTATACAATTAATTTGTGTAATAAACTTATAGAAATAATCTTTTGAAAAAAAAAAATCCTTATTTTTTTTTGTTTCATTGACAAATGCACCCTCTAGGGTGCGGCGTTTTAGTGTTTTGCTGACTTAAATAGGATTAAAGGGAGCAAGTAGATATATATATATAAATATATTAATTTTTCATTAGATGATAAAAAATCCAAATGTGAAAATAAAATATTTTGCATGCATGTGGGATATGAAAATTAGAAGATTAAGCAATTCCATATAAATATATATATATTTAACTATTTCTAAAACAGTTTAGTAAATTCTTGTTGTTCTTTATTGTTGTTATTTTAAATATCTTAGCATGCAAAAAAATTGTAGAATTTACATTTTGAAATTTCCATACTTCATGCCATTACATCAGCATATCTGCATTGGGAAACAAGAATTCCCGTTTTTCAGTAAGTGTAAACATAGCTAATAAATATAACTATTTCCGAATTGTAGTACTCACTTTATTTAATATCAGAATTATACAGTAGAAACTCGATCGATCGTTTCTCAAGGGACCATTCGTTTCAAACGATAGTTACGGGAAAACGATTTATGCGGGTCAACATAAAATATTTTCGTGTGTTTTGCTGTCAGTAATGTATACGGCATAAATAAATTTATTGCACTGAAATATAGAAAATCTGAGGGAGGAAAATACTTACTACAAAAAAACTACGACGCAGAATAAAGAGGAATAGATCTATTTATTTACTGGAAATATTGGGAAATTTTAGCTTGTACACAAATGTTTTCTTCTTAACCCAAACAATAAATTTTCGACATTAGTGACATTTTTCTGCTGTCTTTCATATAATACATGTAGATAAAGAAAATTTCTCATTGTATCAAATACTTTAAGCACTTCAACAAACGTTGGAATTGGTTCTGTATTGACATTTTCGTCTTCATCGGTATCATCATCTATTTTTTTAATTCCCTGCGATTATTTCTTAAACAGAAATCAAGCCACATGTCGCAACTTCTTCATCAATTGATGCATAATCGTCAAAGGTGATGTTCGAGACATTTGCCCTAAACTGTGATAAATAGACTGTGATAAATAATTTTCCTCTTCATCGTTAGCATCAGCAGTTACATTTTCAAGTTCTGTGACATCCCATTTAGCCTTATTAAAAGAGTTTATTATAGGTTCTTGGGTTACTCTCTCACAGACAGAGACAACGAAATAAATGGCTTGTTAAACATCAATTTTGATGCTATTGAATTTTCCTTCATCCAGCATATCTAGAGCTTTTCTAACTAAATTCTTTCTGTAATGGCGCTTGAAACTGTGAATAATGCCCAAATCCAGGGGTTGAACCCTACTAGTACAATTAGGGAGATAAAAATGAAATGTCACACTTTTTAATGAAGATATATCCGGAGGGTGCGCTGAACAATTTGTCAATGAATAAAACTACTGTTCTTTTTTCTTTTACAACTGACTTGTCAAAATCATTCAGAAAATCAGAGAAAGTTTCATTTGTCATCCATGCTCTTGAATTAGCACGGTACGACACATGTAAATTTTTGATGTTTTTGGAACACCTTGGCTTTTCTGACTTTCCGATTACAATCGGCATTCTTTTATCGCTTCCATCACCATTTGTGAACAATAAAACAGTCAGTCTTCCTTTAGAACTTTTGCCTCCATGACAAGAATCTCCTTTTAGTGCCAGAGTACGGTCCGGCAAACATCTATAAAAAAGACCCGTTTCATCCGCATTGTAAATGTCACGAGAGTCATATCGTTCAATTAAGCCGGTAATTTGGAAAACCAATCTTCAACCACTCTGTCACCAACAGCTGCGCTTTGACCACACATTTTTTTAAATTTTAATCTATGTCGCTCTTTAAAGCGTGAAATTCATTCAGTTGAGGCTGTGAAATTTTCAATATCTTTCAAAGCAGCGATTTCTAGGGCTTTTTCCCGCTGAATTGTTCCATCTATAGGAATTTGTGATCCTCGAGTTTGACGATACCAGTCGTAAAAAACAGTTTCTAAATCTTTGTATATTGATTCTCGACCAGTTTTTCGTTTTTTCGCAGAAATACCGTACTTATCAAACTGCTTTCTAATTTCGGCTTTTTTTTTTAATTATAGAATTCAATGTTGAAGGTGTTAAATTCAAACGTTTAGCAATTTGCACTCTTTTTTCAAACGGATGTTTTTCTACTTCTTCAATGATACGAATTACTTCCTCTAAAGTACGAATTTGTTAAGCCATGTTAGTCACAAACAAGTGAAAAATAATGAAAACAAGAGACACACAACAAAAAACTGAAGTGAGAGCCTAACGTAAAGTTACAATGTCTTAACATCTGAAAACTATGGCCTTTGCAGCTAATCCCCGCCCTCTCTGTCAATCATTCACTCTTTCAACATTATTCAAAAAACACACGAAGGATCTACTGCCCTCTTTAATTTCATTGGTTGAAAGGCCTTCATCCTCCCCTCCCTCTCTCGCTCTGAAGGTGATTACTTTAATAAATAAAGATATCCGACGCCACGTCGTTAACTAAAACTAAGTTCTTATTCTACTTTTTATAAAGACAATTCACTGCTCATCATTTTACATTTTTTTTCTATTGCAACTTTTTTTTCATTCCACCTGTACACTGGAATGTTGCCACTTACAGAATGGGGCGTTTAGGGCCCGTTTGGGGATTGCATTTAAAGATCACCACACTCTCATGGAATCGCTCTCGGTTTATCAATACGCACGTGCATCCAAGGTCACAATTAGAAAAACTTTTTTTTTTCTTAAACATGAATACAATGGGATAAATTCTCCATTTTTTTCGAAGATCGATAAAATTTTTAACAATAGATGCGGGAATCTGCATGTTTCAAAAACAACCTAAGCGGGTATAATTAACATTATTTAAATAGCATTCGTGACGGGACCTTTAAAACTAGACGATACATACGGGATAACGAAAGATGCGGGAACGATGGATCGAGGTTCTACTGTACTATGAAGTGATGTATCGATTACGATTCGGAAATAGTGATTTTCGAATTTAAGGATCCGTGTGCATCATGCTAAATGCCCGATGCATATGTGCTAGTATACTGCATATTTTAAACCTGATATAAATTTTATTTTTTTAAACAATGGCATATTTAGGCATGTAAATGTTGAAAACATAAGAAAAAGTCATGACCAGAAAAACAACTGATTTTCGTCGTTTCTTTAGAATGATAAACAATGACATTCAAGTGTTTCTTCATTCACTGTTGTTTTCGTTTTAAATTGATGGTATTACACCTTTCTGCCTTAACATAACACATTATATCCATTGAAAGTGACATTGAGAGAAGACAAACACTTGAGTTTTATTGCACCTCAACTTGGAAAAGTGCTATTTCTCCAATAAAAGAATTCTACTTATTTCTCTTTTTATCGATCGTTTTTTTGGACTAAATTTCATATATATTCTCGCAAAATAAACGGTAATTTTCAAATATGAAACTTTTCATGAATTTTCGATAGGCTCTAACAAATTAACGAAAATCTATTTCATTCAAATTTCTTTGAAAATAAATTAAATTGATATTTTTCAGGATTCATAATTATTAAAATAAGAATGTTAATGTGTTTCATTTCAATGTCTTTGAAATTGTTTGGTTGAAGAAGAGAAACAATGATATTGGAATAATCATATTTTTTAACATTTAAAGTGAAATACAGAGAAAGAAACATTACAATTTTGCCTTTTTTTTCTGGACAGTCAGAGGGGTTAACAGCTATACATAAAAATGGAATTTTTTAAGGATTTAGTATTAGAAATGTCAGAATGTTATTTACTTTCATTTCTTAAGGTCTTTTAAAATGAATGATTGGAGAAAGAAAACTGGAAATGATAGTTACATTTTAATAAATTTGACATGACTATAAAATTAAAATAAAATTTGAGATCAACTTTTCTTTTCTAAATTCAAGATATACTGTTAACTTTAACAGGCAAACTATCGTTTCGCAACATTGGATAGAGGAGATGATGAAATTAATATTTTGAGAAAGAGAATTTAGGATAGGTGTACGAAATGAATATTTTTCAGGATTTATATTATGAAATTATAATTTTTTATTTGTTTCAATTGAAATGTATGTTATATTGAATATTTGGACAGGGGAAACAACGATAATTAAGTTTTATGCAATTTGAAATGTCTGTTTGAACTGTTTACTTAAAAAGCTTACAACCTTGAATCGAGGCAATAGTAAATATTATCCTATGACAAAGAGAGTCTAGGATAGGTATGCAAAATGGATATTTTTCAGGATTTAGTATTATGAAATTATCAATTTTAATTTGTTTCATTTGAAATGGCTGTTATGTTGAATAGTTGGAGAGATAAAACAACAATAATTAATTTTTATGAAATTTGAAATGTCTGTCTCAACTGTTTACCTAAGAAGCTGACAACCTTGAATCGAGGCAATAATGAATATTATCCTATGACAAATAGAGACTAGGGTAGGTATACAAAATGGATATTTTTCAGGATTTATTATTATGAAATTATCAATTTTAATTTGTTTCATTTGAAATGGCTGTTATATTTAATAGTTGGAGAGGGAAAACGATGATAGTTAATATTTTTTATGAAATTTGAAATGTCGGTTTCCAATGTTTCGGTAACAGAAGATTATAACATGGAATCAAGACATTAATGAATGTTATCCTATTACAAAGAGTATTTAGAATAAGGGAGCAAGAACATTGAATATCCTTTCACAAAACACAGAGAGAGATTAGTATAAAGAGAAAAAGATGATAAATATCGATGCATATGAATAACGAAAATATGAATAACTTTAATCTTACTATCTGTGACTATCATAGTTTTACTCTCTGACGCTTAAGTTTATTCAACCGTTTGTATGCATACTTTATTTTTATATAATAAAATGTTTTTGTCAAAATGAATAAGATAAAAGTTTTTAAATTCATACTTGTATCGCATTTAATGCTCAGTGTTTATCTTATTCTTATCTAAGCAAACATCTCCCCATTTAATATGAAATTTAAATCCCTTTGTGAATAAAATAAATAAATCGTGTTTCAAATTCTTCTTTTATTACTAAAACGTGGCATTTTTAATTTTTTATAAGTAAAAATGACGAATAATTTAACATAGTACAAAATTTGTACTTAAATAATTCATGCTATTCGGTACATATATTTATATTTTGATGTGTAACAATATTTAATTATTGTTTAATTAAGGTTTAATTATTGAAGCTTTTATACTCCTAAAATATCTGTCAAATGGAAGAAAAATAATAAACACACACACACACACACATATATATATATATATATATATATATATATATATATATATATATATATATATATTATTGGGATTATTGGGATTATTGGGACAAACTTTAAGGAGAGGTGTGGGACATCACAAAGTTTCAGATGATTTGCATAGCAAATCATGGTCGGAAACGTCATGGGAAAGTAGTATGACAGGTACAAGAAACGAAGAAACACAAGGCTGAGATCACCTGAAATAATTTATTGGTCAAAGATACCACATGTGCTGTGGTAGATGATATGTGAAAATGTCACAAAAGATGTTCAAAGTTTCCACCATTGATAGGGGTGCATGCATTACACCGTCGGACCATGGATTGGCGGACTCGCTCAAATACACCTGGATTTTATTGGATATCCGCAGGAGCACAGATGAGTCTTGCAACTATATCCATATCGGAATCCACAGACGTGTTTCGTACACAGCACTTTTCAGTACACCCCAAAGAAAGAAATCTATGCTGCTTAAATCAGGAGAGCGTGGACCATTCCATCGGTGACCAAACACCTGATTCAAATGTTCACGAACACATCTGCCTTAATAAGGAGATGCCCCAGCATGTTGAAACCACATATGGCGTCTCACATGTTTGGCATAGTGTCAAGTAAGCTTGGTAGCGCCTCTAACAAAAAAAAGAGATAATCTGCAGATGTTAGAGGTGCTGAGAGTAAGTTAGGTTTCCTCCAGTGCTCTCGTGAACAACACCACCTAACGGCGAACGAAGCCGTTTCCGACCATGGGTTGTTATGCAAATCTGAATCCTTGTGATGTCCCCTACCTCCCCTTAATGTTTATCCCAATAATCCTGGGACACCCTGTATATATAAATATATATGTATATATATTTTTTGTACATACATATATATGTACATATATTTTTTGTATATATATATATATATATATGTGTGTGTGTGTGTAATTTTTGTATATATATATATATATATATATATATGTTATTTTTGTATGTATATATATATATATATATGTTATTTTTGTATATATATATATATATATATATATATATATATATATATATATATATATATATATATATATATATATATATATATATATATATATATATATATATATATATATATATATATATGTATATATATATATATATATATGCATTTTAAAACTAATTGAATAAAGTATTTTTTGAGATTTTATAAAATGTGTAATTTATAGGAGCTTATCACGAAACCTTTAAAATTTATACAATGCAATATAAAAAAATAAACATATTTACATAAAAATAAAAGACAAATAATAATTACTAATTAATACATTATTAAGACATTTTCAAAAATTCCATTCATGTTAATATTTTCTATTATTACTTACTGGTTTCTACTGTAAGAATTATAATATAAATCATTTTGATGTTAGAATTTTGCATATAAACTTGTATGTAAACTTGAGCAAAAATTCCGATATTTTGATTTACAGTTCGATGTTGCAAGATTAACAAAGATTTCCTGTGACGTTTATTTATTTATCTATTCATTTTTGCTGACAGAAGTGTTTTTCCATATGTTTCAAACGTTTAAAGACATTTAGTTTTTTTATTATAAATGATGAAGATATTGTGACAAAACAAAAAAAAAATGTACGACAAATATACCTTAGCAAAATTATCAATGTACATTCTTTTTTTAATTCAAACTCAAAATTTTATAACCGAAATTAGAATTTTATTTTGTTTATAGAATTGGTTTTTACACACATGACCATACATTATAACTGAAAATATGCTTATAATGAAACCCATATGCTTATATTGATATAGGTAATTGATATAGGAGTTTAATGTATATTTAAATATAATGTTTTGCTGCATCATCCGAAATAGTGCATTAATTTTGTCTTGCGAATTACTTTTTAATATCTGACAAGTATTGTATAACTTACACTAATCCAGTACGGGCTTAAAATATATTAATAGTTACTAAATAATTATTTTTATTTATATTACTTTTATTCATATTAAGTTCACAATATTTTGAGCTTGCTGTAAAATCAAATTAAAAACATTCATTATTCCTGATCTTTTGACTTTAAAATCTCATTCAAACCAAAAGTAAAATATTGTCATTTGTCTTTAACGTAAATCTCCGAACGAATGAAAAAAATCCCACTACTGTAATTCCTCTGAGAAAAGTGTGTCCTATTTCTTCTTCTGTAGTTACTTGAGGCTTAGACGTCAAACGTTCTTTATCTTGTTATAAATATACCAGAAGAAAAATTAAGCTAACTTAAAGATGATTATTCAGTGAATTTGGTGGTTTAAGCCTCTTTCATTTTTTTTTACATTTGTTTAGATCCAATTGAACACTGCGAGTGTTCTACACTAAATAACAATTTGTTTCCAGAGGAAAGTTGTATTCCATTTTGCTGCAAAAGAAAATAAAAGTTCAGAAAACTGTCTTTAACCATGTAAAAAATGACAAACTGTAGGGGAATGTTTATATTTAATGTCGATAAATGTTTATATATATTTTCAACTTCAGGGGGCATATGTTCTTTCAATCAGAATTGATGCACTGGTGTGTTCGTAATTTATATGGTGATCATAAAGAGCTTAACGCGATTTAGATTAAACATTTAAGGTATATTTAAGAAAAAAAATTTTAATTTAAGATCATTTCAATTTTTATTACGAGGGTGGACTGATAATTTTGACGCCTGACACAGAGAGGGAACAAGTATGATCAAATGACAATGATGTTTGTAAAGTATGATTCTTTAGATGACATACTGCCGAGTTTCAGACAACTGAGTTTATTGTTTATTGCTTGACGATAAAGTAATGTAAAAATGTTTTGACATATTCTATAAATATAAAAAATTGCTGCAATGTCCGAAATAGTGCAGTATTTTTGTCTTGCGATTTAATTTTTAATGTATGACAAATATTGTATAATTTAAACTAATCCAGTACGTGCTTAAAATGTATTAACAGTTATTAAATAATTATTTCAATTTATACTACTTTTATTCATATTAAGTTCTCAATATTTTGAGCTTGTAGTAAAATCAAAATAAAACCATTCATTATTCCGCATCTTTTTACTTTAAAATCTCATTTAAACCAAAAGTAAAATATTGTCATTTGTCTTGAACCAAAATATCGGAACTAACGAAAAAAAAATAACACAACTGGAATTCCTCTGAGAAAAGTGTGTCCTATTTCTTCTTCTGTATTTACTTGAGGCTTAGACGTCAATCGTTCTTTATCTTGTTATAAATATACCAGAAGAAAAATTAAGCTAACTTAAAGAAGATTATTCAGTGAATGTGGTGGTTTAACCCTCTTTCAATATTTTTTTTACATTTGTTTAGTCCAAATATAGTCAACATGAAACATTTAAAGAAAAAATCCTAGTATTGTCAGAGGAAACACTTTGAACATAAATAAAGAAATATATATATACATATGTGGCCAAAATTGCAGTTGGACACTTTTGGAATTTTAAACATTTTCACTTTGAATGTTTATGCCAAATGTTACTATTCACACATTGATACTATTCGCATATGAAATGAAAATAAATTTATTTCGAGTAAGAAATATTGAAAAGATGCGTCAGGTTCAAGAAAAGTATTTTAAGTAAAAGCGACTTGCCAATATATCGTCGTTCTGAGGACTATTAATCAGCTTTAGATTAGGAGCTGTTGCAAGGTCATGTTTAAAGGTGGGCTGTTTCATTTTGAAGTATAAAATTTCTTACCAACGTTCATATGCGTTTTTTTTTTTAGTGCTATTGGCGGAGTAAAAAATAAATAAAGCATTGACATCAAGGTATGTTGACCAGTTGTGAGTGGTCATTCGAGGAAGGGATCCAAAGTTCTGCATTTTATGTACATGTCGTGTATAATATACATATAATATACATAATTATGTATCATCGAAATTTTTCCGTAAGGAAAATTCTTTGTAGAGGGAAGGAATGTTGCATTTCTCAGATAAGTCTAATTATTAACTACTGATAGTATGGTTCTTTAAATAAAACCCTACATCTCCCTCCTCTCAAAGACAATCTAAGATTGAGATTATCAATAAAATTTTTAACAAAAATTACTCTAGTATGCATAAATACTGCTCACGGGCCAATTAAATCACGTTATAGGACCATAACATTCCAAACAATCTCTCAAGCCTGAGATTACAATATAGTAATTGCACTATAAATTTCTAATATTTCAGAAAATACGAGAAACACGTAGAATCCCCCAAGATTTAATACAGCAATCCAATGAGGCCGAATGGGATACGAACTTTAACATTTATGTAGAGAGTATCTCTCGGATAACGCTGATTGAATCTCGCGTTGGTTACCAGGCAAAAAACTTGCCTTAGCGTCGGTAAAATGATGAGCTTTACGGAACTCTCGAAATGGGACCTGAGTGCTAAATTGGACTCTACTCCTCAGTATTGGAACACACTTAGGAGATGCTACTGATATGCGAAATTTTGTTTCAATATGCGAACATAAAACTTTCATTTCTAACTATATGCTGTGATTGTCGCAGTGTAGTGTATTTGCAGTTTCGTGAATGTGAATAAATGTTTTTGCGTAAACTTAGGCTTCTTGAATCAATAAAACGCCACAATACACTTAATAAATAAGCAATAAAACTATAAATGTAAAAAAAAAAATGTGTCACCAAAGACGGCTCAAGTTTTTTCAAACTTTCAAAGATGTGTAAAACATTGTGTAACAAATTTTATCCAACATTTTCATATTTGTCCAATATGATGATCCAACATTTACTGTTCGTTTAAATCGGAAGAACATCTTTTTTATTGTCTATAGAATTATAAATCTGAGTACTCGTCCTTCAGCTGATTTGTCTTCAGATACCGGTACTACGTATTAAATTGGTATCAGGAACATGACGATTCAAAGTTCATAAAAATAAGAATAAATGTATCGTAACAAGTTCATGGAAATTTATAAAATATTCGAAGAAAATAACCAATGTCTGTATGAGACAAAATACATTATATCAGCGATTCCGCGTTATTAAAATTCATGAAGTTATATGAACAAACAATTATAAATATCTCATCATCGAAGAGGTATAGAGAAATTGGCATCGTCTCCACTATTGAGAACAATTGATTCATTATAACAAATTTTATCGCTTGTCTTCTTCTGACGTATTGATATTTTGATATTTTGGTGGTTATCAAGAGCGACTCATGTTTTGAACAATATTAGAAAAAATCAACTATAAGTCTCCTCAGTTTTTTTTTTTTTTTTTTTTTTTTTTTTGAGAGAGAATTTTAAAATTTCTGCTGGAGCTTAAAAGGGGGATCCAAGCCAGGACTGCTCGCTCTTAAAGGGTTATAAAATGTATGTATACATATTAATAATGAGATTTTTGGAATCTCTATCAAAATATCTATTTTACCAGACAGTACTCGCGTATATATTTAGAACAATAGAAGTCGCATTCGGTCCATTTGCTGCCGTTCATAGTTGACTGAAAATAAAGATGAAATTTGCCGATATTACTAGTTAATAGAAAACGGAGAACGTCAAAGAAAATATTTAATGAATTTGAAAAGATTCATTTTACAACAATTATTATTTATTTTATTTAAATATATATTCAGTTGACATATAAATACATGTTTTTTATAATTCTTTTTTTTTCGTTTGAAAAACATATTAAAATAATAAAGAACAACAAATGATTTGACTAAATTTATGAAAGTACAATGAATTACTAATACAATAAATTTTCAATTATAAACTTTAACTCGTGATAGCCGATAAATTCTGATGTTGATTTTGACAGTGCTTCGCCACTAGGAGACAATGAGCCATTGAAGTTTAAAATTCACAGACTCTAAAATTCACTTATGGAATTTAAATAAATATTCAATTGTAAATTGGAGAACAAGTTATTAATAACTCATATCAATATTCTATTCTAATATATTCTAATATATATTAATAAGAAGGGACATAAAAAAAAATACTCTTAAATTATAAATATACATGATTTTTTTTTCTTTTTTTTTTTTGAGTTGGTGAATGTGCGTGTGAAGGAGGCAACTTTAGAGATTTTATGATTCAATGTCTTTTTTCAAATGAAAATTTAGTAAAAATATTTTACTACTAAAAATTCATGGGAGTGGTGGATCACCCGTCTTGGTACGAATTTCGCATTGTATCACCTAAAAATTTAATAATAAGTTATTCAGATAAAATGTTTAATTTGAACAAAAATTCCGATTGTAGATTTTAAGTGCTGATGAGTATAAATTATTTTAAAGAACACAGCAAAATATTAATATGCTCTGGGAGCATAACAGCACCAAGAAAAAAATAGGAAATGAAAAGAAAACGGCAGAGAATCCACGCTTCCCAGAAACACCGGGAAATTCGCGTAAACTGGAATGAAGGAAAGACCTAAAAAAAAATCAGTCAACAAAAATTTCACACAATGGTCTTTTAGACTGATTTCAACTTTATAATGCAAATAGAATGCTGAAAAGACTCAGGAATGACTTGCAGTTTTGCTACACAAATGGGTGAAAAGTCAAGGTCAGCTACAAGGCATTCTAAGACAACATAAAAAATAAGGTCATTGTGTCTAAATGTGAACAGTCATAAATACGACACTGTGTTTGTATTTAAAATCTTAATGCAAGTATTGTATATCAACACTGAATTATAATATTTAGTAACAAATTGCGAAATATACCATTCTATTTAAAACATTTTATTTTACAGAATTTCCAATTGTACTACAAATAAATGACAAATGTTGCTTAATCTGCTAAAATATAATATAACCACGTACAAATATATTCAATAACCTCTTCCGAGTTACAGATAACTCTGAAAATTTTCGGTAACAATCATTTTAGACACTGAAATTTAAGATTATTATATTGAAAAAAAGATTGTGTTAATATGTCTGTTACAGATTGCACATTCATTTCTAGATATAGTAGTATTGAATATGTTTTCGTATGTTTTTGATTTGTTCTATTTCAAAGGACAGGTAATGATTACAAATACATAAATGGAACGGTTATTTTAAGAAGTGTTGAATTTAATTTACTTCATACTCAAAATATTTTACTTATAGTTAGGTGTATTAAGATTATATAGAGTTAAATATTAAACAATGTTATAAAATAAAAAATAGAGTTAAAATGTTGCATTATGTATTAAAAAAATTATATAAATTAATTTATTGCATTATGTCTGAAAAGCAGAGTTAAAATTAAACAATTGTTTTTAAGATAAAATAAATCTTAAAGAAACTGCATAAGATAAAAAATAAATAAAACATAATTTGGCAAGGGAAGAGAAATCTTTAAAAACGTTTCTATAGTGAAAAGGAACATTTAATTGAGAAAAAGCATTTATTTTTTTTAGATAAAATTTATTTACTCGAATTAAATAAATAAAAAAATCCGAATTTGATTTTTGAAGTCAACAGTAGAATTCAGAAATAAGGCTAACAATTTTCTTCATATCTTACGGTAAAATTCCGGGAACATAATCCAGGTTATTTTCAATTACCTTAGAGATGTGTAAATATTGTTTTGATTAAAACAGGGAAAATGTCAAGAAAATATTTCTTTTCAAGATGATTTATAATTGTTTAATGCCATCCCGAAGATTTGTTATTTGTATCAGATTTGTATGCCAAAATTGATTCAGTTTAAATAAATATAATTACAAAATCATAAGAAAAAAGTTCTCATGTATTGTTTTGAAATGGAAAATTAAACGAAAAAAATTTGATTTGAATAATCTTTAATAAAAAGTCCTGTCTGATAAATTTTATTTAGTGTTGGATGGTTTTATTTTAAAAATAAAAATAATACAGAGTAATATATTTAAAAAATTGTGTTCGGAATTTTTGTACTAGACAGTTAAAATATTAATAATGTTTCTAATAGTGGTGTTAAATATATTCATTCTTTTTTAACTGTATCGGTACTCTTTAAAATAATACGTGGATGATTCTAGGCTTCAATTTGCCTAAAATGCACTTTATAACATTCTGAGGTTTAAAGACTGTAAATGTACTTTAAAAATATTAATTCATTTGAATAAATTAGATATTTTTCTGATATATATTTTATAATATGGAAATGAAAAATGTAATAAAATTTTAGAAAAAAATTATTTTTGAAAACAATTAATATTGTTACAGCCTTTAAGCCGGAAATAATATAAATAATATTTTATCCAAATTTAAGTCACCTCCTGACAGACCTCCACCTCCTTACAGAACACCGGTATAGTTCATATTTGTAAAGATTGTGACTCTATTTGATTAAGGAATCTGGGCGATCTTGCAACAGCAAATATACGCTTAAAAATCACGCAATATAAAATAGATACTTGTTAATCTTTCAATAGATACCGATCACATCCAAGATTTTGATAATATTAAAATAATTGAACCCAACTGCATCAATTTTAAAAGCATAATTTTAAGAAGGTTTGTTTAGAAGATTGCATAAATCTATCTTAGACGAAGTATGTAAAATTAATGAAAGATTAAACTGTTTGGCTAAAAATCACTGGACACTTTTGTTTTTGGACGTTTTATCGAATACCCAGAGAAATAATTGGCGAATTATTTTAGGAATTTGGAAATATAAAGAACATGGTTGACCTCATGTATTTCAGCTAATATTTCATCATGATGGTAATTAGGGACCAACTACCAACTGAAGAACAAAAATAATATTTGAGATAACTCTGTAAAATACAATGCACATAAATGATCTGTTGCTGCAGAACATGGCTAACGGAATACTATATAATATGTGTGTTCATTTATGTAAGAATATCATATAAATTCATGGAGTTACATGGATTTTTTTAAGGAATTCAAAAACATTTTAAATGTTTTTAGTTTATAGCATGCAGGGTTTTCATCAAAATGTAACATTTCACGTCACTTTCAAAAACTTTCTCAAAATGTAGTTGAAATTACAGAATTAATTTAGAACATAAACATTTAATGAATAATTTAATTTTAAAGAAATATTCATAAATATTAACCCTTTAAGACATAACCTACACAATTGTGTAGGTGATCCTAAGGAAAAAAAAACAATTTCCTCTTTCCCTGTGATTTAAAGCTTACCCTGCACCACACAATTCTGTAGATCCTCCTTGACATAACCTGACAACGTAATTCTTTTTAAATATTTCTTTTCAATCAAATATAAATTTTATATGCTTTTAATTTCTACCAAAACTCTTCAGGTCTTAAAGGGTTAAATTAAATATGATCAGCTGTGTGGAACGACATTTAACCGCGAATGAATGAACTAAACCACAGTATTTTTTTATTATTATTTAGAAGTCAAGTCATGAAGAAACTAATATAAAAATACCAGTCAAATAGCTCGAAAATTAATAGAGATATCGACGATATCGTCAGCTGAATTCCAGCTGCTTTTGAAAAATAACCGGAAAATAATGATTTTCCGCAAATTGTCATTTTCTAATAACTGATTGGTACTGAACGGATTTTACTGAATATTAACAAGTATGTTTCAAAAATATGCTTCGAATTTATTTTTATTTTTTTCAATGGAATCGTTCTGGTGGTTTTTGAAGAAAAACTGATGCATCAATAAAAAATGAAAAAAAAATAATAATAAAAATAATAATTTGTGGAAAGTCTCTCATCATCGAGCAACTTTTTGAAATTCGGCTCAATATATCACCGATATCTTTTTGAAATTTCACGATATAGTAGGTATTTTTATAAGAGATGACTAGCAAATCATGAGAAAAAACTGCTGATATTGTTCGCACTTGCGAAGTTAAAGTTTTTTTAATACAAATCTTCATATTTCGTCCAATATATTCATATTATAACTGTGCTTATGTTATTCATATTATAATTGTGTTTTAAGGTGGCTTTAAAGTTGGTTGAAAACCTCGTATGAATAAGCAAAAGGAAATCTGAAAATGTATTAAATACTTTAATGGGACTTTTATATATACATGAATATATGTGCTATTCTTATACTAACGAACACAAATATTGTACAATATCTACATAGTCTGATTTAAAATGTTTTTCTTTAAATTTTAAAAATTTAAATCATACGTCATATGTTTAGTTACTTGAGACTGAAAGAAGTATGTGTCTATGAATTCCTGTGTCTCAGAAAATGATCTACGAAATACTAAAACCTAGATCAAAGCATCTTAATTTTTTTAACGTTCTATATATATAGACAGATGATCTAACAAATTTGTTATTTTAAATAAAAAAGATGCAGCTATTTCAGAAGGCTATGTATTGTCGTATGCTGTGTATACCATATTCTTATTTGAAAAGGTATATTTTCTACGAATTGAATATAACTGTGTAATTCGAAGCAAAGATTACCAATTTTAGTGTTGCATTTTTTGGGAATTTTTTGCTTCACACTATCAATTATCTCTCAAGATTACATAGAAAAGGCTGGGGATGTTTGAGTACATTGTAAAAAATTTCGGTTCGACGTTTCACTTAAAGATGGTACAAGTGTTGCTGCCACCATAGGGTGCTTTGTTTGAACCATAGTTAGGATAATGTTGAACCATGATTTCGTAATTAGTTGGACCATGGTTTGGTAATAATTTGAAACATCGTTTGGTCATAGGTTGAACAATAAACTAAATTTTGGTTTAACACTACTTTAGAAATAGTTTGAACTATAAACTCAATTTATCGCAATTCTTATAGATTTTTATGGGCACAAACTAAAGCATTCGTTTCAAAACTGAAATCAAATAACTTATATATATATATATTTTAACTTAATGATTTTTTTTTATCATTGTATAAAGAAATTAAATTGTCTGCAAACACAAATTTAATTTGAAACAATCGGTTTACAGCTTTTTGTCTGCAGACAATTTAACTATTTTTACATCCTTTAAAATTGTACAATTACGATTTAAAAAAGATGTGAGTTCAATTTCAAAATAAATGCTTTAAATTTTCTTCCACCAAAATGTATGAACATTGTTTATATTTAAAGTGTTGTGTTTCAAACATATATGACTGGTTGCCATAACTCTAAAGTAGCAATATTTTAGTACACAATTTATAAAATTCTTATGAAATTGAAATATTGTTTAGTGAAATATATTTGTTCAATTTTATTACTATCATTTTTTAAAATTGTAAAGAATATGAATAATGAATATTTTTTTGTTAAGCTTTAAAACCCAATGTGTTTGATCGAACAAATTTATTTCGTAAGCCGAGAATATTATTTAACAAGACACCAGAAATTCAATACCTAAACTTGGGCACATAATTACATTTCTGGTATTTCTAAGGCACTAAATCAAGTATTACGTAAACATATATAAGAGTACCCCCTCTTACGTAACAATTTTTAAAGTCTACACATTTTTTCAACACCTTTTTTAACTTTTCTGTGCTGACATAGGTATTACTAAGTTCCCCACACCATTGTTAGCAAAACTGCAAGTATATATATTGTATTAAGAAGAGCTAATATTAAAATAATAAGAGTATATGCTCGAGTAGTGAGCTGGGAAAGTTCTGGGGATAATTAAAACAAGCTCTTATCACATTGCATGGGCAACAATTTAAAATTTATTTTATATTACGATTTCAGAAAATTCCAACACATTATTACTTTAGTTTACCCTTAAAACATAATTTGCAATTTCTTAAATCATATATGACAATAAAAGTTAATAAAAGGTTTGGTCTCACATAATATTCTGGTTTGTGTTCTATTAGCTTCTTTAAAGGGAGAAACATCTTTTATTAATGAAGATTATTTATTGAAGAGACGAGAGACACACTTAATGACGATACAGAACGAATAGACAAAACAAGTTATGTACAAACGTAAAAGTAAACAACAGTCAGTCAGTCAAAATGTTCTACGCGCTTAGCGCCATCTGGTGGTTTCTTTTCATTTTGCAACAACCCTAGAGACTTGTTTCTAGTTTTGAACAACACTTGTTTCTAGTTTTAATATTAACTGGCTGACACATACCTTTGATCACGCAATATGCTACTACAAAACAATTCAAATGCACTTTAAAATATAAACAGTATTCAGATTCTTGACGAATGCAACTCATAACATGATAATAACTTCACGCTGAGCTACTCAGCGAAACTTAATTTACAAAATCAGTGCCTAATACAGAACACACATACTAAAATTAATATATCATATGCAAGATATATAAGAAATGAAAATAAATAAACCCAACAGACATATCTACATGTTAATCAACTAGGCCTAATACATACAGACATATTGTAAAATTACATCTTATCAGCATTACACAAAAGTAAAATATAGTTAAGGATTAACAAGGAAGTATATTTTATTCACAACTTTTAGTTAAGAAATATAAATAAATACTTATATATATGTATACACTAATTAATTTTTCAGCAGAGCTGAAGATACGCTGTAAATTAATGAAATAACAAGGATGTGAATTATCACTTTACTAAACTGCGTACAACCATTAGAGGGAAAAAATGTCCAGACCGGGGTTCGATCCCGACTTTCTAGCTTGTGCTGCGTGGTTCTAGCCTTGCCATATAAGAGTGAAAGTATGCTAGACTGGGTGATGTCTGGATGGCTTAATTGGTAAAACACTTCATGCGCTGTAACAAGGAATCTCTGATCGAACCCCGGTCTGGACATTTTTTCGCTCTAATGGTTGTACGCTGTTTAGTAAAGTGATAAATCCTATCCTTTGTACCTATATATCGTTAAGATGAAATGACACAAAATAAAAATGTTTTTCACCACTGTAACCTACACGTACACCGCTGATTCAATGGCGGACGACATGTAATTGACTACAAGGTTTGTTATTTTCTTTAAAAAAAATAAAATTTGTTCCTGATGAGCACTAGTTGGAAACATTTTACAAACATAATGTGTTAGCTAATGTTGTTATGCAGGTTTTTACATTAAACAGGAATGTGGAATTTTGTAGTTCCTTCCACAAAATTTATGTGTTGTATACAAATGTGTTAAATCAATATTAACAAAAAATAAATTGCTAATCTTAAATTCCAATACTTCCAATATCTAAATGTCATAAAAATAAATAGTGCAGTATTTTTTCTTGTAAAGTGCATTTTGCTTAGTGATTAAAAATATGTAACATCTAATTAGAGCTTGATATATGTTTTCTTAAGCATGTTTATATTTTTTCTTTCAAATTGTCGGCTGTTGGATGTTTGAACCCAGAACAAATCTTATTATTTTCATCTAATCTAATCTGTGACATTTAAAATATGTCATACCTGGATTTAAGTTGAATGAAGTCTTATTTTTGAACGATACTAGAAATCTTATTTTATTCTCATCTAGTCCAATTTGTGACATTTAAAATATGTCATGTCTGGATTTAAGTTTAATATATATATTTTTTTCAGTTATTAATAGCAAATTTTCATTTAATTTTTTTTTATATAAACTCTAACGCAAAAGATTTCAGCTGAATACAACAATGACAATTAATAATTGAAAAATAAATTCAGGAAAATAGTGCTTTACAATCCGAAGCAAACTACTAAAAATATAGTAGCATAGATCTTAATATGTTTATAATATGTATAATATACATACATATATCACAGCTTGTGTAAATGGCATTACGGTAGTCTAATGTGACGATCCCCTTAAGCTATCTTATGTCGATAGTAGCATAAAAATTAAATTTGATATATCTGAATATGACATTCTTCATTGATTTTTAAAATTAGTAATGTGAGAAATTGAGAATCATTACGTGTGCTGAGTGGTGAAGTTGAATAAACAAGTTTCAAAACAAATGGTTTATGAAAAAGTATATATCATTCACAATTAAATTACATTTAAAATAATATTTTTTTGTCAGAATAAAGTAAGGATTTAGTGGTAAATCGTGACTCACATGTGTTTTACTTACCCACTTCCTTGGATTGGGTAAGTATTTCCCTGTTTACAGATTTCGCTATACTTTTAAGAATAAATCAACCTTTACAGAATTATAATGTTTTAAAATGTTAGATAACACAATACACTCTTATACAGTCAAGCTTATTTGATTTTACGTATGCTTATATTTATCAAATGTAGTCGTTTAAAATTTTCAGAAACCTATACGTAGACACTTTCATTTTTATCTATAAGATGTTTATGATAAAAAAAAAATCAATATTTTAATTGGTTTTAGATTTTAAAAAACTCGTTCCAGAAATTAAACGACGGACGAATTTTATAAATAACTGTTTAATATATCTTTAAAGTACTTTAAAGTAATAAATTTAATATATTTTGTTACTCTAAGAACACTTTATACAAGGTCTTAGCTTGTGCCCTTTAGATTATTTTTAGATCAATTTTTGCATTTTTTTTTCACCTTTATTCACCATTCAAAGTTCATTAATGAGTAATAAACAATATAAGAAGGATATCTACATAATTATTATCTTTGCAAAAATACAATTTTAATTCTGAATATTTTATATTTTTGATATATTTTTTTAAATATATGATTTAAACATTTATTGATAGCACATTCTTTTCTGACTTTCTTTTTCACAAATGCCAGTTTTATGAAAGTTTCTAAAAATCCGTAATGACACGAAAAATAATCATGACGCTTAAAAATTTCACCTTTCAAAGATTTTCTATCATGTACAATCATAATGGGTAATTAAAATGCTGTAAAATGAATGTTTAGGTTACATTGCAGTTGGCGTATAATCCGACTAAAAAGAAAACAAAATTAATTTTTCATTTTTTAGTAGCTTACATATATTTTTTAGAAGTTTAATTATTTTATAAGACATAAATCAATTTTTAATTCTCATTTTCTGGTTATAATTTTGCTACAAACTTTTTAAATTCTTTTGGGACGGTATTAAACAAAGATAAAAGATTTGTATAAATGCTACAAATATGTACAGTTTATTATAAAACACGTCAAAATGAGTTAAAATATTTTTGGGTATCATATTAAAACGCAATTAGAAAAAGATTCAAAATTATACAGATAAAAATCATTGTATGTTATAAAATTACGTTTTTATAATGAATTACAAATGTACAGGATTTAATGCGAAAAGCCGATTTTTTTAAAATGATACTCGTTACTATACTTTTATCCTGTTATTCCACGAGGTTTTCTGGCCCTTAATTTCAATTTCCTTTTAAATTTTAATCAATGAATATTCATTGTAATAGAAGCAAAGATTCATTAGAGGTTTACTTTCTAGTATTCAAAAGTATTCCAAATAGGTTTACTAAAAATTACTGTTGGGATTCGTGCAATGTTTTGTTTTTTTAATGAGAGTATATGATTAATTTAATCATGCATTACCACAAAAAATGAGCCTAAATATAAGAAACTCAATAGCAGCAGCATAAAATTCATAGTGGTTTGGCAACTTGTCATAATGGCAGTCATTTTTTTTCATTGAGATCGTATTGTGATAATAAAATCTGTGTGCGTGCAGCGACATTAGTAGACTATTTAAATTTAACTTTCGACGAATGCATGTGTCCTTCGGATTTTGGAGGTTTTCTGTGTTTTGCAGCAGTTTTATACAAATTTTGGCTCTTGTGGCCGATCAGCAATGTATTTAAGCAAGTGAAAAAATGTGTACCCTTTAATTGGTCGTATCTCGCCCCAGACGAATTCAAGACCCGCTTCTACCATCAAAAAGAGGTTGGGCTCCGATTGTGAAATTTGCTTAGAGTTGAAACTTGGTGTGGTGAAATAAATTAGATTGTTTGCTTCAGTAAAGATTGTTTTGGTGGCCACGAGTTGCTTTGATTTAGATATTTAGCCATCTTGTAGCAAAGCTGTGGAAGCCTACAAATCGCAGCGAAGATAGTTCTGGAGTTTTAAGTTAAGATCTCATCTGTGCGTAAATTAAAGTTTTCTTTACTCGTCATATTCAAGTGTTTTTTTTTCTTTTTTTTTTCATGGTGTAGTAAAGTATATTTCTCTAGTGGGGTTATTTAGACAGGAATCATCGGTCCGAGTTAAAGTTCTGTGAATGAGAATTAACCATCTTCCTTTCCCTTAAGGTTTTAAATAATAATCGTTTTTATTTTTTTACTTCTTTACTGAGCTAGCTAAAATATTGTTGAGTTTCAAAAAAGGCGAACCACAGATTTGCATGCCTCAGATTTATATATTTTTTGTTGATTATTTCAGTCAAGAGAGGTTTTCACAAATTTTTAATTCGTCCAATTCTGAGATTAAATGTTAGGAATTTTCCTTTTGATTTGTAAACAAATGTATTTTACTAAGAAATTAATATTTGGAGTTTCTTTCGGATACTAAATTTAAATATGAAACATAATCATGGAAGTTTTAAATTAATTGTGCTTAGGTCTGTCAACTTTTGTGGAATCATATAGAATTTTCATTAAATTTTCGCAATCTGATGTGGAAAAATTTAATTTTCTATAACATTATTAACACATTTTAAGGCAAAAAATATATTTGTTGAATTTTTAATTTATCTTTCCTAAGATTTGTAAGATTACGCATTTCATGTCCATGTAGAGATGTATTATTATTTTTTCTTTGACAAGTTTGACAAGTGTGAGTCAAAATAAATTTCCTAAATATTTGAAATAATAGTTTCAAATAGATATTTGTACAGCATTTTGCCCGAATTTGATAATCGGTGTTATATTAATAATAAATATGATGTATGAAAAGCCATTTTAAAGGATCTATTAAAATACAACATATCAAATGAATCTTTAGCAGCGGAAGGGAATAAACTTGAAAATTGATAAATATTACATCCTACTACAGTAATAATGATAATAATAATAAGCATGATACAAGCAGTTTATACATAATTTTGATTTTCTAAGTTTAGCATGTCTGTTTATATAGATAGATTAAATATTTTGTATTCTATTTTCCTACACCATGTATTCATTTATGCACATAGAATATTTCCTTTTAAAACATTTAAACATTTCAGAGATATTTTGGAAGTGGTAACTTTTTCTTTCTTATCTTTATACAAAAAACGTTTTCGTTAAAAACAAATCACTTTTATGTAAGCTAAAACAGCCATAAGCTAAAACAACTTTTCACGCTTCATATACTTCAATGGAAACGCAATGACTTTTTTCGCAGCTTAGTTGACGGCAGGTGCAACGCATTTTCCGGTTGAGGAAGAAAGTAACTGACTTGGAAACAATTTGACACGTGTCACTCAAAAAAGGAAATATTTTCTTGAAATACAAATTACATTACTTAAAATGCGATATTTTTATTCCAGTAACATTCATTTATTATATTGAGGGACGTAAAGTTTAAAAAATCTGTTTTCAAATGTATCTTTCTTCGAAATGTTTCTTTTTTATTAAAGTTAATACATGAAATAAGAAGAATTTTATTAATATAGAAATTCGAATAATGTATTACAACTGATAATCGGAAAATTTACAGAAAGTAATTTTAGAAATGCATCAAAATAAATATAACGTAAAAAATTTTATTTGGTGTTGTTTACAAATATGTGATCTTGTAAATGCAGTAGAAACTTTGTGTTTAAACAATATTACTAATTCAAAAGATGAAATTTTGCAGTTACAACTTATAACAAAAACTGCAATACTGTCTAAAATGATGATTGGATATTAGTTTACTAGCTATCTTCTAGGACTTGTCACTTGATTTTAGCAGACTTAGTAACTTTAAATTCTATAAATACTGAACTACTTTCATACATGGCCCATGTAATTAACATTTGAAAACAGTCATATATATAGGCTAATGCTTTTAAATAAGTAGACTCCGTGCGGGTTTATTGTGAATGGTGACGCATAATTGTGGAATTGACATACATTTAAGATTCATTTCAGAGTTAAAAAGATTTTAGGTTCCTGGTGATTTTATTTAAGTCTATTTTCATTATTTTACAGACTTTTGTAACTGTTAAAAGTCTATAAACTCTGTTTCACTGTCATCATCATTCTCTTTAATTATTTTGTTTCTTTTTACAGACATATGTTTTTGTAAATGTCTTTAAAAGTTGTTTATTAAATTTACTTTACTTTATTCTCGCTTTTTGTTTGTTTGTTTATTTGTTTGTTTGCATGGCAAGTGCGTCAGCCTACTTGGTGTTATAATGTTGTGAATGACTTTTACACTTTTGTGTTACTTATTTTAAATAATTGTCTCTTGTTTACCAGACTATTCCTGAGGCAGTGGGGTTGCTGGAGAGTGGTAGGAAACTTTCAACTCGGGGGTTATTGCTTGTGCCTCTTTGTGGTTGGCTCCCCGGGTTGGGTGATCCGTGATCCGTTAAAACTTTTTTTCGTAAGTTTGTAAACCATCAAATGCCGTACGTTTCTCAGACAAATATGAATCCTGCTACATAAAAGGGTTATTTAAATTTCTTTTTCTAAAATTCTTTCCCTATTTTAACTCAAACTACATATTGTATGAGCAAAGCGACAAATAATACACACCAGGATATTACATTTTGGCCATATATAGCTAGATATAAAAAAACTTCGTCAAGCATAACTCGAAAAATATTTGAGACTGACAAATTTCCAAAAAAAAAAAAAAAAAATTCAAACCGTTTGTAAATAATATTAAAAACATTGATAAAAAAGCCCATTGGACATATGCCGTGCAAGTTTAGTCCGGACGTCATTTCACCAGCAAGAGATTTTCGTCGACAACCGGATTAGAGCACATAGCGCAAATAAAATTCGCACCATCCAATGTTATAGTTCAATGAATCATATTTGAATTTAATCGAACTGAAAAAAAAATCTGAATTTACTTGTATTTGGACGAAAAGAAAATCCGTAATCACTTAGTAGCATAGATTTGGCGCAGAGACTTATTCCATTTGGTAGAAAAGAGGATAAGCAATAAATGTTGACACCTCCATAACACATAAGTCTGGTTTATTCATTTTTAAAATGGCTGCAAATAAACAATGGGACAATACATTAATATACATTTTTTACGGCTATCTGTGGTAAAATATTAGCATAGATAACACTGTAAAAACAGACAGATTTTTCTTCATCCACGAAGTTATAATATATCTAAGAACAAAAAATACAATAATATTTTCTGAGGTACAGGACATACGTAAAAGCGTTCTTCATCTTTATGAACCTCAGAAACCAATCTATTTTTTATATTTGAAGTATAATTTATAAAAACTACGTTGTTTTGTTGCCACTGATTTCACGAATCTTTTCTAAGTAGTTTTTGTAGTGCATTAATCACTTTTCTCAAAGTGAAATATCGTTGTTCAAGATACTATCAATACTCAATTAAGTATTTTATGCAATGTAAGTGAATTCATACACGAAAGAGTAACAAAATATTATCAATTTTACTGTTAACGTAAATGGTGTTAAATTATCATGTTTGTTGGATATGGAAATGTTTACTTAATAATTTATAGCTTTCGAAAAACCTATATTTCAAATTGAGAAAACTGATGAATACACTAAAAATACCTCGAACACGTTTACGAAAGTCAACGGCAGCAAAAGAAACTTTCATTTTATAAGTGTTTCTTTAATTTCGAAAATATATTGGTTTCTGAGAGTTGATTTCTTTTTGGAAACGTGGGTAAATCGGCAGATATTACTGTATATTTTCGTTCGGATTAATATTGTATTTTCCTGGATTTCGAAACATCTGTCTTTTTCTACAATGAAAATGGCTGCAATTCATTAATTCATATGTATAGTGCACTGCAATGAATTTCTTAGAGACACAGAATCATCGCGTACAATGATAACAAATCAGAAATAAAAAGAAAACTGCCCAGTTAAACTGAGGGCATTGAGCTCACAGGCTATTCACACTAATTGTATATTATACTCTTATTTCAAACAATTTGAAATATGCCCTTCGAAAAATAAAGAAATCAACAATATATTAAGGGGGGGGGGGTCATCCCCCCGTTACTTCCCTCATAGTTAATTAATGAACCCCTTAAACTAATCAGGGAAGTTTCTAATTACAATGAATATATATACAAAATTTGAAGAAAATCGGATAATTCTGCATGAAAAACCCATTTATCTAAATTAAGGGGGATTAGCCCCCCTTTCCCCCTTTATACTTAACCAATGAACCCCCAAAACTATTCAGAGAAGCGCATTATCACAATGAACCTATATACAAAATTTGAAGAAAATCGGATAATTCTGCATGAAAAACTCATTTATTTAAATTAGGGGGGTTATCCCCCCCTTTCCCCCTTTATACTTAACCAATGAACCCCCCAAAACTATTGACTGAAGCGCATTATAAAAATGAACCTATATACAAAATTTGAAGAAAATGGGATAATTCTGCATGAAAAACACATTTATCTAAATTAGGGGGGGTTATCCCCTCTTTCCCCCTTTATACTTAACCAATGAAACCCCAAAACCATTGACAGAAGCACATTATCAAAATGAACCTAAATACAAAATTTGAAGAAAATCAGATAATTTTGCATGAATGAAAAACTTTTTTATCTAAATTAGGGGGGGGTTATCCCCCCTTTCCCCCTTTATACTTAACCAATGAACCCCCAAAACTATTGACAGAAGCACATTATCAAAATGAACCTATATACAAAATTTGGAGAAAATGGGATAATTCTGCATGAAAAACCCATTTATCTAAATTATGGGGGGTTAGCCCCCCGTTTCCCCCCTTTATGCTTAACCAATGAACCTCCAAAACTAATCAGGGAAGCGCCTTATCACAAGGAACCTATAAACAAAATTTAAAGTAAAACGGTTAGTTCTATCAAGAGTTATCTCGTTACGTACATACATACGTACGTACATACAGAACCGGCGGGCACATAAGCTCTCAGGCTTTGATAGCCTGTGAGCTAATGAGCTAAAAAAGGAAAGTGCAATGCATAACATCGACGAGAAAAACGATATGGAATAAGTGGGACAAAAAAAAAATAACCCTATAAATTTTACCTAAAAAATAATTTGTCATAAAGCATCATTACATAAATTGTGTTTAATATAGGCACTTTTTATGAATTGGATTTCCTGAAACTCATCGAAATAATTTTAATAATAAATAGCACAGTTTGTTTAAAAATTTGCAATTTTATGAGAATTAAAATAAAACTATACAAATGTATTCTTTATACGCTGATGTATGTAAATGTGATAGTAAATTAATCATACTTTCAAATTTATGTAAAATTTGTAAACATTAACATAACAAACAATTGCAATAAATAATTTAATGTTATTCTTAGAATTATTATAATATTTAAAACACACACACACACACACACATATATATATATATATATATAAAAAAATATATATATAATATATATATATTATATATAATATATATATATATATATATATATATATATATATATATATATATATATATATATATATATATATATTATATATATAGAGATATATATATATATATATATATATATAGAGAGAGAGAGAGAGAGAGAGAGAGAGAGAGAGAGAGAGAATTACGTTTCCTTACTCAATAGAAACCTTTAAATTTATTTTTGACTTTTTGGAAATCTATAATTTCATTATTTTTACGCTGTATAAATGTATGCTTGTTAAAACAAATCAGTTTTACATAAGCAAAAGCAGCTATCACATAAAACAACTTTCTGCACTTTATATACTTCAATGAAAAAACAATTTCTTTTTAACAGCTTAGAAGACGACAGGTGCAATGTATTTTCCGGTTGAAGAAGAAACTATGTGACGCGGAAAGAATGTGACATGTGCCACTAGAAAAAAGGGAGTATTTTTTTCAAATACAAATTACATTATTTGACATACTTTCCTGCGATATATTTATATTAATGTCATTCATGTAAAATTAGAGTTTATATTTTTCACAAAGCCACAATATATTGTTAGCAGACGTCTACGTACAATTTTAGCCTTTTATTAAATATCAAATCTTTTTTTTTTTTCAATTAGAGTCAACCACAAGAATCGACGATTTTAAAATAATTTAAATCACAAAAAAAAAGACTTTGTAGAATATTGTATTAAATTTTAAGAGTTTAGAGTTCTCATTAAAGTATTTAAAAAACTGGTGTGATACCATAAAAGCATAAAAGTTTCTTAATATCGCCACGGAATAAGGGATGCGCATGGCTTTGTGAAAGAACGTTGTTTTTCTACACGTTGTTTTCTAACGTCACACAAGACGTAAAAGCAGTTAGAAGAAAAGGCTGAAGAGAAATGGGAGGGAAAGGTGGATATTAGCGTTAAAAGTAATATCCACTAAAAATTAATTAAAATTGAAATTTGTGTCCATATATCTGGGAAATACGTCTCATATAAGATGCTAAAATGTTGTGATGCTTCAAATAATAGAAGGTTTTTTTTTTTCAAATTTTATTGTTGAATAATCTATAAAACTAAAACACAAAATTATATTGTCCAAGTTCAAAAATTATTTATTGACTTCTGAAACAGTGACACGTTTTGTTTTGTCTTGATTATTCATTTATTAAAATGGTATATTTTTCTTTTAATTATCATTCCTTCAGTATCAACAATTTTGTATATAAATTTGAAATAATCCTTGTCCTGTCGCATCCACTCCAGTACTCATCCCTTGTACGATATGTGCTGATGGTTGTACGCTGGTGTCCTGGACAACTTACGACCGATGAATTCCCACATGTTTACCATTCGAAAGAAATTATGGGGTTGCAGGTCAGGGAATCATGGCGATTCGGTCCACCCTGTTAAAAGTGCGCCTTTCAATTTCCTGAATTTTAATCTGCAGCTATTTTTATTTATAGTTAACCCGTGCCGCCGTTTGTTTATGTTTGCGTAGGGCAATGTACCGTACTTGAATATCATGATACCCTCGTCTGACCAATGTAAAAAGAAGACACATACATTTTAAAGGAATTATTTCATAAATAATGGTAAAAAAATAGTATTGGTGTCAGAACATTTTTAATTAGTATCATTAAAACATAATAAGATTAAATTAATCCCAAAGTTGAAATTAATTCAAACTTTAAGATGTTTAATGGTAGCACCTACATTTGACACAACTTAGAAAAAAAAAATCCATACATCTATGTAAGATGTATTTTGTAATTAAAAAACTAATATAGAAATTACTTTTGCTAATGTTACATTAAAATTAGCCAATATGCTTATTTATTCCTTAGTAACATATTCTGTTTTTAATTTTCCAGAAGTAGTACACAAATATGACACAATAAACATGTAATAAAAAGATCCAGATATAAATAATTTTATAAAAGCATAAAAACTTCTTAATAACACCACAAAATAAGGAATCCACAAGGACTTTCGAAATAACCTTCTCTTTCTTAGACAGGCGCAATAAGGAAGTGCAACTACTTTGAAGGCAGGAACAAGACTGAAAGGAAATGGGAGGGATAGAGGGACAAGTTAAGAGAACAACCAATAGGAAAGCAGGAAGGTAACAGCCAATCACAGAAGAGAATAACCTAGATTGCAGAAAAAAAAATTATGAAGAAAATTGAAAAAAATTGTTAGGCATTGTGGAAGAAATGACTTTTTTGCCATGATACGGCAGATGGGAACCGCCCACTTCAAAACCTAACTTGTTTGCAGGCGGAGTCTGCAAGGATTTTTTTATTATTATTTTTTTATTTATTTATTTATTGTTAGTTTTTGCTATAAGGGTTGGTCCTATAAAAAACTTGTCAATATAAAAGTTTTAGATAATATTAAGAGGATTAATAATAAATTTATGCGGGATTTGATATCTTGGCCACGATGGCAGTTAGATGACTAACAACAAATTGAATAAACAAAATTGCAATCATCCTGCAAAAATAATTACTTGAAATACTCTTTAGCCTAGTACATTACTACGTGGGACTTGTACAACAATTGTGTTCATTTTGTTTAAATTTCTCAAGTATATTCATAGAGGTATAACGTTTTCTCTAAAAATATTCAAGATATTTCCGCATGCTTTTTGATTATTTCACGGAAAGTTTTCAACCAAATTTGACGCCCTTTTCAGGACATTTGGGAATGTATATTAGAAATAACATCCTGCATTTAAATATAAATATATTTAACAATTCATGAAATGTTAGTATTGTAATGAAATAATTTATAACTGCGTATGCAGAAATACAATTTTTTGCATAATTCATTTGGTAATAATTTAGGGTAGATATGCAGTAATATGTTGTATATTTGTATGTTACCACTTATTGCTCAAAAATTAGAATTGTGTTTTAGTTTTTCTAATTTAGATCATATGTTAAATTTGGACATCGTAGTAAAAAAAAGTATTATTTGCTTTATTATTTTTTCTCCGTTTTTTCAACTTTAGCAACATTTATTGCTAAAGTTGATCACTATTTCTATTTTAAGTACTAACATTCACTTTCTATGATTGAATCAACTTTTATTAAAAAAAGGAAAAAGAATATTCTCAAATGTTATCTTCTAACACATTAAGAATTTTATGGCACTACCTCATGTTACATAATTTAAAATAAGAGTTAATATATTATAAAAAACATTCTTGGTACCTTCAACTTGGCACCTTATTTTTGGTTTTTAAAAATTCATTGGTACCTCTAATCATTTTCTCTTGGTTTTTAACACTTTCCAACAAACTTGAAAATTGTTTAAGAATTCGGTTTGTCTGTCTATCTGCCGTCTGTCTATCGGCCTGTCTGCCTGTTTGTGCTGTAGCTCGCGTAAATATAATCGCATTGCCATGCAATTGAAGTATGTTTTTGAGGTTTACTGTGGCATGTTGTAGTATGTAGCATGTATAGTTCAATTATAGAGCCACACATATGAATTCTTTTACATTACGGACTACGTAAAACGTTTGCGGTGTATTTTAGTTATATTACTGTATATCAAATATATTGGATTTCATATATATAGCTAGGGGAATGACAAAATGCTTACTATTGAACATGTAGTACATAGCATTCATCGTTCATTTACAGGGACACACAAAAGAATGCTGTTACCGAAACGACAATGAAAAATAATTTCTGCAAGAGCGCTTTTAGTTGTTGAACGGGTTTTTAAATTTAACTAATTGTTTTGCATATTGATTGGTGTGTAAAAGTTCTACAGATCATACACAAGGCTGCACAAAACCTCTCGAGTACATTGCCGTTCATTGACGGAAAGTGCCGAATGAAAATTTTCAACTGTGTTTTGCGTTTCCTAACTAAACTAAATCTAATCATATGTAGTTCATATACAAATAATCTGTGGATCATATACAGGGCTGAACACGAAAATTTGAATATTTTTCTGATTATTGCTGAAATTGTTTTTTTTAAATATGTTAAGCGTTTTCCAACTTGTTTACTTAAATATCCTCTTTCACCTTATTAATTAATCTGTGAAATTTTGCTACAATACTCTGAATGTGTCGGAGAGTGTTTCATAATCTATGCTTATCGCATGATTTTTCATTCTTGTTATTTAATGATTTCGTTATTATTATTATTATTATTGGTATTATTACTATCATTATTTTGTAATTTATTTTACTTTATGATCATTGGCGTTTTCGGTATCTCATTCACCAATTATTTACACGAAACGGAATAAAAAGTTTTAAATAAGCGCCGAAATACAAATTTTAATAAATAAAAATAGCTTACACATTTACCTTTTATATTAGATGCACCTTGCAGTTTGTAATAAATGTTCCTGACAAAACACTATTCCACCTTAACGCATCTCGGAAATATGTCTACATTTTATTCATAATCTTTATCAATATATGAGATGAGAAATAAATGCATTAGATGTATATATCTAAGAATTTTGAAAATTACAAATAATACCAAAGTAAATTCTGTACTTGCAGTAACGAATATTATTAATTATATTGCATATAAGATTTATTTCTTATGTCTTTCATATCAGAAATACATATAAAAACTAACGCAATATTTACTGTTCATAGCATACTTATTGCACTATTGAAACATATTTCAAATTTCAAGAAATGTACATTTAATTTATATTTTCATATTTTGAAAATGAAAAAAATGCATTTCAAATAGTAAATCAAACTGTAATATTCAAACATTAAATGATATTACTTCATTCTGTTATTATTGAAATTTGTTTAGCATGATGAATATCCGTCCACTTACTATCCAACCTCGCATGCGAACGCTTAAAAATATGTACGTGGAATTTAAATATTATTTCAATTGTATGAAACGACATATTTAAGAAAAAACATTAAATTTCGATTAAGATATATGGAAGTGTTCGAAAGGGTAACCTTCACTAACAAATGAATTTAGGTACTGAAAATAAATTGAATTTGGGTATTGAAAATAAATTGAATCACTGTGGTATAAAAAATATTTTTATCTGAGAGTATTGTGTGTGTATGTCCAGGGCAAGAACTATAAATAAAAGAGAAATTGGTGTATCATAAAAATGATTAAGCTTCTACTTTAACAACCGCGACATTGTACAACAACAACAACATACATCTGACTTGTGTGCTAAACATTAAGCCTGCATTTGAGTCATCGTCAATATACAGGGACGAAATAACACAGGGAAATATTACAACACAAGAGAGACACATATGTGAGAGTATTGTGTGTGTATGTCCAGGGCAAGAACTATAAATAAAAGAGAAATTGGTCTATCCTAAAAATGATTAAGCTTCTACTTTAACAACCGTGACATTGTACAACAACAACAACATACATCTGACTTGTGTGCTCGACAATAAGCCTGCATATGAGTCATCGTCAATATACAGGGACGAAATAACACAGGGAAATATTACAACACAAGAGAGACACAACCTGGGAGCTCCACACAAAGTGTGTGTGCAACGGGGCCAGTGGGAATTGAACCCAACAACCTCCTACGCTTCGCAAGCGATTAGAGGCGGTGCCTTAACCACTCGGCCACGGAGGCCCCGCGACATTGTAATTACATAAACAATGCTCCTATTAATGTCAGTGCAGTGATACCACTACATTTTTTAAATTCTGGAACCCAGGCACTTACAAATTACTGGGTCCTTTTATTGCAAAACTGGGTCCTGTTTTAGAAATAAGACAGATTTAATGCATTTTATACAAAATATATCTATTTTGCGATCTTTCAAGAGAAACATTATGCATCTTGAAAAATCCGATAAAAATTACATTTATGCATCCATTTTCCAAATTTTTGTTTAAATGATGCGCGGTAGCGTGTCGCACAGTGAGAGATTTTGCATATCTAGCTGGTCAATCGTTGATTTCGAAAATTACAGCATATGAACAAAATAATGGGTACATGATAAAAATTAATCATTGAGGATCCATGTGATATGATTTTTTGATTTAATACATAAACAATAAACTTTGTCTTTCTGTTGTGTTCAATGAATTGTGTCTTAAATCATTTTGCAAAGTGACGGTTTGTCTTTCGAAAGTGAATATGTTTACTTTGGGAAGTAAATTATATCTAATTGTTATAAATTATGATGAGGAAAACAAGTGAGCATAGAGAGCAAGAGCGTGAGCAAGAGAAATTTTATTTTATTATGGTAATTGAGACATAATCAGTTTTAGCAATGGTGAAATCGGCTTAAAATAAGATATTGTTTTCCGTTCTTCGTCTTTTTATAAGTACAAATTCAAATCTTTTAGTTATATTTCCAAACATTTCCAAATAACAATTATTTTTCTAATAATGAATCTAGACTTTTATGTTTATGTTTTTATTGAAAACAGCTCCGGATCGCTCTGTGTTTTTCTTTTAATTAACACTAATTAAGACAAATATTGCTGTCCCGAACTATCATCAAAGCATTCATAATTACTAAGTCTTGCTTTTTAATTTATATTTATAATTTTAGCTGAAATTGAAAACCAATTATTTTGCATAATAACAAAGCGGCGACATGTGTGTATTTTACCGATAGTTTAATTGAAAACAAAAAGCATTATAGTTTGTTGTAACACCTTTTTAAAACGATACATTTGTTCTACTTTGTATTATCTTTAGCATTTTTTTAAATTAGCAGTAAATAATTTATTATAATTTATTTATAACCGATTTATTTTTAATGTCTTGTAGCAAAATGAAATTTTATGTTTACAAATTATTTCAAACTACAACAAGGCTTAGAATAATAAGTTTTATTTTTTATGTTGGTTGTTTGAACATTTTATATAAAAAAATTTCTTTTTAATATTCAATTTGGATTTCGCCAATAAATAAGATAAATTATGCAAATAAATAATATATCAGAATTCAATTGAAGCTTCTACATAAAATAAATTGCTTATATTTTGCTCTAATAACTACGGATTCATTTTTATATTTCACAAAATTCATTAAAATGACACCACCATAATCAACTACCGAATAACAAGATATTTATAAAAATTAACTGTTATTTATTCATTTAATCAGCATCATGAAATAATAAGTAGGAACATGATGTCTCACGGTAATGAAATAAATGCTTAGAATGCCACATTAGAATATTTAGCAAATACATATACGAAAAGTCATGAAAGAAGGCAAGCATTTCTAATTCATAAATCTTTCATGTAAATACAGAAGCATTCAAAGTAAATGAGGCTATAAAATGAGATATAATTATTTTAATTGCTAAAAGGCATAAACTAAAAAAAAAACTTTATAAACAGTAAAATAAGTTTTATTAGTCTATTAACATGTTTCGGCTCCATCGGAGCCATTATGAAAACAAATAAAAATATTTTACAATTGTATGGTTTATAAAGTTATTATTTGCAACGCCATCATTTAATTTTTCACGTACTTTTTCAAACTACCCACGTAATTTTAATTTTTATTTGGAAGTTTATTACCATATTCATAACCATGGAGTAGCTCGAGGCACAATTTTGGTAAGTTATATGATGCTGCATCAATATATATTGTATTTGTACGTGTTACATTATCTACGGTTTCTCTCATAATGGATGTATAATATATTGGTTGGGAAAAATTATCTGAATTTCATCGAAATTTATTTGAATGGCTTCTTCTTGATATAATATTGTCATGGCTATAGTTTTCCTATTATACTTAAAATCAGTTATATGCTCATTCTTTCTTTAACTGAATTTCCTGCTTGTTATGTCATTATAGTAATTCTTTAATGCGTCTTCTTTAATAAGTGGTGTTTTATATATTCTTGAATAATTCTTATAATTAATTGGGTCAATTTTGCTGCAAATTATATTCTTTAATTTTTTAGGTGCTTTGGCTATTAAGTAGGTAATAAAACGTTTAAGGATGTATATTAATTTCTCAGAAAAGCTTGGAAAACATTGAAGAGTGTAAAAGTTGTACATTTGCGAAAGTAATTTGTTTTCCGGTTTCTTATTATTGGGAATATCCACGATTAATTTATTAATATGGTGTGCCTGTAGAATATTCTTATTTGTTTTGATAATGGTTCCGTTGGAGCCGAAATATGTCAACAGTCTAATAAAACTAATTTTACTGTTTATAATGTTTTTATTTTACGCCTTCTAGTAATTAAAATAATTATATTATTACAAGGTGTTATAATTTGTTATATTTTTATATAAATAATTAAAACCAATAGCATTTAAGATACTCCTATAGAAGGGATAAAGTACCGAAAATGGAATAAGATCGATTTATCGATCTATTATAGGACTTAAAATGACTTAGCAACCATGCTCAAAATAATTTAAATTGTCTTGTACATTTAAAATATTTTTGTTGCTTTATATTTTGCTGGCAAAAAATACATCAATATAACTGTACCAGTAGGGAAAACTTTAAAGTCATTTTTGCCCACTTTGAGCGCACTTTGTTCAGTTTTAGTGACAGCAAGAACACAAAGTATTCAATATATCAATTAACTCTTTCTGAAAAGACTTTGGTCAAAACGTTTCTACAATAAATATTTTACTGCAAAATATATATTTTTTGGAGATCTTAAAATGTACCAGAAGTGGACAAGCAAAATGCAGTGGTGAGCACCTGTCTTCTCCAGTTATTGACTCGTTGGAATTCATGCAGGAACAAGTAATATTAAAAAAAGTAAGTCAATTGCTACTTTTTAATCATAAATATATAAAACAAACCCGTGCAGCATTAATGTACCACGTTATCTTTATTGAACATTATTTTATAATCATCATTGCGGTATTTTATTTCTGTGGCATCACTCATTTGAGATAAATCTTTCATTTCATTTATGAAAACAATGGGAGATTTTTTTTCTCCATATAAAACTAAAATTAATTAATTAAATTTAATTAATGAATTAATATTTGAAAAATATATATTAATATCAAGTGTCATCCACTACAAGTAAAAAAAAAAAAATTGATTTGAACTTGAGTGGATGAATAGAAAATATTTTATTAACGATTGAAAATTTGAACAAGATATATATAGAGAGAGTGTGAGCTAATAGTAGGAATTTAAAAATGAAAAGAAAGCAAAAGGGCTCATTTTACAGGGCTCCCAAATAGTCCGCTTTTTGAGTACCGGTATTTTCTTAGAAAAATTTAAGTTTCAAATTTTTCTTGCACAATTTGCAGAAACCACCTTGGGAAGTACATTTTTGAGGAAATGTTGTACAAACCTACCAAGAAATTTCTTGTTAAAAAATATTGGTATTCAGTTGGCGGACCATTTGGGAGTTCTGATTTTAGTGCCTGATAAAATTGGCTTTCTTTTAAACAATTCAATAGTTAAAGCCCCAATATTATGGGCCTTCTTGAAGGTCGCTGTATCAATGACTTATGAAAGAAAATACGGGCTAAGCCACTGTCTAAGATTTTGAAGGAAGTGGGGACTCTAGAATTCTGCACACTCCATTTTCTGCAGAACACATGTTGTAGTTAACCTCAGAAAAGTATAAAAATTTCATTAACTTTGAAGTAGTGTATAATAATTAAAATTCAATGAGAACAAATTTTCAAATTGTTCTCAGTGAATAATATAAATTTTTATTATGTGCGTGTAAATTTTGCGTGTATGTGTGCATACACACATATACACTTTTATTATGTGCGTGTATCAAAAGATCTGGTATATTAAAAATAGTTTTAAATTATTTATTTTCTCATTTTATACATAAAATATTTACAACATATCCATATGAAAGTGTGCTTATGATTTAAAATCTGGACAGAGAAACACGCATTCGTCACAGTATGTTGAAACGAACATATAACTGTTCTCAGTGAATAATGTAACAGAATTGATTTGTGTGTCCCTGTAGAGAAACTATAAATTCTGCATACTGCATATTAAGTAAAATACGTTCTACAATAAATTGCAGTAACATATTCATATTACGTAGTATATTTACGAAAGTTAAAGTGAGCACAGATTGAGAGACAAAAAACGAGATGGCCAGACATACAAATAGGCAAAGAGACAGTCGTACCGTAGTCATAAATGTTTTTGAAACATGTCTGAAAATTTTCAGAAAGACTTTGTTGGACAAAAAGCCTATAAACAAATATTGGGTAGGGCTGTTCGCTACCGGTTACGATAATATGTCGGACTACCACTAGTGGACACCATTATCACATGGATCTGGTTATACGAATTTACAAAACAAAAACAATAAATGTATTCTGAATACTCAATATATTCACACGAAACAATAAATTAGTTGAAACTTACACGTATATATAAAAACAGAAACTGACTTTTTTTATTCTAATGTTTGACTTTCAATGCCTATTGCTCGAGTTGTCCACTACGGGAACAGTGCCCTTCACTTGTGTCTTACCTTTGTTAAACAATATTAAAAAAAATCATTTATGGTACATTATGTGCGTGTATAAAAAGAACTGGTTTATTAAAAATAGATAAATTTTAAAATTATTTATTTTGTCCTTTTCTACACACAATATTTAAACAACATATCAATATGAAAGTGTTCTTAAGATTTTAAATCTGGACACAGAAATACGCATTCGTCACAATATGTTGAAAAATTTTTTTGCTCGCTACGAATTCAAATTCAAGGCTTTTACGTTTCCACCTTGTTAAAATACTAACAAATATATACTTTTTTAAATGGTACATTTATAGGTGGAATGTTATGCTGTGATATGTAAACGCCATATGTCACTGTGCAAAATTTTATTAAAGTGTAACAAAAGATGTAAATAACTTAACATATTAAAATAGTAACCACAATTATTAAATATTGTGTATAGAAGCCGCGCGCAGCTTTTCTAAAAACTATGCTTCAGCTGTGGCTGTCGTATGCAAAAGAGACAAATTTGTTTTTGCTTAGATTTCTCAGTCTGTCTCGGTACTTGGCAAAACCCGGCCAAACTCTCGCCAAACAATAGAACCCTCTTTTTGCTCCGTCGAAAGATATGGATTCCGTTTCATCTTCGCTGGTGATTGAGGACAAATTGGCGTCTCGGTACATTTAAAAATACATTAACGAGCTATGTAAAATTATTGAAGAATGAACTGTGAATTAGTATGAAATATCAATTACAAATGCTCGATGCAAGCCATCTCATCTCGTGTTTATCAAACCTACAAGTACCCTGCCGCTAATCTGAGCTATTGACTGTGAAGTTTTGAAAACATTGTATACTTACACCATCGATGAAATTTCCCTGACAGTTTAGATAATTTTAAACCACGGATATATTTTCTAAAATTTTGTGCGAAATCAAAATTTAAAAATAAAAAATACACACATGCATTAGCATTTCGCATTTTTTTTTCATTTGTGAATTGTTTATTTCCTTTATCTCTAAGATATAATACACCAAATCACATAAAAAAAACAGAACTTTACTGACTTTGCTTTATCATTCGCAAGTATTTTCACAATAAATTTAAGTTTCATTTTCCTTAGATAATATTTCCTTAGATTCCTTATTTACAATTTAACGATCTTCTGAATATAAAATAAGGTCATTACTGTTACTTATCCGTCATATGTAGTCTTGTAATCGTTTTGAAAATCGGATTTTTTTTTTTGACGGATTCACACCTTTCAGACACTGGAGATTCCGAAAAATATGTTTTTAGAAAAAAAAATCGTCGTCCGTCTGTCTGTCTACGTGTATGTCTGTAAATACTCTATCTCCCGAACAAATTGAGACGGAGACTTGAAATTTGGTACGTACTTAGTATGTAATAATAGGAAGAAGCTTATTGAATTTCAGTAACCTCGATTATCCGGAACTACTTTTTTCGGACTCTCGAAATATTCGTTCTGATGAAAGGTATATAAAAATATTCGAAATTGTTTATTTTAAGCATGGAATATAAATCATAATAAAAATACATAAATTTTACATCAAGAATGAAGTTTACACATGTTTTATTTTCAAATTTAATACCATGAATATCCATGACGGGTAAGTATTACGGTGGCTCCTAACGACTAGTTTATTATAGCATATGTAAATAATTCTGACTGAATTTTACATTTTCAGCCTACAAGCATGAGCCTTATTCGGATAATTTTACTTACCCATCATACGTAGTATAGGGTAAGTCTTGTAATCGTTTTGAAAATCGAAAAAAACATTTTGACGGATTTACACGTTTCAGACTCTGGAAGATTCCGAAAAACATATTTTTAGAAAAAAATTGTTGCCGTCCGTCTGTGTGTCTGTGTGTCTGTATGTCTGTGTGTGTGTCTGTAAACGCTCTATCTCCCGAACAAATTGAGATAGAGACTTGCCATTTGGTATGTACTTAGTATGTAATAATAGGAAGAAGTCTATTTCATTTCAATAACCTCGATTAACCGGAACATTTTTTTCGGACTCTCGAAATATTCGTTCTGATGAAAGGTATATAAAAATTTTCGAAATTGTTTATTTTAAGGAGTAAATATAAAAGACAATAAAAAAACATAAATTTTGCATAAAACATGAAGTCGATCGGATAATTAGTTGCCGAGATATTTGTAATCCTATTTTCCACACTCTTCGATTTTTCATGACCCTGTATTTCATCCAAATTCACTTCAAGTATATATTTTAATTGGAAATTTGACGCTTAATCAGATGCAATAAACCGCTAGTTAATAGGAGTATTATTTTTGGAGTTATAAGGAAAAACCTCTTTCAAGCAATTCAGTAATCGAGCCTTTTTATGACGTCATCAAGCCACGATTTTATTTGAATATCAATGCATTTTATAAGTAGTTTACACATTTTTATTTTAATATTTTACATTATACATATACATGATGGGTAAGTATTACGGTGGCCCCCAATGACTAGTTTCATTTTATTATCTGGTATTGCTATTTACTGTTTGTGTTTTATTTGTTTTTCACTATTAGTATTTATATATAAATGCCTATGTTTGAAAATATCTTTAAAACTAATTTTTGTGGTAATGTAGTTTTTTATAGTTGGTGTAAAATATTTATTTGTAAACATGTGAGTAAAAAAATAATGTCCGTAATAAATTTATCTTAAGAGTCACGTTACTCGTATCACTTAATATCGAAATGCTTAATGTTGTGGCTTACTCTAGTCAATTACTGTGAAGTAAATAATTGAATTATTAATTTTTCATAACTCATTGAACCGAAATATCGTAATAATTCGTATTTCCCAAGTTATCTTCTAACTATTTTACTTTAGAACATAAAAAATACGAAAGTTTCTGGAATCTATTTGCGGTCCAATAAATTGTTGCATCGATAAAAATATTTTACCATATTTGTAATCTAGTTATTCCAATTGAAAGAAAACACATTTTAAGTAATAGGTTAATTAAGATTTATTTTTTGTGTTAAATTATATTGATAAGCGAACAAAAGTATATAACTATTTTTATTTCTATTAATAAGGCATTTAATTAATGCAATATTTGATTGACATACGTTATGATCTATTAATATAGAATTTCTAATTTTTATCTAGTGCAAAAGTAAACCTTAAAATTATCCGAAGTCACTTTTTAGGCGCGTTCGGAATTATATAAATACGTAGCATTTATTGTCGTTTGATCGGTCCGTCTGTCCGCATATGGCAACGCAAAAACTACACAACCGGATGGTTTGAAATTTAAGATATATTATCTTTGCAGAATTTTGTCGAGACATTTCAAATTTTATGAAAATAGAATCAAAACTTTAGAAGGTATTAATAAAAATATTTATTAAGAATTTTGAATTTCTTTTAAAAATCGTCGCTTTCTTGCTATAGAAGATTCCGAGGTTTAATCGTCAAGCAACGGAGATACTTATTCAATTCCTACTTTTGCTCACAGTCTCTATATGTTTATATATCTTGTTCAAATTTTCAATCGTTAATAACATATTTTTTATTCATCCACTCAAGTTAAAATACATTTTTTTTAACTTGTAGTGGATGACACTGGATGTTAATACAGTTTTTTCGTATATTAATTCATTAATTAAATTAAAATAATTAATTTTAGTATTATATGGAGAAAAAAAAACTCCCATTGTTTTCATAAAGGAAATGAAAGATTTTCCTCAAATGAGTGATGCCACAAAAATAAAATACCGCAACGATAATTATAAAAAAATGTTCAATAAAGATAACGTGGGACATTAATGCTGTACGGGTTTATTTTATATATTTATGATTAAAAAGTAGGAATTGACTAAAAAAAAATTTTATATTATTTGTTTTATTACAGAAATTAATCTGCAGACGATATAATTCATTTCATAAAATTAAAAATCATCAAGATCTGAATATTTGTATAACTAGCTATAGTACGAACGAACCTCGTTTATCACGTTTGACGTATAATTTCCAACTTTTTAAAAATAAGTTTCCTTATAATGTTTGAAGATTTCTACCATGTAAATAATGCCAGATGCATATGCCAGATGTATAGCCAGATGTCACTGTTTTTTTTAAATAAATCAACCATTTGTTTCCTGAAAAGGTAAAGTGAATGCTGTCTACATTTTACAGCGAACCAACGTATATAACTATTCTTATTTCTAATAATAAGGCATTTAAATAATGCAACATATGTTGACATACGTTATGATCTGTTAATGTAGAATTTCCAATTTTTTATCTAGTGTAAAAGTACGCTTTAAATTTATCCGAAGTCACTTGTTTAGTAACTCACATTAAAATTAATTATAGTTTAGTTGTTCTTTAAATGAATATAAGTCAATTTCTTAACTATATGAATAATGTTAAAAATGATTCTTCGAGCTAATTCGATAGGCGATTTTGTTTCAATTGTGATAAGCCTAGAATGTATCTTCACAAATAAAATATCTAATATCTTTTTCAAAAATGAAAACTATATGTTCCATAACAAATTTTAATTGATAACAATTGTAAATTGCAAAATGTCTTCTATTCAATAAATAATAATTTTATTGTTGATGACATTCTAAGAAGGCTGTAGATATATTTCTTTTTGCAGTAAGCTGCACCATTGTCTCATTTTAATTTACAAAAATATATAGAACGAAATGTTTTCTTTTTTTATTGTTATTTAACAATTGATTCATTCCAGCCTTTCATTCCAGTTTTTATCTTGGGTGAATCATTCATATGAAATATGTCTCCTCATGTCTCGTCTCATCACATTAACTTTGCATGGCATGAATCATCTCCAATCTAACTGAATAAAAAAAAAAAAAACTCATGAATCAGACTTTTTTTCAGTTTTATTTAAAAAAATGCATAAAAAAAGGTCTCACACCTGTAGTACGAAATTGAGCTTTATTGGAAAAGTTATGATCGGCAATATGATATGAAAAAAATACTAGCACATAATCAAGTCTAATTTTTAATTTAATTTCTCCTTGGAAAATGGGAAATGATATTTACATAAATACCTAATTTCTGCTTCTAATCATTTACGTGGACTCTGCACTTTCTTATTATGTTAACCATTCTAGTCAAATATAGGATTATGCTTACTGTTTTAATCATTTCATTTGCAGCATGAGTATCATCTCTCCTATTATAGTCAATTTATATGGCTGGACATGATAAAATATATATTTTTTTTATATAAAGAACGTCATAAACACGTGTTTTAAATTATTAATAGCAGATGGGAAAGGTGCTTTGGTGTACATGTACATTTGACAGTAAAATCGGTCGTGCCACCGGTAATATAATGAAATCTATACTAATAAAAGAAAGTTTCGCTCTCTCTCTCTGTGTGTGTGTGTGTGTGTGTGTCTGTTTGTCTGTTTGTCTGTTTGTCTGCGATGCCCAGCAAAATTTGGCTCACCTAGAAGCCTGAAATTTTAGATTTAAGTAGCCCAAGCAATCTTCTGGTGCACCTGAGCCTCAGAATATTAATATTTTGATTATTTACTCAAATATTATTAAAAATACTCAAAGAACTCTAAAAAAAACACGTTTTTTTTCTTCGGTTGGCTGGTTGTATAGAATCTTCACAGAAGACATTAAATAAACCAGAGTAACGATGCATAAAGACTCATAATGAAATAGTGCCAATATGGATTGCAGTTGCCGGTGTATCTGCTCACGGCAAATTACAACGACGCCCTTTGTTTGAAACGTTTTCCAGGCACGTTTTTCTTCATGATATTTATATGGGTTTAAGGTTTATTTTTTAAACAGGACATATATTATTATGGTAGAGGTTATTAATACAGAAAACTTTATTTAACAGATTATTTGTTATATTTGCGGGGATGGAGAGGGGTAAGGGCCTAATTACATTTTAACAATTTTAATATTTTTAGCTTCACCCGTAGCGTTGAATTGCTGTTTTATATAGAGAATACCACTATTTTAAATCTCAGCTAATAATATTCCGAACTTCTTCAAAACCAGTTCCATTTTTACCAAATTATCGTAAAAATCATCATTCATAGCTTCAAGGTGTATTTCTAGAAAGCAGATACAAGTATTTCCGAATAATAGTCCAAGCCAAATTTCAAATATATTAATTATTTATATATTATATTATATAATATAATAAAATAAGTTCTTAGCTTAACCTAATTAATCAATCTTTAAAGATGTATAGTGATCCTCCTAATTAGTTATTTTCTGAAGGAGAATTGGACATTCGCTTCTCCCCCTCCGCTCCCTCCTTCAAGTTTTTTCTCTAACTATGGCCCATTTCATATATCAGCAACTATCTTTCCGATTTCACCGCAAGTGATTCCAAACATTATAATTAACTTAGTAGTCACCCTTTATAACATTAAACTAAATTTATGATTAGCGGAAATCACTATTTCCGAATAATAGTTTAAGCAAAATTTGTAATTATGTTCCCAGCTTAACCAAACGAACGCATTTTTAAAGATGCATAGTGTTTCTCCTAATTAGTCATTTGCTGAAGGACGCTTGAACATCCCTTCCTTCAAGGTTTTTTCTCTAACTATGCCCCGTATTAATATCTCCGCAACTATCTTTCCGATTTCAACTCGAGTAATTCCAAACATTATAATTAAATTAATGGTCACCCTCTATAACAATAAAGTAAAATTATGAGTATCGATTACCACTATTTCCGAAAAATAGTTCAAACAAAATTTGTAATTAAGTTCTTAGCTTAACCAAATGACCGAATTTTTAAAGGTGCATAGTGGTCCTCCTAATTAGTCATTTGCTGAAAGGCACTTGAACATCCTCTCCGGCCCGGCCCCTCCTTCAAGGTTTTTACTCTAACTATGTCCCGTTTCCATATCTCCGCAACTATCTTTACGATTTCAACGCAAGTGTTTTCAAACATTATAATTAACTTAATAGTCACCCTCTATCACATTAAAGTAAATTTATGAGTAGCGGTTGCCACGTTTTCCGAATAACAGTTTAAGCCAAATTTGTAATTAAGTTTCTAGCTTAACCAAACGGACGATTTTTTATAGATGCATAGTGGTCCTCCTAATTAGTCATTTTCTGAAGGGCGCTTTAACATCCCCTCTCCTCCAGTTCCTCTCTCAATGTTTTTCTCTATGTACAGTTTCCATATCTCGGCAGCTATCTTTCCGATTTTAACGCAAGTTATTCCAAACATTATGATTAACTTAATAGTCACCGTCTATAATATTATGCTAAATTTATGAGTAGCGGTTACCTTTATTTTCGAATAATATGTTTAAGCTAAATTCTTAATTATGTTCCTAGCTTAAGGAAACGAACGAATTTTTAAAGATGCATCGTGGTCCTCCTAATTAGCCATTTTCTGAAGGACACTTGTACATCCCCTCCCGGCACATCCCTCAAGTTTATTTTCTCTAACTGTGCTTTATTTCAATAACTCGGCTTATAATGTTCCCATCTTCTCGAAACCAGCTGAATTTTGTAGCACGCGTGCTATACAGTACCGTAGGCAGCAGGAACCTGTCTCAGAGGGTTTTTTCGAAAGAAGTTTGTTCAGAACAGAATTCTCTCCTGATGGTGACAGGGGAAATAAAAGATTTTCCGGAGCGTACCAGCATGCCCGGTATATGGTGTCTAAGCCATCGGAGACCGTGGCATGAGTTTCGTTTTTTAAGAGATTTAAGTTTATTACACGGGCTCGAGCAACCCCGGATGCGTTAGCTAGTACATAAATAAAATAAAACGTATTTAAAGATATATTGACTGTTGTATTTTGTATATATTATATATACATTTGTATATTGTGGGAATTCGTCGAGTTAGATATTGTTATGTTTTTATATGTAATTAGATTTTGTTAAAAAAATTTAGAAACTGCCTACAGAGTTATACATATTTAAACATTTATATTTTTAATTCCAGACGCTATTTTCTTTCGTAATTTCAAATAATATGACTTCATTTAGCTAAATTAATTTTTATCAGTTTTTCCTTAAATGAATGTTTTTCTTAAATCGCTCTGCTATTTAATGTATAATTTATATAAACGCATATTTTTGTCCGAAATCGAAACTTATAAACATAAGCCATGACTTGACAGAGTCTAACATAGGAATTTGTTTCAGATCATCAAAATAAATATTATGTTCGATAAAGAAAATCTCGAACATGAAATACATATACACATTTAGGCGCGCAATGGACTTCATATTATCTAATATCAATATTTTAAAATTAAAATTTATCTATATGTATATTTTTCAATATAAAAATTATTTCTGAACAATAAATCTTATGCAGGGAAGTAATTAATTTACTTTGCATCATTTACAAGATTATTGAATTGAAAAAACCAAAATTTTAAAATGTTATCGTATGCACTTCATGTATCAAATTTACAATTATTCTTATATGTTGAAAATTGAGTAAATTAAAACATTTTCTGTTCCAAAATTTTTACTTATATTTTCACAATATATGGCAGAATAATTTCATTTTATTTGGTATGCTAATCTTTAAATGAAATAAGTAAATATTTATAGAAACAGATTTCTTAAGTAAACTTTCTTATCTCTACATATCTTAAAAATTTCTATTTCTACATGGGTGTTAGAAATATGAACGTTTCGAAGGACACTTATTTATCAGCAATTTATAGTGTAGAATTCAATTTAATAAATATTGATAAAATATAATAAATAATGATATTTACGTAAATTTTATTCGACAAAAATTATAGGAACATTGCATATATTATAAATTGCATTTATTCAATACATGATGCACAGTTCTGTCGATTAGCTATCGCCTTCTCTGCAGTAGCTTCGTAATCCTGCGCTCAAAAAAATTCTTCTTCGGATGTATGCTAACTTTTGCCGAGTTGAAGGGGCATGCCCGTACATAGACCATAATCTCCTATGTTTAATAGACCGGGAGGCGGCAGTACAGACAATCACCTCATCGAGTTCACGTCTGAAATTCCAGAATTAGTTAAAACTCGATTCGCATATTAAAACGCAATGCAGGAAAACACAATGGTAAACCTACGAGTCAACCGCTAAAATCGGATTTTCCCGTGTTTTCCACCATGATATGAGTTGGCAGACCGATTGCGTTTTAATATGCGAATCGAGTTTTAACTAATTCTGGAATTTCAGCCGTGAACTCGATGAGGTGATTGTCTGTGCTGCTGCCTCCCGGTCTATAACATTATTATATACATTCCATATTTGTACACCTGTAACAATCGCTTCAAAAATAGATCAATTTCGGTATGATTCAATAGTGAATCTTACGAAGAAATTCTGTCAGTCCGATATATTTCAGTTAATGTATGTGGCAACCCAAACATCGGTCTTGATAACTATTCCAAGTTGACGTAATCGTTTTACCACTATTGAGTGGTGGATTCAGGGAATTGCTGCCATTTGTAAATTTGTTATGTACCAATCACTTTCAATTACGCCAATCTTTTGTGGTTAATAGAGTAAAATCAGTAGTAAATTAAAACTGGCAAAATTTGCATCGATCCAATATTTTCAAGTAATTGCAAATAGTAAGAAATGTAGATTGATTGTTTACTCTGTACTCGCTAATTTATAGTTAAAGTCACTGCGTATAAGTATGTTTTCAGTTTTCTATACATAAAGCCGAAAATCTTATATGTAAAATAAAATAAAAATAAATTAATAAAATGATTTAACATGAATTTGAATTTTATTGGAAAACTGTTAAAAACATAATAAACTTAAAATATTTCTTCATTAAGTTTGCCTGGTGAATATTATATTTCAATAAAAGAAAAATATTTAAATATATGAATAATCTACAATCACAAATGAATCGCATACCAGTCTTTTATTACCTAATCCTATCATTCTATTTACATAATTTATATAAAAACGGAAGCAGTTATATTTATATATAATTTAAATTAATTATTTTTCAATCCTCTTTTAATCAATTCCCTTTAATTCTATTTCTACTACATAAAAAGGTGTAGTTTAAAAATTGAAACTTAATACCAGGAAATTGTTTTCTAATTGCAATTAAGCAATTATGATTTAAATGTAAATTGTTTGTACCTTTTTACTTCCACAACAGCATTTTTTATCATTAAGGCAAATCTAGAAACTTGATCTTGAGAAGTAATTTCGCAATGGAAATAATTTTAATTTTGCTTTAAATTTTGAAATATATTGTTTGCATCATTTGATAATTGTGGTACTGAGTTATCAAATGACATTTGGAAAATAATTCTAAATATAATAAAAAGAAATAGAATTATTTTTTTCTTTTCTCAAGTGCACAGTAAGAATGTCTGCACTGCGTAACTTTCATTTTAAGATTTATTTTCTGTTGTACGGTTTGATTAATTCTTTCATCTGTAATCTTACAGAAAAATTTATATACAATTTACTTAAATCTCCATACTAAAAAAGGTTTATGTGCCCGCCAATCTTTAATTCACTAGTGAAATTTCGAATTTTAGATTTTTTTTTGTAATTCTGGTATAAGGAACAATTTTATACGAATCACATTATTCTTGAATGTGGTATTAAATTTTAAAACAAAGCTTTTGTGATTTGATAGTGATGATACGTTTTTGACTGCATTTCTATAAAAATGATTTTTTTTTTATTCCAAAAAATAAATAAATAAATAAATAAATGAGTATTTACTTAAACCAGAATTAGTTGCTTTAAATTACGAAAATCTGCAAGTTTTTGTTTTTATTAATAGTACATAATTGTTAAGAATTAACTCACAATATTTGTTATTTTGTAAATATTCATATTTAGATGATGAGTTGTTTTTAAACATAGTATTTGTTTCCCAGTGATATACACAGACCGTGATATTCTGAAAATTGTACGGATTGAATACAGAATAACTTATTCTTGTATCTAATACGAATAAACCTATTGTACAATAACTGTATAACATTAAATGTATGATTATGTTTCGAGATATATTAAAATGGGTATGAAATCCTGAATTTTTCAAATTGTGTGTTGTCAGTAGTGTTTCAGAATGTGTTATTTTTAACATTTTAAATAAAAAATCTGCTGAAAAATTACTGTTTTATGTTTAAATACTAAAAGATGAGGAACAAATTTTTAAAATATAGTTAGCTCAGTCCCAGCTGAAGTCCAAAGAGAGAAAATCGGAACGTGGCAGAACCTTATCCCACGTAACACATTTTATCTAGTTTTTAAAAAGTTTTAAAGAAAATCATTACTCTTTCATTTTTTTGTATCAAACAACAGAAAAAATAAGAAAAATTCTTGCAAAATTTACCAAATTTTACGAATCTAAATTCTGATGTGAATGTAAGATATTGAATTCTCATAGAAGTTACTTATACAAGCAAATTACGTGAAAAATTTTGCATTTTGAAAAGGGATATCGCTATTATTTCTGTCACAAAAATGAAATTATAAAATGGCAAATAACAAAATAGATTTAGGGGAAGATGGCCTAAAATGATCCTAACGGGCAAAATAATCCACAAAAGGTTTCTTCCAGACAGGTCGCGCTATCTACAGGGTAACATATAAACTAGTTGTAATAATTGAAGAAGAAGAAATGGCGGTATTCAAGCGATCGCAGTATTACACGTCTGAATAGAATTCTTCAAAAAATTGGGTTTTATAACATGTGTTATAAGGTAAGCACTAAACTTTCATATTTATTTAGATATACAGTCTTTCATGTACAGGAATATGACTTGGTTTACTTAATGGAATATAACAATATAATAAATTTAAACACCTTTTAATAACATATGTTTTTAAATGCTAAATGTTGTAAATTAACCACATAAAATAACTTTTATTAGGTTGTTTGACATGTTTCGGCTCACTTGTTCATCACTATCTCATTTGCATTTGAAAATTGCTCGGACTGAGCTGAAACATGTCAAACAACCTATTAAAAGTTATTTTATGTTGTTAATTTACACCTTTTAGCATTTAAAAAATATATATTAATGAAGTATGTTTTTAGAGGTGAATTACACTTATGTACTGTCATAATTACCTTTATATCCTTTATTTTGCCGATAAAAAATAATTTACAAATATTTTTAAATGAAGGATAATTTTGCTCTTTTGGTGAGGGTAAAATGAACCTCTGGACACATTTAAAAAATCTATTTTTTCATTACTCAATTTGGGTTTAAATTATTATTAAAATATGTTTACAATGCAAAATATGGTGTAAAACATACTAACAAAAGGTCAAAGATTTATTTAAACAGTTATGTCATTTCACACAAGTTTTTCCCTTAAGGGGATCATTATAGGCCACCTTCCTCTACGTTTTATTAGTAAGAAAAGGTTTTGTTTTTGTTTGTTTTTTAATCCGTAGATGATACATTTTGATACAGACAAATTTTATTTTTAAATATTATTTAATAGAATGTCTGAAACTAAAAGGGAAAAACTTATCTACTTGAAATTTTTTCAATCCATAAAATAAGAATCAGAATAATCATTATTGGTATGGACATTTATTTCATTAAATACCAATAAAAATACTTTCATTGTGTAAACTGAATATAAAAAAAAATCTAGTACAATTAGTTCTTTTCAGCGAAATGTAGATGAAATTCTGAAATACATTTCCTTTATTTACGAATTATTTTCACATTGACTCGCATATTTTAAACGTAATTTTAATTTGTTAATGAAAAGAAAGTACCAATCGTGTTATTTGCGAAGAATGGTGTATATTGCATTACGTAAAAAGCTAGTACGCCGTTTTTTAATATTTATTAATATATATATATATATATATATATATATATATATATGTTACATTTTTATATTCATTCCAGTGGTCGATGAAAAAAACATATCAAGTATCCCATATTTTAATACAGCTGTGTCATGAAGTTAACATAATACACTGCTCAAAACAATTAAAAGATATTTGAAGTTTTATATAAAATAAAGGTATAAACGAATTTTTTTTTGCCGAAAATAGAAGAAGAGAATCACAAATGCAAATTTTTCTGGTTTTCAAACTGTGGAGTATGCAAATTTTGAGTTCGACGTGAAAAACCTTGCTTCAGCGGCAGCGAATGAAATTTGACTTTCAACTGGATAAAAGAGAATGAAGACAAGGATGATCGGCATTCAGTGATTGCTTTGTTTCGATGAGTACGATGTCTCAGCGAAGTCATTTGACAGATTGAGAAGCTTGGAGAATTGGTGGTAGGTTAGAAGGGGGCCAAACTCAAGCCGAAGTAGCGCAAGCCATTGGAGTGTCACAAAGTGTCATTTCCAGGATCTGGAAAAGTTTTTGGAGAGTGGATGTGCAGGCCGAAGACCAGGGCAAGGTCGTAGACGGGCAACAAAGCCCAATGAAGATCGGTATTTAGCGTTAACAGCTCGGAGACACCGAAAGATGAACGCTACTCTTCTCCAACAACACCTTCGCTCGGCTACAGGCACCACGATTTCAACTCAGACTGTCCGAAACCGGCTCCATGCTGTAGGTCAGTGTGCTCGCCGACCGATGGTATGTGTTAGATTAACATCAAGGCATCGTCGCGACCGCAGGGAGTGGGCAACCGAGCATGTCAACTGGAGGAGAAATGAATGGAGCAATATTCTGTTTTCTGACGAGTCCCGTTTTTTTGTGCATCCGGATAATAGGCGTATTTTCATCTGGAGGGACCGTGGCAGTAGGAATAATCCTGCGTTCGTGCACGAAAGTGTCAAATTTGGCGGTGGAGGAGTGTTGGTGTATAGTGGTATCTCCATTGACGGGCGCACTGACCTCTACATCATTCGAGATGGAGCTCTGACTGGTCGCCGATATAGGGATGAGATCCTCAGACCTATTGTAGTCCCTTACGCTGCAGTAATCGGAGATAACTTCATTTTAATGGACGATAACTGCAGGCCACATCGTGCAAACTTGGTGGAGGATTTCCTTTTCGAGGAAGGAATCGTTCGAATGGAATGGCCAGCGTGTTCTCCAGACATGAATCCAATCGAGCACGTTTGGGACGCTCTAGGAAGACGAGTTTCTGGCCGCCAACAACCCCCACAAACTCTCCAAGAACTGGAAAGAGCTCTTCTGGAAGAGTGGGGCAGAATACCCCAACTCGTCATTAATAGCCTCATTGAGTCCATGCCTCAAAGGTGTTCAACGTTGCTGGCCGCCCGTGGAAACCGTAAACCCTACTGAAAATGATTTTCTTTGAAGAAAACACCTTTTCTTATTCTTTTTTTCTCAAATCACAAATTGTGTTTTTTTCCTTTTGTACACAAATGCGCAATAAAATGCATTTTTTTCTGCCAAACATGTGTAATTTATTCTCATATAACCTACTATGTCTGTCGAGCATGTATCAATCAGCTAAAAAGTTTCCCAGATACAAAATCCACATAAAACTGCAATATATTTTAATTGTTTTGAGCAGTGTAGTAGCCGAGGAAGATGTAAATAGACGAAATAAGTACGCTGTTGAACTGTAATCCATTTATTGAAACTCCATCATTTTAGTTTCAAGAGAGCGCTTTCTCTCAATAGCGATGATCTTAAAGAGTTTCCATGTTAAATAATACTGGAACATCTACAAGGACTATAATTTCTCACTGCAACGACAGTATAATTTTATTGGACACTTAATTCGGCGGAATAAATCTGCTGTTTGTATCCTTGCAGTCGATTTGAAGCTCGAAGGGCGGATGAACAATTCCGTAACACGTGACCTAATTTAACCAATGAATGCTCAATTTCGTCTCGCTGTATCATTTAGCTATGGACTAATATTGAAGGAATGCATCTCCCAGATGCTTTTGTCGGAAAAGAATATTCTCCTATGTCGGAGAAAAATAAAAGCGCAGGAAAGCTAATGGAACATTTTCGACTTTTGCGTTTTGAGTTTCGTAATAAGTTTGCCTAATTAGTTTCTCGATAACAAACAATTTCAAAGAATGATTTTTTAGACTATTGGGAAAGGGTTAATAGTGAAATTACATAGATTAAAAGAAATAAAACAGATTTAAATACGGGAATAAATAGGAAATATTTAATATTATAAAGAATTTAAGAAAATAAGTTTTTAAGAAGAAATAGGCTTATGAAACGCGATTTTCACGTCTTATTTGACGGGAAATAAAAGGATAATTTACGTACATTAGGAAAAAAGAAACTGTTTTAAATATGAACAGTAATGGGGATTTTTTTTAAGTTATATTTAAATAAAATAGGGTTGTAAATGGAATATTAATAAAATATTTTTATAGAATAAATTTAATACGGTATGGACTTTTAAATTTTGTAATATATGACACGGAATATTTTCCTTTAAATTACGTATGTTTTTAATCATAAAAACTTTTAATTTTTCTTTTAATAACTTCATTAAATCATGAAAATTTTGCTTTTAATATTTATAGTGTATAATAAAAATACAGTTTCAGACAAATTAAACATCTTTTCTAAATTCACGGAATGAAGCTTTTAGCTTTTTTTTTTCAAACAAGAATGCAGCTTATTATAGAAACGGAATTACTAGACTTCAAATCTGTTAAGCTTTTGCCGAAATCTGTGTACTTAAATTCATTAGCAAGGATGCTACATGTGTTAGCACAGAAAAGACATAGGCAATAAACTGTCAAATTGATATTCATAAATATGTTGATGAATGTCAAACAGAATGCTCACACAGTCTTTTCTAAAATTTGAACAAAACGAGGCTATATAATATAGACGTGTTAAACAGTTTTTCTTATTTAAAAAGCATTAAATTTCTTTCAAATTCTTAATGTTTTATTTTCCATAAATTGTCAATATGAAAGATTTAAACTTTACTTCCAGTATTAATAAAAATTAAAATATACGACTAATGCTGGCGTTCTGAAGCTTTTATTAAAATAAAATCTTAGTAATATGATAATAATTAGACTTCAAACAATTAAAAAAAACACAAATGTGCTATAGGATTTAAGTTCGTTTACGAAAAAACAATAAGTATGATCTAAGACTACACCAAATATAAAGCTTTCTCGCCTTTTAAAAAAAAAATAATTCAATCTAAATATTGTCAAAATATAATGATATTGATTTCAATATTGAGATTTATACATACAAAATCTACAGTAAAAATTTAGTCTACTTAGACAACAACTGGTTTAGAAAAACATAAATGTATTTTCCATTACATCTACGAATAAAAATGAAAACTTAAAGGAGACAAAAATAGAAATGTATGTCTCTTCCATGTTTAATCTGGACTTGCAAGAAAAATTGCAAAATATCTCCCATTACGTAAAATGAGGGAGACAAGAAAAGTTATTGTGAAAATATTAACATGTATATTGTACATTAATGTAACTTTAGAATTACGCTAAAATATACATTTTTTTTAAATTTTACGTACTTGGTTCAGAAAATGAAACTATTTTACGTAATAAAAATTACGTAACATAGTAATATACGTAATAAAAATTACCCATTGCTATTTCTTGTAATTTTTTCTGTTTGTTTTCTCATTTAATTTATTTATGCATGTAGTAAACCTGTCAGTTCGAAAATTCTTTTCTTAATCAGAAAATATAAACTATCCCTTAAATTTCTGTTTAAGATGTGTTTATTTGTAAAATTATATCGTATAAGTTATGCATATTATAATATGTATCTATTGAAAAAGAAAATACATGAATAAAACTACTATTCTATATAGACAGAAAAAATGTTTTGTATGTATGTGTGTTAACTCCAAAAAGAAGATGACGCAAAAGAGAGAATGGTCGATTGAATTTTAAAATATCAAACGAACGTCAGCAAATTGTAATTATAAATATATTTCTTTAGAAAATCTCACACGGAAAACTTGAAATGAAGTGTTAAGTAGAAAAATTGCACTGAAAACGAACCAAAATAAGAAAAAAAAAAACTTCATACTTTGATTATGTTTCAGATGTACAATCTTGTTCATGAATGAGATACACCTGCTTTTATTTGGGAAACTTTTTCAATAAAACAAAAATAGATCATTAGTCTATAAATATTCAATGTATTTTTTTCCAACCGTTGAAACATGAAGAATTGTGAATACTTTTCTAATGACAACATCATATTTGAATGTTTATTTAATTAAATTAGAAAAAACAATATCTACAGTCTATACTTTTATCGTAAATCTTTCTGTAATTAACAAGGATCAATATTCGGGAATGATTAATTAATTGCATAGTCATTAAGTTATATATTTCTATAAAATGGTCAATAAGTTAATAATGTCTATAAATTGGGAATATATATTACTTACCTACAAATAACGTAATAACCGACTATATTATAGACAATTTTTAGTTTCAAAAGACTACTTAAAAAAAAATATATATATATGCAAATTTAAGAATATTGACTTAAATTATTCATTAATTTTTACATGAAATCGAACATCGGTCATGAAAACAGAAATATGTAGCTCAAACCTGCTACAGGGGTTTAAAATATAAATATATTTTACCAACTTTTTAAAAGGCCATTTCCTGTTAACCCTTGCGTTTAAAAAATATTTTTCTGTGCGTGATTAAATGAAAAAAAAGCATCATATTATGGATGGAATTATAATTTATAATTTACAAACATTATTTTATCTTTCTGAAAATATATAATATCGAAAAACAGGATTTGTTTTATATTTTCTCTGCTAATTGTAATACTTGTTGAAAATTATTTTCCCCAAGTTTTATACATGGAATTTGCAGAAAACATTTTACACTAATTCGGGCTTTTGAAAAAAAAATAAGCTATCTAAATCTATATCAAATATCATGCCAAGGAAACATTACTATGCAAAAGAATATAATATTTAATATCTCACACAACTGTTATAAATAAGTACTTACCTTCGGTGATAATCTTGAAGTTGATACTTATGTATTTCGAAATTGTGCCAAACAGAAAGACACATAAGAAAAATAAATAAAAATTGTATTATTTCATGAATGATCATTCAATACACTACTTTCGTAAGTGAACACGATTACAAAATACGGGTTTTATTAGTCTAATTAGACGTATAATAACTAAACAATGAATACTACTAATTAATAAAAATATATCATTAATACTTTTAATCATTTTTCTTTCAAAAGTCATGTTTCTTAATCCACAAGTCACAGCAATTTCCTTTCCTCACTAGAAGGTTTAGATGGCTCTTCTCGAATACCATAGTTCCAACAATGACAAAACTAGTGATGCGCGATTCTCTAAAATTCAGCAATCGATTACAATCGCTATTGATAAAATACCTATCAATAACGAAAACAGTCGATCCCCAAATTCTACTATCGATATGTTATACAATCGATTGTTTCACCGACAAACCAAAAAAGTAATTGAAAAACTTAGCGAGCAATAGCTAAGTTGACTAGTTTCGCAAGATCTGTTTCACATCATCTATGGAAACATTGCTGATCTTGTTTAAGGTTCCAAGAAGAGTCAAGGATAGCCAAAACACTTTAGGGATGTTCCATCTACCAAAACGCAGTCAAATATAAGAGCTGAAAGCAATAAATTTAAGGAAATTGCAGACCATGGAAAAGAGAATTAGAACTAAAATTATGATGGGAAGGAGTAGGAAACCAATCAAAACGAATGGTCCAAGCTGTGTGAGTATCGGCGCTTGAGATATCGAATAAAACAGAAATGTACGCCATTCAGCAGCGTCACATAGTGGATAAAGTAAAATACTCAAATATTGCTTCAAATGATCCGATTTTCACTAAAATTATATAGAAGTAAAATGAATTTAAAAGAAGCTTAACCATGACAAAAAAAATGCCTGTTTCTACTTTAAATAAATATCTGACTGATTCAAGTTTAATACTGAGCATGCATCAGTGATCCATGGGGTTGTGAGATAAAAGCTAAAAACATATTTCAAGGGTCACTGGAAGGAGCTAAAAACGCGCCAAAAACTTACTAAAACAGAAAAGCGGAAGTGAAAAAGAAATAGCAGGTAAAAGTAAAGGGCCTAGGGCCAAATGATCCTATATTAATTCATAACCCAATACTTCAGAATTAGACAATCTCATGGATATCAAGTTTGGGCATATAATTATTATAGTACTCATTAACTCAAGAAAAAGGCCACCTAGTCAAAAAATTTAAATGTGAAGGGAGGAAGGAGAATACCTAGGAGGTCGAAATATGGAACCGGGGGAGGAAAGGTGAGACCAAAATACCCAAAGGACCAGAAAGAGCCCCACGTAGAGCTCCTATGCTAAGGCAGAAATGCATACTAGATGACAACATATAAAATAGAGTATTTTACTTCAATGAAATTACGGTATACGATGGACAGCAGATGTTCGAGCAATGAGAGATAGACTTCTCCTCAAAGTGTCTGAAGGAGACTTGGGGTACGAAGACCCTCCTCAGACACTAGAAAGCACCTCCATGAAGAGAAAATATACTCATATATTAAGTAAGATGAAACTGCATGCTGAAAATGGCAACAGTCCCACGAATGTAGAGTTCTTTGAGATATCTTTCTGGTCGTTTGATACATTCTGTTCTCTCTCCTCCTCTCCTGATCCCATTTTTGGGTTCCCAAGTTAGCTGTCTTTCCTCTCTTCCCATGCCCATTTTCGATTTTAATCTAGGTGGTCTCTTTCTGGAATTATTACTATTTTCCGTAATTGACAGTTATTCAGCAGTCATTACCTATTACACGTATATGCACAAACTGGATACCCATCCTATGATATCGTCTCACTTTCAACTATTTGTTTAAGCCTTATTCTTTGGGTCCTAAGCTTTAGTTTCCGTGGTAAAGAGCTCTTTACTTCAGCTTTTCCGTTTATACAGTTTTTCGCCCTTTTGTACCTTTTCTAGCAGTCTAGAAATATATATTTTACTCAGTTGCTCTCACAGGCCATTGGCGCGTGTTCACTATTAAGTTATCTCAGATATTTATTTAATGTAGAAACAGGCATTTTTTCATATTTTCTGTCCCGTATTCCTTTCCTTCTTCTTATTGCCTCCGGCCCTTTCTTTTATTATTGCTGGGCTTCTTTTAACTTCCTTCGCTCTCTTGCTACTGTTTATCGATCTCAATCAATCGTACATCCTTATTTATTTTAATCTATCTGTGTCAATTTATCGCTTCTATCGTTATTTTTCAATATATCAAAGACATCGCATCTATTGCTATTTTTCAATATATCGAAGAACTCGGGCGGTAGTCGATATTAATCGATATACTTATCGACAACAATCAATAACTATCTGAGATGTATGCGATGCATATAAATAGATAAATTTTGAGAAAATAAAGACGTACTATTGATCAGATCGATAGACAATAGCAAAAGGGCAAAGAAAGTTACTAGAAAGTGGGGGAGGGGGGCATGGAGGGTCATGTCATAAAGAGAGGGAGAAAGTGTAAAAAAAATAACTGTTTCAACATTAAATAAATATATGAGGTATTGAAGCTGAATAGTGGACATAAGTCACTGGCACATGAGAGCAAAGCTAAAAATATATATTAGCGTTCACTGCAAATGTTTTAGAAAAGCCGAAAGACTGCCTAAAACGGAAAAGCTGAGGTTAAAACACCATAGTACAAAAGCTAAAGGTAATATGTCCCTTAGAACCTAGAATAAGGCTTAACCGAATAGTTCAGAGTTAGATAATAGAATGAATATACAGTTAGTGTAAGTGAGCGTTATACGTACTGTGATACTGGCTAATGCGGGAAATTGCAATCACTCATAAAAGAGGCCACCTAGACTAAAGACGGAAATGGGAATGGGTAGGGAAGAAAGAGAGTTAATTAGGGTACCCCAAAATGGGACAGTGGTAGGGGGAGGGGAAGAGGCTAAAATACCCCCAAATGGCCAGAAATAGATCAACAGCGTGACCTGGTGCTATTTCCAAATTACTACTGCATCTGACTGAATATAATATTACGAGTACCTTTCTTCTCTGTGGAAATACTTCCTAATGTCTGAGGATCGTATGCTGACCCCGAGTCGCTTTTAGAGACTTCAAGAACCCAATAAAATAGAAATTAAGTTCCCAGGGTGCAAAGACACCCAGAATAAGGTTTAACCGAAGATTTCAAAGTTAGAAAATACCATGGATATCAAGTTCGTCCATATAAATATTATAGATACTAAGATAATGTCTAAAACGGAATATAGCAATAACTCAAGAAATATGTCACTTAGACTGAAATCTGAAATGGGGATGAGTAGGGAAGGAGGCGAGCAAACAGGGAGAGCGGAAATTGGGACAGGGGAGAGACGGATGTCGCCAAAATACCGCAAAGGGCCAGAAATTTGGGCATTACTATTCATAAACTTAAAAAAGAAATAACTGCTTTACATTTACATGCTTATAATGTGCATTTCAGTAAATTCGTGGCATCTAAAAAGCATAAGCAAAATTATCTCGTATTTTTACGACAAACTGCCTACTATTTCGAAGAAATGTGATATATTGTTGTTAAACATTTCCTAATTTATAAAAATGAAACTATATCTTAATAATAATTTCTTAGAATTGCTGAGTTACATGTAATGAGTACTTTCTAGGTGATAATACACTTCACAGAATAGGAGAGATACATTTCAAGAATAATGAAAAAAGAAGAAAAGAAGAATTCGAATTTGGAAAACGAGCTGTTCTTTTTAATTAGTTATTTTCCTAAGATTTAAATTATTATTCAAAGGTTAGTTAAAAACATATTAAAATACGTTTTTAAGGATTAGTTTACACTATGTTAAAATTCTGCGTTTCCGTGATGTATCTGTTATTTTGCTTAAATCCTAAAAAAAAAAAAAAAAAAAAAAAAAAAAAAAAAATTAATATGTTCATATTTTAACCCTCTTACTGTTCAGGAAATTATTAAATTACAACGTACCGTATTTCTAAGCATTTCTAAGCATTGTTTTTGAATACACTGTATACATTCATCGTCGATTGCAAATCATCGAATAAGGAATATAGAACTATCAATCAATTGAGAATAGCATCTATAACCAAATGTTATAAAAAATATATGCGTTAGGGATTTTCTTTCGTCATAGAAATAAAATATTTTATTGTTATTTTGTTTCAAAAATTCTGATATTAGAAATAAAGTCATTAATATTTAACATTTACATTATATCAGCGACATAAAGGCACAAATTAAAGAAAGTGCTTGCGAATAAAAATAATAATAGCAATAACTTATATATTCTCGTCTACAACGCGCTTCACTGTCTTTTATTAAATATATATCTAACATTAATTTTTGTCAGTATTTGCCAATGACAAATGAATCATTTTACACAAAGCGCAATTTTTTTATATATATAAATTTTTAAAAGACCATTTTAGATGCTAATAATAATATAACACAATAAAAAACAATGTGATGAATACTGGTGATTTGTGATTTTTTTAATTTATTTTTTTAATTAACAGAGGGATCTTTCCATCCCGCCATTCACGTAGAAGCATTTCGGAACAATAGCTGCAACAAAAGGAAAAAATAATTAAAAAATGGAAAAAAAGAATCAAAGGTAATACAAAAAGTGGATAAAAATAAAAAATATATTAAAAATTTTCATAAAAAAAATACCGAAAAGTTTTCTGAATACTTTTAGAAAAAATGGTATTAGTAAATATGTAAATTTTAACCAAAACAAACAAGGAAGGTGAAAATTTGTGTTACTATCTATTGTTTTGAGTTTCCAAACATAAAAGAAGAAAAGGGGAACAAAAGAAGGGGAACAGATTCAGAAAAAAAATCGGGTCAGATTATATTCTGTTGTTGAATATATTAAAGCTGTGACCTAAAATATAGTATTTAGCTGCTTTAAAAACATTCGAAGTATGTGTAGTATGTGTAGACGTATGTATATAGAAGTATATATATATTTCTATTCCAATAATTTCTTTAGATAATATAACCATAAAGATATATTACCGGGAATGCAGTAAATCTGATGTAATCTCTCGTTTATATTACAAATATTGCATATAAATTAGTTTAGTTGTATTTGAGAGATTTAAATTTTAGTTTTAAAATGTAACAGAAAATGATTTTGTTTTAAGCTTAAAACAATGAAAATACTAGATTGTTATATGTATAACAATACATATCAAGCCAGAAGGATTATTTTGTCAAAACGATGTTGTGCAATTTAGCAATATTGCATATAATTTATCAACACCAGTTTTTTTTTTTGTTTTTTTTTCCAGCGTAAAATTTTTGAATTCTATTAATACTTCAAATAATATATTTGTGATAGACAAATTCATAATTACATGCTCTAAACACTTTCACAGGTTATGTGTAATAAAATAAAAGGGACTAATGTGATTTTTTTCATTGATGATAAACAGAAAACTGAATGCTAAAGATAATTATGGAAATTACTTTTCAAAGAATAAAAAGAAAGGGCATTTGATAGTGTCGTTAAATCATAGTAAATTTAATATACGTTCATCAAATAGATTTAGTTGCATGAACTTCTCAGTGAATGATTGCCCTGATTTCCATTGAGTCATTTTGTATAAAATAAAAATTTTAGTTTTCAGTTTTAAAGGGTGAACTTTTTCTCAAATGTAAAACAGAGGAATGGGAAATAATGAAATAAAGATCAAAAAGCCATATAGCTATCTAAATAATGTACGGAAAAACTTATGCGTGAAAAAATTGCAAACATTAACCACATTAGCTTAGAAAATTACAAATGTTTGACTGTAATGTAAGCGAAATTTTGTTTCCAGTGTGCTTATCTATTACATACGTACAAAATATATGAAAAAAGGAGTACAAAATATACATATATACTATACACTTTATAGTGCATATGTATATATATATATTTTTTTTCATTTGGAATTTTTATTTCAATGGAGATAATATTATATAAGTACATTAACTATAAACGAAAAAAATATATATATTCGTTAAATATGCACACATTAAATATGCTAGACATTCCATAAAGTTTGTAGAGTTTAAAATTTTGATATTTTTTATTCTTTTAAGTTTTTTTGTCTACAATTGTGAAAGTCGTTGGGAGATTTTTTATGCCTCTAACTCCGAGACTGTTGTCTCCGAAGACCCTAGACATTCCTAATATAAAATATGTTACAGACAATTTACGAATCAAATTATCTTTATATATATCATTAAAAATTCTTAATTAAGTTTATAACTTTTCCTAGAAAAGACTTAATATAACGTGTGGGGAAATTTTACACTTAGGGAAACGCCAAAAGGCAAACACAAGAATTGAACCAAGAACATACACAATTGTTACTGAAGGAACAATCTATATCAGCCACGGGTCTGTTTTCATGCATATTCAAGATGGTATAAAAGAATTAATTATATGTGTGTATGAAGTCTTTTTCTAAAATGTATTAAAAATTGATTGAAGTTATAGTACAAAATTTCAAACATTTGAAAGCATACAAATTTAAAAATAGCCTTAATAATTTATTTAGTTATTTGATTATATTTATCTGATTTTAAAATAATTATTTTATTTGCCATTATATCCTAATGTTTGACTGTAAATTTTACACTTCTTAACAAATTGAAATACTGGAGGAACTTTGTACTTTTTCTCTATAAACAAAAATAAACTATTTGGATCGTGAACATTTTAGACTTCTATTTCTTGATAGATTTGCAAGTTTCGGATCGCTCAGAAGACGATGTGACTATTTTTTAACAAAAATGTCTCCTGTCTGTCTGTTTGTATATCTCTCTGTGTCAAATATGCTTCATCTATCATAAATTTTGTGGGTCATCTATCGGAGCAAATGCACAGAATTTATCGAATTCCAGAAATACATCAATATTTTGCTATACATTGACATAGATGGCGGGATTACGTTTCGGTGTATATCATTCAGAATATTCCCAGCTATACCGCGTATATAACGAATACCATAAACTCCTACTAGGCACCCAAGGGCATCGATTTTACGAAACTTCATATCGGTGCATTGCATATAGGTGCACATGTAGGTGCACAGTATGTTTTAGTGTATATAGTCCAACTGGAAGAGCTGCTATGCTGTATTTTTCACACGTTAAGTGATAAATATAAGGATTTTACTAAATTTCGTATTCAGTTATATTAATAAGTTAATTACATAATAAGTTAATTCCACAATACATTAATTCAGTTAATATAAAATAATATTGATTTGGTCTGAGAGTTTATTACTTAAGAAATGGATATTCAGTGCTCTGTTTATCATGATTTCCATCATAGCTATATTTCGGCGTATATGGGATGGAATTTCACCAAAAGTAATATGTAAACTATTTCTTAAAAATTATATTGTTTCAACTTTACCTTTACTCACTCAACAGGCCTCGTAGCTGTGATATGTTTTGCGGAGAATCTGTATTTCCTTTCTATTGGGTAGAAAAAAATGCAACAAATTTCATACTTTAAATTATTAATTGAAAAGTATATAGTATGCTGACGCATGTTTGTTTTTAAAAATTCAAAGGGGGATGCATTGAACTGTTCTTTCTTTTCCACTTATCACTATATCTCCGAGTCAATTTCTGAGAAATTCTTTATACTTAATAATTTTTGGTGTGTATCAGAGAAATTTAAACTAAAATATAAAAGTATAATATACAAGAAAGTTTTCTGATGGTCACAGAATACTTGTTTCATATTGCAACAAAAAAATTAAACTAATTTTGATATCCATGCAAATTTTGTAAATATATAGTCACAGCATTTAAACAACTGTGGTATTACTAAGTAAATTGTTAATACGTCATAAATTTCAATTGTCGAATTTGAGTAATGGCAGGTATACAACACAGAAAAAAAACAGAACTAATTCTTCCGTAAATTATCGAATGAAAATTCGTAGAATGTTATTGAATGGTATTAGCATCCCCTGTTAAACTGAATGTTTTAAATCAGCACTTGCGCAATGTTTATATAATAAAAATTAAATTAACATTAAATGCTATGTAGCACCAACCTATTTAGCCAAGATAATTTATATAGCATTTATGTATATGACCAGAATTTAGATTTTCATTTGACTGGAGTCAAATTATTTAAGTTTCCGTCTGTAATGTTACATTATTATTATTATATTATTTCCTTCTATGTAGATAATATGAAAGTGCTGCGATCATGAAAGTTTTAGATATCCATTAATTGATTCATTTACACATCTTAGTCATTTAACAAAAAGTACGATAGATATTTATGGCATTAATAAACTCTTTATTTAACATTAAACTCTTTATTAAACATTAAGAAACATTTTGAAGTATGTTTATCTTAATTCCCAAAGGGATACAATTTCATTTTTATTAACAACTTGCCTGTGACGCCCGAACTCATTTCGGGGAAAGCAAATACGTCAATTTTGGAATGTCCGATTTGAGTTCGGGCAAGAGAAAAAATGGTGTTTCAATTCCGTGAAGCCCGAACTCGGTTCGTTCAAAGCTTAAAAACATTTCAATAAACTTTGCGAAAAATTAATATACCTTCCTGTCAAACATAATGTGGTTTGAATGAAATTTGGGAAGAACTTCAGATTTACAAATATCCAACAAATGACGCGAAACAGATGAATTTTTCGCAAAAAAATATCGCCATTTAATGAGAAAATGGTAAATTAAATTTTATGCATTAGACGAACTGAATTTTTTTTTTCTCTTGCCCGAACTCTGGTCGGGCATTCAAAAATGACGCATTTGTCTTGCCCAAACTGATTTCGGGCGTCGCAGGCAAGGGGTTAAAGAGAAAAAAAAAATTCCAAATGCTCCTTTTTCTCAAATATATTCCTCAGGCAAGGGGTTACGAAGCAAAAAACTAAATTATATTTGAAATTTATTGGTTAACACATTGAAATTTATTTATTTGAAACAAAACCATATATAAGATAAAATAGCCATGAATGAAAATAGATTTTAATGCCTCAGTTCCTATGATAAAAACACGATTTCTTTAACGCGATATAGATGACGAAACGTTCAACATACATTCCAGTCGAAAAGGAAACTTAGTGACTCAGAAAGAGTATGATACGTGTCATTAGATAAAGAAAATATTTTGTTCAAATATTTATATATCTGCTTAACATTAATATTTTCATATATTTATTTAAATATTATTCATTTCACATTTCAGAAAAATCAGGATATACGAGATCTGTACTCTAAATATTCAAAATTTTCTGAAACATTTGTTTTGACAAGAAACGAAAAAAAAAATACTAGTTTGAATTTATTTTTTATCTTTTTTAATAAATTCAGTAAATTGACTTGCGTAAACAAGTTAGAGTATTTGGGATTAAGAAATATTATTTATACTATAAATATTTTTTTATGTATTACAGTAATACAATACAAAACATTATTCTATTCATATAGATTTTTTATATTATTATATATATTCAGTTATCTTACAAGTTAAAATTGACAATTTGGCCCCAATACGATAAAAATGCACACAAGTGTTTTATATACGTTTTTGACTGTCTGCATCCGAAACGAAAATGCAAATTCATTGAACATATTAATATGTTCTTCTATTACACTATTTAACAATAAATTTCCTTGTTACATAAATCTGACTTTTCTTACCAAATTTGGGTATGGTGATTACGGAAATGATAATAAAAAGGCTGTGTTTGTTACAATTCCGAAATAAATGCAAAATTGTTCCATTTACTGCTTTGCATAATTTCCCTTAGTATATTTATAAGTAAATTCTTTGTTATCCAAAGAAAGAGAATCTATAAAAAAATATTTCAATTACAATATTCTTCGAGGAGGAAAATGGTCACGTGGTTTGCAATTCAAAAACGTGCACTATTGGAACATCATTTCATCAGACAATCCATTAATTACATCAACTTGGTCACTTGATGAGGATTCATCAGTACTACATGAACCATGTGATGACGAAGGTAATATTTCTGATACGGGATTCGCCTCATCTGATCACACAAGAGGAGCTAGATGATCTAGTATGGTACTTCAACCTCACTAAGAGTAAAGCAGAGCTCCTCGGACCGCGTCTGCAAGTCTGGGAGATGCTGGACAGTAACGTAGGAATGTCTTCATAACGTAATCGTCACAAAGTGCTTGTTATATTTTCCGACATAGATGCTAGTCTTCGTTTCTGTAAAAATATTGTTTGCTTGATATACAAGCTTTGAATTCAGCACATTCCAGAAGAGTGTAAATTCTTCATTGATGCTTCCAAACTCCGAAGTAAGTTTACAAGCCGTATGCGAACTCATACGGCTGCATAATGCGAACAAATTGAGCTCCATTCCAATTTGTCACGCAGTACACATGAAAGAGACATATGGAAATTTGGAACACCTTCTGCAAAATATCAACTACCCAGCTTACAAGTGAAAAATTTTGGCGACGTAAAGGTTATAGCGCTTCTTCTCGGTCTACATCTGGGGTATACGGAGTATTGCTGTTACCTTTGTAGATGGGAAAATCGTGCAAAAATAAAACATTACTATAAAACATACCAGGAGTGTAAAACGTAATGTATAAGCCGCTCGTTGACCCGAAAGACATCCTGTTACCAGCACTACACATAAAATTCGGGCTTATGAAAAATTTTGTCAAAGCCATGGATAAGGGGGGGCGAAGTCTTCAAATGCATTCAAGAAATGTTACCTGACATTTCCCATACCAAGATTAAACAAGGCAATTTTTACTGTCCCCGAATTTGTAAGTTGATTAAAAGCGATCATTTCAACTTACTTCTAGAAAGTGCAGAGAAGGAGGCATGATGCATCTTTGAGAATGCTGATGCGAACTTTCTCGGAAATAAAAAATCTGCAGATTACATTGCACTTGACAGATTCTTGGTGAATTACTATAAAATGGGATCTAATATGTCTCTAACAATTCACTTTTTACATTCATTTTTGGATTTTGTTCCGGACAGTATGGGTGCTGGAAGTGATGAGCACGGAGACGGTTTCACCAAACTATATCGTCAACGGAAAAGCGTTTTCAGGGTAAGTGGAACCCATCGATATTTCTGCTGGACCTTCAAGACAGCACTCCCGCTCGGGCATTATAAGTGGAGAGACCACAAACAAATCAACTGAGAACGTCACAACTGCCCTGTTTTTATATGTATTACATCATATGAAGTGTATATAAAAGCGTAAAGTTTATTAACCAGAACCAAACAACCATTTTTATTGTTATTTTGTAATCATAACATCTAAAAAAGCATCACAACTACTTAAAAAGCATCATTAAAGTTGAAATTTGTAAAATAGTGTTATTCAAAATACCGTTGTAACTGATTTCAGAAGGGTGAATAACGAACAAAATTTAGTATTGATTAAGTTATGACTATTTTTCTCAATAAGTAAACAACTTTTCTTTACAAATATAGCATTCCGATTAACAAAAGGAAGAATTTACAACATACATCTCTTTTTTGTTTTGTTTGAAATCTGTATTAAATCCTACTTTCTAAGAGTAGATTTTTTTATGGCAATCTACGTCTCTGTATCCGAACTCGATCGTAGTTTATTGTCTTTGATCCGAATAATTTTTTGAACCTGCTTTTGGTCTGCGCTTCAATAAGATTGTTTTAGAAAAATGAAATAGTAAATATTGTCATAAATCATATGTTAATATTTCTGATAATACGAAATCCTAAAAATATCTTTATTTTATCTGCGCAACAAACTGATTTTTTTACGGTCGCACTTTATATGTTCAGCTTATTCTTCAATTAACATTTTATTTTTTCATAGCTTATTTATAAACATTATATTTCTGCAAAAAAACTGTCAGTTTCGAAACGTAACCCGAAAACGTTACAATCCGCAATATTGTACACAGCAACATGCCAAATTAGAAGAGATTTCTAAGAACAGTTTCACAAGATAGCTTCTTCATAGCCAGGATTTTGCGTCGCCGAGTCCATAGTATCTTGTCTTTGTACGCTGAAATTTCTCGAATCGAACAATCGAAAGTGAAGTAGTCCAAACATCGATAAAACTGAATACGTCTTCCGGAAAATCGTACCTAATGCCAATGAAGTTTCCACATTAAAAACGATGACAATAATAAACGAATTCTCCACCTTTCTTCTGCTGTAACACTTGGACGCTGTAGCACTTTGATTACATGTTGATTTTTTTTTGGTTCATTTATCACTAGTAACTAAAATCTTTAATTACTTCAAATCTTATTTTCTTAGACTCGACGGTACTGTTCAAACATTTTCCAAAATAGCACAAATTGTTTCATGACACCCCTATTTATCAAAATCTTTGCTAGTCTGTCACTTTCTCAGTCAGAAAATCATGGTTTGTTTGGAAATTGTAAAAAACAATGAAAGTTAAATTTGTTATTCAATACAACATGGATTTTTCGATACAAACTCTATCTGATTTTCAAAGAAGACCATTTAAATGTACCCATATGTAAATATGTTTATGCTTGTTGTTATAATACTTTAGACCAATTTTAAGTATTTAATTGTTTTTTGAACGAAAATATTACGTAGTATTTTTTTATTAATGAAGGACAAAACAATGTACATTAAACATTGGGCGAATCGGAACGCGAATGATAATTAAATTTGTCCGATTTTATCCCCACTGTGAAAATAAACATTATACTGTTTCCCACACACACAGGATTATATATATATATAATTGTGCAATTATTTGGAGCTGTCTGTAGCTCAAAGGAAAAACCTGAATGAAGCTACAATCGGTGCACTTACTATTCGAGAAGGGGGAAAAAGAATGGAAAAAAAAAAATTAATTGCAATAATCGCCGACAGATGGCGCTTTTGAGTGTGAATGTAATGTGTAATATTGTGTACCGTGGAGGTGTCGCAAACCTCAATGACTTTACCGCATATCACGGTATATGCGAAATATTACTCCTCATGCATTACATTCCGGAGTTGAGCACGTCGTGCATCGCCTGGATTATATTTCCCAGCACACTGTGTGGCCTTGTGGAGCCTGAAAATGATCGGCACCGCCGCCATGCGAAAGCAAGCGTAACCACATTCACTGTCTCATTTTCCAATAAATTAGGTGTGTAATCCGGTTTGACTCCTTAATTCTTTGATTTTGTATTACACATTACATTTCACACTCAGTAGCGCCATCTGTTCGTGATTATTTCAATTATTTTTTTTGTTTCATTCTTTTCCCCTCCTTCTTGAATAGTCAGTGTACCGCTTTTGGTTTCATTTGGGTTATTCCTTCGAGCTACAGACAGCTCCAAATATATATATATATATATATATATATATATATATTATGTATATATATTATATATATATAATATATATACAGTCATCTCTCACTTATGCGCGTCTCAGTTATACGCGTCTCTTAGTTATACGCGAATTTCGTAAGGTCCCGGCACGAGGAATAGGAAAATAATGCTATAGATCTCTCACTTATAAGCGCCACTTTGAATTTTCTCTGTCAGTTATGCGCGGAAATGACAACGCAATTCACATTTTTTTTAAATCGATAAATAATTTTCTGCACCTGTCAAGGTCAAAAGACCGTACCGAAAAGCTGGGTGGAGAGGGTGGAGAGGATGTTACAGTTCGACTTTACACTCACCCCCTCAGTTCTAATGGTTGCTTCTTTTCTTTCTGTTTTAATTTTATCAAGTCACCTGCGTGTTACATTTCGTCCTTGCCTTTACGGTAGCATCTAGATTCTTTCTTTCTTTCTTTCTTTTTTTTTTTTTTTTGCAATAAAAATGAGCAAAAGAAAGTTAACAATTTCGTTCAAAATGGAAGTTATAAAAGCAGCAGAAAATGATCCTAGATTGTCAAAAATAAATTTAGCTCGAAAATTCGATTTGCCAGAATCAACACTCAGAGGGATTTTAAAGAACAAGGACTCGATCAAAAAAATTAATAGTGAATATTCTGCACAAGCGAAGAAACGATCAAGAATTCAGAATGGAAAATTTGAGATTTTAGAAACCACTTTAATTCAGTGGTTCAGAGAAATGAGAGCTTCTAATTTACCCATTAGCGGTGAGTTATTTAAAGAAAAGGCACTCACTTTGTCATCCAAAATGGGGATCGAAAATTTTTCAGCTTCTTCGGGATGGTTAGAAAAACTTAAAAAAAGACACGGTTTAACAAATCATTGTCTGAGTGGTGAAAGCGCAGCCGTTTCAGATTCAACTGCTAATGACTGGATCGCAGACCTTCCAAATTTAATTCAAAACTTTGATCTTAAGAACATTTTTAACTGTGATGAAACAGGCTTATTTTATCGTCTTTTACCAAACAAAACGATGGATTTTAAGGGAGAAACATGCCATGGTGGCAAACACAGCAAAGAAAGACTGACTGTACTTTTATGTTGCAATGGGGACGGATCAGAAAATTTAGCGCCAATAGTGATTGATAAATCCAAGAATCCACGGTGTTTAAAAAATGTCAAGAAATTGCCATGTTCTTACGCAAATAGCACCAAAGCCTGGATGACATCGAAAATTTTTTTAGACTTTTTGAAGGAATTCGATATGAAGATGGCTAAAAAAAAAAAAGAAAGTTTTGTTATTTATGGATCAGTGTCCCGCCCATCCTTCATATCTCCCATTGCTGACACATGCACGAGTTATATTTTTCCCTGCTAACTGTACTAGCAGACTCCAGCCCTTAGATCTCGGTATAATAAGGTCAGTTAAAGCGCAGTATAGGAAAGATTTGGTGCGAAGAATGTTTATATGACTAGAGCAGAAAAAGGAATTCAAGAAAATTTCGATTCTGGATGCCATGCATATGTTGGTTTCCTCTTGGAATAACGTAACAGCCATGACAATTTCTAACTGCTTTAGGAAAGCGGGTATTTTTCATTCAAATAATGCTGAAGTTATTCCATTACAGGAAAATGAAAACAACAGCAATGATTTTAACATAGACGAAGAAGAATGGAATAGAATAAGCCAAGATTCTCTTTATTTTCAAGATTTCGTCAGTGTTGATGAAAACTTAACATCAGCGGCAATTAGAGATATTGAAACTGTGTTTGATGATGTGACAGCTGAAAGAGAAGGAGATGATGATGATAATGATGAAACTGATACTGTAATTGTCCCATCTTATGCTACTGCTTTAGGAGCCCTGGACACTTTGAGATGTTACCTACAAAATGCTGATATAGCATCAAATACAATGACGCACTTTAATGCATTAGAAAAGGTCGTTGTACAAACGCGGCCTAAGCAAAAACAAACTACCATTGATGACTTCTTAAAAGAGGACTAATTGGCATTTTTTTTATGTAAGTATATCATCTTCTATGTCAAATAAAAAAAATTACTTTATTGTATTTTTTAAAACTAAATTTTATAGTGAAAGTGTAAGGATATATATATATATTTTTTTAGTACACTATACTAATATTACACCCCATTTATTTTATAAAATATCATTAATCATAATTCTTATATTTCAATATGTTTTTCTTTCGAATAATGTGTATAAGGAATTACTACATACAACGTCCTCTCAGTTATCCGCGGCTCTCAGTTATGCGCGATTTTAAGTCAGTCCCTTCAAACGCGCATAAGTGAGAGGTGACTGTATGTATTATATATGTATTTATAATACATATGTGTACATTAATGTAATTATATATGTATGTCTATATATATTATGTATATATATATATATATATATATATTAATTAAGTGAAAAAAACACCCTTTAAAATTATTCAAATGTCAATAATAACGAGTGAATATATTGATTAAAATATCCTATTTCTTTTAAACGGAATATGAGCTGACTTAGTTTACAGTATGCTTAGATTATACGAAAAGATTTGTTTTTAACCATTAGATAATTACTTTTCTCGAGCAATTTATTCTTTAAAACCTAATGTTTTTATGAAATTATTTCAAATAATTTTAATCGTTTTAAGAAATAAAAGGTGTCAACTAAATCAAGAAAAGTTCTGATTTATTTACACGCTATTTAACAAGATTATATTTATTTATTCCAATGGCTGAAATTATATTGAAGCATGAAGGCAAAATTAAAATTTCCTTAATGTTACTTGTTAATAGCTTTTTACAAAGTCAAATATATTCTGCATGAGTTAATTTATATTTAACGATAATGCTGGATCAAATAAATGAATTAATCAGAAATGAAAAAGAAATCCAACACTAAATGGAAAGGGAATTTATATTTTGTTTAAAGTGTATATATTTTCGAGCCTATTAGGTTAAAATCGATAAAAAATTTAAACATTGCTAAAAACATATGTGATGCATACTAGTGGGGGTATAGTGGGGGGTTCAGTAGGATTGATTATTTTCATAGTAGATAAAGGATTTTTGTGAACATCAAAATAACGGATTCTTAACTTAAATGACGTGTTTTTAATGAAATTTAATTACATGTTTAAATCTGATTTTAGAAGATATCTTAAAAAAAAATAATCTGAATAAATTATACCTTTTTTTTCTACCCCCCCCCCCCCGCGCCTTGCTCATGTAAGATTTTATAATATTTTGTACATCAACACTTTTTCAAAGAAGAAAACAATTACCGATAAATTACATTATTAATTGTCGTAACTCCCCCTCTCCCTTGTCGGAAAAAGCAGCATCCCCCCCCCCTCTTACACATGGCTTACATAATACTTGAACAGCTCCCAACAGTAAAATGACTTTCTCAACTCCCTTCATAAATAAAAACTATCAGTGGAAGAATATTTTTAAATAATAATTATTTTTTTGCATTGCCTTTTTTAAATATGGTTATTTAATTGATCGAATTATTTATTAAATTTATTGTATCCATTGTTATAGTAAGGAAAAGTTACCTAGAAAAAATTGTATCAAATAAAGTTTAATTTTTTTTTTTCAAACATATGAATATTTATGTAATATAATTTATTACATAATTTAAATTAATGTACAAATGTTTCATTATTAAACATATTTCAACATATAACTTCATTTGAAAATAAAAAGATATTCTGTAAGGATATGTTTTATAAATGGTTTAAAAATGCATTAAATATTTTGATTTTTTCAAAAAATGTAGCAAAGATAAATTTTAAAATTTAAAATATAAGTTCTGTTTTTTCTACCAACAAAACAAAAACTTTGAAATATTATTACAAATATATATGATTAATTTACAAGTAAAAGTTATGTTTATAAAACAAAGAACTAAAAAAAAAACCTTTATCTTATGATTATTCTGGGGAGATGTCATAAACATACTCTTAAGTCTAAAAATAATTTATCACTTCGCTTAGCAGAAGATAACGGGAAAGCAAAGCTATGGGATTTATGGTTATTGGGGATAAGGGGGATTTGGATAACGAAAGGTAATACAATAGTTTTTACTGTGGTCAGATACTACAACAAAGGGGTTGAACCATAGCACATTCATTTGAATAGCTAAAGCGTGGCGCTATCTATTCTTGGGAGAATGAATTCTCGTGCGTTTATCTGGGTCTCTAAGTTAAAAGTTTCTCTGCTGTGGGACATAAAGAGTTAAGTACAATATCAAATTAATACTTCCTCAAATCCTACCTTCATAAGTTACCTCCACATATTATACTATTTAACATATTTCAAATAAATAATAATAAATTGATAAATTTCCTTAAACAATGGTATCCCACAATTTGCTTTCAATAACAAAGTAAAATAATTTCAATTTTATTACTATGCAATACAGATTTAAATTTATACAATTAAATAATAAAATACAATTTACACAATAATACTGAAACGTTGCAAATTGAATAAAACACTGATGCCAATCACTAAATAGAGATATCCACCTAACAATAATTTGCATAAAATACACCTAAATTCTTAAATTAAATCTCAATAAAATATTTCAATTTCCAAAATTAGTTCTCACATTAAAGGGTAAAATCACAGCACTTTTTTTTCCTTTGTGCCTTCAATTCTTCCTTGAAGGTTATTTCAATTTAATTTAAATTTTACACAAATTTGCCTTCCTCATTTAACATCAATATTTCAAACTTAAAACAATATCACTTAATTTAAATAAATCTTTAATAATAATTTAAATTTAAGAAATTTCAATTATTCCTTCCAACTATTAACACAGTGCATTAATTTTAATCATTAATCTTATCCGTTTAAAGAAAAATTAGAAAATCAATTCTGGTAAACAATATTACCTCCTTTTCTTAAAATAATAGTGTAAAATGGTTGTTAATGTCTCGTTTGATTTAGCACAATCATTATATTGGACATAAATTATCATAAATTAGACCACAACATTAACTTAAATTACCATCAATTACACAAAAAAACAGTAGGTTCGAGATTGTCAATAGAGTAAAATTATCAAAACAACTAACCTCATACTTTATCCGCTGGGGCAATTCTCTGCTCACTTTTAACCCGGGTAAATATTCCACTCTCGGGCAAAAATCACTGTAACTTGATTCACTATACACACAAACGTTACACACAAACACTAGCACTAACACTACACACAGCACAAACACTAGTTCCCTTCACTGTAATGACGATAGGGCACAAACAATCGCGCTGGACGATCCGGCATAAACACTCTGTAACACGGCTAGCTGGCACTGGTCTACGACGACAGGGCACAAACAATTCCGCTGGACTATCCGGCATAAACACTCTGTAACACGGCTAGCTGGCACTGGTCTACGACGATAGGGCACAAACAATTCCGCTGGACGATCCGACATAAAAACTCTGTAACACGTCTAGCTGGCACTGGTCTTCGGCGATTCTATCCCGTTGCTGCCAACATTTGTCGGATTCCCTCAAACTCCACCCAACTTTGAAGAATAATCCGGTATTTTTAGTTTGCTATCACCACCGATATGACTACATGATATCGGTCACGTTATAAGAGGTATATTGAGAAAAAGACGAACTCTTTCAATTAAACTTAAACGAATAATTTATTTACACAGTCTTTACAAATAACAAGACAATATTTACACTTACAAACTCGGATATAGATGATCCAGTTCCACATTAAATAAAAATACAGAAATTACGTTCTGTGTAATGCTAAGCTACGTTAATTAACTCAGATATCAGAGATTACTATTAATCTCACAAACACTTTATCTCTCCACTCCAATCGATCTTTTTCAACACACGTGTCCCAGAGCTCACTCTCTGCTACAATCAACACGTTTCACCCCCCCCCCCACTTTAAACTAATCTCTCTCCGGTCATCACCAGGGCACTCTTCGTAAACGGGGCTAGTCCCCTGTTCACAAGGGTTCCTTGACAGAACGTAATCCCCTTATGATGGATCTTTCATCTTAGAGAATGGGTGAAGTTTGTCTTATATATGCACTTACAATGACAGTAGAAATACTCCCTTCACCATACTAAACATTCCTTCCACATATATCAGGTCACTCCTCTATTCAGATTAAGATTTCAGTTAGGAAAGGAACGTTAGGTTAGAGCTTTACAGTACACAGTAGATAAGCACACAAAATGATAATATCACATACCAATAGTTCTAAGCCTGCAGCTGCCTCTGAAATCCTGACAACTCTTAAATGAAATTAATAAACGTAGAAACACATTTATGTTTTAGTATAATTTTAATGCAAGATGAAAATATGAGTTTACCTAATACGTTTCCTTAAAGCTTTATATGTTTTTGAAAGAACAGATTGAATTTTTGAAATATTTAAAAGTATCTCATCTAGATCAATGAGTTAGCAAAACTTTTATCAGACTTCTTTCCTTCTAAGATTTTCTACTTTAATTTGTATTTGTTTAATAGCAGCAACCTTGAAAAAGAAAAAAAAAGATTTTTTTTGTCTGGAGATAAACAAAAATGTTATATAATAAAAAGGATGATGCTATTTAAGATAATTTCTTATGTAATGTAATTAAACGAAATATATAGGTATCATTGTGTTGATTAAATTTGTAAAAACCCTTAAATTTTAATTGTCAGAATTCATAAGTTTATTTTAAATTCTATATAAAGAATCTCTTTTATTCAAAATTGAAACACTCTGTAAAATACACTTTTCCTACACAGAAAAGCAAAATATAAAAATATTTGGTGATCAAACTATGCGTCTATCTCCACTATATCATCAACTATATCATTCATATCATCAACTATATCATTAATGTATCGAGTGTTGCTAATAGTATTACAGCTCACTCAGAATAAAAAAAATAATAACGATGCTATCAAGCGAATTCTCCTTGTCTAGTTTTGTAATTCTTCTAAATACATAATGTGTAGTAAAACTAAATAAGCACTTCTTCAATGATAAGAATTATTTTAAATTTTACATGTACCGCAGTCTCTACAAAACAAAAAAAATGGCCGATACTAAATGTTTAAAAAACAACTCTGCTGGCAAAGGCAAATAATTACAACCATTGAATATTTTTACATATTTTTTTTTTTTGGAAATGTTCTCAGATATCTTTTGTGTAAATTTAATTACTTTTCTTCAATATGCTGAAAAATTAATTCTAATTTCATTTATAAGAACTTCATGCATAATATTTTATACAATTGGATTATACATTATTTATTGGGATACGTTTTGTGACTTCATATTGTTTGTGACTTTTAAAAGACAAATTGAATTCCACAGTTTTATATATAAAAAATAAAAGAAAATAATAAATTGGACACAGGAAAGTAAGTTTAGAGCAATTTAGCAGTATAATATACTTTTTTAATTTATTAGAATGAGAAACCATTTATATAATCCTCAAATCTTTTAGCAAATCGAAGGTTTTCATTTTCTTGACAATTATAACTGAAATTTTAATCTCTTCAGATATTTAATCGGTATTATAAATCAGAAAAACTACTTATTTCTTCACACGCCATTAAACGAGATATTCATTCAAGAATAAGGCTATTGAATTTAGCGCAAGTAATTAAATTTTCGGGAAATTTTCTTCTTGTTTCATTCTGTAAAAGCTTTTAAAAATAGGTTTATTGGAATTGATTATTTATCAAATTAAACATTAAGTAAAAAATGCATATAAATTAAAGTATGTAAGTAAAATATTAAGTAAGTGCAAAGTAAGTAAAAAGTAATATAAAGAAATGAAGTTCTTAAACGCAAAACACTGAAACTTGAACTTTTGTTTATCGAGTACGATACATTACAATGATGATTTACATTTTTCGTTTCGCTGACACAATATTTAAACTCTAATTACATACAAAATACGAATCTAAGATAGATAAACATAACTTTTTGAAGAGATTTATACTCGTAAGATCAGACCCTAAATAATCACTACGGGGTATTAACTGTAAAATATATTTTTAATTAAATAATAATAGTTTCTTTTTATTACATACAGCACCGAAATGAAGAAAATCTAATACTACTGTTATTTTAAACCAAAGATAGATGAAATTCATAATTATACTTCCTTTTTTTTCAGGTAGTGCTTTTATTTTCCAAGTAGAAAATCTTAATTAAATGTTTTCAGAGCGTATTTTCTAGATATACGTAAAGAGATAATAAAAGTGATTTTTACATATGTGATTTAAAACTTTCATTAGTAAAAAATAAATGACTCTGAGAGAAATGTGAAAATCCATATGCAATATACAAGTATAAGGAGCATTGCAATGTATATTCAAGTAAAGAATATAAAAGAAAAATATTATTATTATGAAGTTGCACAAAACATTTATACTATTATTCTATAAAAGTACACTATGGTATTTCTGTGTTTTACTTTCTGTTCTAAGTACATAAAAAAGTTTTAAGTAACAAAATTAACTATAATGTTTTTACATTATTCAGTCTTCATTACTGCCAACATTACTCGTTCTTCTGTGTGTATAGTGTTTCGCATTTAATTTTCTTAAAATTGCGTTTCATATCAAAAATTCATTTTTAATCAGAAAGATCTAAAAATTGCTTGAATTTAAAATTATTTTTGGGAGCAGACTAAAGCACCAGTTATATATATCACCACGTGCATCGTCGAAAAAAATTAGAAAAAATTGAGATAAAACAAACTTATTCGTAAGTCCAAACTCGCCAAAAGCAGATAGCACAGGAGAAAGTAGGGGGGGGGAAGTACTCCATAAAGATCAAACGACTGTCCGCAACTGTTATTTTTATGAAAAATATTTCTTTAGGACATGTAAAATTGACGATATAAAATAATGTGTTCAGTAGAATAGCAATTCTCTGAACTGAATTTATCTGTATTTCTCACATTTTTTAAATGTTTTATTAATTTAATTTAATTTAATCTTTTTGCTATTTCGTAATTAATTATTATTCACAATTACGGTTTTTTTTTCAGAGAAAAATGGACATACATAATGGTTTATACAATCTATAACTTTCAAAATAAATATAAAATTATTATCTTTTTCGAAGGTGCCCAGAAATAGCCCAGAAAAACGATTGAGCTTAAAAATTATTTTTTAGGTGCGTTAGTAATTATAAAAATCGGTAGCACCTATTGTCGTCGTCTGGTCCATCCGTCCGTCCGCATATAATAGCGCAAAATGTACCCAACCGAATGGTTTGATATTTAATATATATAATCGTTGCAGAAATTTGTCGAAATATTTCAAACTTTATGAAAATCGAATCACAGTTTAACAAGATATCTATGAAACTATTTATTAAGTAATTTTTTTTTTTAAATAGGTACTTCCTTGTTATAGCTTCTTCCGAGTATTAATCGTCAAGCTACCGAAATGTATCGCCGAATTATCTGACATGTATGGCGTTATAGTCATACAGGACTTATATGACATTTTATAACCTCTCTGATCAAGTTGTACTCACATTCTTCATTCTGTTATATCCTATCATACGTAATTAATTCAGTGATATCCCATGATAGGTAATGATTGTAGGTTGACATGACAATTATGTTAAATTTAAAATGGAGTCATTATTTCCATATTGCTGAATTTAAAAACCGAATTTGTTTACTAAAATTGCTTAATTGTAGCAATCCTATTACCTACCGAAATTTTTTTTGGGTAGATGCTTCGAGAAAAATTGATATTAAATGATAAAAAAGAGTCTAAATAAGGATTTCAAGTTCTGAAATTTTCAAAGCTAGGCGTAAGTTTCCCATTCAAATTTTCAGTACATGTCAACAAACGAGAAACCAACCAAAAGATTGTCAACTTGAAATGTACTTACATTGTTACGAAAATTAATCATATCATAATTACAGACGATGTAATTAATTTCATTGAAATAATAACAGTAAAAACGCACCTCATTTGTCACGTTTGATGTACAATTTCCGACTTGTTATTTCAATTGTAGCTGTCACATTTGTTTATATATTTCATTAAATCTTAAAGTAAAAAAATATATGATATGTATTTTTCGTTCAAAATCGTGAAATTAATGGAGAATAATATCTGGGAATGCTAAATATTTTTCACGCAAAAACTTTATATCTTTCCAAAAAATGCTTCCGCTGGAATATCTATTTTTTTAAGAAAAAACAACGTAGGAACTTAGCAAACATATTATTAATTAATTTCGAGACTCAAAAACATATTTTCAATCGAAAAATAGTTCATTGTAAACACATTGAAAAATAACTAATTTTGGCCTGAATTAAGTTTTACAAAATAATATTCAGCATGATGGAAATTTGAATATGGAAATTTATACCTCACAGCTGCTATTAAATATTAAGTTCAAAGCAAAATTGAGCTAATTTTTTTCGATGGTAACTGTCACATTTGTGTCTTTATTTCATTAAATGGTAAACCATATTATTAATGTTTTATTTATTTTCCTTAAAAAATGGTGGACTAAACAGAGATAAACATTTGGGAAAGCTAAATTTCTTTCACGCATTTTAACTTATTTTTTCAACAAATACTTGATCAGGAATACCCTTTCTTTTACAAACTTAACATGTTATAGATACCTATAGAATGAAAAAAACATGCTTTCTATTGAGAAATATTTTATTGTAATCACATTAAAAAAATGAATGATGACCTGCGTTATATGTTACATAAAAATATTAAAAATTCTCGAAAACTTTTGTATTAAAGAAATTTGTTTGTTATTATTCTTCAATAAAATGAAGAGTTTTTAAAAGTATGTGCATTTTTTAAAAAAATCTTTCAAAGCTTAGCTTTATTTGTCTAAATTTAAATTTTCTTTGATAACAGGATTTATATTTGTGATGAGTTGACATGTTTCAACTCCTCCCTTATTTGTGGAAAAAGGATAATCTCTCTGGAATGAAAATAATCTGACAGATTGATATCTATTGAGAAAAATTCTATCAATAGTGTGAATTTCATTTTCACTTTGAGATAAGCCAAGCTGCAATACATGCTTTGTATTGAATGATATGTTATCTGAATGAGTAGGTAAGAATTGTAAAGTATTGTTCTTTTGGATACAAAGAACTGGGCCCCTACGAAATGCAATGTTTTCTGGGAAATTCCTGGAATGCAAGGAAAGCCCCGGGGAAGTGAAATTGCTGACGGGAGTTGAAGGTGGAAGGAGTTGAATGTTGAATCAGTGGGTTGTGAAACAAGCTAGAGTGAGGTTCCACTTTGGAGCGGACGTCAGAATCGGAGTTTGGCTGACCATGTAAATTTACAGCATGGATGCTTATCATTTTTTTTCATTTTTACTTTTGTTTTCTTTTTTTAATGTGTTAATTTAAAATAAAGTTTTTTCGTTTCAAACGATAAATTGAATTTATTAATTATATATACAACGTCTCACGCTACCACAGCAATAGTATATATAATTAATTGGTGGCAGCAAATGGGATATGTAATCTAGAATAAATTAGACTACGGATCTATGTTAACCTGATTAAACAGATGAAGAGCCAGTGAAAAACAGATAAGCAGAATTGTGGAGTTTTGAAGTATAATTGGAGTCGTGGTTTTTTCTCGGAGTTCTAGCAAGCAGAGAACTGGTAAAAGAACTTTATCGACAAAAGCTGTGTAGTGTATGAACAGTCAACTATAGAATTGGTGATACGTGTTTGTGCTTCTTAATATATCCAGCGGAATGAAGATATGCGGCGTACCATCTGAGTTGTTTACATACGGATCTAAGGTGCAATTAGTGCCTTTTCAGTGAATTGAGTGTCTTCAAATCTTCATAAATCTGCGTGCGTGTCATCTTTAAAAGTGCTTGGAAGCCTGGTATCAGTGTGGAGGAAATATCTGCATCTGGAGGTAAGCTCTTTTATGAAATCTTCTATAGAGGTCTGATTTAAATTAAATTTTGTGTATAAATTTTAATTTTGGGGAACAAAACTCAATGTGAAATTTAAGAATTCTAGGGAAGCTATTAATTTGGTATTTAAATTTTAGTAAGAATTTTTATGTTTGTTGATTTTCTGGTATCTGTTTGGTATAATATTGGGTTAAGAAAATTATATACTTAAGTATATGTTAAAATTTACTTGGGGTATAGTAAATTGTTATTGATTAATTGAGATTATTAATCAGGGTATTTTAATCATAATTTTGTATAAAGCTTTTGAAAATAAGAGTTTTGTTTATATACATTTTATTTCTTACAGTAATAAAGTTATAGCTTAATTTTATGGGTATAATGTGGATGATTATGATTAATGTTTCAAAATAAATTGATGTTATACTGTACTGTTGGGTATAAAATTTATTTTGGGGGATATACTCAGTTTGAAAGACGTCACAGTTGCATGAGAATTTGCTATATTAAAGTTGTGTCGTTTTTGAATACATTATTATACGTATAGTGAAGAAAATTCTATTTCTGTATTTATTGTATTATTGTAAATTGAATATATCTGTTATTTTGAAATTTATTATATTTTGGGGGAAAATATGGCAGACTATTTAGTAAAATATAATAAAAACGTCTTGCTATTATTAGCAGAGGAATTTGAGACCAGTGTGTCAAAAACGTGTAAAAATCAAGCTATAATTCAGGCTATCGTTAGTGCTGAGGATTATAAAGAAAGTTACGCAAAACTTCGCTTGCAATATATTCTTGAACAGGAGGCAGAGCGGAAAGAACAGGAAAAACAAATTGAAAAAGATCGTAAAGAACAAGAGAGACAAATTGAAAAAGATCGTAAAGAAAGAGAGAGGCAAATTGAATTAGATAGGATTGCGCAAGAGGAAAAAGATAAGCTTAGGAAATTTGAGTTAGATAAACTTGAAAAACAACTTGAGGTAGATAAACTTGAAAAACAACTTGAGGCAGATAAACTCGAAAAACAGCAGCAACTTGAATTACAAAAACTTGAAAAAGAACAGCAATTTGAATTAGAAAAATTGCGTATTCAAAATTCTGCGGATGTTGTTAGTGTTTCATCTAATGAATCAAATGTAGATTTTCATAGAACTCCTAAGGTAAATTTAAAGGATTTGGTTCCGCGTTTTGATTCTAAATTAATTGATATAACTCTTTTCTTTATGATTTTTGAAAGGCAAGCCGAGAAAGCTAAAATTTCTCAGGAAGATTTGGTCAGTCAATTAATTCCTTTATTACCTTCTGACATTGCCGAAATTATAGTTAAACAACCGTCAGACAAATGTGATGATTTTCAACATATAAAGAAAGTTTTGTTAGATAGGTTTAGGCTAAGTACAGGCGCCTTAAAACAAAAATTTGAAACTCATCAAAGAAAATCTGGTGAATTATGGGTGGATCTGATTTACGAGTTAAGGGGTTATCTTGATAATTGGTTAGAGTCATTAGAAGTGAGGGATTTTGAGTCCTTAAAAGAACTAATGCTCACGGAACAATTGAAAAAACGTGTCCCTTTTGAGATAAAAGAAAAATTTATTGATGATTGGGAGGAAATAAAGATTGCTTCTAAACTCGCGGAAAAATCATATAAATTTGAGAGTATAAGAAGAGAATTTAACAGGTCGGATAGAAAACCGTGGGAAAATAAATCTTTTCAGGATAAGCAAAAAGACAGCTTTAATTCTAAAAGTAGAAAGGAAATTAAACCAAAATCGGAATTTGAGAATACGAAAGAGTGTGGGAAATTTGATCAATTTAAGAAGGACAATGCTTTCGAAAAGCAAAGACAAGTCAAATGTTATAATTGTTTGGCAGTGGGCCACATCAGACCAAATTGTCCTGAATTGTTAAAAAGTAAATCTAATTATGAGGGTAAAAGCATAGCTTGGATTGTTACTAGTGATGGGAAAAGTGTAAATAATAAGGAAGGTGTGGAAACCGAATTACCTATGGTTGATTTATGCGTGAATGGTAAGAAAGTAAAAGCGATTAAGGACACAGGTGCGCAAATTGCGGTTTTTGATGCTAATGACATTCCGTGGAGTGCTAAGAAAGTAGGAAATGTCTTTCTTATACCGGCCCTCGGAAATAGACAAAAAGCGGATTTGGTGTCAGTGCCGGTTGCTTTGATGGAAGGTGAAAAAGAGTATGTTGAAAAAAATGTGGTGGTTGCAGTTGTGAGAAAACTAAATTCTCCGCCCCTTATAACACCAGCTGTTTATGACTTATTAAAGTTAGGAAATATGGAAAAGCAAAATTCGGTGCATAAACAAGTGGGGAATCAAAGAGAATTAAATGGGCAGGGAACCCTCAGATTATCTAGCGATCATGAGCAAAGGGTTGTTAGAAAAATGGTTGTGAATGAAATCTGTGAAAGGGATAATAAGTCTGTTAATGAGATAGAGGTAAATTCACTGGAAGACGTGACTGATAGGTATTTGGAAAAAGGGTCTAAATTGATCGATACAAAAGAGGGTGCGTCTAAAAAGGATGGTGATAAAAGGTCAGGTATTGGAGGTCAATTTCGGGAAAAGAATTCTGAGCATGATGTAAATATACCCAGGTATTTTGTTGGTAGTATGGGATTTATACATGTTAGAAATAGAATTAGAAAGAAATTGAGTTCATCTATGACTGTGGCCAGTAAATTTAACTCTAGGATGAAGGAAAATAATAGAGTAAATTGGGGGGCTAAATGCCAAGAAGATGTGAATAAGAAATCAAAGTTAAAAAGAATGGAGCATTCTTCTTTTAAAACGGATCACAAAGAAAGATTTATTGAAATCAAACAAGATTTAGATAGGAAAATTCATGATTATGAAGTTGTAAGGCGAAAATTATTGTCCAAAAGATTTTCTGATAGAAGTAATTCAGATATTGGTTTTCGGGAGAATTCTCTAAATTAAGTTTATTCTAAATTTGGGAGTGTTCATTTTTGTAATATCTGTATTGTGTTTATTTATCATTTAATGCTTAATATTATTTTCGTAATAGTAAAACTTCATTAATTTAATAATTGCATAATTTAGTATGCTTTCTTTTTGTTTGTAGAAGTGTCTAAATTTAGGCTTTTAAGCAAGTTTTTAAGAGAATCGTTTTAGGCATTGTGTTGTATATAGATTTTTTTCTTTTTTTTTATTATTATTTTTTTTGTTAGAATCATGTAAATTGTAATCTGTATTTGGTATTATATGTATGGGAAGTATTTCAAAATTGTTTCTTAGGGCATCAATAGTATAAATTATTCCTGGAATTATACTTAGGTATTGTAGTTATGGGATTATAGTAAATCCTGTTGACAGTGTGGTCTATCAAATACTGAGTATGGGAATGTGTTTGTTTTCTATAGGGATTTTTCATGTGTTATTCAAAATTCCTTTGTGCTTTGTTGACCTCTTTAGAAATTGATTGAAGGAGCTTATTCTATTAATATATATGCCAAATTTCTTCTAGAAATTTTTCCTTAGGGGGAGGTGTTGTGATGAGTTGACATGTTTCAACTCCTCCCTTATTTGTGGAAAAAGGATAATCTCTCTGGAATGAAAATAATCTGACAGATTGATATCTATTGAGAAAAATTCTATCAATAGTGTGAATTTCATTTTCACTTTGAGATAAGCCAAGCTGCAATACCTGCTTTGTATTGAATGATATGTTATCTGAATGAGTAGGTAAGAATTGTAAAGTATTGTTCTTTTGGATACAAAGAACTGGGCCCCTACGAAATGCAATGTTTTCTGGGAAATTCCTGGAATGCAAGGAAAGCCCCGGGGAAGTGAAATTGCTGACGGGAGTTGAAGGTGGAAGGAGTTGAATGTTGAATCAGTGGGTTGTGAAACAAGCTAGAGTGAGGTTCCACTTTGGAGCGGACGTCAGAATCGGAGTTTGGCTGACCATGTAAATTTACAGCATGGATGCTTATCATTTTTTTTCACTTTTACTTTTGTTTTCTTTTTTTAATGTGTTAATTTAAAATAAAGTTTTTTCGTTTCAAACGATAAATGGAATTTATTAATTATATATACAACGTCTCACGCTACCACATATTATTTTATGCTTATGGAAATACTTGTAGGAAAATTCTTAATTTTCATTCATCAATTCACAAAAAGTTTTACAATAACAAAATTGCACCCAGAGAAAAATTTTGTTGAATAAACAAAAATTTGGTTGGCCCAACAAAACTTTCCGTTAAAATATGGGTCAATGGAAAATTTGTTTGAATTAACAAGAAAAAGATTCAAATTTTAATTGCTTAATAGGCGTATAGCCAACATAGTGAAAAAGTACCCAATCCGGGACTTGAAACCGGGTCATCAGATTAGCGCACTGACGTTCTACCAACTGAACCACTTGGGAACGATACTCAGCCTGGAACTTTTTCACCATAACATGTTGACAAGGCTACAAACGCAGCACAAGATGGAATATTTTCCGTGAGCCGCCAACCCTGGGGCAAACACGAAATCAAAGAAAATCCATATTCCATCAAAAATATTCCATCAAAAAAATACATTTTTTTTGTAAAAACTTATTTTGAAAAGTAAATTTGGAGGCACCTTTGTATTTCTTTGGGTAAACACGGGCTTCCCGGGACTATTCGGTAAACAGGCCCTGCATGAGCATGCAAATTTCTGCGGCAAACATGAGACGAAAGTACAAAGCCCAGCATACGGCAACATATAGTTAATTTTTAATCCATTTTCAGCAGTAAATTACGCCTGTAAAAAAGCAGGATAAAAATTTACTGGTTATTATTCAAAGATTACAGGCGTAATTCACAGCAGAAAATTAATTAAAAATTAACTCTGTTGCCGCATGCTGGGGGCCTCAGAGCGCTATTCTGAGGACCCGGGTACGATTCCCGGCTTGGGACATTTTTCACTCTGTCGGTTTACGCTTGAAAAAAAGCAGAATAAAAATTCACTGTTTATTATTTAAGAATTACAGGCGTAAATCACTGCTGAAAATGATTTAAAAAATAATCCGTGCATTAGTTCTTGAGATTTAGTTATAGTGAAAATCATGAAAAAAATAACATACTACTTCTGTCAAAATTTTTGTCCAAGGAATTTTGGAGTTTGTAGAATTGACTTTACACTTGAATCTAGTAACTATTGTCTGGTCCGCTCTCTCACATTTGCCATTCGTTTGTGGATGATGTGATGTGGTTAAACGTTGCTTAATATTGTGGTTTCGCAGGAATTTTTTTAATCTAGATGAATTTCTATCACTTACCACATTTTGATGGGTCTGGACATTAAGAATTTTATTAAAACAGAATAATTGTTGTGATGTTTGAATATTAGAAACTTGTTTTAGACAATTAGTATAAGTTTCTGTGGTAACACTTTTTGAGGGAAATGCCCAAACATATCTAGTAGCATGGTCGATTATAAGATGTAAATACTTTTATGTGGAATTGTAGTAATTAAATCCTCCCACAGTATCAACAGAAATGCATTCAAAAGGTTGATTGGTGGTGGTCATAGCTTGTAATAAGCCAATTTTTTTCTGTCTCGGTTTTTTATTCTTTTGACAGACATCACAGTGTTTTACAAAATTAGTTATATCTTGAGTCATATCAGGCCAATAATAATTAGGAGATATTAAGTTTAACATTTTTTGAATACCAGGATGACCAAATTTTTCATGAGTAACATTAAGCAATTTTCTTCTTAAAGACATGGGTACTACTATTTTTCTAAAACCTTTCTTTTTTACTATCATAAGTCCATTTTCATTGAAATAGTTTTTTCCACACACATTATCTTTTCGTTGCATCTCTATGACTTCCCTAACATCCAAAAGAAAGGTAAGTGGTTGAATAAGATATGTAGTAGGATTTCTGGACAACATGTCGGCTTCGACATTTGTGGAACCCTTTAAATATACAATATCATACTCGAACATACTTAACTTTAAGGACCATCTGAATAATCTTCCTCTTAAGTGTTTGACATTTCTTAGCCAGACAAGAGACGCATGATCTGTGTGAATAGTAAATTTAACACCATGGAAGTAGTGATAAAATTTGTCTAAGGTGTCAATGATGGCAAGGCACTCCAGTTCTGTAATAAAATAATTATTTTCATAACTTCTCAATCCTCTAGAATAGTATGCAATTGGATGTAGGAAATTATCATTATCAGGCTGCTTAAGGACTGCACCTACTGCCACCTGTGAGGCATTAACAAACATACGGAGTGGTAAATTAGGGTCAAAAATTTTCACAACAGGTTTAGCAATTAGGGTATCTTTTAGTTTTTGAAAAGAATGTTGACAATCTAAGTTCCATTCCCAAATAGTATCTTTTTTGAGCAATTTATTGAGAGGTTGTCTGATTTCTGCATATTTATTAATAAATTTATGATAGACATTAATAGATCCTAAAAACCTTTGGAGTTCTTTAACATTTGAAGGGGTTTTTAATTTTTTGATAGCTTCTATATTATTGTTAGCAGGAGTTAAAGTACCATTTTTATCTCATATCCTAAGAAATTAATTGTTTTTTGGACAAAGTTACACTTAGATAATTTGTTTAAGATTTTCCATTCTGCATAATTCAAATATTCTGTTGAGATGTTGTAAATGCTCTTCCAAAGTTGAAGAAAAAATAATTATGTCATCAAAATAGTAGCAAGCAAAGTTAATTTTATGTTTTGTAAGAATTCTACTAATAGTTCTATTGAATATTGATGGTCCTACCTTTACCCCAAAAGGGAGAACATTCCATTCCCAAAGTCCACAATTGGTAGTAAAAGCTAATTTTTCAGTGTCTGCTGGATGTATGGGTATGTGCCAGTAGCCTGATGCTAAATCCAGGGTGGAACAATACTGGGCACTTCTTAATTTGTCTAAAATGTCGTCAATACGGGGTAAGGGTTCTGCATAATTTTTCATTATAGAATTAAGTTTTCTATAATCTACACATAATCTAGTTTTTTTACCTTCATCGCGTTTTTCTACTAAAATGACTGGTGAAGAATAAGGGCTATTGCTTTCTTTGATTAATCCAGCAGATAATAATGATTGAATTTGTTCAGATATTTCTTTTTCTTCCACAGTTGATGTACGATAAGGCCTCATAGATATAGGTAGGTCAGATTTGAGAAAGATACGCTGTGGCTCAATATTAATCTTCCGCACATCATATTTATTTTTTGAAAAAACATCCAAATAATTCCCCATTATATCCCTTAAAGCTTTGTTTTCTACTGTATTTATTTCCCCTATCAAATCATAATCATTAACCCGGCATTACACACGCGAAAAAAACGGACGGGATTACTCGCGCTGGGTATGTCATACCCATGGCGTTTTGTTCCTATTTTCTACCGTAAAATCTACATAAAACATAAAGCACCCGAGAAAGAGAAGAGATTATACAATTTTAGATATATATTAAACGTGTTATTTACAGTTATTCTCTACATTTCCTGCAGGTACATGCCATGTGTTCCATACATACATGTTTTTGACATTTTTCACAAACAAATTTAGTTTTTCTGTCCTTTTTAGCTCCGCATTCAGTTTTCTTTGCATTTCTTTTTTGAGAAAAACGCTCTTGAATCGAGTCTATAAAAATGTCAGTCCATTGCATCATTTTCTTTACCAGATCAGAAGATATAAGAAGATTCCAAGCTTCCATGGGAGAAGTGACATTTTTTGAAACGTATGTATTTCCTGGGCGTTTCGATATTATGTTTTTAGCAGAAATTCTAGCATTAGCACGGAATTTCTCTTTATTGCATTTTGTTGTATTATCCCTTCCTATGAAACTATCATTTACATTTGAATCAGAAACCGCGCTTTCTAAATCAGATTCGATTTCTGTCGAAGAATCGTGAATACTACAATACTCTTCATCATCTTGCTCTTCGTTATCAGAAAATTCATTATATTCATCGATAATTTCTTCATCTGAAGAAACAGTTTCCAGTAAATTTATTAAATGTTGCATTTCTTCGTCATAACTGCGCAACGCGCCATAACGAAAGAACGTTTTAAATGCGTCTACTTGTACTCAGAGCTGTTACAGAAATGCTCGCGCTGGGTATGAGACACCCATGCATAGCGATTACGATAGATCTATTTTTAGAATTCTTTCACCGCTTCTCCCCCTTCAATGTTATGTCCTTTGAGGCAGCTACATGAAGACTCGTCCATTTCTGAAAAAAGGTTGGGAAGAAAAACTGCGAAAACGGAGACACTGGGTGTGACATACCCAGCGCGAGCAATCTCGGGTTAACATTAAATTGCGCGAAGGATTGAGGAGCCATGATACTTCCATAATCGGGCTGCACATATTGAGACTTATCTTGAACATTAAAATGCAATAATCGTAATTTATCACTGGATATGTCAACATTTTGATTTAAGACAAGATCTCCTTGAGTAACTCAACAATTTGCACAGTCTATGATTAAGTTAAATTGAGAACATTCAGGTAATCTTAATATAGCATATTCCAAATCACTGTTACATAACAAAAATTTAATATAATGTGTAATATTACCTATTTTAACTAATAAATTACATGACTGATTAATTGTAACTTTACCTTTAGCTTGACCCACAATAATAGGTGAAATATTTACAATTTTAGCACTTAAATAACTAATAAATTTAAATGGAAGAATAGATATTGTCGACCCGGAATCAATAACATAATTTAATTTTTAATGATTGGCATACCCAGCAACAATTAATTGTCAGGCATTGGTTTGACTTGGTGACTGGCTACTAACAGGAATATTACCTGTTTGTGGATGGTTTAAGTTAAAAATACAATTCCTCTCCCAATGATAAGCTTCTGAAATTCCCGTATCCTGACACAATCTACATAGTCGACTAGGAATCCTTCTTTGATAATGGTTGACAGGTAATCTGGGACTAACGAACCTGGACGTTGAAGTGTTTAAATTAGTTGCTGCTGGGAAATTTGGATTCCTGTAATTGTGTTGAGGGTGCATCCAATGTCTAGGTGAATTATTTGGTTGAGAAAAAGGTCTGGAATTTTGAGACATATTTCTAACATTACTATTATTGTTACTGCTAGAATGAGATGGAATGACAACAAGTTGTTTAACTAATCTATACAAATCGGTAGTAGATTCAGGAGGATTTACTATTAAATAGTTCTGGTATTCAGGTTTTAAGTCGTGTCGGTCAATCCTTGTAAAATAATGGTTTTACATAGTTTAAGTTGTCGACCTATCTCTATTTTCTGACGAAAATATCTTTCTAAGTTGTTTAAGTCATGCAATTTCAGCGAGGCGAAATCAGAAAAACGGGGGACTGTTACTTTCAGAAAATTTTCAGTTAAGATTTCAGCAATTTTTGCATACTCTTTACATTCTAGACATTCATTAACATAAACCTTTAATGCTTCGCCCTTCAAATATTTGGAAATATTGTTGATTTTCTACTCTTTTTTATCTGGAGGGAACCTTCAAAATGTCTAAGCCAAGACGTAATATCCATTCCACTTTCTGGATCAAAAATAATAACATTAAGCTCTTTTTCAGCCATTTTTGTTTGAGTACTTTTACTTTCAGCAATAACTTTAACAAACCCTGACTTTAACAACATGTAAAAAAAATAACAATGTATAAAGAATTCTTTAACTTAACAACAACTGTAAAAATATCTAACTCTTAATAATTTAACTAACAAGAACAAATAATATTTAACAGTAAAAATGTCAAATTCATATTTAAATTCATTTCACTTAAATAGTAAATGTAACTACTACTATAATATTTCTATAAATAGATCCACTGTATATGAATAAATATCACAATTTAGAATGAAATAAATAAATAAAACACTTTTCAAAATATATAGCATTATTTCGTAAGAACAAAATTTTTGGCTCTTGATTTGTACTCTCGGAACATAGCATCAAAAAACAAAAGTAATGAAATAAACAAATATATTAAACTTCACACAATAATGTTACCTTTTCAATGTTACGCAACTTCAGCGCAAACATTCTTTAGAGATCATCATTTTTTTTTTTAATACACTTTAAGTAAGAAACTTCAAAAGCTACTTTTGCGATTATTATGCAATCAGTTATGTAAGCTGTAATTTCAGATAATCTAATAAATTTTTTAAAAGAAATGAGGACGTGAGTTTCAAAACTCGCCTTATCCAAAATTTAAATAATCGTGTTTTCTCTATATCACACTAAAAAAAAACACTACAGTCTGCTGAAAAACTAGTTTTAGCGTGTAATTCTGGCACTCTAAAATCTTGGTTTACAATGAAAACCAATGGAGGCAGCATATATATTCTCGATATATAATGACATATATATTCGGGAAGTACATAGGGTCCTTCGGTAAATTAAACTTCCTAAGCCCACCCTACCATTCTTTGGTGTCTTTAACTTATGTATTTTTACTTTGAAACTTTTCCGGTATAAATCAATTTTTGTAGTTTTTTTTTTTATATATAGCGTGTAAGGCATACGGATGTCTAGACATTCTTTAAAACGCTACAAAAGAACTACTTTGCAAAATGTCCAAAATTTTTATTCGCGTAGTTGAATCTTCTTCCTATCGATTTATGTTAAACATTTCATTAGTCATAATTCATATTGTCTTCAAAATTCAACTTCAAACAATGTATACATACGAAATTAATTTCCAAAAACAATATGAATTGTGAAATTGAATTGTTTTAACATAAAATGATATTTAGAAAGTTCAAATATACGTAAGGTAAAGCTAGGATAGTCTGCGCACAATTCAAAAGAATAGCAACAAAAAAATCTAAATACTAATTTTTTGCTAAACTATTCATGAATAATTTTTACTTCATTTGTTTTTTATGCTTTTCCATTGATATTTTGTTGTTATGTTGCAATTTAATAGAACAGTTGTAATAAAATCAAGAAAGTTGTTTTGCGCAATCTGTCCTTACAGGGTTGGTGTGATTGCACACATGGGTAAGAGAGATTGTTATTAATAATAACTATAATTAAATTGTTAACAATAATAATTGCACTTAAATGACATTGCTGTAAGGTTTTTGTGAACAGATATTATTGTATTAGGAGTGAATATTTCAACCTAATGATTAAAGAATCAGAAACAGGAAATAATTTTAAAAACGATTAAAAAATTTTAATTAAAGGAAAAAAATTAAAGAATCAGAAAAAGCAAGTCCAGATAAGATTACAAAATAAAATTATGTTACTTAATAACACGTTTAACTTAAAATTAGTCCATTTTCATTTTTCATTTTTTTATGCAAATTTACCAATAAGCTGCGTAATCTCTCCTAGCATGGAAACTAATGGGAACACTGCGCCATCTCTCCTAAGTAGCAGATGCGCAAACTCTCCAATTTCGGTAGGAGAGATTGCGCGGCCTTTTATTTAAATATGACCTCTTCTAAAGCGAACCGTTGATGTTCACATTGTTAGTCTAGATTAGTAGCTTATGAGAAATCGTTTAAGTTTAAAATATTTTGTACTATTGACATTGTATAGAAATTCTGATGAATAGCTATGAAAATTCAAGCACTTACTTTGGGAAAACAAAACAAAATAGCAATACTTTATCTTAGACGCTCAAAGCAATCAAGGTGCACTTTCAAGTAGACACTCCACTAATGTTGTTGTACAACTAACTGGAATCGCTGCGCGCTCACTCTACTCCTTCTCCCCGAACCTCTATGTGCGCAATCTCTCCGACTGCGCCATCTCTCCTGGCTTTACCTTATGCAAATTTACAGCTCATTTCGCCAAGTATTTTTACAAATATCATTTAAAAACTTGGCCGCAATGAAATATGTCTTGCAACGATTACAAAGGAACTTAACATTGGTAGTTCAAAATTTTAAATCTTCATAATCCCTTAAATATTTGACGAAAAAAAACATGATCTCAAAATTAAATGTTCGTATGAATAAAGTGTTCGTACATTGTTTCGAGCAATATTTCTATGAAGACATACCCCTAATTGTGTTTTTTTAAACATTAATTCAAAAGGACATAATTTCCAGTCGAGTAGTTTTTTTGTTTTTTGTAATAACATTTGTAGATTAAAATGTATAAGTTAATCTTTTTTTTGGTCGTTTGTATTTTATTTTTGAACTTTTACGACTGAACTTTCTTTCTTGAACTCCAAATTGAAAAATGCATAAAGACGCGCCCTATATATAGTCCTATCAATATATATTTTTTTTTCATTTTGTATTTTTCTCTTAATGTTATGCAAAAATTAAAGATATTTTTAAAAAATCGCAAATAGTGAGTTATGAATTATATCTATAAGTACATGAAATGTATTTATGGTATATATATATATATGAAATATGTACATATATATAAATATATATATAGGAATATATACATGAAATATGTATAGGAATATATATATATGAAATATATTTATTAACATTTTTGTATTTCATAATTTTCTCCAACGAATATATCTGTAGCAACTTGATACCATATATTCTAATTAACATTTATCTTTAAAAAGAAATGCTCATTTATAACTATTCCAAAACGAGAAAGTGTTGATAGTTTTTTATTTTATAATCGAAGGTAAGAAACGAATTACACAATTTTCGCGAGACTTTTTAAACACTGGGAAATAGTCTTAAGAAAGCTTTAGACGATTCAAGCGTTTCAATGCCAAAGATTGTTTCATAACAAGATTACATTTCAAAACGGAAAAGTAATAACTTTTCAAGAGTTTTGAATATTTAAAATTTAAAATTTTAGAAGACTGTTAAAAACACTGCACTAAACTTTAAATGTATTATACATATTCAGAGAGTTTATTCACAGGAGCATACACGCAGAAAAAATTGCTGTAAAATTACGGGCAGAGACTCCAGTCATACCCCGAAAAAAAAAAAAAGTATATATATATATATATATATATATAGGATATAATGCACTTTAAAACACAATAACACTTTATTTACAAGGGGACCGCAAAACATGATGCCAACAGATTTTGATAATTTTAAAGTATGTTGTAGGGGTCATACCCCTAACTATTCAGGTCAAAGGTTTCCTTCAAATAGGCTTTAGTTTTCGAGAAATTTCGGGTTAAAGTCCAGTATGCATTTCAAATACCCATTAGTTCGCAGTCTTGAACAAGAACTCCGTGGTGCAGAGCTAGTGCTCGCGATTTGAGAGCGGGAGATGAGGGATCTGTCATTTCTAGTAACTTTTTATAAATTTTTTAATAAATTTTATATATTTGTCGCGTTATAAGTTTTATGAAGAATTATGAATTCTGCATCTTTGAACTTTTTGATATTTTCCAAATAAATTCCATTTACATTTTCGAATTTTTCGTGAAAATTTATAGTTTTTGCGCAATTTTTATTTTAATATTTCTGTTGACGAAAATCCAAACTAATTTATGTCTTTTTAAAACGATTATTCTTTACATATATATATATATATATATATATATATATATATATATATATATATATATATATATATATGTATTTACTTATATATTTATCGTATTTATGAAATAATGCATTTATTTTTATTTGCATTTTCTATTTAAAAAAAAAAAATTAATGATTAAGAAAAAAATTACAAAATAATATTTTCTTTTAATATTTGATTTGTTCTAAATATATTGAAATATGTTAACTGCTGAAATACTAAAATATGGAACTAATTGTGTGATACATATCGCAAAAATATTCTAAACAAATTCCGTATTAAAAATCGCCTTTTCTTTACGTAAGTTGTTTTAACAATATTGGAAGAATGTATAAATTAGCATATTATATCTTCTTTAAATACTTAAGTTGTGATAAATATATTTAAAAATGCATTAACAGTTGAAAAAGAAATTATTTCAAACATTATAATTGTCTGCAAAGGAAGCTAAACGAAATGAATAAAAATAAAATATTATTTATTCTGATATTACCGGAGAAGTCATTGCAGACTATTTTTTTTTCAGATTTTTTTTATATGTATTGTAATTTACGAACGATTTTTCATTTCTAGTTGAATTTTTCTGTATGGCATCGACTTGTTAGAATAAAAAAAATAATTGTAATATATTATTTTTTATTTGTGCAAATCAATAATTATGTTGATTTTGAACTTTACAGTTAAATGTATTTAAATAGCATAAAAAAATATATATATAACAGGCTAAAATTTGGATATAAGCGTTACTCTTTAATATTTTATTACTCCTTTCAAGATAGGCTGTTGGAATTACCTATGTATGATTATACATATCTTTAGAAGATTTGAGATAAAAAATATTTTGTATAAATTATAAAAAAATGATAAATTTTCCTTTAAAATTTCATAAAGTTAAAAAAAGTATTAGTTTAGAACGGTTATTAAAATATAAAGGGTAAATAATAAAAACAATTATACAAAATCTAGTCATAAATTAGTTTGGAATTTCGTCAATAGAAAAATTAATTTCAAAACTTAAAAAAAAATGTAAATTTTTACGAAAAATTCGAAAATGTAAATGGAATTTACTAGAAAAATATCAAAAAGTTCAAAGATGCAGAATTCACAATTCTGCAAAAAACTTATAACGCGACAAATATATAAAATTTAGTAAAAAAGTAAAAAAAAAGTCACTAGAAAGGACAGAATCCTCATCTCCCGCTCTCAAATCGTGAGCACTATCTCTGCACCACGGAGTTCTTGCTCAAGACTGTGAACTAATAGGTATTTAAAATGCATACTGAACTTTAACCCGAAATTTCTCGAAAACTAAAGCCCATTTGAAGGAAAACTTTGATCTGAATAGTTAGGGGTTTGAGCCATACAACATACTTTAAAATCATCAAAATCTGTGCGCATCATGTTTGGCGGTCCCCTTGTTAGTGTTCCGTAGTACGTAGCACGTTAGATAATCATCACAGAATCGCTTTTTTGGCAAGTTAAAATTTTCGAAACACGAGTAAAATGAAGGGTTACACCCTAGCGGAGGACAATGTATGGGGTCGTACCGTATTTTTGGTAACATATGGGCTAGAACTGTAAGAATATGTGGATTGCTCTTAATTTTCGAAGTATCTAAGGGATGAGGCCGCTTATTTAGTGGATCAGACCATTTTACATCAAATAAGGCTGTTGCCCATGAAAATTGAAGGGCAAACGCTCATAAATTTACAGTTTTTTTCTGAGAGTGTACATACCTTAAATATAATAATAGAATATTTGAATAATCTTAAAGTACTTTTTTCATTAACCATTAATGCACCCATAAGATTTTAATCTTCTTAATAACTGATGCATATCTACAACAATAGCATTTTCCCCCTTTAAATGACAAAAATAAAATAAAATATATATTATATTTTTCTTCAAATTATTACTTAAAAATATTTCATTTCAAAATATATAACAGGAGTTTGTGAGTATTTATTTTTGATATATAAAAGTCTCCATGGATGACATGTTCTTTATTAGGATATTATGAACAGAGGTTATCAGGTTTATTAGGTTATCCTGTTTTAATGGGTACTCTTAGTCATGAGATGGGGAAAATTGCGTTTCTCATAATCATTAAGAAATTATTTTTTTTTTATTAATTTTTATTTTATAATGCAATACTTAATAATAATTTTGATACATTGTATTTAATATTTCTATATTGCCCCTCTTATGATGGGTATATTTTTGAGTGTTTGGGTGAATTGCGGTGCCATTTTAGCCAAAAGTTGCCTTGTCTGAAATGAAAAAAAGAAAAAAAAAGTTAAGCATTAAATAAGGTGTGTTCTGGAAACTTACATTTTTATTTTTTTTTATTTTATTTATTTATTTATTTTTTTTTTAAGCGGTGGATGTCTGAATATAAAGTTATATTTTTATCTTAAAAAATACTGTTTTTTTATGATAAAAAAATCTCTTGACGAAAAAATAAATCCTTCGTTCAGTCTCTACATAATTATATAAGAAAGCAAACTGTGAAAATTAGAAGTGAATCCATTCAATATTTTTCGAGTAATCATGGGCACCAATTTGAAAATTGCACTTTTGAGAAAAACTAGTTTATTATTTTGTGTTAGAATTACAGTAGGATATTATGATTTTTTTCACGTATATAGAATAATCTATCCCAACATCATAATTTAATCTCTCTCCAGTTGTTAAAGCCGCTAAAAGTGCAATTTGAAAACAAAGAATTTTTTAAAAACTATCACTATGTAACCCTATAAAGTGAGATTAATTATATTGTTTTCAGAGAAACTTGTGGATATTGTAAGGTCATTTCTTTGTACAGACTATACTCCTACAAAAGTTTTTGTTTCCCGAGTTTATCCGACATTTTCCCTATTTTTCACATCTAAAACTTTAGTATATTTGAATATGAATGTGGTCTTTACATATTTATTTTTCTATATAAAATATTTAATTTATAATAAATATATAAATTCAGACTGTTTTTTTTCTTAATTGTGATAAATTATAGAGCTGTTTTTTTATTTCAAATTTCCGGTGAACAAAATTTTTTCATGTCTGGTTCAGGACGGTTTTGTGTTTGATTAGGCAAAAATTTTGGTTTCAAGTGTACAACGCAACCCGCGAAGGTCTGTTGTAATACAGACCAATCGTAGTGATTTGGGACATTGCAAATTCAATCATGGTACTGATAATGGTTTCAATTAACTATTTTTTTAGTAATGTATTGTTAAATTATTGTAACAAGGTTCGTTACAGACTAAAAATATTGAAAAACTATTACATTTTTTTTACTATAAAGAGCTAAATATTTCTTTATCACACTGTTAATTAAAATTTTCCATTTTCAATAAATAAATCGAAAATTTAAATTATCGTTTTAAAAAGAAAATTTAACACTGATACAAGTAGATAATTGCATACTTTAAAACTCTTCGATTCAACCCAATTAAACAATTGAATAACTTTTTTTTCTGTTCATTTCATAAAAACTTTGCAACAATTTATATTTATTTAGCTTCATTTAACAATTTTAAGTGATAACTAAAAAAAAGTATTGTACCGTTTTTCTTTTGGAATCCCCTTAACGATGAGAAAAATGTTACATCGGGAAATATATTTAATCTATTTATTAGTCGAATTATTCATTGAACTCATTTAACTTAATTTGAACTTATAAACTCATTTGAAAAAAATAGGTTCATTAGTATTTTTTTTAGTTAAATGTATCAATGACAACGAAAGGAAATACTTTATAGAAGATAATTGGGTTTAACATATGTAACATTTGTTGAACTTTGCTGCGATGTATTGACATATCTTTTTCATATAGTGTTCTAGTGAAGTAAAAAAGTCTTTTACATTTACATTCATGAGTTTCTCGTTAAGTGAAAATCGTTTGCATTTTTCGTCTACATTTATATTTTTTAACCACTTCATTGCAAAAATTAATAAGTATGTAAAGAGGGGATAAAAAAGCGAATTAAATTAAAATATGTTAATTTTACAATGGATAAATAAATAAATAAAATATAATAGAATTACATTTATTTTTTTATTCTTTTTTTTTATTCTTTAAAACTTATGTACCTACTAAATGTACTTATGCAACATTCTTGTTGTACTTTTTTAAATAAACCCTCTACATGAATTTCTTAGAATTATTTAGTATTTTTCTATTTTTATATACTTGTTATGCAAATGGAATTGACTGAATAACTAATTATTTTTAAACCTTTAAAATAGTCATTTGAGCACATTTTTTGCAGCTAGACTCATACAAAAATTAGATAGTAATCACGTATCACAGTTTGACAAAATTCACGTGAAATAAAAAAAATAAAAATAAAAAAAACCTATAAAAGTTTTTATAAACAATTTTATATTTCAGCCTATTGATGACCTTTAAATCCCTATGAATAAATATTTTTTCAAACATAATCGTTGCTCTCTACTTTTTGATACTGCAATTTTTTGTTACGTTTTAATGACTATACATAGAAAATTTTAATTTGTTTGCAAGGGTTATAATTTTACAGTGTAGCCACTTAACTGTCAATGATTTAACACATATTTTTTTTTTTTTTTGAAAAAAATCACAAGTGTTAAGTGTCATTTCAAAAATGTAAATTATACTATATAATATTTTAGTGAAATTAACATAAAACGTTCTGTAATGTATCTAATTTTTTTAGAAAATATAACATAATAGAGCATGTTTTCTAAAGAAAACTAGAATAAATATATATATAAATTAAGTATACAAGAAGATAATGTCTTCAAACACGCCCTTAACCCTTTAGCGGGCGGTGTCCACAAAAAAGGACACCTAATTTTAATTCCAAAACTGACAAATGGCACCAAGAATATTTAATTAAATTTTTCCTTTTATAAACTACAGACAAAAATAAACAAGTTTTTATTTTCTAATAAATTATTTTGTAAATTCTGGTGTCAGTTGATAATTTCATCATTTTAAAAGCAGACGTACTCCGCGCCGGAAAGGGTTAATTAGCGATGTTTGTAAATGAACGCGAGTGGACTCAGAATCGTTGAGCGAACACTTACAGAATCTATGTTAATTGATAAAATGCAATATGCAAACTGTCTTTTGTATTGCATTCATTTGCAAACTCTATTTTATTACACAAGCAAACAATGTGCCACTATGCTAGTGAATACGACACTGAACAAATAACTACAAAATTAATCTTTGATTTATATTTTTGAAATGACACATAACAGTTGTGATTTTTTTTTTCGACAAATGTTTTCTGTTAAGTCATTGACAGCTCAGTGGCTATACTGTACATTATAACCCTAGCATACAAATTATAATTTTGTAAATAAAAGTATTTGTTTTTGATTAAGATTCGTTGCGTTTAAAAAATAAATGTTTTTCGATTTTCAGTAAAAAGTCAATTTGCTTTGCGTCAAAAACTGAATACTACATAAATATACATAGATCCTTGAATTATGATATATAACTGATTTTGAATGTGCTTTGTATATAAGTCGACAATAACTCAGACAGATACGTCTATGATATTTTTCACAACCCGTTGCGTTGTAATGTAAAGAGTGTGACATTTGAACTAATCATTTGATAAAAATACATGAAAGATTCACTATTGAATATCTACTGCTATATTTAGAATATTTGAATGTTAATTATTTATGGAATACACGCTACAATCCGTTGCACGTGATCTGAAATTGTAGACGATATTAATGGCACTTAGATTTGATTTCATCTCATATTAAATCAATTTGTAAGTCGGAAATATTAACTCAAGAAAACGACCTATGCGAATGCATGTTTGAAATACTAAATCATCTTTCTTTATTATTTTTCTAAAATGTATGTTCACAGAAAATCATATAGAAAGTATATAGTGTATATATAAAAGTATAAAGTATATATCATATAGAGTAAACAAATGATCAACCATTTTTCCTACCAACAAACAAGAAAGAAACATGATGCAATAGACATAGATTATGAAACACTGTGAAACACTTAATACCAGAATATTATTAAGAAATTCCATTTTTTCAGACATTGAAATCGATCATAGTCCACCCTGTAACCGAACTAGTTTGTGGGTCTCTGGAAATGAACAATAAATGCTATAAATTCCATAATAAATAGAAAACGTGTTGTAGTGCAATTCAGTGATGCTTTTCAATTTCATAATGTTTAAAGTATCATAACATCATTAAAATACACCGATAAGGAATTCCCCCATAAATGTTATTTCTGTATTCTGACAAAGCATGTTTTAGTTCACTTGAATGCTGCATACAATTTCATTATATTTGAAGTATTGTAATACCATTAAAATTCATCGAAATAGATTTTTCAACATGGACCATAATGTTACGGAGTGATTTTTAGTGTCCCTCAAACTAACTACAAATGATTCATACATCATTTTTTTAAACCAAACATTGTATAGTAATTATGAGTAACATATTTAAATTAAATTTGAATCAAACTATATTTACAAAATTTAGAGCACGGACAGATTTATAAAGAGACAGAAAGACGAACAAAATAAATTCATAAAAAATTTTCAATTACGTTGGCAAGTGTTAAAAGCGTAAAGTTTATCTATTAATACCTAATAATATCAGGGGCATAAAATTAAATCATCTACATTGTGGACTTTGTGTAAAAATCTCTTGCGGTGTATTTTATTTAAATTGTTTGTTTTGATATCTCATTTCATTGTATGAAAAATTAAAATTTGTAACTAATATACTGTTTGTGTTGAAAAGCGTTCCATAATCTATGCCTGATGCGTAAATTTTAGCTTGTGTTTCTACACACTGAGAAATAAGACACTTTCAAATATGAGTAAATCTATGTTTTAGTTTTGTTCTGAAACTTTTTGTTTTAAATACTACGACCCAATACTTTCAATTCTGAAATATCAGAAGTACTCAGAATATTGAAACATGGCCATAATCAAAACTGAGCACAGGAGGTCAGTTCATACTCATTTTTGAAACATGGACATACTCAAAAATTATTAGAATCAGTTCCAACTCATTTTTGAAACATGCAAATACTCAAAAATGAGCATATAGAAGTCAATTCATACTCGATTTTGAAACATGGACATACTCAAATATGAGCACATGATTTTTTATTCTTCAGTGTGTGCATGTTTTCAGAAGTGAGTGTATAAATGTTTCAAACTTGAGTAATTTTGATTCGGAGCCATTTTGACCATGCCACGTAATCAGATTTGAGTATTTTTTGCTTAGTTTTGAAAATGTCGTTTTTAGAGTGTATATATTAACTTTACGACGCTTTAAAATTCGGTAGGATGATGTTATTCTTAGATGATTTGTATATCCTTTTCCAAATCAAATTTCATAACAATCCATTCATACGTTCTCAAGATATGCGCGCAATGACTTAAGGTGTAAAAGGAAGAGCTATTTTAATTTCAAAAATGCACAAATACAGATTATTATAATATTAGTCAGTTTCTAGTAGTATTATATTAAAAAGCACAATCCATTTAATTAATAATCAAAACTTTATGTTTATACATATAAAGGTTTTGAAATTAGACTAATTCAATCTTTGATTGTTTTTCTCGATTTTCGTCGCGCTTAAAAGGTACAAGAGCCCTTAAAGAAAATTTTATTTACTTCCGCATATAACACCGTATTCCTCCTTCAATTAGGAAAACAATTTGAGGCCCTTACTCCAAGGCTGCCGCCTCTAAAAATCATACACATGTATCTTTCCGCGTTATTACGAACAATCGGAGGGTCCACCCTGTACAATGCTTATTAAATTATGTGAAAACAAGTCTATATATGCAATCATTACCTGTTGTTAAACTGCAATAATTAAAAATAAGTTGGAAATTGTACGTCAAACGTGACAAATGTTCCATGATTGTGCTGTTATTATTTCAGTGAAATGAAAAATATTATATCTTATTATGATATGATTACTTTCCGTAATAAAATAAGTACATTTTAAGTTGGCAATATTTCATCTTTTGTTGACATATTCTGAAAATTTCAATGGTAAACTTAAGCCTAGCTTTTAAAAATTTAAATCTTGAAATTCATATTTAGATTCTTTTTTCTTTTAATATCTTTTTATCCGGAAATATCTATACAAAAACTGTCAGTAGATTATAGGATTGTGATATTAAATAATTTTTGTATACAATTTCTTTATTTAAGTACAGTAATACAGAAATGATAGGACTCCATCATAAATAGGACGTAATAAACATGGAAACTTGGAATCATTACCTATCATGAGATATCATTGAATTAATTACGTATGATAAGATTAAATAGAATGAAGAATGTGATTAAAAGTTTGTCATAGAGGTTATAAAATGTCATATACTTCTTAATACTATAATATCATACATGTCAGATAACTTGGCGATACATCTCGGTCGCTTGACGATTAATACTTGTACGTTGTCACAACAAGGAAGTACCGATTTAAAAAAAGAAAAAAAAACAAGTTACATAATAAATATTTTTTTAAATATATTTTTAGGTTTTTATTCGATTTTCATAAATTTTGAAATAACTAGACAACATTCTGCAACGATTATATATATTAAACTTTATTAGTAGTTTTTGATTTTGTTACATACAGACATATTAAAAACAAATCGTAATTTAATATATTTTTAGAACATTTTCCGGTCAAGTCCCCTTTTGAAATTTCGATTTTTTCAGAAACCGTTCTTACCGACCATATACACCTTAAAAGTATTTAAAAAGTTAAATTTCAAATTTCTTAGTATCACAAAAACCAGAATCTTAGAGTGTTTTTTTTTTTTTTTTTTTTTTTTTTTTTTTTTTTTTTTTTTACTTGTATAACCTTTTAAATATCGAAAATATTTAAAAATTGATCTTTACATCCTCATTGATAACATCTAATTGATCTTTACATGTCACAAGCATGTAAAATTTAAAATTTTTATCCCTAAAAATGTTATATATATTATCCCTAATATTATATATCCCTAAAAATGTTATATATATATATATATATTTTTTTTTGAACACTTCTAGATCGTTTTCCGCTTATATCACCCTTTTAAATTTAGATTTTTTTAAGAAAACGTTCTTATCTAGTATTTAAATATTATAAGTAACCATCGTGGTAAATTACAAGTTTCTTGGCCTATCGCAATTTTATAACATTTTTGTCTCCTACACACTTTTAAATTTCGAGTTTTTTAATTAGTCTGTGCACGCATTTATGTCTTAATAGTAACAAAATTGACAAATTTCACGTGTCTAACCCTGCGATATTAAACAATTGCTGTTCAGTCATTTGACCGTTTTTATAGAAAATGGTTACATAACCGAAATTTATCTCTATCTCGACAATAATATGGACAATTATATGGTCAGAATCGAGTTAATTTACGGTTATATAACCATTTTCTAGAAAAACGGTCAAATGACTGGACAGTTTGTTGCAATATTTTACAAAAAACTAGTAAATTAGAATATTTTCAGAACGTTTCTTTCTCAGTTCACACTTTTAAATTTCAAACTCTTTTGAAACCGTTCATAAAGTAACTAACACACATAATTTCCAGTTTTTAGCCACAAATATATCACATAAATTGCAATTTTAGAACGTTTATTGCGTCTGAAAATCCTTTCGTTTTATTGTACCAACATAAAATATCACCTTCGTTGAAACAGAGATGATCAACAGCATTTTGCCACCATTACTTTTGAAATCGGCTCGGTAGTTCATGAAAAAACTACCTACTAAACAAACAAACACACAAACGTTAATTTTTTATAATTGTAGTGTAGATTGTGTGAATTATTTTGGTGTAACGGACTTGTGGACACCCGGGGAATTATTACAAGCATCGTATTTATTACTGCCATGCCATTTCAATTCTTGATTTTCAGTAGCTGCATGTGGCGTAAATTTTTATATATTATACCAAACAAGTAATATTTCTGCACAATGGGAGGCAGAAAGTAGGGTCATTTCATATGATTAGCGAAATTTACACTACTTTTAAACTCGATGAATTGTCAAAATTGCCATACAATTAAAATTTTATTTTTACTGATTTACAACATTTACATTTAATGCTTAATTTTTTTTTTTTTTTTTTTTTTTTTTTTTTTTTATGAAAGCTCGGTTTTTATAAAATGTAATAAAATTTCTTTAAACTATTTTAATGTTTTGTATTTCTTTAATTAAACGTGTTGTAAAGTAGACTTTACGTATAATTTAATGTTCATAATTCAGAAAAATGACCATTATTGATGACCATATAAAAAAAAAGTCACAAACGTTTTGTAAGATGTTCAAAATAATTCATTTGCGATAAGGATGTGTCATACAAAGTATCGAAACCACGCGACACTTTTTAATCCCGACGCCACGGGTTAAAAATATATATATATTCTTTTTTTTTACGAACCATTTATTCCTTAAAGCGTAATGTTTCAAAGAAATTATCTGCAAAACATTAATCGTTTTAAAAACTAAAAATTGTATTATAAATCAAGAAATGCTTTTATTTCCTTTTACGCAATTTAACTTTTCTATTTTGGAACTTTAAAAAAAGATTGAAGCACCAGAGCGTAAATAAATGTTATTTCAATTTTCTCGCATAAAAGCTCTTTCAAAGAGTCAAATACTTGCTGCATGAGTTAATTTTGAAACAAACAACGAATCTGAATCGAATAAATTCAATCGTAAACAGAAAATAGCACCAATGAAAATATAAAGTAAATGTACGAAATAGAATATGAATGTATGTTAATTTTATTAGTTTTTGTTATCTGTTACGATATAAACGATGCATATCTACGATAAAGTTTGCTTTATATCCAACCTGTGCTAAACATCATTTTTACAATTTATGTAATTTATGAGGGGGACGAATAAATTTAACTTTACACATTTAATTAACATCACAAACATAACACATATATCACAATATGAAGACAAAAGAGAACTACGAGTACATTCCATGGCTGAAGCAGTAGAAATAAATTTCTTAATATGGATGGTGCTAGCGGATGGATTTCAAATTATTCTTGTGATGCTACCATCTACAGCTTACTTTCTGAAGTAATTTAAACACATGTAATGTAATTCACATATAATTTGAAATCATACTGTAAAATTTAGTTTTCATCAAAAGGCAAATAATGGTAATTCAGCTCATTGGAACATCAGCAAAATAAATGAATGTTTTATATTATAAAAGACGCAATGTGTTAGGATGTGACTTTTAGTAGAACATGTATTTCCTACTTTTACCTCATAAGAGAGGATTACAAATTTTCACAGTATTGAAATGGCTGGGAAATTAAAAAGTTCAAATACTACCTGTGTAATTTTTATTTAGATACGAAACATTAATTCCGCACCATTGCAACCAAAATGGGTAAGAATATAAAATATAATATAAAATATCATATAAAAAAGTCTAACGAATGAATTTAAAGAATAATATAGAAATACAATGGTAGTAAAGCCTTCAGCTACTGCAATTGAATGGTATAAGGTGCTAAGCCCTCTAATACTAGTTTCAACATCTACTGGTTCAAAAATAAGAAATCCTTCTCAGAATATTAGAGTGGAGAATTCTCAGAATAACACAAGGCATTTAGTTAGAGCACCAAACCATAATTTTAAATGTAATCGACCGAGATTGTTTGCACCTAGAGCTCCTATTATCAACGACATTTTTCTGCTTGAACCTGTTGAATTTGTAATAATAATGGTAATAGCAATGCCTGGGAAAGATAAAGTTGTTTTAATGAAAGTAGAAGATCATCCCAAGGTAATGCCAATGGTATGTCATTTTCTCAAACTTCTACTTCACAATTAATGATTTATTGTTATGCTAAACATAAAAAAAACCCACATGTTATTGATACGGGGTATACATTTTGTTTATTGCATAATAAATATGCTGGATCTGTACAGGCTAGAATTAAATATATTAACCCTTTTTATATTGTTCAAATTTAAAATCTTGAAATAAGTAAAGTATGCGAAATTTTAGTAAAAATATGTCACCAAACTAAGAAATAAAATATGTTAATCCTTCTTTGCATGAGTTTTTCTTTTACAATTGTGTTTTTTTTATACATATATTAAATATTAGACACCAGAAATTTTCGGATAGATTTTTAACTTTGTTAAGCAACATAGTTCACGGGGAATTTACTGAATTAATATTTCTATATAAATATAGTGGTGGCGAAGAAGTTGTTTTATTTATTAAAAGTTAAATAAACAGTGATGGAAATTTACATCACTATGCAATTAAGGATTAATATTAAAACTCATCTTGATTATGATAGTTTGGATTTCATTTAAATATAAATTGTAAACAATTTACTGTATCTCAAAGAAAGTTTTATGTTATAATCTAATAAGACATCTAATAAAATATCTTTATTTTTAATATGATACAAACATAAACAGTTATTTTAGCTATGTAAATAGATATGAACAAATATAAAACTATATAACCTCTCAAACTTTTCGCGAACCAAAATTTAGTGATTATAATTTAAATGGAAAATTAATTTAATTCAGAATGTTGTCATGGATACTTTAAGAGTATATTTGAGCCTATTTTTAAACATAAATATACCACAGGAAAAATTCAAAATGATTCCCAACGTAATTAATTTAAATTAGATTATATCGAACATCTTCTCAAGAAGAATATGAAAACAACAGTCTTTGTTTGAAGCCGGATTAATGAAAGCAAGTAATAGCCCACATTCCGCCTCTTTCACTTTAGTTATGAAACGTGATAACGGAAGGAAATCAAGACTTTGTATAGTTAACAGAAAATTAAATGCAATAATTAACAAGAACGAAAAATCATGCGTCAAGCATAGTTTATGTAACACTTTCCAACACTTCCAAAATAATTTTACAAATCATTACCGTTTAATAAGCTGAAAGATAACATCTAAGTAAACAATTTGGAAAATGCATAACATATTTAAAAACGCAATTTCAGGAATTTCCAACCTATACAATATTCAGAAAAATATCCGAATACTTTTATTTAGCCCTGTATATGATCCGTAGATTTGTATATATACTACATAGGCTGCTAAATTTTAGTTTAGTTAGGAAACGCGTAGCACAGTTTAAAATTCTCCTTCTGGAGTTTCTGTCAATAAACGAAACTGTGTTCGCGAATTTTTGTGCTGCCCTGCATATGATCTACAGAATTTATACACACCAAGTAATATGCAATAAGTAAGTTAAATTTAAAATCGCGTTCAGTAACTTAAAATGCACTTCCAGGAATTATTGTTAACAGACAGTAGAGAATTCTTTTGTGTGTCCCTGTAAATGAACGATGACTGCTATACACACTGTAGTAAGCCTCTTGTAATGCACCTTAGTGATATATATAAATTTCAATGCATTTAAAATAGTGAAACATTATTTAAATAAACCGCAGACGATTTTACTCCATAGACGTAATGTAACGGAATTATTTTGACTGTACCTGTAAAGTAACTATAAGTGCTATGCACACCCTATTCCATATTAAGCTTCTTGTAATGTACCTTAGTGATATATATCAATTACAATGTGTTTGAAATTGTGTAACATCATTATAATAAACCGCAAATTATTTTTTCCCATAGACCGTCATGTAACGGAATTCTTTTGAGTATCCCTGTAAAAAATCTCTAAGTGCTACACACTTCAGTTGGAATAGGGAACATGCCATAGATGACGACAATCACATATAAAAATTGCAAGACAATCCGAGCATATTTATGGGAGTTAGAGCACGGACAGTCGGCCATACGGCAGACAAACCGAAGTCATAAACACTTTTCAACTGGGTTAGAAAGTGTTAAAAATGACGCAGGACATTTACCTCCAATAGATAGTATTATTAATAAATTGGGTAATGCCATGTATTTTTCAACACTAGATGAAGGTTTTTATATAGGCATTTAACAATACATTCTTCAGCTATTAAACAACTAGCTTTTGCTGTTAAGTATGGATTGTTTCGTGGACCATTTTTTCTTTTGAAGTCACAGGGCCATAAATTTATAATAGCATCCTTAGAATAATCCTTACAAAATATAAATTAGAATATGCTTGCAACTGTTTTGATGATATTATTATTATTTTCTTCTTTAGATGAACATATTCAACATCTAATGCAAAATTTTAAATTATGTAGACTAGACAATATAAAGCTAAAATTTTCAGGATATGTTTGAGCTCAGGATAAAATTAATTTACTTGTTTAAGAAATTTAAATTGGAACTGTAGCTCCTGCTAATACTATTGAAGTTATAAAAAATTAAAACATTCTTTAGATGTAAATAAACTTCAGACATTTCTAGGCTTAATTAATATTTATCATAAACCCATAATACATTATGCAGAAATTAGACAACTATTTAATATACTGTTACAGATAAAGATCTTCTGGAATTGAATTTAAAATTCAGTGAAAATATTTTTTTTAAATATTTTAATTGCAAATTCCAAGTCTAAAATGTTATTACTCTAAATGGGCTCATCATAAGTTTATTGATGAACATAAGACTGTTTTAGCAACTACACAGACAGTTTAGAAGACAGCAACTGCTGCAACCTGATGAAAATAATTTTTTTACATCCTACTGCTTATAATACTAGAGTTTTAAGAAGTTATGCATCGGCAAAAAGCTGACAAAATGGCAGATCCGATGGTGCCTACATGCGAGTAAATCGGCCCCATGTACAAATGCTTGCTTAGATAAATTACAGATGGATGAAAATTATGAAAATTTGACCTCTTAGAGCAACGAATATAATTTCAAGTTGAAACTACTCATGTATATATAATATAGGATACCAAATATGTTAAAATTGATACGATTTCCAAATTAAATTTGATACCAGGTCCTCAAGATAACATCAAATAGTTCAAGAACGCATGTACTCTATTGCACATATTTTGAAAAGAATGAAACTGCGGAAAATGTTCACTTTTGAGGGTGTGCTTTCTGTTTGATTGGTGGAAGTGTAGGAATACGAAGACAAAGAAAATTCGCAATGCAGAACCTTGCGCCAACAACGCGTTATGTCACCGCACTACTTAAAGCATGTTATAATTAAAAGTTGTAATAAGGCACTGAAAAAAACTAGAAAATCTTACAACGCATTCCCAGGGAAAAAATTGGATTATGAAAGAAAAATAATATTCTCAACAGAATGAACTTTAACACGGAAAACCTAAGATACCAGGCTACGAGAATAAAATTTTGAGATGGGGAATGTAAAAAAGTATTTAAATCTTTATAGGACTTCAATTTCAATTAATGAATTATAAACAATAGCATAATTTGAAATTTACATGATCAGGTACTCTAGTAAATTCACGCGAATACGGCTAGTGCTTAATTATTAAGTACTCTATTTTAAGTATCTTTCTAAAATCTTCCTAAATTAAAAAAAAGTAATCTGGAACTGAACCAAAAATGATTTAGAAATGGACCAATCAAATTCTGCGTAGATATTCCGGGTTATTCGCATCGCTTTTTTACTCGGGACTTTTTTGAGGAGCTATTACTTTTTTTTCTAGCCATCCTACAGATTCGAAAATCATACCACCAGACGCGAAATATAACAAGCTTTGAAAAATTCAAAAAATTATCACGGTCGGACTCAAAAACTCAAAATATTCTTAAAAAAACGAGTAAGAAATATTTTATTGAAAAAGTCATTTTTTCATATTGTTCCCAATTTCTAAATAAGCTCAAAGGATTATGTTTTATCTCAAATAAAAAATGTATTTGCGCGAGACTATTAAAAACAATAATGGAAGTTTAAAATAATAATTAAATGATCACGTGTTGATAGCAGGAAATAAAAAAAAAATTACGTCATAAAAATTGTGTTTACACATGACTATTAAAAATAAAAGAGATTAATTAAATGAAAAAGCATTATAACCAGTTAAATGAAAAATCGTTATAACCTGATTACAGAAGATAGTCGCCGTTCCTGATATCAACATCATCATCTTTTTTAAAACAGGATACATTACCAGGTTAGAAGAGACTGTGAAATCAGAACGGGGGTTGGTGAGCGTAGCGAGCAGGGGACAGAGCCCCCTAGTAAACCAAATTAAAATGTTATATCAAATATTAAACGTGCTGTAAAAGAAATAGAGGTAGATTAATTTGTAGCAATGGTTCAGCTTGGAGTGATCTTTTAGGTTAGCAACGATCAGCGATCTTTCAGGCAGAAGTAAACAACCACGCTAGTTTCTGTCAGAAAGGAGGTCATTCAGCTCCCTGTAATGAAGGGAGAATGTAGACTAATGAATATGAATATAAATACAGTCATATTATTCATACTTTTTAACATAAAAAATGAATTTTACAGCTTCCGATAGACAAAAAAGTTTGCTCACGCAGCATGTAAAAAATTGAATACAATACATACTAAATTAATTAATAATTTAAACATTTATTAGAAAATAACTAATGCTGCGTACCATACGATGCAAGGCATTCCTGTATCATGGTACTAGGGCGATAGCGCCTTTCAGCTTAGACTGAGTATACTATTAGTTCTTGGTCGTGGTAAAGTGGATTTGATAAGATGAGTGCTTCGATGACTAAAATCATCATTACCTTCTAAGAAATCTAGAAATTCAGAAGAAATAAGGATAGGCACATTTGGAAGAACAGGCAGACATGAGTAGATGAAGGTATTTTAATTTATCCCAGGTTTTAGATATAATTGCACAAGTACAGGAAACGTTGCATGGCTACGGCTGCCCACGGCAGCGCAGGGGCACCCGGACCCGTAACACAATTCGTGATATTGTTACATGTTGATAGCAAGATGATTAGCGAGATAAGTGATTGTTTCTCGAATGAAAATTGCATTTCGCCAAAAGGTTACAATATGGCGATCATTTCTCCAAACAGAGCATAAAGACAATTAAAAATTTAGAGAACAGAGCCATTTTTGGCATAAATCATCCTAACGACTATTCCGGCGATAGCCAACATGTGTGGGAATGCAAAACCACACAAATGGGGCTCGAAAGAGTTTTCGCATTCTTGAACCCGCGAACCTTAGAATTTGTTATCACTTCGACATGTACGTTGGATATTTTTGAACCAGAGTTATTCAGATGCGCTTGGGAATCATTGTAATTAAAAAGTGCGTGTATGAAGAAATCAGTTAGCAACAGAACTGTGTGACCAAATAAGGAGATGGCAGATGGTAAATCTTATGCTAGCTATTTGAAAGGGTAAATGTATCGATTTTCCTTTTTATAGGACAGAATAGAAATATTTTTAGTGTAACTGAATTAAAAGGATATTAGAATAAACGGGCTGAAATTTGTTACATTGAATTTAACAAAATGGTGGGAAAGGAAAATGAAAAAGTATTTTTGTAGAACAGTAACGGAATGAAATTTGTTACATTGAATTTAACAAAATGGTGGGAAAGGAAAATGAAAAGGTAATTTTGTAGAACAGTGAGCGTTAAAATAATGAAAAAGGGAACAAATTTGGAAAAGGGAATAAAATGAGAGGGGAATAATTACTAAAATTGAATAATATATGATGCGACATCATACTGAGGAAACGGTATTTCGGCAACGGAGAGTTGCGATAATCGGTTTGTAAATCATACTTAAAAGCAGGACAAGTTTTCACACGGAGAAAAAACCACCGTTTTTTTAAAATTATCATGTTGTTATTTTCGGAACGCGCTCTTCGTGGGATGGTTGCTAAGCAACGGGGAGACGCAATTTCGCTAGCTAAAAGAATACTTCTATGAACACAAACAAATGTACAGAGGATTTCCATCATTTTACCCATCGGTTATTGTCTGTGTGATCGCAAAAGTGAGTGGTAACCCGGTTACAGTAGTAGACTGCTCAGATCGCACCAGAAAATATTGTAGACTACCTGAACCTGCATCACTAAAATATTGGATTTGTAATAAATCCTCTTTGCTCAGTATCATTTAAGATAAAAATAAATCATAATTTAGAGAAATGTAATCTTATTGCAATATTTTTTGGCTAAATTCAATTACACAATTGAATAATTACCTTCTTAGAGCCTATTTTTTGAAACTCTTAACAACTAACAATTAATTTTCTTTATGTTCGTAACTAATTTTATGTAAGAACTAAAAAATGTTTCACTAATTAGTTTTCGAATGTACTTTGAGGTTCAAAAAAGTATTTGCTTCGGCAAATATATATCGGCACTATCTTTTTATCGACTTATTTTATTTGAAAAAACACATTTCGTACAATAGATTGATTAGTATATATATATTTTTTTTCTTGTTAAAAGTATCAATCATAACGAAAGAAAAATTCTTATTATTTACGAAGATAATTCGCTTTAAGTGATGTAACGTTTTTTAAAATGCGCTGTGGGCTGTTGATATAACATTTATAAGTAATTTGCGAATAATAATAATAATAAATAATAATATATTCCCTTTTTTCTAAGTACTTTTTTAAACTAATAGAAGGGTTTCTGTTTAAATAAAAATAATTTGAATATTATCACAATTTTTTTTTAATCTAGTAGCATTTTTTTTTAATAAAGAAAAAAGTAGATAAAGTGTGACATAAATTAAAAATTTTAAGCAATGTTTTAAAATGAAAATACTTTTCTTTTAAAAAAATAAACACACCTAAATGTAATTACGTTAACATTTTTATAGTCTCATTTTTATATATTCTCTATGAATTTCTCTGAGTATTATTTTTAAAATTGCACTTATTTGTAAGAAACAGTAAATTATCTTTACTGGATTAGGATTATTTATTTTCGTATTAGTTAAAATTTTTAAATCTATAAAAAATGTGATTTTACATGCGAATGTTTATAAAATAAAAATAAAAATTATATTAGTATATTGCTTATAAAAAACATTTGAGAAACTAAAATAAATTGACTGAATAAGAAAATAAGATTTTATTAAAGCTGACATTTTTTCCAGTTTTCCGATTTAATTCTCGATTTACAAGGGCGTTTGTTCCCAAAACTATCATTTTACTGTGAAAAAAATAGGCATAAATAATTTAATATATCCTTTAATGAATTAAACATACCTTAAATCTATTCAAACACACAATACTTCTTTCGCATACCAGAAATAATTACATTTAGTGGTTTTGCATACTGATGTAAAAGAACAGAGTTTGTCGAGTTCATAATCTATAGAATTTTCAAAAAGTCTCATAGAATTATTTTTCCATCTGTAGTAAAAATTGTCCATTGTCAAACATGTAGCGTTACAGGAAGTTTATAAATGGTTTGTTTTATATCTATATCTATTTAAAAGAAAGACTGACATTTTTCTAAATTTGTAAAGTTGTGTTTTTTGATAGATTAGTTAACAACAACTAGATTAGATATCTATTTCGTCGGAAGATATTTTGATTCAATTTGATTTTATTGAAAATGTGGCATCAATTAGAAAATCTTATCAGACAGTAATACAATATATTGCCAAAGGTGACCGGTCACTTGCGATTTTAGACGCAGTATATTATAGCTTATATATTTCCGCGAAGATTTTTTCCCCTAAACCCCATAAGGGACTGTCAACAAATTGAAAAAAACGAATATCTTTCGGATAACCCTGTAAAAACTAATGTAGCAAAAGCATTCAAACTCGAGATTATTAATAAGTCGCTTATTGTAATATACTGTGTTCATTTTTATGAGGATAGCATGTATACTCATAGAGAAATTAAGGTTTTTATAAAAACAGTCCCAAATTTCGCCAAGTTTTTTGCTTATAATTTGCAGAGTTCTTAATAAAAAAAAGTTTTTTTCAGAAAATATGACCAACAACATTGTTCATAATACTCTGCAATCAGAATTAACAAATAATAAAAAAATAAATAATTAAGCAAATTATTAAAAATTATTAAATAATTAAAAAATGAGCAAGTTTATTAAAAAAGGTTTCACTATGCATGGTATGTCATGGTATGTCTGATTTGGGACTTTTTGACAAATCTGAAGTCCCTGTTTAATATAGAATTTGATCAATTTTTATTATTAATTAGCTTTTAGAAACATTTATATGAAATTAATACATATTAATATTAATTCCGAAATGAATACCAATATGTTTTTTCAAAGATGAAATTAAATATATATATTTAAAATAACTATAAAAATATAATTTAAATTTAGAGCATTTTTTATTAGCACATACACATTTTGTGTATTTAAAGCAAACACATAATACGTTAAAACAATCAAGAATAGCTTTGTACGCCTCACGTTGTAAGATAAAAACACAATTTCTTTTACGCAATTTAGATGACGAAAGGTTCGACACATGTTACGGTTGAGCAAGAAATTTAAAGACGCAAAAAGGATATGATACGTGTCATTAGATAAAGAAAATATTTTATTCAAACACCGATCCTGTTGCTCAATATATGAATTTTCATATATATTCCAAAATATTACTCATTTCGATATCAGAAAAATAAGAATACAGAAGATTTGTACTTTAAATATTCCAAAAAAAATATATTAAAATGCTTTCTATTAGGGGCAAGGAAAAACGCAAATATCATTTTCCATTTGTTGTGATTTTTTTTATATCACTTTCGATAAATTTTAATATTTAAAAAATAATAATAAATAAAGTATTTTGCAACGAAATATTACTGCCGATATAAAATGTAATTACCTATTACAACAAAAGATTTACATTATAATGTTTATGAAAATATTTCGCATACTTTTAGTACTTTTAAATCAAAAATAAATTTGTCGAAGCATTTTAATACATAAAGTTACTCAGAGACATTTTATAAACTTGCCTAACTGTTTCAGAGATCAAAATGTGAAAATTTTGAACGCCTACTTGCCGATAAATTCTACTATTATTATACTCATTCTCATCGGGGAGAACAATGAAAAATTCTATAAATTGTAGTTGTGAATACACAGTTCGATTAAAAAAAAATAATTTTACAACGCATAAAGTAATTCTGTATTTTACAAGACTGAATTAAATATAAACGAGATTTTATTTCTTTTTTTTTGAGGGGGGGGGGGGTCCAATTACCTACTGCGTATATAAACAGAAAGCCCATTTTCCAATAGTATGGTTTAAACGAGATTTTTTAATAGATTTTTTTAAATAGATTTGAATGTGACAAAAATTACCAATGTTATTTTTCTAGACAGCATTTGCACCACCCACACACTTTTTCCAAAATATTGGAAGATATGGTATTTTTATATAATAAAAAATATTGGGAAGTGTTTGATTGACAGAAAGTGTTTAACTTCTGCATGTGGAGAAAATATATCTCTCACACTAATGCTACACTATGTTGATACAAATAAATTATAAATCGAATATGATAAGTTTTGATTGTATGGGGATTTTCGAGTGATGACCATTAAAGTATCTCTTTGTTTACAGAACTCTCTCTTACACCAGCAATTTGAGGACGTGCATTATCTTGAAAATAATTGATGACATTGAAATCTTAATGGGGTGTTGTTAAAACCGATATTTCCCCAAAAAATCAGTTTACAAAAGTGCAATTTCTGTACTTCCTTTCTAATGAAAATGTACATACACAAAACGCCGTAAAGTGTAAAAACTTGTAGTGAGAACATTTTTGTGCTGTAATCCATACTGTAAATACTGGTTTCGCAATCTTCACAACCTTTTCAAACCGCTTGGTTCATTTACATGCTCGAAACCTGTACAGGGTTTCATTTACGAAAACTACATTTAATCTGTGTCAAAAGTTAACATGTTCGGAGGAAAGCAATTCCGGAAAATGTCGGCATATTTACACCTATAATGACCCCAAAACGATCCTCTTTTCAAATCATATATATCGGATTGAGTAACTATATATAATTAAGAAATCAGATTGAGTAACTATATATAGTTACTCAATCTGATTTCTTAATTATTACGTTTTATGTTTAGCCACAATATACATTTATTATGTTTTATCTGTCCCTAAATTTTCACTGTTCATAAACATAATATTGTATTTACTAAAATCAGCATTTCTATTTGGTGATAATTTTAAGTAATATAGATTTCTATAATTTACGAATAAAATATATACATATATATATATGCTATTCTATAACAAATTTCTTTAAATCAACAGTTGCTACCATTATTAGTGCTTCCTTGAGTAGTTCAAGGGACGTTATTCTTCATTAGTTTTCAGCATCACAAAATCCCTAGACAGAGTTAATTTCTTTCATGACTGTTTAATGACCTTAGATTTAGTGAGCATGTGCCCCACATATTCTGACAGGAAGGACAAAAAGCAATTCGGAAAGAATTAATACTTGATGATAAAGAAATGAAAAAGAAATCTTTCGGCAATGCTTTTTGTAAAGAAAATATTTGTATTTTTTCTGTATATCTATGAAATCTCCAATAATATCATTACACGATATTTAATATATATTTTTTAAAGCATCATGTATAGACTTGAATTTCTCAATGAATGCCAGACGGTTTCATAAAAATGAATTGTGTTTCAAATATTTGAATATAAATACAAATTTTACTCATATTTTTTTTCTCATTTATTTACATTTAATGAAACTTCTGGCGTGAATACTTTTTAATAAAAACATCTACATTTTAAATTTATTTGTATTGCTAATGACACAACGTCATATCTCTGAAAAATATTAAAATGAAGTTTGTCAATTTGTACATCATAAATTCTCAAAATATTGTTTTCGAATGTATGTTTTTTGAATACACAATTACGTATATATGTTCTTTGAATATGTAATAATAACAATGGGTATTTTTTGAACGATTAACGTTCCTTTTGTTTAAATATGCTGTAATATATAACATTAAATACGCTATCCTGCTCATAATAGAAAGATTATTATACTATAAGTAATATAACGTGTTAAGACAATCATTTTGTTTTTAAGTGATTTAAAAATCAACTAAAGATTCAACCCATATTCCCCTTTAACTTTCATTCTTGCAGTATACATTAAATAAACACACACACATATATACAGGGTGTTCCAAAATTCTACCGACAAATTAAGACGGATGATAGAAGGCATCAAGAGAGTGAAAACTTACCATAGAACGTGGGGTCGCAAAACGCATTTACTGGAAGAAAATCCGAAAATAATTATGAAGTGTGTGACGTTGAGTGGAACAAAAAGCGTCATTAATAAGTAGAAAAAACATTTGTATGACGTAAAGCATGATTACAATGCATTGCACTTCAACGTCAGAAAGTAGACGACGGCACATTTTTATAGCAATTGTTTGAAGTTGTGGTCAGGAAGGTTATTGCACTGCCTACACCGATGGACGAAAGAATGCCGGCATGTTAAAACATATTCCTATAAAACATTTTCGTCACCTTCTTTCTGAGGTTGAACTGTAATGCATTGTAATAATGCTTTACATCAAATAAATGCTTTTTTCTATTTATTATTGTCCCTTTTTGTTCCACTTGACGTCACACCCTTCATAAATATTTTTGCGATTTTCTCCCACTAACACCCTTTCAGGGGAAACGCACTTTTAATCTTAAAATGTCGAAATAATTGATTGACACCCGATTTTACGAACAAATGCATTTGAAAATAAGTAAAATATTTTCTTCACGTATTTAATAAAAGGAAATATTTATTTCCAAAATTCTGGTGTCAGTGTGGCATTTAGGGATTAAAATCAAGTGGTCCAAAAATGAACCCCCGCTCTTCAAGAGGCTAAACGTGGTTTGCTACCCCATGTACTATGGTACGTTTTAAACATATTGATGCCTTTTATGACCCCTCTAAATTTGTCGGTCGAATATTCTAGAACACCCTGTGCATTTATATATATATATATATATATATAACGCCAAATAAGCCTAAAAACATGCAGATGCTTTAACAGATGTGTCACTGTACGTTAATCCTATTTAAGGACACTCGGCTTACCTACTTATGCAAAATATATTAAGATAATAATAAAAAAATATATTATAGTAACCATGGAGCTATTTAAGCAAAAGACATTTATTACTCGTTATAATTATTATTATTATTATTATTATTATTATTATTATTATTATTATTATATTTATTTTTTTATTTTTTATTTATTTATTTATTTATTTACTTATTTATTTATTTTTTGCAAAACATAATATTTACATACAATTATCTCAAATATTTTTAATCGTTCAAAAACAAAAGAATTCATTACAAATAAAAAAAAAGCATTATTTTTCTTACATGAAATTTAATACAATTATCTTTCATTTTATTAACGCTTGAAATGAGTTGAAGTGTTGAAGCGAAAATGAAATTTATTTTATATGTCTTGTTAAAAAGTTTTTATTTTATTTATTTTTTTTTTTCAAAAAGCGACATTCTTCGTCCATGTGTAAATTCTGAGACTTATATAAGATGATAAAGTTAAACCATATAAATACCATAATCATTAAAACATAATGTCAAATTAAAAGGGAAATTATATGTATTAAACAAAAAGTAAACATATTTTAAATTATTTTTAATTTTCTGACTTTTTGAAGATATAATCGATCCATTTATAAAAAGACATTGTCGATATATTTTATGGTTACTAAACCCCATTTTAATTTTGTATGCATTTTTCAAATCATATTCTGGATTGCAAGATTTACCAAAAGGTTCGAGGGTGATTTTAGCTGTATCTATATCATCTGCACACACAAATAGAATCGTATTCAATGAACCTAGTTATAACAAATGCTCACGATAAGAATTCATTAAATTTATTAAATAATAAAATCTAGCAGATAAGTAACATTTAATATGCTTCAATTAATCTTTTTCGGATTAATTGAAGAATTTTTAATGTTATTTTTTAAAGAACTGATTGAACGGATTTCATAAAGAGTCTTTCACATATGAAGTCTATTCAGAGAATATATATATATATACATATATATATATATATATCATCATCAACAGTTATGAATCCACTGATGGATGTAGGTCTCCCTCAGATTTTTCCGTTGTTTCATTTATACATATATACAAGGTGCTCGAAAATTCTGGAAACGGTCGAATAACTCGAGAAGTATACATCGAAATGAAAAACGGAAAAATGCATGATCAATATTTTTGAAAAATCTATTTAAGGATATCAAAACTTGCCCCTCCAAATCTGACCTCTTGTGGGGAAGGAGGGTAAATTTGAAATTTTAAATGGTAACCCCCCCCCTTTTTTTTTATTGCAGATTCGGATGGTACGGGAAAAAATACGTAACGTTTGACTCCAATATTTTCTTCGGAAAAAGGTAGATGGTGCTGTAATTGAGTAAAATGCAGTGAGAATCGTTCCATTTGAAAAGTTTGGAAACGGTCGAATAACTCCAGAAATATACATCGGATTGTAAAATGAAAAAAATGCATGTTTAATAGTTTAGCAAAATCTATTTAGGAATATATATTTGGAATATTTCTCAAATATTGAAAAGGTATTTTTCGTTTTTCAGTCCGATGTGTATTTCTCGACCGTTATTCCACTGTTTCCAGACTTTTAAATGGAAACGATTCTCACTGCATTTTACTCGATTACAGCACCATCTACGATTTTCCGAAGAAAATGATAAATACTAAAGTTACGTATTTTTTCCCGGATAATATGAATCTGCAATAAAAAAGGGGGGTTACCATTTAAGATTTCAAAGGTGCCCCCTTTTCCACACAAGGGAGCAGAGTTAGGTGGGCAACTTTGATATCCCTAAATAGATTTTTCTAAAATATTGAACACATATTTTTTTCCGTTTTCCAATCCGATGTACATTTCTGGAGCTATTCGACCGTTTCCAGACTTTTCGGACACCCTGTATATGTATGTCTGTGTGTGTTTTTTGTAATGTTTTTGTCATGATTTGGAAAATAAAATATATTAAATAGTTACTATTTCCAGCAATTGTTTTCATTTTCCTTATTAAAATACACAGTTAAAAATATTGTGATGGGTTAAACCAACTTTTGGTGCTGCTGTAGCTGCAACCACAAGATGGTAAAGTCTTGCTGCAACATTTGGAGCCCTGGTGAAACCATAGCTCCGAATGTTGAAACAAGATTTCACCATCTTATGGTTTCAGCAACTACAACGCCAAAAGTTGGTTCAGCCTAGCATGAAATTTTTAACTGTGTGTATTGACATGTTTTAAAACTTTAAGCGTATAATTGAAAAAGAAATCTACTATTTAAAAAAGTTTTATATGTAGCTTCCAGATCGAATTTTAAATTAAGATGACTTATTCTTATTAGACACGATATTTAATAAAACTTGAGGAATTAGAAAATGAAGAAATAATACATATGCATATCTATTTAAATGTAAAATTACAATAAATAACGGCAATAAATATGATTCATTTATTTTTAAAATCTAAGTTGTGTTACAAAAGTAAACAAATATATTTTCTTTTTGATATTTTTCCATGCAAAATTTCATATCTTTTTTTTTTTTTTTTTAGTCGAAATGCTGTTTTGTTTTTACAGTAAATTTATGGTATTCTTGAAATGTAAATATTCATTTTAATAAAAATAAATTAAATAAACAACATGTCTTAACAGGTTAGCCTCAAAAATTAGGAATTGTTAAAAAGGAATGTATATATATATATATATATATATATATATATTTAATATTTAATTTTTATTTATTTAAACATTCAAACAACCAGGTCAAAATATTGCCTTTTTTTCTTCAGTGGGGGGAAAAGGCGTTAAAATATAAATAAACTAAGCCCCCAACCATAATATCTATCTACAGCAGGTTTCTAAAGACGTGTCAGTCCTACATTTAAGTAATTGAAAAATAATAACATAATATAAACTGAGTTAAAACAATATTTAAATACTATTTAACTAAAATTCATGTATGCTGGTAAATTAAAATAGCTAAATGGAATGCAAGTTGTAGACCCCTCCACGCAGACCCGCTTGCAGACATATTGGAAAAATGATTCCTTACTTGAGCATTGGTAATTCCTTTCACCTGGAAACAACTAATTAAACTTCAAATATTTTTATTCCATATTAAGAAACAATTTCAATATTTCCAAGTTCTTGCAGCTTCTTTCAGTTCGAACATCCACAACAACTCGCTCCTTTTCAAGACTTTAGAGCTGTCGTTTCAAACAGAAATTCAAGAAAACGCATCTAAAAAGGTGATCATCGCGCCAATTCACACTGTTGCCAACTATTTTTTCAAAAGTAACTTCAAATAATATTTCTAAAAAATTATACGGATAATTGTTGTTATGCATATAATTTTTTCACGTCCATATAATTTTTAATGTTAATAATGAAAATAAAAAATGCCCCACATTTGAAATTTCCCATTTTAAGATACATTCCTTTAGCCATATCAGTATTGAGGTTTTAGCATTTGGTGAAGATAAAAGTGTTAAATTAAGTAAAAAAAAATGTTTCATGATTAAAAGTACAACTATTTGTCCTTATGGTTAACTACAATAATTAATAATTTAAATACTAAGAAAATAGCAAACGTATATGTTTTGATGAATAAAATGAATGATATCGTGGTTATAATTAGAGGAAAAAGAGGTTCCCATAAATTTAATAGAAACATTAATTATATAATACCTAGTGTTTGTAATCAGGAGTTGTAAATAAAATTTATGTCTACATATAATATGAAATGTGTTACAGCTGAAAGTTTTAAATTAAAGTTAAATAAATTTAAAAACTGCAATTAACTTTAAATATGTTTAAATTTACAAATTTAGAATTTAAAGATTTATTTTTTGATTAAATTGATTATAGTTTATTGAGTTGTAATAGTATTTAAAATGATTAATTTATTTTAGAATTAAATATCAACAGAAATACTTTGAAAATTTAAATTTTGGTAAAATAGTTAAAGATATTAATAATCTGTTTCCGATTAACAAATGTAAAATTTCTACAGCATATTTTTATAATAATCGTTTAAGTACAAAAATATTTAATTATAGACATGTTGCATTTTCAATTGTTGTAATAGTAATGAAAATACAGATTTTATTGATGGTTTTCATGGTCATGTGATACCTGGTGATTTAAATATAAATAAAAATAAAAATGTGAGATATATGATGTATTTTGGTGCTAAATTTATAATAAATAGTAAAATTAATTATAAAACAGCTTTGAACGTTTTTAATGATAATATTGGTTGTTTTATACAAAAATCAAAGTTATAGATATAGCCTTCATTTAGAAGGTTTCTTTAAAATTTAAATTCCAAAATTTGGAGCATTTTTAATGTTTTTCAAATAATAATTTAAATATAAATACATATGAATATCAATATCCTAATAATCAAGATATAAATTACATTACAGGTTTACATACCAATTTTGTCATAGTTCCTGTTGATAAACCTGATAATAAATATACAATACTGTGAAAAAAAGTTCTATGTTATTAAAATTATAAATGAATAAATGATGTTAAATTTTATGTTAAAATTCATACGAATAAAGATCCTATTGTTAAAAAAAATTGCTTGTAAGAAACAATGTAAACCTTTATTTTCTTATTATTGTATCTTTTTAAATCATTATCATTTGCGTTTTAATTTTATGACTCCCAAATTCCATAAAGATCCAATTAAGTTTAGATTAATATGTTCTACATCAAAAAGTATTAACAGAAATCACCATCCACAGTCCTCGACATTTCCTGGGAACTAGCTTTTATTCCTTTTTATTCCTCTTCCACGCAAATAAGCCAAACGTTGTGGCAAAAGCTAATTTTTCAGTATCTTTAGGGTGGATAGTTATATGCCAATATCCACTTGCTAAATCGACTTTAGTCGAATACTTTAATCGAATACTTTAGCTTGCACCAGTTTGTCCAATAAAGTTTGTCGAAAAATTCGGGGTAAGGGTTCTGCATCTGTTTTGGTTATGGCATTTAATTTTCGGAAATCGACACACAACCGAGTTTTCTTTCCTTCTTCACGTTTATAAACTAAGGTTGCAGGTGAGGAATAAGGGGAATGACTTTCTTTAATGATACCGGCTTTTAACAAATTTTGAACTTGTTCTCTAATTTCTTCTTCTTCCTTAGGGGAAGTACGATAAGCTCTAAGTGAAATTGGTAAGTCGGAAGTTAAATGTATTCTCTGGGGTTCTATGTTGACACATCCTACATCATACTTATCTTTGGCAAAAATACCGACATATTTGGCTATGAGAGTAGGCAGTTTGTTAGGTGCAGACTGAACTTGGATAGGTTCAGTGGCTTTGACAAACTCCGGCTCATAATTTTCGCCAAATATCCCTGCATTTTCCTTTTCTGAGACATCTTCCTTAGGTTCTGACACTTGCAAGGAATTGACTGTTGGACTATTTCGTAATTGGTTCAGGAGAGGCACTCTTTGGTTATTTTCGAGAATTTGCATCTTAACACAATCAATATTTAACTGGAAACTTTGTCAATGGTTAAGTCCAGTAAGGGTATAGAGTAATATATTATCAATAACATAAAGATCAACATATTTGGATATGCGGCCAATTTTCAAGTTAACACGACATTTTACCTGCAAGGTGAGAATGCCTTGTGTTTAAGCGACCGATAGACCTTTACGAGTTTTGGAAGTGTTTAATTGGAGTTTTTGGACTAAATGTAATGGAATGACACTACACGAGATTCCTGAATCGATCAAACAGGTATTGAGTTTTCCGGTATCCCCAGAGTAGTAATTTTCTGACGTTTCTTTGGGTTTTCTTTGGATCCTTTTCTTTTTGCTATGTACCCGGGTACTATTAGTTGACATGTATTACTACTTGGGTTTGCAGAAAAATCACTTTGTTTCTGATTTGGATTTTGGATTTGAATGTTTGTTTGTTAGGTTACAGAGGAGGACTCTAAAGATTCCTTTCAAAAGGACAATCTCGTACCGAATGGTAAGCATTTGGAATATTAAGATTAAGGCACACACGGCATGGCGATGGTGGCAATGTAGCCTGGTAGTGTATATTTGGTATGGGAGGAGACGGTTGAAATGCTCTCACATTTTGAAAAGGTCTTTGAGGGTTAGTCACATTTGGGTGATTCTGGGGGTTTTGATAGGGGTATCTATAATTCCAGGATCGCATTGGAAAATTCTGATCAGTTGTTTTAGGGCGATATGGTCGCCATTGTCTGTAATGATTTTCGGGAGTTGGGTCTGGTTTATTTTCAGGACTCTTGCCTGCTACTTCAAGCTTAGTAAGTTTAAAAACTAATTCTCTCCATTCTGTGGCAGTTTTGGGGGCATTAGTCACAATAAGTCGCTGCATAGAAACTGGCAAAACTTCTGATAACCCTTCCAGAATGAATTTGTTGTCTAAACCCAGATTACGAACCATCTTCGTTTTCTTTTGATAGTACTCGTTGAGGTCATCACCTGACCTATACCGAATACTAGCTTAATGATAGCTTAATGAAGTCGCTTAATGATAGCGTATCTGGGATAGAAAAATTTTCATGGAAAGTGAAAGAAACTCATTCCAGTGTAAAACATTAAGACAGTTGTTAATGTACAGGGTAAGGGCACTATCTTTTAAAAATTTCTGGATGTTTCTTATCTTCCAAACACCATCTTTTCTGGATTCAATACATACAGCCTCAAAATAAGCAAGCCAATAGACAAAGATCATCTTCGCTTCTGGCAAAAACAGGATAATCTCTGGATCTTTTGTTGTTTTTTCCTCAATATTTGCTGCATAGCTAGCTATAGCGGCCTTTTTGATTGACTCTATTTCAGGGGTTAGGGTCTGATTTTTAGAAGTTGTTGGCTCTCTTGACGGATAGTTCCATTCATATTTACAGAGGAACTTTCATGAGTTTCTTTAAGGGGGTTTTCCACTTCCCTCAACTTCCGTGTTTTTTTCCTTCAAAGATTCATCTCCTTCACTCACTTTGGAGGATTTGTCCTCTGTATTAATTTTTATTACTTATTTTTACAATCTCATTAAACAAAATATTAAAAAAATTTTACTAGAAAAAATTAATTTTTTATTTTGCCCCCCCCCCTCCCTTCTTAATTTTTCATTAAATCCCGCTTAAATTTCCAAAATAATAAACAAAAATAATCTGCTTCATTTAATCACTTAACATATAAAATAGATATAATAATAACACTAATAATAAAATAATAAAAATAATAGTAATAATAATAATAATAATAGTAACATTAAAAATATTTTTCATGAGGAAATAACACTTTAAAAAAAATAAAATTTCGAATTGTTTTTCTTTAAAATACGTGTTCACTCTTTCAAAAAAAATGTCTTTGACAGTTTTTAATTTCTTCTTAAAAATAACAAAATCTTAACATACCTATTTTTTCCTTATTGTTAATCCATTTTTTTAATGCACCACAACACTGATAAAAAAAAATAAGAGGAAAGAAAAAAATTATTATAACTGTGTAGCAAACCACAGAACACTATCTCTTTTTTTCCAGCTGTTTACAGTCTCATTGATAACTTAGAGTGTGTACGGTTGAACTCTTTGCACTTAACCTTTCCACAGACCATCTGGTTGTGTGTGACACACTTTTTGCTGGAATTAGGTCATTTGAGATAACGTCTTTTGAAAGTGAAGCAGGAAAAAACCCACGGGATAAAAAATGTTTTTCTTTGAATAAGCAACGAAATGTTTTCTAAATATCGGAGATGAAAAGGGGGGAAAAAGCTTGACAGATGATCGGAAAACAGCCTATTATTGGATAGCTTAAAGCAGCTTTGTAATTGCATAAAAAATAGATTTTAATTTATTTCCTCCTCATAAATGCGTTTGTACCGAAAATAAATCTATTTCCGGTTTCGTTTTCCGCAGCTTACCAGAAGGCAGTTTTAGAGAAGGCAGCTTAGCAGAAGGTCGTTTTTCTTACAATAGAAACTCTGAACTCATGAATTGGAGAGTTGAAAACTTCACTTGTTACCCGCTCAGGAGCCTTTCAACCTACCGGCTTTCTGTAATAAGCGCTCTCTGTAGCGTACGCACATCGGTCCCTTTGTAACGAACTGTCGATCGCCGCTATAACGTATCCCAGTATTATGCATCAAGATGTTTGAAGGACCATATTTAGCGCCGTTAATGTAGTTTCTCGGCACTCGTTCGTCGTACCACCGTGTAATTCATAGGCTAGAAGATAAAAGTATGTAGTCGGGCGAAGGTTGAAGAAATAAGTCGACATTTTCCTGGGAACTAGCTTTTATTCATTTGTATTACAAGTCACTCTTTAAGTTAGGCCCAGGGAACAGTTGGAAGAGTCTTTTACCGTAAATACATCTTCTTATCGGCCGTAATTCGGCGAATTGCCGGACTTATAACGGCAAGGATGCCGTCTCACTTCGAAGAATAACTGGCCGTATTTTTGGGGGAGAGTCATCAGAGTAAAGGCCACGCTAAAAACGTGCTCCGTACATTATATATCGCGAAACTACCACTAGAGACCGCTCTGCAAATTATGAAATAGTGTAATTTAATTGTCTAATTAGCTTTTGACTCATATCTGGGTAAGCAGCCCAGGCAATTAATCATGCAAGATCTACCCACAGGGAGAAGAGAGTTGCACTAACGTCAGTACTTTTAATCTTAACGAGGATTCAAAATTGATATCTGTTCGTAATAAATGTATTGTAAGAAAAGTTAAGTTACAGGCGCAAACTGGAAATGAAGGCAGGACTTTAAAATTTAGACACGCAATTTATGGATTTAAACTTTGAGTTTTTATATTTTAGTTTCAGATTTGGAATGGGTTTAACTAAATATCCTATCATATCAATCCACATTCGTTCACATTCAATATTCTTTCATACTTTTTCACATTCATTTCATATATATATATATATATATATATATATATATAATGGCAGAACGTACGTTCTGATTTTTTCCTCAAACAAAACAGCAGAAATAGTTTTGTCATTGTTCTTCATTTAAACTATCTGTAGGTATATCTGAATCTGTCACTCTTTACATTGTCAAATTTGTAGTTATTAACAAAATATTGTACATTAAAAATATTTGAGTTTGTTATTGCCTTCTTCATGGTTTTTAAGAATGACTCATTTCCATTTTTACGTTTTTTGGAATTGCCACAAAAGACAAATTGAAAATATAAACTGTTTGAATGTGTTCATTCGATTTACATATTAATTTAGTTATGTATGAAGATTTTAAAAATATACTTTTTTCTAGTCATATATTTTTTAAAGCGTAATGTTTTTAAGTTACGGACAGAGCAATAATCTCATCTAACAAATGATTCAAACAAACAAATGTTTCTTTTGTTTGTTTCTTTTATTGAGTAATTCAAAGGACATTAGTCTTCATTTGTTTGACAGCTTAAGACAAAATACTTAGCTATAATTAATTTCTTTTCATTTGTGCTTAATTACCTTAGCTATACTGATGATATCCCCTATATATCTTGAAAAGAACGGAAAAAAGGAATTAGACACGGGTTAATACTTGTTGATGAGTGAGTAGAAATGAAAATTTCGGAAAAAAGGATTATTCAAACATAGAAATATGTAATGTTTTAAATTTTTGTAAACCGTTTAAGAATTCTTGTACATCATGTCACATAAAAAAAAATGTGTATGGTAAAAATGAGATTGTTATTAATTTTAATCGGAATGGTATATAGATATTTTAATATTTTACAAAGTAAAAATTTAAAATACATTCTCCTAAATAAAATATATATTTCTGTGGCAAACACATTTTTTTCCAGATGATAGAATGTGAATTTGTTAGGGTTTGTCGAACATATTGCTGATTTATGTAAAACATTTTACAATTGGTGCTACCGATACTTGTAATTGAAATTTAAATCGATTTTGTTATTTTCTCTTCGTCAATAATACGTTAATTGCTGTTTTCAATTTATTAAAAAATATATATTTAATAGTTTGTCTGCAATAGATTTTAAAAATTTTTATTCTATAGAAATGAATACCTTAAATTTATAGTCCCAAGTTCAACATAGTTCTTTGAAAATCTGTCATTTATATCATTAATTACACGACATTATTTGTAATAATAATAAAAAATAAATAATACAGTTGATCCGAATATACATTAGATAAAATGATCATGTTTCTTACAGCATAAATATTTTTTTTAATAATTGCCAAAACCGCGCAAAATAGTTACAGTTATTAATAATAGAACTGTAAATAAGTTAATTTTAAACACTGTGACAAATATATATCTTAATTCATTTTTTTTTTTAATAACTTACTACCTACGTATAATGTACTTATATCATTTTAAGGATAATTTTATTAACCATGGTGTCACTTTAAGAAAAAATATATATGTTTACAAGTCATTTATTTCTTAAAGGTGAATGGTTTTATGAAATTATCTCAAATATTTTTTTATCGTTTAAATAATTGTATTATAAATCAAGAAAACGTTCATTTCCTTACACATTATTTAACAAGATTCTCTTTATTTTTCTCTAACGCCTGAAATGAGGTTGAAGCATCGAAGTGTAAATAAAATTTATTTCAATTTCTCGCTTAAAAGCTTTGTCAATGAAAGTGAAATATTTAATGCATGAGTTACTCATGAAAGGTGTATTGAACGACAAAGTTGTCTGAAATAAAGGTGATAGTCAATAAAAAATAAACACCACATCAAAATAGAAAATAAATCAATGAAAGAGCATATAAATCCAATTTAATATTTATGAATTTTTCTTTTCTGTCAGGACATAATCGATATATTTGTAAAAGAAATTTGCCAATATATTTCGGGGTTGTGAAATTTTGTTTTTATTTCATTTATGTATTTTTTAAACATATTCTTGTTTGAGGATTTTACAAAAGACATCAAGTGATATTGTAAATTATTGTGAGTATTCGATCCATATATATATATATATATATATATAATCATATCGAATGAACCATTCATTGCGAATCTGTATAGTACGAATTATGACTCTCGTTCTGATTTCTTCCTTCATAGAAAAAGTCTAATAATGTTACGAAATATTTATGAATTTGTTGTGAAAATGTAACTGAAGAAAACAGAGTTTTTACGAAAAGAAACAAAAATATAAAACAAACAAATTATAACTTTTTAAAATAAACGAAAAGTTAAATAAAGTATCATTTATCATTTTCACAATAGACAGAAGTCTTCGTATTTTGATTGTAAGATCTTATTTACTTGAAATAATGTTTATAAAAAATATCAATAATTAAATATTTATATATTTTTTTTTCCTTTCACGCTTAGAGTTTCAGCATTAGCTTTACAGCTGACTTTCGTATCGACTAGAAAAATGTGGTAAGTTTTTGTACCATACATTCAATTTTGAGGCAGACCTTGATAATATTTTTATGCTCATAATAGCACCAAATCATCACTCAATACTCTGAAGCCATCATTTCGATATCACAGTTTCCAAAAATTTTATAACACTCCAAATATATATATTTCAATTTTACTGTTCTACGGGGACTTAGTGATTGCAAATTTACGTTTAGATCCTTATTATTTTTTATTCTTATCCAGCCTATTATAAAGAAAAACTTTTTTCTGAAACTGGATTGAGGTTTATAGTGACTTTGACATGGAAATTATTACAAGTGAAGAAATTACCTACAGAAATTTACACATAAATTGAATTTTGCATAAATATTAACTGGAAAATTACAGTTTAAAACCTTTGAAATATATAGAAACGTTCGATATCTTTTGCATTCGCAACATATCGCTCAAATGTAGAATTTGGAAGAATTTCTCGTCTCGAATTTCTTACTATTCCTAATAAAATGTAATTCCACGCTTGAATTTAGATTTTTGCTTTTCTACTACGTTTACTTTATAGCTCTCCAAAAGATATATATTTCAATTTTATTTTTCAACGAGGATTTGGTGATTGCAAATTTAAATATGTACCCTTATTATTTTGTATTATCCAGCCTATCATAAATAAAGACTTTTTTCTGACAGTGGATTGAGATCTGTAGGGAGTTTCACATGGAAATTATTACAAGTGAATAAATTACCATCAGAAATTTACTCATAAATTGAATTTTGCATAAATATTAACTGAAAAATTGCTGTTTAAAAGCTGTGAAAAATATAGAAACGTTCGTTATATTTTGCATTTGCGCCATATCGCTGAAATGTAGAATTTGGAAAAATTTCTCGCCTATATTATTTTACTATTCCTAATAAAAAGTAATTCCACGCTTGAATTTTGATTTTTGTTTTTCTACTATGTCTATTTTATAACACTCCAAAAAAATATATATTTCAATTTTATCGTTCTACGGGGGATTGGTGATTGCAAATTTACATTTATATACCTATTATTTTGTATTCTTATGCAGCCTATTATAAATGAAGGCTTTTTTCTGATAGTGGATTGAGGTTTGTAGGGACTTTCACATGGAAAATATTACAAGTGAATAAATTACCATCAGAAATTTACTCAGAAATTGAATTTTTCACAAATATTAACTGGAAAATTACTTAATCACAAAATAAGATCACTAAATATAATTAAAATCTATAGAAATGCTTAAGTGATACAAAAAGAAACAACAAAAGGCTTATAAAAAACCTTTTAATGATCAACATACGTTTCAACGCTCATACGACACTATTTTCAAGAAATATAACGATAAACAAAGTATTTTAGTATTCTAGGAAATTGGAATATAAACTTGAAAACATGGATCACGGGACCATATATGTGAAAAAAAAGCAGGTGCTTGAAGTAGCCAAATGTAATCGTGAAAAATACCTCGTGCCAAATTTTAGGCAATTCAAATGAGGCTGATTCATTGCAAATGTTTACGTTACGCATCTAGATTTCCATTGATACACGGATAATAGATGGGAAGTAGACTCTTGATGGATAAATTATTTTACTATTTTAAAAATCAATTTTTATTGTCTCGATGCTATGTAGTCATGCCAGTGTTGTAGTATTCCTGTCATATTTGATATGTGCCATATGCTCTTTTAATCTTGTTTGAGACTTTTTAGTGGTCACAGTTTTATCAAAAGGCATTTATATTGAGATATCAATTAATTATGATAAAATAATACAGGTGAAAATATGTTATATAGTGTGACGTCCCCATTAAGCATAATACTAAAAATTTTAATGTCTAATAAGTTCGAGAATATGCTATTAACATCTTACAGTTCTTTCAGGAAAATTTCTCAATAATAATAAAAATATATAAAAATGAATGTAAGGTAAAGCCAGGAGAGATGGCGCGGTCGGAGAGATTGCGTACATAGAGGTTTGGGGGGAAGGAGTTGAGTGAGCGCGCAGCGACTCCAGGTATGTTAAACGATTTCTCATAAGCTACTAATCTAGACTAACAATGTGAACATCAACGGTTCGTTTTAGAAGAGGTCATGTTTAAATAAAAGCCCGCGCAAACTTTCCTACCGAAATTGGAGAGTTTGCGCATCTGCTACTTAGGAGAGATGGCGCAGTGTTCCCATTAGTTTCCATGCTAGGAGAGATTACGCAGCTTATTGGTAAATTTGCATAAAAAAGTGAAAAATGAAAATGGACTAATTTTAAGTTAAACGTGTTATTAAGTAACATAATTTTATTTTGTAATCTTATCTGGACTTGCTTTTTTTTATTCTTTAATTTTTTTTTCCTTTAATTAAATTTTTTTAATCGTTTTAAAAATTATTTCCTTTTTCTGATTCTTTAAGCTTTAGGTTGAAATATTCACTCCTAATACAATAATATTTGTTCACGAAAACCTGACAGCAATGGCATTTAACTGTAATTAATATTGTTAACAATTTAATTGTAGTTATTATTAGTAACAATCTCTCCTACCCATGTGCGCAATCCCACCAACCCTGTAAGGACAGATTGCGCAAAATAGCGTTCTTGGTTTTATTACAACTGTTCTATTAAATTACAACATAACAACAAAATAGCAATGGAAATGCATAAAAAACAAATGAAGTAAAAAGTATTCATGAATAGTTTAGCAACAAATTAATATTTAGATATTTTATTGCTATTCTTTTGAATTGTGCACAGACTATCCTAGCAATTTCAGAAAATTATTATTATATATTAAATTAAAAAAAATTATATATGAACGTATCTGCATAATAACACAAAATATACAGATGTCAGTGATGACTGCACAGAACGTAAAGCAATGAAATCAGCAAAACATTTAGTCTCCAAGATCGTGTATTATCTTTTCTTGGTGCGTGAAAGAATACACAGACGAATGGAGATAAACGAAAGAGAAACATACACAAGTGGCAAAGAGGCAGCGGGTGCCAATACATCAGCGTACGTCAAGGAACTCTTTAATCTCGAAAGTAAAAGCAGATGTGCAAATATATTCAATTCGGCGATGCTACGATATCAGACATAAAAAATAGTGGATTTTTGAGATAGGGAAAGTAAAAAATAAATAAAATAAGGTGGAAATAAATGGACTAAATGGAAAAAAATTAGAAATTAAAAATATATAATATATTATCCCCTTTAAAATATGACCCATGTTTGTTGAAGACCCTTAGGCTAACAAGTTGAAACATGTACCCTCTCAGATCCCAATATTGACCAACATCAGGATATTAGTGAATATTTAATAAATTTACATCTTAGACATACTTTAGAAAATATTCCTAAAATTTTAGTAAAACTATCATTAATTCTTAAAATTCAACATTTGTCAATATTTCTGTAGTCCGCTCTTCATATCAATATTAATAAATATTCTTATTTAATAATAGTCTGAAATTTTGTTGACTCACTTATATTTCAATAAAATGACAACAATAAAAAAAATTAAATTAGATTTTTGCTGTCAAAATTTTGGAACGACAACATTCTTATATAGCTTAAAATATATCACAATTATACAATTATATATACAATTATATATACAATTATATTAAATTCGCTCCTAGTAACTTATCGTATTATAATAATTCATCAATTGTCATAAAAATATCATAGTATACAAATGCTTAATCCAAATATGCATGACTCAAATTTTAGAAAAATATACTAATAAGAGTATTGTGTAATTTGCATTTTGACTACTGGCATGAATTATGAATTATTGCCTTGAATAAGGCACTATGCGTTGTGTTAATACCATTTTTCTAGCCTTTAATTAAATTCACAATTGGTTAAAAAAAATAGTGTACATTTTAGCTATATAGAGCATATAATGATTGTAGAATTTTATTTTTCTTTTCTTTTACACTACTTAGCAATAATAAAATACTAGCTTGCTTTCCATAGTAGTTTCTGATTATTAAGAACATCATTTCATATTAAATTCTAGTGATTATTAACATGAAATTTTTTTCCACGGTATTAAGTGCAACATATATTTTAGATTAGGTAAAATGCAATAGTAGCTTAAAACAAATAGCACATTAATAATACACGAAATAAGTAACAAATTTTCAATATTTGCACCGTTTTGACTTTTTATATTACTGGCGAGATAAACGACTTTTACATATTAGAAAAATAACTATAATAATTTATTTCCTGAAGGTACATAGAAATAGGCTATGATTATAAATTTAACGCTATGAAGCTAAATTGAAAATCTTAAGCTAATTATATATTGTATTATTATGACAAACCTTAAATACAAACAACACTAGCATTTTAAAAAAACCATTATCCGTAAGAATTAAATTGGATTTATCCTACGCCAGCATAAGAACATGAAAACAAACGAAAAATGAATCATTAATTCTAAAAAAAAGTAATTATTCCTTAATGCCCTTAAAAAAACTACCATAGCATTATGCAAAACGAAAGCTTTTAAGCTTAACGGATTTTTTTTTTGGTACTATTTAACTATTACTAAATAAGCGATTCAAATTTCACTGCTGTGTGAGAACTCTCATCATAATTAAATTATCCTTGCTGAATGTCTACCAAAGAATTAAAAAAAATGGTACCATTTATAGTTCATTATTAACAACTATCTGAGTTTAAAATTAAAATAATAATTTTTATTTATTTATTAGAAGTACAGTGCAAACTATTTCAAAAACTACAGTCCCAAAAGGATAAAATTCAATCCCTATTGATACTTTCCGTTCGTTTTAGAATTTATAACTAGCATTTACACTGTCATTTACATTTTATTTTTACTATTTAAAACTTTAATTATGGAGATTAATTTACAAGTACTTCAAAAATCACAATCCTGTCAAATAAGGTGTAATCCTTATTTGAAGTTTCTGCTCGTTTTAAAGTCGAAGAGGTATATTCTCAAACAATAACTTTATATTTATGCTGTGAAGATTAATTAAGATACAAGACATTAATTTAATGTTAACAATATTACATAAAACTTTTTCACACATGTGAGAAAAGAGTATTATATTAGTAGGATATTCTGCAAATAATTGAAATTATGGGATTAAGTAAAACAAAAATAGATCTTACTGCAAGTCCCCTGGTCGACAACAATACAAAAATAATCAAAAAAATTCTATAATGTGGTATACAAACTAAATAAGGAAATGATAAAAGTAAGCTGCGCCGCAGTCGTCCATGAGGGGGCGCACCGCGCTTAGACGACCACCGAACCCAAGTCCTGAGAGACTTTTATCGCGCCAGTAGCTTTGGCTCGCTACGGCGCTTCGGCCGGTCAGAGAGCCGCGTCCCTCTAACCTTGCGGACCCTCTAACCTTGAACCCACGTGTCGACGACGTACGCCGTTGCGATACGCGGTGAAACCACAGTGAGTCACCGCGATACACTTGGAGATGGGCCGGCGTCCCCCAACAGCTTAGGAACTGGAAACCAAAAAGGGAACCAGGCCTTAGGCCTTTAGCAGGGATGTTCCAACATGTACTTGCACTACCACAACTCGAGGGGTGTGAAAACCTACAGAGTAACTCTCATTACATCTGACTAAATATAAGGAATTGATAATAGAAATAGTTAAAATCTACTATAATTCAAGCAAAAGTTTATCGAGTAAAACAAATTATGGATAATTAAAACCACTTTCAAAATTATAATTTATAATTTTAATCAATTTCACTTTCTGAAGACGCAAATTGTATTATTACTATTCAAATTTTATTTTAGCTTTATAAATAATTAATGAATTTTTAACTGTATTTTACATTTATGTTCTTTGCAAAAAATTTTCCTAGTTCTATAAAATATCTTACTAAACATAGTAATCAAAAGAAGTTGTTTACTAGGTTTAACTTAGTTTAACTAGACAGGTTTTAACCCGGTTTAGATAACAAGAAATGAAATTTGCAAAAATATGTTAATGTTAAATTATGTTATGATAAAAATCATATTTAATTTTGAAAATATAGTTCTATTTAAGTGCATTGATTTAAATAAATATTTCGAACTTAATATATAGAAAATATTTCAATTTTTGAGCATTTAATTAATTTTGCATATATTTTTTAAAAATTAAAAAAAATGTAATTAATTATTTTTTTGCAAAAATTTACCAAGAGTTAGGAACTTATAAATATAAGACACAAAATATTTTAATCCAAAAAAAGTTACACTCTTCACTACTTTTGCATTATATTTTATAAATATCATGAAAATAGTTTGTGAAATCAGAATTATCTATTCAAAATGATAATTTTCAAACCCTCACTTATTACGATAATACCACAAAATACAAAATAATATCAAATTAAAAACAATAATAAATATTTTCAAGCACCACAATTATAATTTATTTCAAAATATATTAAAATATATTGTTATGAATTTTGTATATATGTGTAAATATTTCATTTATTTTATTTTATTACTGTGAAAATTGCAGCATTATTTAAGTATTTCCTATTGAGCATCATGTAACTGTATCCAAAAGGTCTCGGGTGCTTTGCAGGAAAAACAACCTTACACCCTCATCTTTATAATGGAAGTCTATGGAAATATCGCCAAGGAATGGGTTTATCGCCAAGTGGGCAATGGTTTTGGCAACTTATTTTTGTCGCCATATTTGGCGATATATCGCCAAATGTCGCCAAGTTGGCGACGGATTTGGGGACTTTTTGTGTAACCCCCCTTTATACCTGTTCATTGGGGTCCGTTCTCGCTTGAGGTTCTCTCTCGAATGTCGAAGTAATTTCTGGTAAATTCTGGACATCCGAAAGCTCTGGAAAATTCTGGAATGATCTCTAAAGCCTATATAAGGGCCAGCCGGGACCTCCACGAGTTCAGTTCAGTTGAGTTCACTATCAGCTGTGAGGCTTTTGCTTTGAGACTTTGTTGTCTATAAGCGATTTCGTATTGAGCAATACGCTATATTGTTCTGTGTGAAATTTTGCTGTGCTGTTATTAGATTTGTAGATTACTGAATATTTGTGTCTTTGAGAAGATATTGGTGTTCTTATAGAACTGTTTGGAGTAAATAAAGCCTGTTGATTGTTCTTATATATTGACATCATTCCTTTCGAACCCCGAGCTCACAACAATATTAAAACACCTTTTCATAAAGTTCCAACACTAATTAAAATATTTCGCCAAAGAGCCTTTCTTAATTAAAATATTTCACAAGAACCTTTTTCCCTAGTATCATAGTTTTATTTTCTGTCAGTAAAAGTTGTTTCCTCATTAATTTATCACTATAGTCACTTTATAATTTCGTTGGCTTCATTTAACCCTTTCAGGCACAGAAAAAGTCTGTTCGTAAAATGAGAAAATGCTTATTGACACCTGAATTTAAAAACGACTTGTTTAGAAAATATGAACTGCTTATTTTTTAGCTTTCATTATAGGAACAAAGTTTTATTAAAATAATTCTTCGTGCCGAATGCAAGTTTGGAATTAAAATTAGGTGTGCCAGGAGTGGGACCACTGTGCCGGAAAGGGTTAAGTCAATATTAGGATTCTGTATCAAATTTGACATAAAATATTACAACAAACCGCATCAATTTTCAAATTAGTAATTTTAAAGTAATGAAAATATTTTAACAATAGAAAAATTATTTAAACAATAACAAACCACACTAGTGTGCAAAAATCCATTAATAAATGAAGAAATTTGCATAACAACAAAAAGAAAATGCAGAACAGACCAAAATATAAACCAGGAGATGAACTAGGGAGAGGTACAGTAGCTTGTGCGCATATTTGCAGAATTAGGTACTGTAGGTGATAAGGGGCGCCAAATGATAACAAGGCGTGATGGTACTAAATGATAAAAGCTGCGTATGCATAAAAATGCAGTCACAGAATTTACAGAAAAGGGGGACACGACTAAATATTTAAAAGGGAAAAAATGCTAAAAAACACCTTGACCAAATAGTAAGTACATAAATTTAGTTGGCCGCAAATAACATCCCACCTTAGTATCCTGAGTACAAACATTTTAAATTAGCTGAAATATAAAACACATAGAATAAAAACACTTCATGCCAGGTAAAAGAGAAATAATAAATGCATAGAGGATAATCTCGATTAATTTATTTTACAGGTGAAAAATATATTATTAGTACACAGTGAATTTAATATTTAATCTTAAAAAATTAATGCATTCACAGAAATATTATAACGATAATTCACACCTTTCACATGTGGTGCTCATAGCTACGTTTAATTATTGATTATCTGAATCTATAATCATCGAGAGATATTTATTCTTAATTGAAAAACATAAATACTTATTTGTCACGCTGAAGAATTTCTTGTTTTAGCTCTGTGCACATTTTTTGAAGATGATCGATGGAAACACTCTTTATATATGAAATAGCACAAACACCATTTGAAGATGAAGTATGATCTTTCAAAAATCTACTAACATTGTTCACAAGTAAAAAATATTCACAAATTTGATACTGCTGAAACCCTCTTTTAAACTTGGAGACATCGCGACTATTTCACCAAACTATTACTGATAAACTCATCTTGATTCACTTCTTGTCAATTTTCACAAACATAGATTATTACTTACTAGAAGACGTTGAAACATTCACATACTCTACTCTGAGAATTACACAACCATCAGGGAAACGCCAGCCTTTCAAGTTGTCACATTTTCTCGCCACACACCACGCGGTTTCAGAAACATACAAGTAATCTCACAGACGATGCCACTTCGGGGAAGAAACACTGGTCGAAAATCTCCGGAACTACGGTTTCCTCACGGATCCGCTGAAAAAGAAGCAGCGAGGGAAAAATTACGTATTCAAGCGTGTTGCTTGCTGCTACGAGTTGTGCAGAATCTTTGCGAGATGTTTCTGGGTGCGTTCCCTGAATTGTGGAGACACCTGCGCTGAACTGGAAAAATAGCTCATTTCGCATTTTGTGCTGTATTGTAAAAGTTTTTTGATGACTTGGCCTGTGTTGGAAAAGGAGTTTTTTAACAGTAGGATTTTTAGAATGGTTTAAAATACATTCGCTGCATTTCTGAGAAAGCTATTATACCGGGAGGCGGCAGCACAGACACTCACCTCATCGAGTTCACGGCTGAAATTCCAGAATTATTTAAAACTCGATTTGCATAATAAAACGCAATCGGTCTGCCAAGTCATATCTTGGTGAAAAACACGTGAAAACCCGATTTTAGCGGTTGACTCGTAGGTTTACCATTGTGTTTTCCTGCACCCAAAAGTATGAAAACATGGAGAACGGGGCCGTGAACTCGATGTGGTGATTGTCTGTGCTGCCGCCTCCCGGTCTATATTGCACGGTGTACATCGGATTGAAAGACACCGAGTTGCAGTGTCCTTTTGACATGGCCAGCAAGTAGTCCTGTAGGCATGTGGATGATTTTACACAAGGTAGAGTCATTAAAATGTTAGAAAAATATGGAAGTTTTATTAGTGTCAACTATGAGTTCGTGATCACTAATAGCATCATGTCACAAGCTTGGATAATATATAAAATGACAGCAACAGCTGTCGTGTAGCTTAGTAGTGCTGGTCTACGAACAACCACGGCAGTATTCGGCAAGTATCTTGTCCTACAGACAAGAAGGGACAGACGCTATTCCGCGTCAGAATCTGTAAAATACGTGCAAAGGACGACTGAATGCCGGATATCGTGTTCATTAGTCGTCCGGATGCTACAAAAAGGTGGTTTATCTGAAGCATGTACGATGTGTGGCATTTGCTAGTGCTCATCGGAGACTTCAGTTTCTGTGGTACTAGGAATACAAGGACTGGACACTGGACAGATCGGTAATGGGTTTCAGCGTTCTTTACGGCTGCGATCCGCTTTAGTTTGTCTAGAGGTTCTTGACGTAATACATACGAAAAAAGTGGGGAAAACGAAATCACCCCTCCAACATCATTGAAAGGTACTTTTTCAGAAGTGGAGGATTTTTTATTTGGAGAGGATCATGCTTAGTAGCCATATTGATCTTCCCATCGGCCAAGGAGGTTCCGTCAGTGGCTCCCGTAATTGTACCGAGGTTATTGTACCAGAGTCTATTGTACCCTCTCTTACATTCATCTTATTAAAGGTGCTATAGTTCCAAAGTTCATCCTCATGGACGACTACACTATTCTGCACCGTACTGTGGTAGACTCATAGATGTAGGATTTTGAGGATATAAGACACTGATTGGCCCGCAAAGTTCCCGGAAATAAATCCAATATAACACGTAGGCTACACTCTGGTCAGAAGATGGGAAACACGTCACCCGCCATCGTAAGCTATTTCGGATCTGTGATTGGTGGTACAAGAGGAATGAACCACGATCCCTCAACAGCTCATTGACAACCTCGTATTCAGCATAGACAGACGATGCTAATCCTGCACCGAACTTATTGGTCAGCATATCCCTTACTAAAGACTGAAATTTACTTGCCCGAGACACGTGTTAAATAGCCGCTTCTGTTTTCTGTCCACTTGTGCTCTAACTACTTTTTCAATAAAGTTTCTTTTGTATCATTTGTTGTAATTTTTTTAGAGTTCTGTTCAATTTTCCGTTTTTCTTACAACTTGAGCATCTTATTCTACTATGTGTGTGGATATGCAGTACTTTTGTACAACGTTGTATTAAAAAAGAAACGTCACGCCGTTAAGTTTTGCACATTAAGTAATGTATAGTAATACTTTTACTCAAAATAAAATTTCGGAAACAACTGTGTACCACACCATTATGCCATATATTATTGTAGAAGAATTTTTTTTTAATTTCGGTTGATACTTGATCTGTTTCGATAGCTAATATCATTATAATCATCTTGTTTTTTAACGAAGCACACATCATTGATCTTCTGGAATGTTGATTTCATTCGCTTGACGAATCATCTCTTTTTTCGAAGTAACAATCCTGTCGGTTTTTTAAAGTTGTGAAAATGTACTTGTATGGAGTAAATTTACTGCTTTATAGCAGGCGCAGATCTCTGTCAGTAATTGTAGAGAGATAGTATGTCAAAGTTCTAGTATGTGTATAATTTTATTAAAAGCCGAATCCGAATTAACGAAGTTCAGATATTAACAACCATCTCAAAAGGTCGCGATTCAGTTCTAAACAAAACTGCAGCCGTACGTTATGTTGAAAGTAACATAGACCGGACATTGAAAACTATATCGGTCATGTGTAACAGCTTATCCATATTCTGAGATAAGCACATTTATTGAAGTAATAACATCTTACAGTTCTTTACGGAAAAGAGCTCATAATAACAAAAACTATTAGCTTCAAAAAATAGAATGTCAATAAGCAATTCCAGGACGTTATTATATTCATCTAAGCAAGAAAGAAAACCTATAACTAAATTTAAACGCATCTTCGTAACCCAAGAATTCTAGAGGTCAGCATGACTGCAAAGAATGTAAAGAAATGAAAAGACAGATAAATTGAGTTTCTAAGAGCGTGCATTCTCCTTTATTGGTAGGTGAGTAAGAACACACAGACAAGTAAATATCGCAAATAAATACACTAAACAGCGGCCGACAGTCAGTCAGAGTGCGTGACGCAAATGTTTAACTGTGCACGAGAAAATACAAACAAAGTTATTGAATTTGGCTCAAAATATCTTGAAAAGCAATTTCAGGACATTATTATATTCAACTAAGCAAAAAAGAAAAAAACTATAAGTAAATTTAAACGTATCTTCGTAACTCAAGAATTCCAGAGAACGGCATCACTGCAAAGAATGTAAAGAAAAGAAAAGACCGATAATTTGAGTTTCTGAGAGCGTGAATTCCCTTTTATTGGTAGGTGCGTAAAACACACAAACAAGTAAATACCACAAATGAATACGCTAAGCAACGGGCGCCAGTCAGTCAGCGTGCAAGACGGAAATGTTTAACTACGCACGAGAAAAAACAAACAAAGTTATTGAATTTGGTTCAAAATATCTTGAAAACCAATTTTAGGACGTTATTATATTCAACTAAGCAAAAAAGAAAAAAACTATAAGTAAATTTAAACGTATCTTCGTAACTCAAGAATTCCAGAGAACGGCATCACTGCAAAGAATGTAAAGAAAAGAAAAGACCGATAATTTGAGTTTCTGAGAGCGTGAATTCCCTTTTATTGGTAGGTGCGTAAAACACACAAACAAGTAAATACCAAAAATGAATACGCTAAACAACGGGCGACAGTCAGTAGCGTGCAAGACGGAAATGTTTAACTACGCACGAGAAAAAACAAACAAAGTTATTGAATTTGGCGCAAAATATCTTGAAAAGCAATTTCAGGACATTATTATATTCAACTAAGCAAAAAAGAAAAACCTATAAGTAAATTTAAACGTATCTTCGTAACCCAAGAATTTCAGAGAACGGCATGACTGCAAATAATGTAAAGAAAATGAAAAACCGATAACTTGAGTTTCTAAGAGCGTGCATTCCTTTTTATTGGTAGGTGCGTAAAACACACAAACAAGTAAATACCACAAATGAATACGCTAAACAACGGTCGCCAGTCAGTCAGCGTGCAAGACGGAAATGTTTAACTACGCACGAGAACTACGCTCCAACGTGTGCAAAGTGAAATTAAAACAAGGATTTAAATGTGTATAGCAGCTGACGGTGAGAAGTTTGAACGTGTCAAATAAAGGTATATTGTTTCAACTAGTGGTGTTTTTCTTTCTAAGATCGTTTTGTCACGTAACAGTGTAGGAAATCACGAAAAAACAAATGCACGTTTTAACCGTTCTATTCTTCGCATTAATGTCCACAAGGTGTCATTTCGTACTAAATCGATGATGCTCTACAACTTTGTAAATCACTTTTTTCCCTATCCGCAGTTTTCCACCACTTGGCGCCGTAGGTGATATCATTCAGTAGCGCATGCATGCTTTACTATACCTAGACAACACTTTTATCAATATAGCAGCAGCCGTTCCGAAGTTAAGAGTGTGGCATTTGAAGTGATTTGAAGTGATTTGAAGTGATTTGACGATAATAGAGAAGGCGAAGAACGAGGAAGTTTGCCAAACATACAACAGAGTGAAATAAAAAGAAAAAAATGGAAAGAATCTTTAAAATTTGACAAATAAAAACAAAAGTTAGGAAGAGAACGATTTCAACACAAAAAATTTGAATTGCTTAAAATATGTTGGATTTGTATGGATCTTTATTTTGCTGTAAAAAGAATTGTGTTCAACACGCACAATTATCAGACACTCTTAATAACTTATATCATTATAGAAGAAATTAAACTGTTCTTAACTGAATAGGTGATAGAGTTGGAGAAGAATTGGAAACATTTCAGTCATAAGAAGGAAATTCTAGAGTCAGACACTCCCTATTCTCTAAGAGGACTGATTTTTAGTTTATATTTTTAGTTTTGTTTTTGTTCTATTGTTTATTTTCAATTTCATCAGGGTTTAAATAACACAAAAAGATTTAATTCTGACGAGGTCGCCTGCATCGTCAGGGTGACCGAGTTTATGTGGAAATGAACAGCAACATTCAAACAAAAAGCATCAACATCATGAAATGCAACAGTCCGGTATGTGATAATTTCATGAATCCGATCCAACAGAATGGAATCATATCAGTAGTAAAAGGACCTCGACGACGATCATTTGGTAAATGAAGTAACGCGAGTCTGAAAAGCTTGCAAAGTTTAGCTACTGGGAAGATAATTATAAGTGTACTCTTCGCATGTTGTTTATTGAATAGACAAATGCCATTATTACTCTTTAGTAATCATCTGTTTAGGTATTGAACTTCTATTTTTAAATTCCTACTATTAGCTCACACTCTCTCTATACAGAGTGTCTCAAAAGGTCGTTTACAAACTTAACATGCAGGTCTGTCATATCATGATGAACAAGATTTACATAGGAACTTGTGTTCGAAAATGCAAACTGCGACCGCTAGAGGGCGATGATCGCAGGTGTGGAAGGGAAGAAAGAAAGTATATCGAAAGAGGTATTAATATGACTTTTATTAAAGAACATGGTTTAATTTACACAATATGTTCAAAATCCATTCCATTCGCCGAAATGCATGCTTCACAACGTCGACGCATGAATTCACGGACCCGTTCAAAATGGGAAAATCCCGCTTTGCGACCCGTTGTTGCAAATAGCAGCGTGCGAATGCAACGCGTTGGGGATAATCGTCAAAGCCCAATGCCTGTACTCTTTGTAAATGGTAGGGGTGGTTCGTGTCCTCATGCAGTATGCGCATAATGCTGGAACGACGTACACCCAAGACGCGTTCGCTTGCTCGGAGACTTGTTTGCGGTTTCCTGTCAAATTCCCGTAGCACGGTTTCCTCTACGACAGGCGTGCGTGTAGTGCGTTCTTGACCGATGTAGCTACGTACTTGGAAAGCTCCTACTTCACGCAATCTCCGGTGCAATTGTCCAAACAAAACATGACTTGGCTGACGTCTGCTTGGGAAGCGCTGAAGGTACATCCGTACCAGGGCTCGGGCATTTCCAACCGCGGCGCCATACATAATGCATATCGGTCAATTCTGCGTTACTAAACCGATTCATCCTTCTCCTCTAACGTCTTCGCCTGAAATGATTGCGCTTTCCACTCTCCCGTAAGTCTGCGTTCATCGCCCTCTAGCGGTCGCAGTTTGCATTTTCGAACACATGTTCCCATGTAAATCTTGTTTATCATGATATGACAGATCAGCATGTTAAGTTTGTAAACGACCTTTTGAGACACCCTGTATATATATCTTGTTCAAATTTTCAATCGTTAATAAAATATTTTCTATTCATCCACTCAAGTTCAAATAATTTTTTTTTTTAACTTGTAATGGATGACATTTTCTGTTAATACAGTTTTTTCAAATATTAATTCATTAATTAAATTAAATTAATTAATTTAAGTTTTAAATGGGAGAAAAAAATCCCCCCATTGTTTTCATAAATGAAATGAAATATTTATCTCAAATGAGTGATGCCACAAAAATGAAATACCGCAACGATGATTTTAAAATAATGTTCAATAAAGATAACGTGGGACATTAATGCTGCACGGGTTTATTTTATATATTTATGATTAAAAAGTAGGAATTGACTTAATTTTTTTTTATATTACTTGTTATGTTTCATGTCTCATTAAACGTTTGTGTCCTCGTCTTTATATTCGAATGTAATGCTTGTTGTAGGAAATTTACTGAACAAACAATCTTAAACCCTCATATATATTTTTCATTTTTGCATACAATTCTTTTCGTTATCACAGTGTATAAAAAAATTATATTTTTCTAAAAGAAAAAATAATAAACATCTACTGTTTATTATGAAAATCCATTTTTTAAAATTTCTTTAAAAATATATTATAAGCACTATGTAACATGAAAACACTGTACAAACTTTCGTAATCATCCTATCCTTCATGGAAATTTATATATATAAATTCATATATAAATAATCTTTAATAATTTCATTCCGAAATAAATATATACACCAAAATAAATATATTGTTTTGCAACTCAATAAAAAAACGCCTTTTAAACAGAAGTTCTTTTCTCATGACACACTTAAATTAATAAACAATAGATTCATTAGTATTCATTAGTATTCAAGTCCAAGACGTACAAAATCAAGCATCAGTTAATTTGTTTCAACAGCTTCTTAATGACCTTGGCTTCAGTCATTCCACGTATCAAGTATCCTTATAAGAAGGAAAAACAATTAGGGAAGAGATAATAATGAATGATAGTGGCGTGGAAAAGAAATCGTAAGTGAATCCGTTAACAAAGAATATATTTTTGTATATTTTTATATTTATAAAGAACGGTTTAAGTTACCCCACAGTCCATTAGATCTAGAATTGATTAGATCAAATTATTTCAATATCCACACTATCTGAAATATTAAAGTAAATTATATTTCATATAATGGAAAATTAAAAGAAAAACAACTTAGCCTGTGTGTTTCTGTTACGACGATATTTGTTCAAGTGAGATGTGATTTAGATAAACTTTTACTGAAATTGATGATACAAAAATGCATATACGTTACTCGAAATGTTTTAGATGTCTGTCTGTTTGTCTGTCTATTCCGCTATAAATGGCGCAAAAATTATCGAAATAGGTTGAGATCTAGTAGGTATGTTTTTGAGGTACCCGAAATTAGCTTGTGCATTTGATTAATGGATATTAATGATAAATTATGGATGCTAAAATTTCCCAATAAGGGTCTAAAAGTTTGAAATTTTGTGAATACATTAGTCAGATTTTTTAAATATGCTGTATCACTTTTGGTGGAATTTTGTACATCTGTTCAAATATTATAAAATATTTTGTTGTACTTATTTGACAGGATACATATATCATTTGTTTTTCTTTTCTCATTTCAATAGCAACTGTATTTCATAGCCTATAAAATAATCATTCAAATAATCCCGATTGCGAAAAATTAAGCAGAAATTCTTTCTGATAGAAATAATCTCTCAAATATGAACGATGTCAGTAACATAACGGTTAAAATTGAATGTGAATACAATTAAAAGGCTAATCACAAAAGCCACAAAGCCACTTTATAGCGCCAAATCACGTTTGCTATTTCATCAAGTGGAAATGAACACGATGATGAATGGCTACCCCAATAGGTTTAAAGTTTCCAAATATGCCTATTTTAGGTTGATTTTAGTATGGTTTTACTATGTGGGTATAAAAGGTTTTACAGCTAAATATTATAAAATGGCCAATCAAACTATTTTTCAGAAACAAAAATTGTAAAAAACATATTTTTCTTTAATTAGGTGTAAGTTAGATATAATAAATTAAGTTTATATATCCATAAGTTCATTTCATGCATGATATTTTATTCAATTTTTCCACAAGAAACATCTGTTTCGTGGTTGGCAGATAATTAAATACTGATATTTGGATATTCGTATAACATAAAATTCTTGTACAAACTGTTGATTATCCTAATAAAATCACAGTGTAAAACGATATTCAGGAAATACTATAATCACTCGCATAATCAATGGAAAATTACGAATGTAAATTTAATGAGACTGCATGGTGTTTAGGGGGCAGACTCTCCCTGAAGAAATGGACTTTTCGATCTAAAGAAGTACAAGAGTAAGCAGAAGCAGTTTGTCAGACTTTCCGAATATCATAGCATGACACGTTGTTTAATTTAACGATTATAATTTTTGAAACTTTCGAAGTATTTTATATGCTTATAAATATTAATGAAATTTAAAAATTTTAAATTGCTATGCGTAGGATGTTCCATATTATGCAAATTGTGTTAAAAAACAATGACTTACAGAGCTGACGTTGCAGATTTACAAGTTTATGGATAAATTCACCTGAAACGCCTTCTTAGTGTCTTTCGATACGTCGATAATTTCAGTTCCTGAATTACAAGTACTATAGTAGTCATGCTATTGTGCTACTGTCCTACTGTACTGTGACAGTATTAAATGTCAACGATCCATGCTTATCAAAATATTCATGAACGTTGTGTTTGTTGTATATCTACTCATCACTTGATATTTATACATATATTCAAACACCAGCTTTTGAAATTTCACTTCTCGTAAGCCTATATGTCTTTAAGGCTATATGTATACAATTACGGATGAATTGTGACAGTTAGCATATTTCTGGAAGCTTTCTTTCGGGCTTTTTCTATTAATTTAAATCAAATAAATTAAACAATATACATATTGTAAAAGACGATGTAGTCTAAAAGGAAACAGCAGCGTTTGTAAAGAATTTTCTGATTAGAAATCCGATGGCGTTTATTTCAAATAGATGGGGATCTGCTGAAGAAAATTTGCAATCTCATGTATCATCTGTTTTAGAAAGTAAAGGGGGTATTAAAATTTGGTATCTCTGAAAATCACGAAGCATTTATAACCCCATATGGCTAACAGGGGGATGAGTGCATCTCTGTAAATGTATAGTGAGAAAGTTAATCAATGAAAGTTGAAGGCCATTTTATACTAACTAATACTGTATTAAACTGTAAAACATATTAAATTTCAACAAAATGTGTAAATAACTTAACACATTAAAACATTAAGTAGTGGTCCGCCCATCTCCCGCCAAACTCTCGCCAAGAGAAGAACACTCTTTTTGCCCCGCTGAAAGAAATGGATTACATATTAAAAGATTTCAGTTTCGACTCTGAATAAAGATAAGGAATTGATATATTTTGCTTCGCCATACACAACTCTCCCACAAGTCTCACACAACCCGTCGAAGACGAAAACAAACCTTCCTTGCCGACATGGTTATGTAAGTCTTAAAATCAGGCTCCCTTTCTTCCTCCAAAAGAAAAGCGGGTATTAGTCTATTGATATTTATGATCTTTTCCTGGCCACTAATGCGAACTATGAAATATTTTTCCAATCGTTGAACAACCTGGAACAGATATTCATAAGTCGGTTGTAGACATCTCTTAAAATGATATATTCAAACAAACACATTGGCGCATTCGAACAACACGTCCGGGTCACCACTTTATAGTGAGAATGTTAATCTGTGAAAGGTGAAAGTCATTTTATACTGCAAAAAAACTTTATTCAAATTTAAAACATATTAAACATCAACAAAATATGTAAATAACTTAACATATTGAAATATTAAACAAAAGTATAAAATTATGTGTGTAATGCCGACACGCACCATTTCCTAAAACAACAACGTTTCCCCGGTGTCGATGCCGTATGCATGTGAAAAAGGTTTTCCGCTTTGAGTTCACAGTCATTTTCGGATATTGGCGAAACCCCACCAATCTCTCGCCAAACTCTTGCCAACAGAAGAATGCTCTTTTTGCTCCGCTTAAAAGAAATGGATTACGGTTGGTTGGTTGATTATTGACGGCCAATTATCTACACTAGGTATATAGGCCTGGGGAGAGTTCCCTTCGTGGGGGTCTATCTAAGGGAACCTAACCCGTATTTACGGGCTCGAAGAAAACCACGAAAACTCCGAACGATTAGGCCGACGGGCGTGATTGGTATCGAACCCAGCACCTCCCGTCTACCAGCTTCGAGAGCAGAACCTCTCAGCCACTGGTGGGGCAAATGGATTACGGAGTCAGAGCCCTTCAGTTTCGACTGCGAACCAAGAGAGATGAAAAAATTATGAAAATCGAAGGATAGCTTTCACCCAATTTCCGCTGACACTGGTAGTACTAGTAGTGGGAAGTGGAAAAACTAAGTTTAATAGAAATGGTTTTTATGTTACGCAGTATAAAAGTTCAGACATATTTAGCTCAACTTCCTTTTACACAGCTAGCGGTATTTAGCGTGACTCACAAAAATTTAAACTTGTGTAAATTGCTTTTTGCGTTTAGTCAACTGGGAACTATACCCAAATTAGAAACAAGTGGGCAAGTGTGATCGAAGATCGCTCAAAGGGTTTCGTTTAATATTCCTTTGAAAACACTTTATCCTTTATTTAATAAATACAAATAAATTTCATTTAGCAACCAAAAAAAGAAAAAACAAAAAAACAAAAAAAAGTAAAGATTTAAAGCAAAAATTTACTGGTCTATTTTTTCTTTTTTCGATTATCCAAATCAGCCCGATAGAGGACGAAGCCGGCTATTATATTCTGTAATCTGGCTATTAATAATATCTGCCACGCGGACTAAATGCGATATAAAAAATAATTTCAATATTAAAAATGTTGTACACCTTCAAAATGTTAAAATATGCGAATATTTCCATAATAGGATTTTTATCATGATTCAATAGGTTTCTCAAACTCATATATTTACTATTCTCTATTACTCATATTAATACTCGCTTTGTATTATTCTCAAACATCTGAAAAATTCGTTAAACTTCCAATATGACGTCAGATGTTTTTTAATTCTCTAATGACGTGATATTAATCTGCTTTGTGTACATACACTACACATACTCCTTGTATTATTGAGAAATCTTTGAAAATTTCCATTTAATTACCACTATGACGTCAATCATTTTTATTTCATACTAATCTTTTTTTCAATTGGTGAAACTTTTCATTTCATTTTCATTTTTCACGTGGACATTGTCTGATAGAAAATTAATTATTGTAGAAAGAATTTCATCGAGGATTTTTAATTTTTGGCATCTGCTATAACGAAAAATGTTTAAATTTAATAGGAAAAGGCTATTAGAATTTTGTTTTTGTCCCTCTATTTATTAAAATAATACGAATTTCTCAAATTTTAGTATTTTGAGCTCTTCATAGCTGATATTCAGCTATATACACAAAGTTTCAACTCTGTAAGTTACATAGTTTCTGAGAATATCTCTGTGACAGACAGACAACGGAGCGGGAGTAATAGGGTTTCGTGAGATGAACGAAACTCTAACAAACCCTAAAACCAGGACATATTATACTCAACTTCCTTTTAAGCTGTTAGTGAATACTAGGAAAAAATAGAGTGACTGCAATTAACAAAATTGATTTTTATATTTTCTCGAACAGTTCTGACTCGCATTAAAAATAGGTAGGCCATGGTAAACTCAACTTTCTTTTGCAGTGCTGGTGAAATCTAGTAAAAAACTGAATGAGTAAAATATTTATTTTTTCCATTATCTGAAGAGCGAAATACAACAAAATTACAAACAAAGTACGATAGATTATACCCAACTCATTTTTTACGCAGTTAGCGCATTTTAGAGGGAAGTACAATAACTAATTTTATTAAAATTGATATTTTCTCGAATGTAAATTGAACCCAACTTAAAAAATAGTTAGACCACATTCAACATTCATTTATAACGCGGATATTTACATTACTAAACTGAGCGTAAAGCCGACAGAGTGAAAACTGTTCCAAGACGGGATTCGAACCCGGGACCTCAGATTAGCGCTCTGATGTTCTACCACTGAGATACAAGGAACGATACCCAAACTGGGCATCTCGCACTCTTATTTGTTGGATAGGCTGCAACCACAGCACAAGATGGAAAACTGTTATCCAGAGCACACAAACCCTGTGTCAAATTTTAGATGACATTTTTTTAAAGCCACAACATGTCCAGCATACATCAACACACTCATAGACCAATCTGTCGGCTTTACGCTCAGTTTAGCAATGAAAAAATCTACTTGTTTGTTAATTAGTTTCGGACGAATTTCACTCCTGAAAAATTAATTGAAAATTAATTGGATTTTACTTGTTCTTTTTAATTGCTAGCGCCACCTAGTGAGAATGTGACTAATTACAATACTGTAGAATTGCTTTTTTTAATGTTTTCTCATATAGTAATCATACTGAAATAGTTAAGGAACAATAAATATAATTATTTTACACTGGTAGATCTTCCTAACAAGATATATAGCAATTGAATTTTATAAAATTGTAGTTTTCTTGAATGTCAATCGGACATAAGTTATAATATTTATGACATATTCATCTCAAATTTCTTTAATTTTCTAGCGACTATTGGAATAGCGGGAATTGGAATAACTAAAATATTTATTTCTTTTATTTAATATTTACTCAAATAATAAATACACCTAATATAAAAATAGTTTGCACAGATTTAACTCAGTTACCTTTCATGCTGGTTAGACAGCCAGAGGAAATTAATGTAACTAAAATTTTGGAATATATATTTTTTAGTTTTTTTTATGGCATCCAAACTGAAAATTAGGAATACAGATTAAAATTAAATTTATTTTAAGCGATTAGTACTCTATGGATGGTGCAAATTTAGTAATTATTTTAATTAATTTTTTTTCTATTTTCTCAATTTTTAGTTTGACGTTAGTTAAACTTATATTTGACAAATAGTAACACATTTATAGTAACCCTATTTATAATAACACCTTGGAGGGGAATATGGTAATTTATTCTATGAATTTAAATTTAAATAATTTTTGTTTGTGCTCAGACAAACTTGTAAAGCAATAGTTTAACAACGCGTCATTTAATAGTAGTAATTTAATAACGCGTTTTACTTATTCATTATATTTTCTATAGTGATCCGTAAAAATTAGAGCCACTATGATATATTGTTCGAAATTTGTTTAAATAGTGCTATTATTCTAGCTTATATATATATATATATATATGACGTTGACTAATCGAGAAATCTGTCTCTTTGCAAAGAGCCCAGGCTGTTTGCAACGAATCCGGCTAAAGGAGATTAATGATCCTTTTTTTTAAATCAGCCTTATACAGGGTCATTCATAATTTCCTCCGGGGTTTCGAAACGTTATAGTAAAAAAACGAAGACGAATATGAAAAAAAGAAACATATGAAATTATTCCGAAACTATTCAAGTTTTACTTACATACATTACTGGTGTTCTATGTGTGAACCCTTGGTCACACGGCATACATCCATGCGATAGTCCAGTTCTTGCCATACTCCGTTTCTTTAAATTTCCGGTACCACACATGAATTATTTTGTCAGTTGGTCCCTGTTTTCGATATTTATTACGAAAGGCCCGTTGAACTGACACCACTGATTCAGATTTAAAGAAACGGAGTATGGCAGGAACTGGACTATCGCATGGATGTATGCCGTGTGACCAACGGTTCACACATAGAACACCTGTAATGTATGTAAGTAAAACTTGAATAGTTTCGGAATAATTTCATATGTTTCTTTTTTTCATATTCGTCTTCGTTTTTTTACTATAACGTTTCGAATCCCCGGAGGGAATTATGAATGATCCTGTATTTTCCGGCTTATTGCAAGTAGTCTATAGCTTTAGGCTAATTGGAATATGACTATTTATTTCACAAACAGCCTGATAATTTTAGGATTGTTTCTAAGAGCCTATAAAGCGTTAGTCTAATTGAAAACTTACCACTTGTTTTTCAAACAGATTGATTATTTCAGGATTATTAGAATGAACTTATGCAATTTCAGGCTAAATAGAAAAAGACAGGCTGTTTTAACAAATATCCAGTCTAGATTCCTGGTTTTATATGACCTGAAGCCAAAAAATCCATTTGAAGTTAACCAAGAACTGTACCCGAACCCTACAAAAAGATAATTCCATCGAACCACAACACGATTCGAAAACGATAAAAAATTTATGCCACCCGAAACATGACTCAAACTCCATGTATTTGTGGCCGAACCCAAAATGTTTCACCCGAACATTAAATGAAGAAAAACTAAATCATGTTTTAACGCAATTATGAAAAATAATCAGCAGTTATGTCAGCACCAATGTTATCTTTAATATAGAAATATGGACATATCTAACATTGAAATATAGTAAAACCTCTGAATAGCGGATACCTGGGGATCGCTGAATAGTGTCCTGCATCGGGCTGCGTTGTTCCTAATTTGTTTTCGGGTCGGGGGACTGTAATCTTATTTTCTGTGTGTCGGATTCACTATAGAAAGTTTTTTAACACTTTCCAACCTAGTTGAAAAGTGTTTATGACTTCCGTTTGTCTGTCCGTCTGTCCGTGCTCTAACTCCCGTAAATATGCTCGGATTGCACTGCAATTTTTATATGTTATTGTCGTTAGCTATAGCATGTTCCTTATTTCAACTGAAGTGTGTAGCAATTATAGTTTTTTTTACAGGCACACTCAAAAGAATTCCGTTACATTACGGTCTATGGGGAAAAATCATTTGCTGTTTATTTTAATGATGTTACACAATTTTAAACGCATTGAAATTTATATATATCAGTAAGGTGCATTACAAGAGGCTTACTACAGAATATTGTGTGTATAGCAGTCATCGTTCATTTACAGGGACACACAAAATAATTCTCTACTGTCTGTTAACAATAATTCCTGGAAGTGCGTTTTAAGTTGCTGAACGCGATTTTAAATTTAACTAACTTTTTGTCTATTACTTGGTGTGTATAAATTCTGTGTTTCATATACAGGGCAGCACAAAAGTACGCGAACACATTTCCGTTTATTGAAAGAAACTCCATAAGGAAAATTTTAAACTGTGCTACGTGTTTCCTAACTAAACTAAAATTTAGCATCCTATGTGGTATATTTACAAATCTATAGATCATATACAGGGCTGAATAAAAGTATTCGGATATTTTTCCGAATATTGTATATGTTGGAAATGCCTGAAATTATGTTTTTAAATATGTTATGCGTTTTGCAAATTGTTAAAGATGGCTATTAAAATAAAAGTGATTAAAATCAAAATATTTTATCGCAAAACATTCAAGCAAAACATGAAAACATTCATGTACATTTCATACACATAATCGAACATTTCATATAAAACATTCATTTTAAATTAGAAAACTAATATATTTATACGTTCGACAATGTGGCGTCATTTTAATTTCATCATCTTTGAAATTAAAGTCCAATTCTTGAAAGAACAATATATTTTTGAGAAATAATGTTTTACATCAAAAATCACACAATTTCAAAACGCAATTTTAGCAAAATCTGTTTAAAGTACATTGTAAATATAATTTCTTTGCTAAATTTATTATTTTAAAATAGTAATGTTTAAAAGTTTTCTATAAGAACAATAATATTGGATTTCTTTAAGAGTTTTCTTGATTTAAATAGATGATAGCATGTGACGTCAAGCACTCATGTAAAGGCGTATTTCTGAACTATTTGTAGGCGAAAAGGAATAAGTTCTGCAGAGTTTTTAATTCAGAATGTGTTATTTTCTACACATAATATAATGTATTCTAACTACTTGAAAATTACGAGAAATGTAGTTAAACTTAAATCAATTTAGCTAAAAAGTTTGCATACGTTAAATTCAGAAGACATGAAACAAACCAGTTTGCTGAAAAACATGCACATCTAATACATAAAAATAAAAAATTGTCTGTCTGCACAGTTTGGAAGCAAGAATTGTGAAATATTGCGTACAGGTGTAATAAAAAACGGTCGAGGCAACTAAAGTAATCAGGCATCGAAATAAGTTATAGTTAATTTTTAATTAATAAAAAAACACGATCCTAACAGCCATTTCTCTTAAAATTTAAATGTTTTTCATTATAAAATTTGCCAAAAATTAAAAATCCATAATAAAAATTATTTCTCAAGGATTAAATTTCTATTGAAATATGTGCACGTGAATGAAAAAGAAATAAAAAGTTTCAGCAACTAAAAATAATATTAATATGACGTTACATTGGAAGTATAACAGAAATTTTCAAACATTTCTCAATTATACAAGGAGTATGAGTGTGAGTAAGTAGGGGAGACCGGGGCAAGATGAAGAGTGGGGCAAGATGACGAATGTCTTAATTTTCCCGTTTTCCGCTAGGTGGCAGCATCAACCGGACACTACTTGCTCTCCTATCGGCCGTTCGTTAAACAATACTTTAGAGACGCTGAAATCGCCATTTTTGTGTCAGTTGTGAAGCTTTGATTGTTTTCAGCTGCCACGTTATAACTTTTATGCATGTATAAATAAGCTCTGCTACAGATACAGGTAAGATATAGCGTTTCTCTTTAATATTTATGAGTAACTTAGTTTAAATACTACCTATTACCATGAATAAATGTCAATTAATCGCCTTCCTTCATGACAATAAAAACGAATATTTTTAAACAGGCAGTCCGGGGCAAGATGACGAGCTCGTCATCTGGCATTGTGTTTCGGAATTTATTAAACTAACTATGTTGTCCATTCTATTTAAATCCTGTAAACGCTTGTGTGTCTGTGTGTTTGTTCGCACGACCTTGCGCTTCTATCTCCTCTGGGCGCATGGGATCGGGGGAGATGTCGTTCGAAAGTGGGCGACCAGAGGAAGACATTTTTGCCATCCGCTAAGCCCCCCCTAACTTCCCGAAAGAAAAACCCTGTCGGGGTCCGTATCTCCACTTCCAAGCGTCCGATCGGTACGAGGACAGTACAGTTCGACGGGGTCAAGACCTCTCCCCTCCCCGGTGGTCCCCTTCCTCCCAAAAATTTCAAAAAGCGTTTAAGGCCAACTTCCGGCATTGTTACCCACCAACAGAAGAATGGATCCAGTGCTGTAAATGCCAAGAGTGGTGGCATGAGGAATGTTCCAATTATGAAAATGGCATTTTTATTTGTGACAATTGTTAGTTGCACAACTAAATGCTTCAAAATTACGTTACAATCAATGCATTATGCTTAGTTTGATACTTTATAAGATGTAATAACACAGTCATCATTTGTTAAACCATGTAACATATTCAAAAGATAAAATATGTTCAATCTTTTTCAGTGTTGTCATCTTGCCCCAAGGCCAAAGTACTTGCAAATCTTGCCCCAGTACTGGGGCAAGATGACGATTTGTTAATCTTATGAAAAAATAAAATTATCCTTTATTTTTTTTTTATTTGAAAAATTAATTGGTAATGTATTTAATACTACAAAGGTATACTCTATCAGTTCATGTAAAATTAATTTTACTATTACTTCAAAATAAATTAATAAACAACAAAAATTGATAACATAGTCATCTTGCCCCGGTCTCCCCTACAGAATGCACTTGAACATGACATTATTAGAGAATTAAAAAGAAAATGAATATAACGTCATACTGTAAGTTTAACGGACATTTTTAAGTATTTGAGGAGAACCGTACAAATAGCGTATCAATATGAGTAAGTACAAAAAGCAAGTGGATATAACGTTGGGTGGTAAATATAACGTCATATGAGCTGAATCGTGATAAAAACATGATTATGGAAATATTGGCATAGTTTTACATACAAAATATTTAATTTTGAAATTGATTTTTTTTAAACATTCTTAAAATTCCGGACAACGCCTGGTACTTCAGCTTTTAAAATATAAAATTGGTATTCTAAATTATAATTGTAGACTACTTATCATAATTGCATTAAAACATGTATTAATTTTAATTTCCAATTAAATTTCCAGCAGAACTGAAACTGTGCGTAAATTTAATAACACTGACAAAGGATGCGATTGGTCTCATGTACGCCACTGGATGGTGTGCTCATGTATGACATTCCATCTTGCGCTGCAAATTTGTAGCCTTGCCAACGTATAAGTGGAAAATGCCGCACTGAATATCGTCCAGATGGCTTCAATGGTAAAAGCGCTTGGTGCGCTATGCCAGGGTATATGGGTTCGATCCCCGGTCTGGACGCATTTAGCACTGTGTTGGTTATGCGTTGTTTAGCAAAGTGAAAATTAATTCACATCGTTTGTCAATGTATTAATTTGTTTTCATTTAGCATTCGGGTTGAAACATTTTGGGTTCGAGTTGAAATATATCTGGTTTGTGTCGGGTTGTATGTCGATGAAAATGTATTTGTCATGTTCGGATCGCGTTGCCGTTTGATGATTTTCTTTCTGGAGTTTGGGTCGTTTTGCAGAGTGGCTCCAAATGGGACTTTTGCGTTCGGGTTGGCTGTACAAAACCCGTGTAAGACTCTAGACTTGATTTTTGGACAGACAACTTGTCATTTTCTATTTTGTCTAAAACTGCATAGACTTACTGCAATAATCCTGAAAACATCAGCCCGATTATGAAACAAGTGGTCATATTTCAATTAAGCTAACGCTACATAGCCTGTTTGCAATAAGCTTAAAACATATCAAGGTGTTTGAGAAATAAATGTTTATATTTCAATCTGCCTGAAGCTGTATAAAGTCTTTGCAATAAGTCTAAAAAATATAATGCTAATTGTTTAAAAGGAGATGATTCTCGAAATAGCCGGGCTCTTTCTAAAGAACGGGATTTCTCAATTAGCCTACGATATATACATAATTTTCAACTAAAACGTTTTATATATTAATTTATTGCTTTTTTGTACTTCCTTTCTTTGTTCTGGCTAAATCTCCCGTTCATGAAGCTCAAACTTCAAACACAAGTGGGAAATTTGATCCATTTTCAAAATTTTTAAAAAATAAACCCAGCATTTTTTTTTATTAATATTAAAAAAAAAAAAAAAACATTTAATCTTTTGCGGGGTAAATAACCCTGCTGAATTTATATATTGATAACATTTCTTTATATTGATTACAATGTAAAACATAAAACATGCGTTCGCCTGTCCTAGCTCTTCATACATATTTTCTATCTTTAGACGATGATGTATTTTAATCATTTAGTGTGACCCTATAAATTTTATTCATACCGTTTTAAATACAGAAACGGCTATAGTTACCTTTAATAAAATACTAAAATTTTGCAGCAATGAATGAATAAATATAAGAAATTTAAAGATTGGTCATGTTTTATTTTCTTCTAAAAAATCGGATTAATGATTAATTTAGTATGGATTGAATCATTTCTGATTAAATTAATCATTTAAAAATCTTTAAAAAAAGAGTAATTACTCTTTTAAATTAAATTATGCTTAAATTTTAGATTATTAAAAAAATGTCTTATTAATTAGTCGAGTAAAAAGTTATGTCTAAGACAAGTGAGACAGACTGTAAATTCCAGAGTATAAAAAGTGATGAAAAGGGTATTTATACACAACACATATGTTGAAAACTAAGGATTACGGCTGAACACTCCCAATACACCAATGAAGGAAAAACAAAAACGCGACAATTCTATGTTCTATTTATTAAGACATTGCCATTGGAAATATTTAAAGGAAATCAATTGAAACATTAACTTTTTATAATCTAAACAAATGTGGTGTATGTATTGTCGACCAAATAGCAAGACAATTTTCAGTCAAACTAGTTTCGAGAATCCTGGTCATACATTTTAGAATATTTTAGACTTTGCTGCTATAAATGCTTGAATTATTTTAAACACCGTATTTTTACTTGAAATATATATTTACATGCAAATATTGAAAAGAAAGAAAGCATTAACTAATTATAATATTAAGAGATTAAAAAAAAATGATGATAAAAATTGCATCATATTTAAAACAATATATTTAAGTGTCCTATTTAAACAATTTTCTCATACCATCTAAAATAAAACGTTTCATCTACATTTTATTAAAGTCCAGAAGGTTTTTTTTTAAATAAACAATTTATGCAAGATGATTATCAATTGTGTAATTTATCTTTCTTAATTAATCACTAAAAGAGCCGTCAGCTGTCGGGAAAACGGCGGATGAGACCTTGGGCACCAAGAAATCAAATAACTCTGACGAAGGCAAATGAATTCTAACCCGATTACAGAAGATCGCCGCTAGTCATTATAATATATTTAAACCTTTCGCGAAACCGATAATCTTTTTTAAATGGAACAAATGAGGGTATTTTTAATGCTTGTGATGTCAATACGGGTGTTAGGAAGCATAGCTTATAGTAGTCTGCGCCCTCTATTTCTTGAAAAGACAATTAAATGAGGAGTTCTGTACATTTTACTGGAATTTTTCGTTTATTTTCCACTAGTACCTAAATAACACCACCAGGCGTCCTAGATTTTAAACATTAATAATGTTCAGATTATTCTTCATATTCAGAAATCAAAATTCTAGTTAATTCATTAATCACCAAACTATTTATAAAGTGTGTGATACCAATATTGTACCTTAATGTCATTTGCAGATAAATTCCCCCAAAATAGTTCTATTTTATTTCTTAACTTTATTTAATCGCAAAGTTTATGCCGTTAATTAAGGGAATGTTATTTATTATAAAATAGAGGTTGCTTTGTAGTTAATCTTGTGCATTTATTTGGACACTTACGGCAAATCAAAACCAGTTGTTTATTCGTTATTACTATATTGTATTTGAAATAATACTAGAGAAACTTAGTTGTTTTTTTTAAAGACTTCCACACAGGTAAATACGATACAGGAAACAACAAAGGATATTTGACAAAATTGTCTAATCTTGTGACGGCCATTGCTGTCAGTATGAGTAAATCAGGCCGTTCAGTTTGTAAAAGTAGAGCATGAAAGTAAGGTTTAAAAATACTGTTTATTTAAACTTAATCGGGCAGGGATTGCAAAGGCGCTAAAAATTTTCCTAACTTCAAAAGAATTAATTAAACTTCTTCCCGAAGCACTACTCAGTAAAAAGGAAAAAAATCAAATATATTAAACATAAATATTCAAAAACGAATTTGAAGACTGCCGCGAGTCAGTATGTCGTCAGTAAATAATTAACTCCACACTGTAGACTCGTCGGGCACTGATTCAGTACGTCCGTCCGGACCAAAACGTCGGCTTCTACGCTTCAGATCATTGATGCAAGCGCAGGAACTCCAATGACACATATTCAGAGAGCACACGATCCCCAGTTCCGAATTCCAAGCGTTGTTGTTGTTGTTGGTTTGGCCCAAGGGCCTGGTGAGCAGATTTTTATTTCTATACAGCTGACATGATCCATATAACTGTGAAACTAGTCTCTTAATTTTGAACAAATTCCAGATGAGAGACCTGCATCTGGATTGGCACCCCCAGAGGTAATGCTTATATAGAAATTCCAAACGTATTTTCAAATCTTATGTATCCCAAATATCAATTGACCAGCTACAATAATTTGCATGAATATCGATAAAAAGCCGAAACTCACAAGTTCCGAGCTTTACACAGTCATCCGTCGAAAGTTACAGAAAGAGAGCCTTGATCAACATTTACGCATATGGACAATTATTGGACAAAAACTTTCGATCTCACCCAAAACATCGCCTACTCACATGATCAGAGTATCCTATCCAGCAGATTCTATTTATCGCTTCTTATGCCAACATTATATAAAAAAAACACTTTCATTCTATTCTTCTGGAATTTTAGCATTAAATATAGAATAAGAATGCACCATAACATATCCATAGTTATTTAGTTTTAATCTATCCCACAGAAGGAAATATTTTAAGTAATTTTCTAAAAAGAAAACAACTTATTTAAGAAACCATATTAATCACATGTGAATTTGAGCTATAGGAAATTAAATGGTGTATTTAAATAGGTATTCTGTGAATTAGAAGCAATAAACATACAATTATACATAACTGAATTTATACATAAATAAAGATAAAATGCATTGAAGAATATTAAATGGCAGCCATAAAGTTATTAAATGCTAAATATTGAATATAATGTATTTTTACAATGATAACAAGCGTATTCATTTATAGAATATTTTGGAATTTTCGATCATAGTCACATAAAACCTGATCGAGCGTTCTATCAAGATTCTATCTGTCGTGAGGTTTCTGCAATTTATTCCGACATGTTGCATTCAGCTGTAACGGGCGTTGTGAGCCGCCTTAGTTGTGTCGTACAGTGTTCTCGAGTCATGTTGAACAATTGTTATTGCAAGAAAAAATGAATGGAGCGTACTGTTGTCCTGTTCATTGTGTTTTGGGTCGTCAGCGCCCTCTACCAATGACATTGTTAACTTTTTTTTTTGCTGCTAATAAAAGTCTGACTACCTTGTGAGCCCTTTCTTCCAAACCACACTCCTTTATCATAATTTGTTTCCTTTTTATGAAATTTTAGACTTTTAACGAACTTGTGGTTAACCCTGTATATTAAAATATTTGCATATTCAGAATAAAAAAAATCTTTTAATGTGTGTATTATTCTACTTTAATAAATATTAAACAATGGCGTTAATTAACGCGCGATGTTAGAAAAAAAAAACCGAAAGGAAACACGAAAATTGCGTCTAAAAAAAAAGTCTGGTTTTATAAATCATTTCTTCGTTTAAAAGAGAGACATGCATTTGCTTTATCAAGATTTTACGATTCCATATAGTAATGAAAGTGTTCGTAAAAATGGCATCACTCTTAAAACCTGTTTTATTTCGTACGTGCCATAATAAAATGAAGTTACTTCTTGAAAGTTTGATGGGAAATGGCAAGCTTCTTCTGCGAAAGTTAGATTGAAGTAACATATACAAATCAGAAAGTGTTATTATAAATATTCGTTTTATTTATAAAAAAGTTTTAGATAACAACAACAACAACAAAAAAATAATTTCCTCGGATTAAAGCTCATTTTTGATTCTTGTTTAACGAGTAAATTCATTTTTAAATAAGAACGAAAAATCATGCATCAAACATAGATTATGTAACACTTTCCAACACTTTTAATATACTTTTCCAAATCCTTAAGGTTTGGACAAATTTGGAAAAAGCATAACACATTTTAAAACACAATTTCCGGAATTATCAACAATATTCGGAAAAAGATCCGAATTATTTTGCGTAGTATATTATGTATATTATGTTCCCTGTATATTATGAATATATTTATATATAATTCTATATAGAGGTCTAAAATTAAGTTCAGTTTGGAAACGAGTAGAACAATTGAAAATTCTCTTTCAGCCATGTCTGTCAATAAACGGAAATCTGTATATGATCAATAACATTTATACACACCAAGTAATAGGCGAAAAGTTAGTTAAATATAAAAACGCGTACCTCAACTGAAAACGCACTTCTAGCAATTATTGTTAACAGACAGTGAAAAAAATGTATTCATTCCAGGAAAAAATAATAATGTATCCATAAGTCAGGTGATGGGTGAGCACATTATAACAAATATTATTTATAAAACATATAAAAGAACTAAGACTTATTTTAAATTTCATGCTTAACTAGTTTTAATTAGTTCAACTTCAAACGCTGAACTTTCCATATTAATTTTTTCATCTTTCACTGAAGAAAGCCAGGAGAAGACTGAAAACATTCATGATAGTTCATATTCAAAAAACAAAATGACATCATCAATCTAAAATTTCAACAGGGTGTGGACATATATACTTATTTGTTATAATTATAAAAACTAAATTATAACAAAACATTATAAATAATAAATTAGATGAAAATCATAAGATAATAAATTATATGAAAGTCATTAAAAGATAATAAATTACCTCTATTAGTTCAGAATGTAATTACATGAGGGTTTTTCCTATCATAGAAAAAATTGCATCACTTTCTGTAAATAAACTATAAACAACAACTGAGTTGTTTCCATGTTATGCTTGATTATGATGAGAATCAAATTATAAACAAATAAATGATTATAGTATTTATAAAGAACTGATATTACACCCAAACAGACAGTACTTTAACAGAATAACTTTGTATGTCCCTGTAAATTAACGATGTGTGCTATGCACACAGTATTCTATAGTAAGCCCCATGTAATGCAACTCAGTGATATATATCAATTTCAATATATTTGAAGAAAATTATTAAAATCAACCGCAAAATATTTTTCCCCTCAGACCGTAATGTAACGGAATTATTTTGAATGTCCGTGTAAAGAAACTGTAAGTGCTATGCGCATTTGCTTAATACATTCTATTGTAGGCGTCTTAGTGCACTTCAGTGGTATATGTTCATTTCAATATATTTGAAATAGTACATCCTTAAAATAATCCGCAAATGATTTTCCCCATACACCGTAATGTAACAGAACTTTTTTGAGTGTCCCTGTAAATTAACTAAAAGCGCGACACACTTCATTTTCAATACCGAGCATGCCACAATGAACAACAATAACTTATTTAAATTACGTGCCAATTCGATTATATTTACGCGAGTTAGAGCAAGGATAGACAGAGGGTCAGACAGAAAGACGGCAGACACACAGAAGAAACACTCAATTCATAAACACTTTTCAATTATGTTGCAGAATGTTACAAAGGAAATTGCAGAATCCGAAAAAATATATATAAGAAAAAAAAATGCCTCTAAAATTTTATGTTTGTTTAATTTATTCTAAAATAGTTATTTGAATTTATAACATGTATTAAGTTTGTCTTATTTATCATATTTTGTTAAAAAAGTGATCCCTAAATTTTACTCATCCATTAATATCCTCATCTACAATGAATTGTTGAAACTTATTTTATGTCGTGTCTTTTGTTAAATTTGCCATGCTTGAATTTTTTTTTATTCCCGAAAATCATATTTTGAATTAAAAAAGGATTTAAAATGGAGTATTAAAGAGTAAATGGAGGAAGATTTATTTTCAGAATTTTTATTCAGCCCTAATATATGTTTCTGTCATTAAATTCTTATCACGTATACAATACGTTATCCTGATTGACATATATTTACCTTTTCCTTTGAAAAATACAATTACATTAAACTACTCTTTCCCTAATTTGTTTATCAAAGTTTTAAAGCACATTTTTTACTTATTAAAAATGACTATAATTATTACTCTTTGATATAAAATAGTACAATTTTGTATCGAAGCACATTAAAACTCTATAGAGAAAAGCTCTCTCTATAGAGATTGCTTATACAAACAACCAGAAAGCGTATGTATATAGCATTCAATTCTGTATATAGCATTCAATTCTGTTTTATATGGAAATAATTGTCAAAAACATTATATTTTCAAAACGAAAATGAGTATATTTTAAAATCCGTTTAAAAGCAACAATATTTACATTTTATCTTAAATTTGTTTGCTGTGGAATGTTTAAAAAATTGCTTAATAAATTCGATTAAAATAAAATAAAGAAATATATTTCGGAATATGTTTGCATATTCTATTCTCTGAATACATATTTTAATAAAGGAATAAAATTTTAATCTAGAGCAGAACGTTTTTAAAGGTTTAAAATTAATTTGCAGTTTCTCATGAAATATTTGCATTTGATTTCGAATATCTCGAAACATAATTCTTTGCAAACCGTGTATAAGGGAAAGAAAATATTATTATGATTACCTACTTTCTGTATTCAAAAATTTTAAAATGCATTCTATAAATATTTTAGATAGCTTGTTATTTTTTACTGAGGAAAAATATATTATTTCTTCTTTTATTTGCAAACGTGCAAGTTGTTTCTTTACTAAAAGAACGTGCTTTTCTCTTTATTTAAATGTTGTTTACAACAAAACATGCAGCTCTTGGGAAATGTAAACTGTAATACCTGGCATATTTTCAGAAAATTAATAATTGATAACATGTATTCTTTTTAAAGTTATTTGAATATATTTTTTAGAAAAATATATTTCAGTAAATGTTTCAGAAATATCTTTTGTAGTATGTATGGCATATTATTTTGCAAATAACATATTATTTGGTTTAAAAAAAGTAGACTGAAAGAAACCATGGTTTTTTTATGCTTTGGAGTAAAATAAAAAATAATACACATAAACATTTACTATTTTCAATATGTTTTTATCATTTAAAAAATATATTTTTTAAATTTATATTTGAAGTATATAAATACCAAAATATAGTATTTAAAATAAATATCGTCTTTATAAACTCTTAAAAATATCTTCCTGAAAAAGTATAAAGTACAGGGAGGAAGCTACTAGAACACCTCTATGACTGGAAGATATTTTTATGCTATTTAAAGAAATTTCCCTCTTTTGACAAAGCAATTTCAGGAAATTTTTGTCTTAGTTTTTCAATTTATCGTGTATTGACGGAAAATACAAACATAAAATTATGTTTTAAATATTTATTGAAGATTATGCGACGGAAACACACAATGACATTTCCAATGTATTTAATTGGGTATATAACGATCTAATTTTTCAAACAGATCTAGGTCTAAGGGTGCAAACTCACGATTTTAAAGTTTTTGTTAACCGATAGTTTGTTGCAGCGAATAATAAATAGTTGAATCATATATCCTGTCCCGAATGAGTATATATTTAAAGCTGTGGAGTTTAAAACGCACAAACTAACTCCTACTAAAATACTGAAATTAAGATACCAATACTTGAAAATTAGGTACAATGTATTTTGGGTCACATATTAAAGATTTTAACTCTCATTCTATGAAAAAAATGCAAATGTTTTGAATGCCTAGATTAAGTCAACCAAAACGATATATGAATATTTCTAATGTTCTAGCTCAAACGTTTTAGAATTTTAAAAATCTATTTGAAAGGAAATCACCGGTTGTAAATATGTTCAAAATAATTAATATAGCATATGTTAAAAAATAAAAATATATAGAAAAATCTATATAATACGAACGTCAAATTCACCCAATAAAATATTTATAAAGCACAATGTAAACACATTGATAAGTTACGTTACTATCGAGGTGCAATAAATCAAAATACAGCTTCAAAACATTAAAACTGTAAGATGTTAAAATTTCATGAGCTTTCGGCTAAAAATTAGCCTTCCTCAGATGAACAACAAGCAGTCGAGGAGACGCCTCTCCGAAATGCCGCATTTCGGAGCGGTGTCTCCTCGACTGCTTGTTGTTTATCTGAGGAAGGCTAATTTTTAGCCGAAAGCTCATGAAATTTTAACATCTTACAGTTTTAATGTTTTGAAGCTGTATTTTGATTTATTGCACCTCGATAGTAACGTGGTTACAATTACGTATCAATGTGTTTACATTGTGCTTTATAGCATATGTTAGGTTTAATAAATTTTCCCTTTAGGTTCATCCTAGAATTATAACCCCCTTTTAACTCTACTTCTGCATAGGTGACCTAGAACAAAATAACGCACACCTTCGCCGACATCATCACCTCCTCACGCGTCCAGCAGATGGCAGCCCTGAAAACACACCAGCACGCAAAGCCTGTTAAATGATCACAGTACGAAAACCTATGACGACTCTCATAGCACGAAAAGCCTGTCACGCCGCACATATCGGAGTCACACGTGCGCACGCCGTAACAGCAGCAATCTGGTAACCGCCGCGTAACACCAGTGAACATCGCTCGTCAAACATCAAAGAGACGTTCTCCTCACTTGGGTGGAGTACTGTGGCGACCCATCTTGCACGGTCAGTAAAACGATTTTATCGCAGGAAGCGATCGAGCTAGTCTTTTGCTCGGCAGTAAAGATCTTACCTACTGCCCGTGAGTGCCCAGGTTCAATTCTGGCTCCCTCACTTACTCCTGCATTGATGCACACCTCCTTGCTCAAGAAAATGCGGCGGGGATATTTTTTTTTTCATTTTTCGTAGTAGTAGTAGTAGCAGTTGTTTTAATAGTGGTAGTAGTAGTAGTAGTAGTAGTAGTAGTAGTGGTAGAAATTCTTGTAATAGTAGTAGTGGTACTAATAGTAATAGTAGTAGCAATCGTTGTAATAGAAGTAGTAGTAGTATTAGTATTAGTAGTAGTAGTAGTGGTAGAAATTCTTGTAATAGTAGTAGTGGTACTAATAGTAATAATAGTAGCAATCGTTGTAATAGAAGTAGTAGTAGTAGTAGTATTAGTAGTAGTAGTAGTGGTAGAAATTCTTGTAATAGTAGTAGTGGTACTAATAGTAATAGTAGTAGCAATCGTTGTAATAGAAGTAGTAGTAGTAGTAGTATTAGTAGTAGTAGTAGTGGTAGAAATTCTTGTAATAGTAGTAGTGGTACTAATAGTAATAGTAGTAGCAATCGTTGTAATAGAAGTACTAGTAGTAGTAGTATTATTAGTAGTAGTAGTGGTAGAAATTCTTGTAATAGTAGTAGTGGTACTAATAGTAATAGTAGTAGCAATCGTTGTAATAGAAGTAGCAGTAGTAGTAGTAGTAGTAGTAGTAGTAGTAGTAGTAGTAGTAGTAGTAGTAGTGGTAGAAATTCTTGTAATAGTAGTAGTGGTACTAATAGTAATAGTAGTAGCAATCGTTGTAATAGAAGTAGTAGTAGTAGTAGTAGTATTAGTAGTAGTGGTAGAAATTCTTGTAATAGTAGTAGTGGTACTAATAGTAATAGTAGTAGCAATCGTTGTAATAGAAGTAGTAGTAGTAGTAGTAGTAGTAGTAGTAGTAGTAGTAGTAGTGGTACAAATTCTTGTAATAGTAGTAGTGGTACTAATAGTAATAGTAGTAGCAATCGTTCTAATAGAAGTAGTAGTAGTAGTAGTAGTAGTAGTAGTAGTAGTAGTGGTAGAAATTCTTGTAATAGTAGTAGTGGTACTAATAATAATAGTAGTAGCAATCGTTGTAATAGAAGTAGTAGTAGTAGTAGTATTAGTAGTAGTAGTAGTGGTAGAAATTCTTGTAATAGTAGTAGTGGTACTAATAGTAATAGTAGTAGCAATCGTTGTAATAGAAGTAGCAGTAGTAGTAGTAGTAGTAGTAGTAGTAGTAGTAGTAGTAGTAGTAGTGGTAGAAATTCTTGTAATAGTAGTAGTGGTACTAATAGTAATAGTAGTAGCAATTGTTGTAATAGTAGTAGTAGTAGTAGTATTTTATTTTATTTTTAATTGTTAAATGGGATTTCGAAGAAGTTAAGTAATATCTATATTATAAAGCCAAAATATGTCAATCAGTACTGCTGCCATTTCAACGATGTAACATTGTATGATAGTGTTGTTACATTTATATGAGATTTGTACTGATGCAGGTATTTATGCTGCATATATCTCTATATATTTGATTCGCCAATCTAAAAATTTCAAATATTACATTATCATATAGAACAAAATATGTATAATTATATCTATATATATATATATATATATTAAAATATAACTCAAAGTATGAATTACTATTTTTTATATTTCTAAATATTTTTTTTTAATTTTATTCGCCATATATATTAATGTAATGGGGTTATTTTGCGTGTCCCTGTACACGGCCACTCACTGTATGCTCTATAGAAATCACGTTGCCTTCCACCTGAGTGATGCATTTCAATTTCATTCGTAACAATTTAATTTGTTTACTATCATCAAAAATGCTTTGCAAACGAATTTTCCCTATTAACCTTAATACAACGTTTTAATTTTGTGTAAAACTGTATCATGTTACACACTACATCTTCAATAGCGAACATGACATAGTAAACTTTGATTTCCAGGCCGAGTATATTTATGAGAGTTAGAGCACAGACAGACATCAAATAGACAAACAAACCAAAGTCATAAATACTTTTCATACGCATTTTCAAAATTGTTTTCTTAGGTATCATCCTTCACCTTATTAAACGTTGTAATTTTAATACACTTTTCTTACTGTGTTGGAAAGTGTTGCAAAATCCATGCTTGACGCAAAATTTTTCTATCGTGTTAAATCATGTGAAGGGAAATCCAATAATATTCATACACGCAATCATTTGAAAGTGAGTTTTGAATATTTAAAGGAGATATTAACTTTAAGAGCTAATTATTTCGGTATTTTAAATCTTTTAAATATGCATGTGGAGACATTGAGTATCTACTATAAACTAAACCATTTATACAAACTGTGTGCGGTGTCTTCTGAAACAGTCTATGTTATTACGTAATATATAAAAGGATTTTCTGAAGAGATTTACTTTTGAAGTTACTTTAATATATAATGACATCCGTTTTCGTCCTGTGAGGTGCTATAAATAATTTGTTACATGTACATATTTCAAATTGCTGGAAGTACGATTTAAACTGTGTTATGCAGTTTTAAATTTAACTAAATTTTACCTTATTACTTGGTTTGTATAAATTTTATAGACCATATACAGGTTTGCACAAATAGTTTCGCGTACATTTTTTTTTAAACCGCAGAACTTTCCGGATGACACAATACTGTTTGGAGGATTGAGAATTGGTTTCTACGAAGGACTGACACGGACCTTTTAAAAATTTAAAATTGGCCCTTGTTTGAATATTAATGGCAGGAGTATTTCATCAACACAATCGTAATCCGATACTGTAAAAAAAAGCCAAACATTTCTTAATCCGGGAGCATATACTATAACCAAGAAAGAAAATATATAATAATCTTTTCCGTGTTACCCACGATTCCGAAAAGTGTTTTTTATCTTTAGAAATCTCACAAACGAATATATTTTCGAGATGACCGCGCTTTGCATTTTTGAAAACCGCAGAACTTTCCGGATGACACACTACTGTTTGGAGGATTGATAATTGGTTTCTATGAAGGACAGACACGGACCTTTTAAAAATTTAAAATTGGCCCCTGTTTGAAAATTAATGGCAGGAGTATTTCATCAACACAATCGTAATCCTACACTGTAAAAAAACCCAAACATTTCTTAATCCGGGAGTATATACTATAACCAAGAAAGAAAATATATATTAATCTTTTCCGGGTTACCCACGATTCCGAAAAGTAAAAGCCTTTTATTTTATGAAAATAGCTTGATCCGTAATCGAAATTACCCACTAATCAAATTTTCTCGAACATGTGAACAAACTCAATTGTCTTCTCGTGTCGAAAAAAAATTTAATCAAAATAGTCTGAGCCGCTTTTTAGATAAAATTAACTTTACCCTCAGAGACCCATAAATGACCCACTAATCGGACTAAATGACCCATTTTCTCGAGCATGTGACCTTACCCAATGATTTTCTTCTTGCCCAAAACCGTAAGCTACAAAATTTAGTTCAAATCGACTGAGCCGATTTTAAGATAAAAATAGTTTGACCTATAATGACCCATGACCAAAATGACCCACTAATCGAAATTTCTCGAACATGTGACCTAGCCCAATAGTATACTCGTTTCCTAAAACTATAGGATACTAAATTTATTTCAAATCCTCTGAGACGTTTTTAAGACAAAAATAGCTTGACCCATAATAACTCATGAAAAAATGACCCACAAATCGAATTTTCCCGTACATGTGACCTAGCCCAACAGTGTCCTGGTACCCAAAAAACATAGATTGCAAAATGTAGTCTAAATAGTGTGGGCCGCTTTTTACATAAAATTAGCTTGAGTCAGAGTGAACAAAAAATGACACACTAATCGAATTTTCTCGAACATGTGACTTATCACAATAATTTTCGCGTGTCCGAAACTCGTAGAATAAAAAATTCAATCGAAGTCGTTAGAACCGTTTTTAAGATAAAATTAACTTGACCCGCGTTGACCCAAAAATGACCCACTAATCAAAAGTTATCGAAAATGTGACCCAGCCCAAAAGTCGTCTCGTGCCCGAAAATGGTAGGATACAAAATTTAGTTAAAATCGTTTGAACCGTTTTTTAGATACAATTAGCTTGACCCTGACCCATGGTGATTCAATGACCCACTAATCGAATTTTCTCGAACCTGTTACCTAGCGGTTTTCTGGTAACCCAAAACGGTACCATACAAAATTTCGTCAAAATAAAATTTGCATATATGTATATATATATATATACATATGTGAAAATTTTAATTCTTGTGTGGTATATATATATATATATATATATATATATATATATATATATATATATATATATATATATATATATATATATACCACACACACACACAGTATTTGCTCGTAATAGAGTATATTATTATTTTGAATGAAGTTCCTGGTTTAACCTATACATATAAATATATTTTTAAAGCCTAGTTATTTCGCTTGAAGTTTATTAATCATTTCCTTATTTTAAAGAGCAACACCGATTTGCTTCATCAAGATTTTGCTATTACATACAGGGAAAAATGGTTCGTAAAAAAGAATTACCCTTAAAATCTGCTTTATTTCGTACGTGTTATAATAAAATGAAGTTTGCTCCATGAAATTCTAATGGAAAATAGCTAGGTTTCGTTGAAAATTGTATAAGTGAAAAATCCATATTGAAATAGCATAAAGAAATCAGAAAATGTTTTTGTAGAATATATTTTAGTATTTTTTTTAAATAAAATAAATTGGCATGCAATTATACTCTTGATTGATCTTTAGGATTAAAAATGCATGGAAATTGAGTAAATTCAACCAAAATTTAAAACAAAAACGATAACGTTTCAAAACTTAGTTTAAATTAGTCTAAACAAGAATACAAAATCATGCGTCAAGTACAGATTATGTAACACTTTCCAACACCAACTTTTACAAATCTTCATCATTTAATAGGCGAGGTGGCCTACCTTTCGGCTTAAGCTCAACTAGGCACACCCATTAGGTTTGTTTACCTAATTATACTGAGCATTACTAAATTCTACGTTGTGATATTGAGCAATAATTATACAATGTAATTCTGAAATAAAAGTTCTAAAAATACAGGATTACAAAAATAAAATTTCTGAAATTCAGTTTACCAATCGTACTTCGAAGTACTAAATACTACTATGCGATACTGAGCAATAATACTACCATGTAATCCTTATATATTATTTCTCCTGTCAACATCCCTTTTACTCAGAAAATATGAAACGCAGAACAACGAATGAGATACCATATGAAAGGTTTTAGAACAGGCTTCTGACATAGCCCGCTTAACAATTCGTTAAAACATGTTTTTGATTAAAATTTGCTGAAATTAAAAAATTAAATCGGCATTGTTTTCAATGAAGAAATGAAAGGTTTTCCTGAAATTATTGTTGCCAAAAAAATAAAATACCACATTATAGGATGCTCACAGCAATTATTATAAAAAAACACCGCACGGGTTTATTTTATACTTATGATTAAAAAGCGAAATTGAAATTGAAATGTTTAGATTTATATTTCTAAGTCCCATGGTCTTCCCGAAGCGGATGACGTCATCCTCTAATGCAGTCAAAATACGATTGTTAATTTTTTTTTCTCGCGCGTGCCTTTAGCAATCTTGGATCAGTTTTTAGTCTAACTTTGATGGAATAAATGAGAGGATATTCTGGCTTGACTAACAACTAAATGTTGTTTGCAGATATTTTTATCCTTACTTTTACTTTAGAAGTTTAAACCTGCATCTAATAAATATTACATATTGATACAAAATTATACTTCTCTATTATCCCGTCGACCACTTTTCATAACAAAAAACTATCGCCAGATAAACGGGAGAACGTTGCCATTGGAATATCAAAAAATAAATAAAATATAAGAATTTAAGGACACAATTGTTATTTTAATTAATAAAATAACTAATAAATCAGTAAAACATAATGAAAAATACACGCAAATGTCGAATGTAATACCACTAGATGACGTAACAAACACGCATAATGCTTCTGACATCAAGTAAATGGGACTGCATTTTTGGCGTTTAATCTTACAGTTTGGCGGTAGTTTTTTGTTATGAAAAGCGGATGACGGGTTAATAGAGAAGTACCTAAAAAATATTAGATTTCAGTGCGAAATCTTCGTACGGGCCCTCTGGTAATACTGTAAGATGCTGAAGTAAATAATAATAATGGATAGAAGTAAGTACTAAATGAACAATAATGAATGAATATTAATAATACTAGAGTAAATAATGATAAATTATGCTAAAAATACTAAATAGCACCGTATGATACCATTAAGAATAACTAAATTGTTAAGATTAGAGTTTATATAGTGTGTAAAGATCCCTATGTATATTAGAAGTCTACTTCATCCTCAACCTCCACTAAGTACAATGGAGGCAGCATGAATATGTATTGATTGCGTTCTAGCAGAAACATACGATTTGGAAAAGGCATAACATATTCAAAAACCAATTTCATGGATCACCAACCATATTCATAAAAAAAATTCTGAAATCTTTCGTGCAGCCCTGTATACGGTCTATATATTTATATATATAACACAGAATTCTAAATTTTACTTCAGTTAGGAAACGTGTAGCGCATTTTAAAATTACTCTTCTGAAATTCCGCCAATGAACAGAAATCCACTCGAGAACTTTTTAGCTGCACTGTATATGATCTATAGAATTTATACACACCAAGAAATTGACAAAACATGGGTTAAATCTAAAAATACGTTAAGAAACTGAAAATTACTTCCACTAGTTATTGTTAACAGACATTATCGAATTTATTTTGTGTGTCCCTGTAACTGAACGATGAATGCCATACACACAGTATTCTATAGTAAGCCTCTTGTACCGCACCTTATTGATATACGGGGTGGTTAAAATTAAACCGACGGTACTCAGAGGCTCAAAACCCCGGTTCTACTGAACGGATTCGAATGAAACTTCATCATCTTGCATTAGTGATAAATATCAATTTCAGTATGTTTGAAATAGTGAAAGATTATTAAAATAAACCGAAAACGATTTTTCTCCAAAAAACCGTAATGTAACGTAATTATTTTGAATATTCCTGTAAATGAACTATAAGTGGTATGCACACCACATTCTATAGTAAGTCTCTTATTCTACATGTTAGTGATATATATCAAATTCAATATGTTTGAAATTGTGTAACATCATTAAAATAAACAACAAATGATTTTTCCCCATAGAACGAAATATAACAGAAATATTTTAAGTGTCCCTGTAATAGATGCTATAAGTGCCACACATTTCATTTTAAATACAGAACAACCCATAGTAAACCACAATAACATAAATCAATTGCATGACAATCTGAATACATTTACGGAAGTTAGAGTACTCACAGTCACGCAGACAGACAGACAGAAAATTATAATTCATAAACACTTTACAACTATGTTGTAAAGTGTTAAAAACGATTACAGTCATTCATGTGGAATTAAAATATAATAATCATCTTTATATCTGTATGTTCTATTAAAATCGCAGTATTAAATTAATACATGTGATGTATTCCTTGTGACCACTGCCACACAATCGTTTCTGTCCCCAAGAATGTGTGCGATTAAGTACATAGTTGTAAATTTCGAGTTTTCATCTGGCTTCATCATTTGCATATTTTTTTTTTCATTTTTGGCGCAGTTCTTTGTGAGTCATTTTAGGTGCCTTCGTAATTATATAAATACGTATAACCTATAGTAGTCGTCTGGTCCGTCCGTTTGTCTGTCCGTCTGTCTGTCCATCCGTCAACCATCCACAACAGCGCAAAAGTTACCCAACAGAATGGTTTATAATTTAATATACATAATCGTTGCAGAATTTTGTCGAGTCATTGCAAATTTTATGAAAATCCAATCAAAACTTAAAATAATAATAATAATGTTTTCTTCATTCTATTAAATCCTATAATACGTTAACTTTATACTCGTTATAAAAGCGTAAGTCGTCAATACGGTTTAATCACTTCTTTTTTCATAGGCCAAGCGGCCATTTTTATTTAAAATGATTTTTTTTAAATTAATTTGCCAAAAAATTACATTTTTAGAAAGATCGTTAATCTATTTTTTGATTTAGAAATGAGTTATAATAAAAAATGTATAGATTTTGAGATAACTTTGGTGGAAATTAGGTTAACTGCTGAATATCTCAATCCATTAAATTAAATAAACACAAGAGATTCGTTCATCGTGAGTCATAGAAATATTAATTCATGAAGGTTACTTTTCTCATTCAAGATCTCCATGGTGAATTTTCCAGCTTTATCTGGTGTCGAAAAATAATTAGTATCTGTAAACGTGGCGTACGTAGTAAGAAAAAAGGGCATGCTCATAACAAACGATATAATTCATTTTACTGAAATAATAACGATGATGATTTTTACATTAAAAAACTAGTTACAGTACGAACGCACCTAATTTCTCACGTTAAACGTACAATTTCCAATTTGTATTTTATCGAAAGTCTTAACCTTTTTCAATGGATGATATTTCCACTACTCGTCTTACAGTGCGGCTTAAATGAATCCAGTGTGATCTATGATAATATTTTTAGCTCCAGCTATTTAGAAAGATTATGAGAAATATAATGGTTTTACTCTTCAAAAATTTGGATATCTTCCTTAAAAAACAACGGAAAATTTTATGAATAATCAGAAAAACCTACCTGTTATGAAATGGTAAATAACAACTAACAGAAATTTTCTAATAAAAAATGTGTTTGAAAATGAACATGCACATAAGTATATTTTCAAATAATGGACATAAAATAAACCTTATTAACAAAATATCGCTACCTAATATTGTGTCGCTTTGCGATATCTTCAGCAATACTGGAAAAACTGACATGCATTATTATATCATAATTGGAACATTTATATTTTTACCAAACTTGCCATAGTATAAAAAATTCATCCAATTAACGTGATATATTTAATTAGTTTTTTTGTGAATATTTCTAATGTGAAACCTTTCTTGCAGTATTATGGAAAATACACTGCAAGAATATAAATGCAATGCATATATGTAGTCAACATTTTCGTTTCACAGGAAAAATTCAATAAATGTAATATTGCTGCAAAATGTTACGTAATAGATTGCAAATATAGACAAAATTTGTTTGCATTTATGAATCTACAAATTATCATAAAAACCTTAGTTCAAAACAAGTTTGTAATGTATAAAAAAGCTATTATTAAAAACATCATGAATCCTGCCTTATCGTATATAACTTTTAAATGTATAATGTATTTTTTATTTTGAATGTATTTTATTCCTTTAAACCTTATGTTATACGTAGTTAAGAATATCAAATAGTAATTGTTTGCGGAAATGCACAATGCATTGTTTTATTTTGAGACTTTTATAGCAAATTTAATATTTTTTTAAATTGTAGTAACAAAAAAATTAAATTATAGTTTTCATTGGTATAGATTATCTAATTCATAAAATTACTTTTATATTCTTGGAGGATGGATTAAAACACTGATTTTACTTACCCATCATACGTAGTATAGGGTAAGTCTTGTAATCGTTTTGAGAATCGAAATTTTTTTTTGACGGATTTACACGTTTCAGACACTGGAGATTCTGAAAAACATATTTTTAGAAAAAAAAAATTGCCGTCCGTCTGTGTGTCTGTGTGTCTGTGTGCCTGTAAACGCTCTATCTCCCGAAAAAATGAGATAGAGACTTGCAATTTGGTATGTACTTAGTATTTAATAATGGGAGGAAGCCTATTTCATTTCAATAACCTCGATTAACCGGAACTATTTTTTTCGGACTCTCGAAATAGTCGTTCTGATAAAAGGTATGTAAAAATTTTCGAAATTGGTTATTTTAAGAAATGAATATAAAAGACAATAAAAAAACATAATTTTGCATAAAGCATGAAGTTGATCGGATAATGAGTTGCCGAGATATTTGGAATCCTATTTTTCACACTCTTCGATTTTTCATGACCCTGTATTTCATCCAAATTTCACTTCAAAGATATATTTTAATTGGAAATTTTACGCTTAATCAGATGCAATAAACCGCTAGCTAATAGGATTATTATTTTTGGAGTTATAAGGATGTTTCTTCAGTAATCGAGCCTTTAAAGTTTTTGACGTCATCAAGCCTCGATTTTATTTGAATTGCAATGCATTTTATAAGTAGTTTACACTTTTTTTATTTTAATATTTTACATTATGCATATCAGTGATGGGTAAGTATTACGGTGGCCCCCAACGACTAGTTTATATTTTCAATGTGTAACTATGCAGGTTAAATTATCTTACTTGCTGATATTGCATTATATATATATATTGAAAAAAAAACTAATTTATGCATGTAGCCAGAACAACTAAGATCACCATGTTTCTAGATGTGACATATTAAATAAATTTTAAGTATAGCCTGCAATTGAATTTGCGATTTTTGTAAATTAATTAAATTTTTATACATGTGTTATGGTGAATAACACATGGTGAATGTTATACTATAAATAAAGAAAAGAAATATGTTTTATGGCAAAGTGAGTAAATTAATCTTATTCATTTTATCCCTAGTTGAACATATCCATAAAAACCTGTAATAATAAGAAATTTGTATATTTTATTTCAGAATGGAACCATTAAACAAAGCTTTTACGAACCGTTTATGGTAGAAATACTTTCCGGTTTCATAACAATTATCTCAAGTATTTTTTAAAGTTTGTAAAAAAGCTAACGCGGGAATTAAAACTAAAGGAAAGTGTTCATTTCCTCACGAGCTATTTAACAATGCTTTTTTTTTTTCAGCGACAGAAATGAAAACGAAGCATTCAAGCGTATACAAACTTTTTATTTAGTTAAATTCTTTTTAGTTGAAATGACAATGTGACAATTGTCAGCTCTTATAAAATAAGAACACTAAAAGACAATGTAGCAAACAGCATTTCCGGAAAGAAGAAAAAAAAACACGTACTAAAAACATTTTATGGTTCCTTAATGTACAATAGACTTGAACAAACACGAGTAATTAGTAAAAAAACATAACTTCCGCAAAATAATTTCTTAACCACTTTTTTAGAAAATGATGTTGCAGTTAACGAAATATTAATAAAAAACGTATAGAATGTGATGATCATCCAGAACTTTTGTAAGCGGAATAATTACATTTTTTATCTATACTTTTACTATAAACAATTATGTTAGGAAATTGTACTAGTCTTCTTCACCTAATTTTGTCTGTCATTGTGACACATTTTATTACTTCAATAAATTGTATAAAACAGATTAATTATTAGATATTTGTGTAACGTTCAAAATTCAGAAAATGGAATACTTTGTTTATGAAAAATATAATGAGATTTGGAAGTATGTGCTGACCCGATACGAAAAATATTAGAAATTACTATATTGATATTATTTGTAAAAGTCGTTAATGTGAGTTTATCTTCGTCTATAGAAAGATACCCAATCATATTTTTATCTCTGTTGTACCTGGCGTACATATTATAAGTATGGTAGACTTTATACTATCATCCAAGAGAGTGTGATAAATTGTTGATAGTACAGAGAATCAGCGTAATCGGAATGAGAAAAGCAGTATGGTCATAACTGAAAACAGACATCCATGTGGAACGTACTTAAAATGCTTGTGTAAATGTTTTGAGACAGTTTCACGCGAAAGGGTTTGCCATGTTGCAATCGCTGATCCGTGACTGAAAACGCTCGCGTGAAATCACTAGACATAATCACCTCAAATTTACACATGCTATTTCTACGCTCCTCTCTATCTACACATAAGCAATACGATTACTGTAAGTTCCTACATCTGTCAGTACGTTTTGGTGTTAATGTTTGGTATTATATCGTTTTTGGTTTGTCTTTGTTTTAAAATGCATTTTATCATCCATTATCGTGGTCATTTCTACTGTCACGTTGTCTGAGAATAACATATGCCAACCGCTGTCGTCTCCAGCTGACTAATGTTATGATGTTTGTAGTTGGTCGCAACAAGGTATAAACGGTACATATAAACAAAAATCTAAATTATATCTAGGCACTGGTTAAAATAGTATGCGGTTATGGAGAACATATTTTAGCGCAACAACTGTGAAATCGGTTTAGTATGACATACATATTTTAAAGCTGATATGGTTGTAAAATTTATACCACTATACTTTTTGTCACCATTTGTATGTTATACAATAAGACACCATATCATGTAATAATAGTGATCTATGTAATAATAGTAGTAAAAAACGACACCTTGGCATTGGACCAGAATGTTTTGCCTATCATTTCAGGTCTCCGAGGAGGCACATATACTGAGATTATCATAGAACTGAGACAGTACATATAATCAAGTTTCCTTATCTTACCTGATTAATAAAATATGCCACTGCATATCAGTGATTACAAACATTGCCATTCTTCAATTGATATGACATTACAGCATGTGAATAAACAACATTTTTGCTTTTTATTTGAGTGCTTAATATAATGTGGCACACACAATTTGAAATATTTTCTTATTCAAGAAATATCTTACGGCGTTTTAATTTTCATAGCCAGTTAATGCATAAAAATTTATCTTTGTTATTCAGAAAAGCTCTGAAACATTCATATTGAAATTGTATGGCGTAATAGTATTTATTTCCTATTGAAAAAATAATAAATTGTGCCATTGGAACTTCTTTTCCTACTAAAAATGTTTTTAGTTGTAGAAAGACATTTTTAAATTTAAAGTTCATACATTTAACGGTTTTACTGAAATAGGTGTAATTTGTTACTAAAAAGCAATATATGTATATGGTTAGAAAATAATCACATAAATGTCCTTTGAAGAACAATTTAGCTTTCCATAAAAAGCTAAAGCAAATAAATTTCTAAAAAAAAACGAGTGAGTGAAATATATTTTTATTTATTCATTATAAATAATATTAACGAATACACTATATTTTCTTTGTATTTTTCAGAAAAACACATATTGTTTTTAAACATCTTTCTTGTTTAATGAAAAATTACAGCTGCACGGCTTACGCAAGAATTAAATAGAAACAATAAAAATCTTTTTTTGAAATAACACAAAGTTAGAAAACATATTGCATTAATTTATTACCAAAACATTATTTGAACGTAAATTAAATTTGTACTTTATTTTTGCTTTATTTTTAAGACGGCGTGAATCCAAATATTTCTTTTTTGTATATAGTATAGCCTTTCTTTTATTTTTTATACTTTTTGTTAATTTTTTATATGCTTTTGTGTACATGAAACAAATAAAATTATATTAATCTTTTAACATTTTGAAATTTATTGTTTCTATGTGCTGCTATTTTCTTAAGTTAATAATTAATTTGCTGATACACTTCATAAAAGAACACATATACAGTATTTATTTATGTATAATGCAAAAGTTTTTTCGAAAAATTTAAGGCAATAGAATGTGGTGCGCATTGTACAAGGAACATTTTCCGTACCTATATCCATATGGAAACGAATACTTTTGACTATTCACATAAATCGCTATTGAATTATTTTGAAAAAAATAAATGAATATAGCAATTTAAGAAAAAGAGGTACATAAATGTAACGCATATGCCGTATTTGCGGATTATGGTTATGTAAATGGCATCGATCACAGGTTTCTATAAACATACATTAAAAAAACGTTTTCCAATGAGAGAAAATTATGTATTACGGAAATATTTATTGCTTGGTCATTGTATGGTCAGGAGAACAAAATGCAGTTGAACGTATACGGCAATTTTATCTGGGTTCTAATTTTTTTTTTTTTATATACCGGATTTTTTTGCTGTCAAGAAAAAGTTGTGCGTATTATGGTAGGATATGTTTTCCATTTTTCTTATTACTAATCTTGGACCGCATTATATGCGAGTTGAGAATTTTTATCAATTTTCAACATAGCTGAGAACTGTTTGTGAGATCGGTTTGTCACTCTGGTACAAGCTATAACTCACGTAAATATACTCGGAATGCCCTGTAATTTAAATATAATGAAATAGATTTGCAATTATATAGTTCACTGAACCATGCATTCTGTATAATAACGGATGAAAAACATTTAAAATATATTTACAGGGCTACACAAAATAATTCCGGTCCAAAATGGCCTATGGGGAAATTTGTTTGCCGCGTATTTTAATTATGTTACACTGTTACAAATGTAATGACTTTGATACACATTACTGTTGCCTACTGCAAGATACTTTATGTACAATATGATATGTTTAGAATATACCGTTCATTCACAGGGAAACAAAAAAGATTTCAAATACAGTACTGTATCCGAACTAGTAAATCTGCAGATCAGGAGCCTCAACGGCAGCTCTGAAAGTCATTGTTTTTTAATCTCACTTTTCATATTATTTAGCATCTTACAATCCGCAATTTAATTTTGTTTATATTGCATACATATTTATAGGCATATAAAATATTTCATTGGTTGCAGAAATTAGAAGCGTTAAATTAAACAGGGTTTACGCATATATATTCTGAAATTCTTATGAATTTCTTATTCTTGTAATTTTTTAGATAAAAAAATTAATTTCTTCAGCGGGGCGGAGCCCACGTAATCTTAATAATTTTATATCCGTGATTTCCTATTGATTGTGTGAATGATTCTAGTATATCTTGCATTTCGGTCTACACAGTGGTTTTATTAGGATAAGCAACAATTTCGAAAATAATTTCATGTTATCCTAAATACTCAAATAGCAATATTTACTTGCATGCCAACCAATAAACACCTGCATCTGATGGATAAGTTGAATAATATATCATGTACAAAAGCAACTTATAAAATGTAAACTGAATCTACAATTTTCACTTATATCTATTTCAGAAATCTAGCGTTATTAATATTTTTGTTTCGAAAAAACAATTCGGATGATCATTTTATAATATTTATTTTATCTAAGTACATACTGATTTAACTCGATGGCAATGACATACTAAAATCTCCCCAGAATAGGCATATTTGGAAACTTTTAAAACCATTGGGTTCATTCATAATCGTGCCAACTGCCAATTCACTAAATAGCAAACATGATTTGGCGCTATAAAGTATTTTTTGTGATAGCTTTTATGTTCTCAATTTCCAGTAATTGTAATATTTCAGGTTCGTTTTACTTCTCTAATTTCTTTAGATTATTTCGGCAACCATTCTATAGCAATTAAACAGTAACTTGTATCAAAATAAATTGTCTTTTATGTCAATAAATGTTAAAAATCACCCGAAAATAATTTATTTTGCTAATAAAATATTGCATCAAAACAGTGAGAGTTACTTGAATTTTAATATTTTTTATATTCTTTGAAGTATGGTTGCTAAGCAACTGATAAATTAAAGAGCAAAGTAAAAATAAATGCATTTTAAAATTTGTAAAAAATTTGGCAATTAAAACTTTTATATTCCCAGAACAGACGCAAAAAAACTTGCAATAATTTAAACAATTTCTAAATTCTAATAAATGTATCGGCAAATTTTCCAAAAATAAAACCTCCATATCGAAAATTTAGCATCCATGATTTTACGTTAAAATCCATTATTCAAATATGCGATTTTCATTTCAGTTAAAAATGAAATTTGAAAATCGTCTGCATTCCCATAGGAAAGCATTATGGCATAAAAAGAAATATTCTATATTTTTCGAACAAATGAACCAAATTTAACCAAAAAATATACCGCTAACTCCGGGTATCTCACCAACATACCCACCAAAAATCAACATAATCGGATCATTTTTACGACAGTTATCGCGGAACAGACAGACAGACAAACAGACAGAAACCAAAAACTTTTCGGGTCTCAACAGTGAGCCTTCACTGACGTTTCGGCAGATATTTTCTATTAGCGATGACTTCTAGAAGTATGTTTTCAGTTACTGTATGCGTTTTTTTTAGTTTAACTAAATTTTTTCATACTACGGCACGTGTATAAATTCTATATACCATATACAGGGCTACACAAAATAATTCATAAGCATTACTGAGTATGAGTGTGAATTCCATTAATGTGGCATTTAATCAAGTTATGCATTTTCCAGCTGAAGATCTGTACTAAGGGATGTTTGTAGAATATAAATAAAATCATATAATGGGCCTCTCAAAGAACTGGCGCCTAGGGATACATAGCCACCAATGGATGATAATTTCTAGAAATATTTCAGTAGCTTTAAACTTGTTTGATTTTGAATTAAATTTTAGCTTAGTATGTGTCGTGTATAAAATCTTTAGGTAATATACAGGACTGCACAAAAAAGTTCAAGTATGCTTCCGTCTTTTGTTTTAAATTGGTGAAGGTGAAATTTCAACCTGTTATGCATTTTCTTACTAAACTAATTTCTAGCATACTATGTAGTATAAATGCAAACCTATATATGAAATACCTGGGATGAACAGAATAATTAGAGTGCTTTCCGACTATGGACGGTAATTGCTGAAAACTGATTTTGAAATTTGTTATGTTTTTTTCCAAACTTTTTACTTAGTTATCTTATTTATACATATATATATATATATATATATATATATATATATATATATATATATATATATATATATACACATTATTACACACAGAAGATCTGTTAAAATGTTATAAAGTGATAAAAATTGTTTCATAATCTATGTTTGATTTTTCTTTCTTGTTTATTTATTAAATAGGTTTATAGTTTTATATACCTTGTTTTTTTACATTATTAAGAAAAGTTAAAATATCAACTGGATAAAATACATTCAAAAACTTATTTTTAAGATTTTTACATCTTTTATTAATAAAACATTTTTTCTCATATTTTAAATGTCTAATATATAACCTATGCGATATATTAAAAATATTTTTCACTAATATAAAAAAAACTAAAAAATTCAGATGATACAAAATAAAATACTTACATCGCAGTTATTTTTTAATGCACATAATTTTTATTTTGGACGCCCCCAGAAAGAAATTTCTCCCCACAATATACGCAGCATTAAAAATTGTATTATCACGCGCTATGAAACATAAAGATCAATTTAGCATAACTAAAAGTTTATTGGTTGTAGTTAAAAAATGTTTTAAAAACGTGGAAAGATTTTTGGAAGATTTCTTGTCTTAGTTAATGAATCGATAAACAAAACTATTTGGTAGAAATATTGCTTCAAAATAGATAAAAAAGGAAAAAAGTCGGTGAACAGTCGATATTTTTTATACAACTTTATTATATAATCATTGTAATCATTGTATTATATAATCATTGTCAAAAGCTAAAATTAAATAACTAATTGCCTAGATAAAATAAAAGCAAAACATAAAGATAAAATAAAGAAAATTTTAAGTATTGTGTGTATATTACGTATTGTTACTTTGTTCTGTAAGAAGAAACTGTTAGTACTGCAACATAATAAGGGGAAAATGTTCTATTCGTAATAATTTTCCATTTCAGTTTTTATATGATTTTACATTTTGTCCGTGAGCACGGATACTATTTGACTATTATAGGAAAACATGAATCAATGATTACAATAATTTAGATAAAACATATATTTAAGATCTTCAGCCGTGATGTCTATTTATTAGTGCAGAATTTACTTGCAAACTGATTTACTTGTGAAACTGATATTTCTGGCTTTCTGGCATTAACAAGAACAGTAAAAGTACAAAACTGTTTACATATATTTAAACTTGGAGTAAGTGTGAAGTGAAGATAGTAAAAAATAATTAATAATTAAAAACTTCTAATGCAAATTATTATGAATATTGAGAAGAATTGCAAGCAAAATATATCTAACAAATTTCAGGTATTTTACACTAAATAATTTACAAATAATGTTTGCGTTAATGAGTAAATACAGGTGCCTCCAAAAGTTAAGGCACAACCAGTTTTTGTGAAAAACAAAAACGGTTTTAAATTCTAAAATAATTACGGCATTAACATTTGTGCTTCATTTAACCTCTTCTGAAAGCTCCTTTAATGTTCAACCAATGTTTAAAGTTTAAGTGCAATATTTGTTTCTGCTCTGTTTCATTATCTTTATTGGTAATTAACCTGAAATTTTAAACAATTACCTGTGTTTGAAATATGCCGCCCGTGTAATTGTGTAATATATTCTATTTTCTTCGTTAAACAGTTTTTAAAAATGTGATGTCTGTTACATTTATAACTTTACAAGACATTAGACACCATTTTTCTTTATAATCAAAAGATTACATTTAGGCTGAAAAATGCGCTGGCGCATAGAAAACTCCAACCGTGTCTTTATGTTACACACTGTTCGTGTTGTATGAATTATAATTAAATTAGTTCTTGTTTTTTTCACAATTTCATGTTTAGTAGTTTTGTACTTCTACTCGAACTATATTGCATTAAACATAGATATCAGTAAAAATAGTTATTTATGATTTAACCTTTTCTGAGGCAAAACTATTTCTGCTGCTAAAATGTTGAAATAATTGAATAAAACCATAATTTAGTGACATAATTAAAACTGACTGAATTTGAAAATAATCAAAACTCTCTCTTCTTCACGTATATTATTACAGCAAACTTTTAATAAAATATTCACGGTGTCATTTGTCAATTTGTAAATAAAATTAAGTGCTCGCGCAATTCAAACACCTCCCTTGAAAGGGTTAAAAACCGATGCAACATAGGGTGAGCCGCCCGTGTCTTTACGTTATTACAAACCATACTCGTCTTAAAGGTTATAAAAATTAAAATAAAGTTAAAAATATGGATTATCTGAATTATCATATGTAACTTCACATAAATGAAACAAATAGATGTTCCGAGCGGCGTTAACCGGTCCCATCAAAATATATTACGAAAAGTGAAAACACTGTAAAAATCGCTGGACAAAACTCTTCCTCTAGTAAAACTTTTGTCTGTCAGAAAGTAAATAGACAGATGGACACCGAACCGGAAGTAAAATCAATACGACCCCCTCAAATGTCTGGGTCACGGCCGATCAGTCTTTGGCCAAAATTAAGAAATGTTACCGTCCAATTTTCACAAAATTTGCATTTTCAGATTCAGAAAAATAAACTACGTATATATTGTGAATTTCGAATCGATACGACCAATAATTATCTCAATACATCAAATAACGAAGCCGGAAAAAGTTAGGTTTAGCAGGTTTAATTTTCCAAACAAACCACTCGTTGCCATAGGTGAAAGATAAATAACCTTTTTTCTGCAGCCCTGTAATTTCGCATTTTATATATACAGATTATATCCAGTCCCCTCCAGCCACTTGTACTTTTAAAAAATTTATAAAGGACACTTATATGGCAGACAAAGGAAACTACTAATATCTCAGTTTGATAATTTGTGGGCAATCATTTTATTCTTGTTCATTTTTATTTGATGGTACTAAGATGTTCTTGTACATGTCTAGGAGTTGTTGTTACACGATTTTTAAAGATGTTGGACAATCGGAGGGATGAAACTGTTCTATTCACAATATGATGCTGTCATACTTCTTAATGTATCTCATAGTGTGAACCAAAAACTTTGGGATGAATTTTAATTCAAAAATTCATTTTCAAGAAGTCCTGTTCCAAACCACCCGCGGGTTAAAACTCCTATGCAAGATCGTTTTTCTAGCTCTTTCGGCCCGAAGAACAGGGAACACTACTGTGGCTCTACTCATTTCAGATCATCGTAACGCAACAGGAAGGACTACAGGTACTACAGTGTGCAGACGTCCTCATAATCAAGGACTCTATGCTCTCCGTTGCATATATCCCTCTTAATTGACTACACAGATGAGCCCGCTTACGTTGGACAAAAGACCACGTAACCTGGATCAGACAGTAGCGACCTTCTGTACTCTTCAGAGATGAGTCCAGGTTTGTTTTACAGAGTGATTCAGGTTTTTTGTTGATCTTAGGATAAAAATGCATTACATACTACCAATGTAACATTATTGAAAGACACAGATACAGAAGAGATGAAATCATGCGTTGGGTGGAAATCTCTCTATGGGTTATCACACTGACAGAAATATCTTCCATCGAGGAAATGTGAGTGCTGTGAAATATCGGGGATGGATCTTTGATCATTATGTCATACCATACGCTATTGGTAATGGAATCATCTTCACTGATATTAACGAGCGAACTCACCGACCTAGGCTTGTTGATGAACATCTTGAGGATCAATGTTTGCAGCGAATAGAATGACTAGCTCAATCTCTGGAACTTAATAAATCAGGGCATATTTGGTACTACCTCAGAGTGCTGTGAAATATCGGGGATGGATCTTTGATCATTATGTCATACCATACGCTATTGGTAATGGAATCATCTTCACTGATATTAACGAGCGAACTCACCGACCTAGGCTTGTTGATGAACATCTTGAGGATCAATGTTTGCAGCGAATAGAATGACTAGCTCAATCTCTGGAACTTAATAAATCAGGGCATCTTTGGTACTACCTCAGCTGACAGGGGCTGCTTTAAGTCTTCTTTAGGAGATCATTAACCATTCTGGAACAAGCGTTGCTACATGTATAGGCGTTGCATCAAATTCCAGTGTCTGACATATAAATTGATAGAATGGAAAATCGATATTGGCAGTGTAGCCACTAAAAGGGATGGATACATTCCTTATTAAAAACTATTTATTTAATTTCTTTTTTTTTAAGATGAGTGCTTTATTTTATTTTATTTTTTTTCAAAGTGTGGAATTTTTGAAAAAGAATTAATTATATATTAAAAAATCATGCTTGATGTTAAAAGTATATAAGATTCAATAAATAACAGTTTACAGCACAATCTTCAAATTTTCATGTTTTTATGTAATTTTGTTTTTCAATTATACACAAGAGACTGGTTGGGCCTTAACTTTTGGATGTCATATTATTTAATGCATTTAATGAAAACACTAGTAAGAAATTTTGAAGCATATACATAAATAAATAGTAAACATTTTTAAATGAATATGGAATACTGATTTTCATCAATAAACGATACAAAATTATTTTATTTTAGAATAGTTATAATAATAATAATAACAATATTTTTTTATAACTTGGTTAATTGTATAGCTCACATACTCAACTTAATCTAATCGCAGCAAGAAAGTGCTAATTTTTAAATTCTCTAGAATTTCTGAAAATTGGTGTACAAATACGTATAAATATATTTTTTTATTCAATGGTGACAATTACTTTAATACACGTACGTTTTCAATATGCAATATTCAAGTTAAAAAATGCATTAGTTAGGCATAGTTTAAGGAGCTAAAGCAATTTAGCTTGACATCCATTTCTGATCAATATAAACCTTAGAGTGTATTGCAGCAGAATGACACTTGTCGGTGCATACTTTTCTCTTTCCCATAATAAGAGGGAAAGTCATTAAGTAAGTCACAAAATATATTTAAATAATAACTTACAATTATATTTACTTCAAAACTATTTTTATTTCTCAACATAATCTCCGCCAATATTTATGCACTTATATCACCGTTCTTCAGTGCCCCAACACTAGCTGCATAACATTCTTTTGGTTGTTGTCTCAGCCACATTAGGACTTCAAGTTGAACATTTTTATCATCTGTGAACATCATCTTGCAAATTCTTCAACATCCACCACACAGCTTCGACTTAACTCCAAGATTTTCATCTGTTTAGTCCACTAAAAAAACATCTTGGAAGCAAAATGATGTTCACAGATGATGAAAAGATTCAACTTGAAGTCCTAATGTGGTTGAGACAGCAACCTAAAGAATGTTATGCAGCTGGTGTTGGGGCACTGATAAAACGCTGACAGAAGTGCATAAATATTGGTAGAGAATATGTTGAGAAATAAAAATAATTTTGAAGTGAATATCCTTGTAAGTTAGTATTTAATTATCTTTTGTGACTTACTTAATGACTTTATCTCGTATTTTGTGTTTACAGAGATTGAGATATAAGGAAAAACTTTAAATAATAGCATATTATATTACACGATTGTAATCCTATTTTCGCATACACGAGATTCAACGTATAAGTCACAGCATGTGATTAAGTCTTTCATTTCAGCTGTATTTACAGTTATGCAGATACATGAAATACTGATAATGATAAGATCAGATTTTCATATTTTTACACTTTGATTTTGTTCAATAGTGTGGTTGTAGTACTTTTAGATTGTAAATAACAAGTTTAGAATAAGCATATATACAAAATTGACAATATAATATTGACATTATGAATTTCGTCCATTGAAAGTATCACTAGAACATTTCAATGGTAAAATTTTCTAGTTCATTCTAGAATCATTTATTCCAAATCCATTTGGCAACGTTAAAATTTAAAAAAAAATGTTTAAAGAATAATAATGAATTTATTATTTGAGGCATAACCTAATCAAATAAATATTGACATTTAATTCGAAAATTTTATGTGATTCATCAACGATGAAAGTTGCAATGAAGACATTTTAATTATATACTTTTCACAACAATAAAAGCATTAGTCTTTTACACAAATTATTTTAAGCAATGAGATTAGCATAATTGATTTAATTAATGGTGACATGAAATAAAAGAGCTGTTGATTAAGAATATTCATTCAATGTTTTTTATCTTAATACTATACAAATTATATTTTGTCTTTCTGACATTAAAAAAGTTAATCTATATGAATAAAAAAACATCCGTTTAAGACAGGATTTCGTTATAGAAATACTCAACTTTAACCCTGCAGTGCTCACGTGGCATATTGTTACGTTAAAGGTCACGCGGCGTCTGACAGACGCCAGGTATATTTTTGCTGTAATAATATATATTTAGGTCATTCAGTTCAAATTAATAAATGCAAAGGGATTATTGAAGTAAAACATATATATTTGTGGTGTCATATTACAAACACAAATAACAAAACTCAAATTTACACTGAGACTTAATTTTATTCAACTTACGCAGTACAAATGAAAAATACAAGTGAACTGTCTAATTTAGTTAGTTGCACAAATTAGCAATCACCGCATATTTTCTGAGCGCGTTCTACGCATAGAAATTTTTTACAACTGCGGCGTTTGTATTTGCCGCATTTAAATTTTAGTTTAATATGTGGTGTGTACAAAAATTTGTAGATAATATACAGGGTTGTACAAAGGATTTCAAATGTATTTCCAACGATTGTCAAAAATTGCTAGATGGAATATTCGAACTGAACTATATTTTATCATGCTATGTAGCATATACCCATATCTATAGATCAGATACAGGGCTGCTCAAAGTAATTCAACTACTTTTTTGACTATTGAAGGTAATTGCAAAAACTACATTTTTAAATGTGTTATGTTTCCTAAACTGTTTACTACACATCTTCTTTCACCTTATTTAACGGTGAAGTTACGTTAGAGTTTTCTGGATGTGTTAGAAAGTATTTCATAATCTATGCTTGACGCATGATTTTTCATTCTTGTTTTATAGCGTGAAGAATACTCTCTTATTCTCAAGATTTATGTAAGTGCCAGAGTGGTTAAAAGTTTAAATTGAGATGATGTTAAATAATCCATATTTAATACATTTTCTCTATACATACATACAGGCTTTCCTGTCATACATGCTTATACTAGCTGTGCGGCAACACGCATACGATCTACATTTACATTGCATGCGATCTTTGGATTTCTTGAGAAAAAAAGAATACAATATTATTGTACATTTAGAAAAAAAAAATTATGGCATTAATTTTATTAAATACTAAATTTCTTGTAAGAAACCATATTAACAATGTAGGTTAAACTTAAATTGCTAAAGTTACATTTTGAATATTACGTTATATTTGATGATAAAAGTTATTTGTCAAAGTATATTGTTTCTTTTAAGATTTGGTGTTCTTACTCTTGGAACGACTACATTCGTGACATCTCTGACTTTTAGTAGTTCAAGCCTATTTTGTAAGTTGAACTGCACCCTCACCTGGGAAAAAGCTCTGAATATCCTGCTTTAGGTTTCTAGGTAATGATGAACATTGAGAACGTCGACTCAAAGAATCAACAGCTAGATTACGATCCAAAAGTTTTAAAAACTCACTACACCTGGTGCTGATTGATTAATTATTTGCATGATATATTATTTGAGCATTTATAGCTACTACATTCATCATACTATAAAATATGACCATATGCACTCTGTTCGTTTTTCTGGCGTCCTTGCAAGTATATTTTTAGGTGGTCAAACTTTTTACCACTTTGATGATATATTCCGTTCTAGGAAAAAACTTATCGGCAATATAATCATCACTATCGCTATCGTTAGAGTCAATTTCTTGCTCGGTGTCTGTGTTTTCTTCTCTTGTTTCCACTCTACCTTCTTTTGTATCACTATAATCACCAAACTCATCACCTGATTCATTTTCTTTCATCAGCATGCGTAGTACTATTTCTCTATCACGTTCATTTGCCATACTGATTTTTTTCTCAGAAGTCATCTTGACTCTAAAGGTAAGAAAATAAGTAATAAAAACAAGTGTTGCCCATGAAAATTATCAATACCAGAATAAATACATTCTTTTTATATTCAGAATTAAGTACATTCACAAACAATTTATTTTACCTATCACTAAAATGAAAAAAAACACTAATAAGGACAGTTATTGATAATAAAATTTAAAAATATTAGAAAAAATAAATTTTAAAATACTTACTTTTAGAATCAAAAACGGTCGCATGGCATCTCCTAGACTCCAGCAATGCACATCGGCTTATAACTTCTTCCTCTAAGCACTAAAATGAAAATGGCGTTGTTTGGATGATTTCTACTTACTTGTGTTTACTTGACAGAAAGGTACATAGCAGCACAAGCTTGCTCGCCCATCCGCTTATAAAGCAATTAAAAAAGAAACACGCCTGTCGTCTGTGGGACGCCACGCGAGCACTGCAGGGTTAAAAGATCTTACTGTATTTGAGAAGTGATAATTTATTTAAAAGGAAACATGCGTTGATCAATTTACATCATTCGGAAAAATGTCTGTTTTTTTTCTATAAAATATTAAAATATTTTTTCAGGATATTTAAACTCTTTGTAATGTACGAGAAATAGTAAATTACGGAAGCGACGAATTGCACTCTGTTAAAATCTGAAATATAAAAATATTTTTTCTGGATATTAAATTTCCCTTATCATGTACTTAAAGAAAAATAATGAATTACAAATACAATAAAAAAATACAAAAAAAAAATACAATACTAGACGTGCCTGCTGTTAAACTGCACGTAGTGTGTTGCTAAATAACAATATACAACATCATATGAGACATACATGATTCAGCTTGTTCTTTCTCTAAAAGAAAATTGCAATACGTTTCAAAACTAGTCGTTGGAGATCACCGTAATACTTACCCATTATGGATATGCATAATATAAAATATGAAAATAAAACATGTGTAAACTATTTATAAAATGCATTGCAACTCGAATAAAATCCTGGCTTTATGACGCCATAACTTTAAATGCTATATTACTGAATTGCGTAAAAGAAACATCCTTATATCTTCAAAATTGATAATAATATTAACTAACGGTTTACTGCATTGGATGAAGCGTCTCATTTCCAATTAAAATATATCTTTGAATTGAAATTTGAATGAAATACAAGGTCATAAAAATCGAAGAGTGTGGGAAATAGGATTACAAATATCTCGGCAACTCATTATCTGATCGACTTCATTCTTTATGCAAAATTTATGTTTTTGTATTGTCTTTTATATTCACTCCTTAAAATAAACACTTTCGAAAATTTTTATATACTTTTTATTAGAACGAATATTTCGAAAGTCCGAAAAAATAGTTTCGGATAATCAAGGTTACTGAAATTCAATAAGCTTCTTCGCATTTTTACATACCAAGTAGATACCAAATTTCAAGTCTCTATCTCAATTTGTTTGGGAGGTAGAGCGTTTACAGACACACAAACACACAGACAGACGGACGGCAATTTTTATTACTTTTTTCCCTAAAAATATGTTTTTCGGAATCTCCAGTGTCTGAAACTTGTAAATCCGTTAAAAACAGATTTTCGATATTCAAAACGATTACAAGACTTACCCTATACTACGTATGATGGGTAAGTAAAAATATAAAAGTGTACTTTCTAATGTTTAAGGAATGCCACGTTTGTTTCCTACACACGTTTCGCAGGATATATACTTTCTTCTCAGTCTTTTATTTTTTTCTTAAAAGTCAAAATATGACCTAAAAGGACATCACGTCTCAGAAGTAAAAATAAATAAATAACAAATGTTGAGAAAAAACATAGGCAATATGAATGTTCTTCACAGTTCATTGATAAAAATGGTTTGAACATGTGACTTGAAAATAAAATCTAAAATGGTGTATTTTTCATCTTTCCAGCCTTTATTTCGAATTTTTCGTAATATGGAGTATATAAAATGTAACTTGTATGAAAAGTAGTTTTAAATGTAGTTTTATCACACATGGATAAAAATAATTTCATAAATGGATTATATATATTATAGTTTTGCTGTATTTGAAAAAATGGTCTTTTTATTTATATATGTGTCATTTCTTTAAACTCCATATTTACAATAATGAAATACACTAAAAACCAGTTATTCCTTAATAACGATTTGATAACTGACCAGAAATCGCATTTACATTGAGGTTTCAATAGTATCTTGTAATTTATATTTGCAGATATAATTAAAAATGTTCGATATAAGTTTTGCGTAAATATTAAGTCATTATAATGTATTAGAGTTCTTAACATTTTCAGATATTTTCATACCAATAATCAAAATTTTGTCGTTTGGTAGGTACTTCTTTTAACATGTAGAGCTCAATGAGTTAATATTTTTATGAGTTATCATTTTGTGAGTTCGAATTATTTTAATAGTGTAATACCCCGCACCCCTCCTCCCCCCCCAAAAATATATGTATATAATGTATATATATATGTATATATATATATATATATATATATATATATATATATATATATATATATATATATATATATATATATGGAATATTTATAACACTATAAATTTTAGGTTCGACTTCAATGCTAATATTACTGGTTAAATTAATTATTATATTAGGTGGTAGAAAGTAACTCGCTACTATATTGCACATTTTTCACCATTCATTAATATGTTTTAGAAAAAAACTTAAAATGCATATTTGTGACAGATTTATATGGTATTGGAGTAATTTTTCCATTGTACCAGAATATAAAAACACAGATTTCACATGTTGTTTAAAAAATTCTGTGTGTCGTTTAACACTTTGTATTAGAAACTCTCAAAAATGGCTCAATGCAGCATTAGATTACGGTAATTAAAAGAAATATTTTATGCAATGGAAAATATATTAAAAATATTTTTTAATCGAATAAAAGTCAGTAATAAAAGGAAGTAAAATAAAATCAGGGACTATTAAAACGTATGGGTGATAGATTAAAAATTACTGCAACTCATTTAAAGGGAATTTGGTTGCTTATAAATTAAATTTAAATAAACCGAAATTAAATACCCACTATCATAAAATAGAAAAGCTGATTAAATACAAAACTTCAAAATGTTTAAAGTTTCACAATTTTTTACTTGTAAAAATTTAAAATATTTCTCTAATTTATTAAAATAAAGTTGGAATTGTTACTTGTAAAAGAAAAAAAAATCTGTTTTAAAAAAATTATTATCCAGAAACATAAAATGTATTGTGTCAATAAAAATTTTTAAAAAGAAATTTTAGCTTTTCGTCTTTTAATAGTTGTTATTTCTTACTTAAGCATACAATAAGAAAATATCTTTCAGTTTTGATGCATTACAGAATCACATTTTCATGATATAAAAATAAAGTAAAATTTAAATTTGTTATATGAGAAACTGTAAACCACTTCATTTAATAATAGAATTAGAAAATTATAGGTTCCGCGCTTTAAAATATATTTTATGATTAAAATCAGAAAATAATAAAATTAATCTTATATTCAGATACTAGGCATTCAAAAATAGGAAGAAAAAATATACATCTCATAAAATCACATTGACATTTTTTTACGTAATCTTTCAGAATGATATTATGTAAATGTCGGTCCCTGTATAAATTTTACATAAGTATTAATGTACACAAATAAATCAAAGTATAAATTATATATTTACCTAAATTTATGAGACTTATACAATAAGTAATAATTTACAAAATACACTTTCAAAAAATAATTTTGCAGATGAAAATTATCTATTTACAGGGGAAACTAGGGCATTTTGAGATATGGGAAGAAAACTGGAGATACTCATAAGGTATTTATTGTCCATTTTACCAATTTTTATTCAGACATTACTTTAAAAAACATGGTAAAAAATTCCTCACTAAAAACGTCCCCCATTTAAAAAATGTAAAAACAGTTTCCAATAAAAAATCTTTATCGCTCCACAAAAGCGCTTTCGCCCCAGCTAGGGCATCATCAGTTGTGATCTTCAACTCTCTGCCTCTCCGTTATATATATATGGCTGCTGGTTGAAGAGCCCCCCCCCCCCATCGGCATTCCATACTCTCTCTCTCTCTCTCCCCCTATTCTAACATTTTTTTTTTCCAGCGGCAATCAAGCAATGAATGAACCATGTCATAGCATGCTACCTTGGTCGTATTGATTTCTATTGATTCTCTTATTAAAGCGTTATGTAAATTTTCGTAGTTCGCTATTTTCTGTATTTGTAGGGTTTCAAGTTTTATTGGGGTTTTATTGGGGAGAAGCAGAGAGTTGAAGATCACAACTGATGATGCCCTATCTGGGGCGAAAGCGCTTTTGTGGAGTGGTAAAGATTTTTATTGGAAACTGTTTTTACATTTTTTTAAATGAGGAACGTTTTTAGTGAGGAAATTTTTACCATGTTTTTTTAAATAATGTATGAATAAAAATTGGTAAAATGGACAATAAATAGTAAATTTAAAGACATTAACAAATGAACACTGGTTTTTAACTCATAAGGTAAATCAGTTAAATGTTCAGAACTTTCTCAATATACAGCAGCACCAGCATTACACCAGAGCATGTTTCAAGTATATATGGTTGTTTTGGTTGTTTTCCATTTGCTGATAAGAAGACAAACATTCCTAAGCTTAATTGTGAATTTATAAGAAATAAATATTTATAAACATTAACTTTGTCTTAACAGTATTACATGTGGTTATGAATATTTTACTCAATGCTGTTTATTCATTTTATTTTTTATTTTATGATAGTGAAAAATAGTTATCTTACAATAAAACTAAATGTAGCTCAATGTGGTATGGAGACTAATGAAACCCGAAATTCATCATATATTGTATATATATAATTTCCATGGAATTGCATATAATATCCCTGCTAAATGACACATTTGGTGTACAAATATGCTATGGTCCCGTATTTTATCTGATATAGATTCCAATTAACAAAATTTATTTTTGAAAATAAAATTGACTAGGTAATAAAGAACTCAATCAATTTTCCTTTAATACCTTTTTCAAAATTAGAAGGAACATTTTATTTTTTAAGTAATCTTTTGTCATCGACATTAGACATTATAGTAGTATATAGATTTTGAATTTTGTCTATGTGGGAATCATTCATCGGAGTCTCATTAGAACGCGTCTCCGGGGTCTAATGGGAAAAATTTTCATTTTGCAAATTAAGGCTGTTTTTCTTTCAATAAATAAGATATTAATGGGTTTTTAACACTTTCCAACCTAGTTGAAAAGTGTTTATGACTTCGTTTTGTCTGGCCGTCTTGCCGTGCTATAAATCCCGTAAATATGCTCGGATTGCCTTGCAATTTTTATATGTTATTGTCGTTATCTATAGCATGTTCCCTATTTCAACTTAAGTGTGTAGCACTTATAGTTTTTTTACAGGAACACTCAAAAGTATTCCGTTACATTATGGTCCATGGAGAAAAATCATTTGCGGTTTATTTTAATGATGTTTTCAATTTCAAGCACATTGTAACTGATATATATCACGAAGGTGCATTACAAGAAGCTTAATATGGAATAGGGTGTGCATAGCACTTATAGTTACTTTACAGGGACAGTGAAAAGAATTCCGTTACATTACGTCTATGAAGAAAAATCGTTTCGGTTTAATTAAATAATGTTTCACTATTTTAAACGCATTGAAATTTATATATATCACTAAGGTGCATTACAAGAGGCTTACTACAGAATATTCTGTGTATAGTCATCGTTTATTTACAGGGACACACAAAAGAATTTTCTACTGTCTGTTATCAATAATTCCTGGAAGTGTGTTTTAAGTTGCTGATCGCGATTTTAAATTTAACACACTTTTTGTCTATTACTTGGTGTGTATAAATTCTGTAGATCCTATACAGGGCAGCACAAAAGTTCGCGAACTCATTTCCGTTTATTGACAGAAACTCCAGAAGGAGAATTTTAAACTGTTCTACGCGTTTCCTAACTAAACTAAAATTTAGCATTCTATGTAGTATATATACAAATCTATAGATCATATACAGGGCTGAATAAAAGTATTCGGATATTTTTCCGAGTACTGTATATGTTGGAAATTCCTGAAATTCCGTTTTTAAATATGTTATGCGTTTTCCAAATTGTTGACTTAGCTGTTATCTTTCAGCTTATTAAACGGTAATGATTTGTAAAATTATTTTGGAAGTGTTGGAAAGTGTTACATAATCTATGCTTGACGCATGATTTTTCGTTCTTGTTTATATATTAAGATAAAATTGTTTAAAGTAATCTATAAGTTTTAAAAACAATACTTTCTAAAGTCTGAAAAGTAAACCATGTCCCATTATCTCCAGTCGGATCTTACTTAAAACTTGCTTTGACTTAAATATGTTTTATTATATATTTAAATAATTATATTTAATATTTTTAGTATAAATCTATTTATTTTTTGTCTTCTCTTATATTAATTTTCAAATAAATTATAGCGTTTATGATATAATTATGTAAGGGAAACACACTCCTTAATTATCTGTAATTTATTGCTAATAATAATTATGTTTGAAAAGTAAAGCATGTTTCATTTGCCCCAGTCGGATATTACTTAAAACTTGCTGTGACTTAAATATATTTTATTAAGCAAAATCACCACTTAATATATTCAATAATGCCTGACCTTAAAAAGGAAGTTTGGATTTTTTTTTCTTTTTTCTTCACTTATATTAATTTTCAAAGAAATTATAGCGTTCATGATATAATTATTCAAGGGAAACACACTTCTTAATTATCTGTAATTTATCACTAATAATAATTATGTCTGAAAAGTAAAGCCTGTCCCATTATTCCCAGTCGGATCTTACTTAAAACTTGCTTTGACTTAAATATATTTTATTAAACAAAATCACCACTTAATACTTTCAATAATGTTTGACCTTATACAGGAAGTTGGGATTTTTTTCTTTTTTTTTGTCTTCTCTTATATTAATTTTCAAATAAATTATAACGTTTATGATGTAACTATTTAAGGGAAACACACTTCTTAATTTTATCGCTAATAATAATTTATTTTTAATTCAGTTTTCCGATTATACCCAATTATTGCAAAATGGTTATAAAGAACTCATCAAAATATAAATAATACAACAACAATAGAACGCTCTTTTTTATTTCATTTCCAGAAACAAAAATAGTAAATTTATAGAGGTTTTTCTACTATTATTTACTAAACTTTCAGTTAAGTTAAGAAAATATTTTCCCTTTGGATTTATTTTTCCTTCAAAAACGTTTAAATCAAATGAAGATCTTTATATTTTTACAGTTCAAAGCAAATCTCATTATGAGTTAATAATTAATATTATATATTTTCTGTAAAATAAGTTAGTAGTGTTTATTAATAAGAACAATAGCAAAATCATAACATAAACGTTTGACATAAAATTGCCGACATATTTCTAATAGAATCAAATACTCTTTAAAGTAAATTTATAGAGGTTTTTGCTACTACTATTTACTAAACTTTCAGTTAAGTGAAGAACATATATTCCCTTTGGATTTATTTTTTCTTCAAAGAAGTTTAAATCAAATGGCGAGTTTTGTATATATTTTTCAATTTAAAGCAAATCTCCTTACGAGTTAATAATTAATATAACATATTTTCTATAAAAGAGATTAGTAGCGGTAATTCATAACAAAAATAGAAAAATCATAAAATAAACGTCTACATAAAACTGAAAATATATTTCTAATAGAGTCAAATACTATTTGAAATAAAGAATGTTTTCAATCAGAAATGTTCCGTTTTCATTATCTATATTAAATTAGACTAAAATTGAAACGTTTCTATTAAACATAATCTAAAGGGGAAATGTGCTTTTAATATCTTTTACTAAGAAAAAAATATTCTTAAATATTTTATAATTATGCATATTAAATTTCTATACTCATATAAAAAAATAAATGTATATAAATAAAAACCTATCCACATATACAAACAATCTTATATACATAAATAAAAAAAATATATGTTTAACTTTCTGCATTTTTTAAGAGCTCCAAAATTTTATATTTTTTAGAACCCACTATCAAATTTTCTTTTAAACGAGTAAAATAATTTCCCTTCGAATTTTCTTTTTTCTTCATTAAATATTCTATTTTTTTCCTATAATAAACTAAATAAAAAAAAATATTTTTTTTCAATATCGCTAATTTTGAACCAAAATGATATTATTCATTAATTGCAATTTTTGAAACATATGCAGATAATCAAATAATGCATTTCATAAAACATTTTTGAAAATTAAGAGAATATTTGGCTAATATTTTGCTTCTACTGAAGAATAACGCCCCTCGAAAAATAAAGAAATCGACAATAAACCTATTACTAAATTTGAAGCAAATCAGAAAATTCTTCAGGAAAAACCCATTTATCTCAATTAAAGGAAGAATATCCCCCCTGTTTCTCCCTCTATACTTAACCAATGAACCTACAAATCTAACCATGGGAGCGCCTTATCAGAATAAACGTGTATACCAAATTTGAAGAAAATCGGATACTTTATCATAAAAAACCCGTTTACCTAAACTATGTAGGGGATTATGCCTCTTTCCCCCCCCCCCCCTTTATACATAACCAATGAACCCCGAAAACTAATCAGGGAAGCGCCTTAGAATAAACATGTATACCAAATTTGAAGCAAATCGGAAAATTCTGCATAAAAATCCCATTTATCTAAATTAAGGGGATTAGCACCCGATCCCACCCTTATAGTTAACCAATGAATCCCTTAAAAATAATCAGGGAAGCGCCTTATCATAATGAACATATTTACAATATTCGAAGCAAAACGGATCTTTCTGCATGAAAAGCCTATTTATGTAAATTAAGGGAGGGGAATTAGCCTCCCTTTTCCCCTTTACACTTAACCAATGAACCCAACATTTGAAGCAAATCGCATATTTCTATCAAGAGTTATCGCGTTACATAGATACATACGTAAGTGCCCCCAGACATGCGGACACATTACCTCTCAGGCTTTGATAGCTAGTGTTAGCTAAAAACAAGAACCTAAAATTTTATTACACAACTAAAATTTATTTACAGCATATAGTAAAAATAATATAATATATATATATATATATTAAAGTAAATTCCTACTTAGTTCAAAAATAAATTGTTTTTCCAGCAATCTACACGCTTCGCCACTGACGATATTTACATCCTGCTAAATATCTTATTTAAGGGTACTTTATTATCGAGTACGGGAGAATTTCCTTCCGTACCAGGCGAGGTTCGAACCTGGGACCTTGCGGGTATTAGCTCACAGTTTAACCGACTGCGCTATCAAGACTTGTGAGTGAGTGCTTTTAAATGGAATTAATGTCCGAAATAAGTCATCTGCGTGTTGATATTTTTTCTCCCACATAAAATTAAAGTTGATTAATTTAATTTAATTAATGAATCAATATTTGAAAACTGCATTAACATCAAATGTCATCCACTGCAAGTTTAGAAAATGTATTTGAACTTGAGTGGATGAATAAAAAGAGTATTTATTAACGATTGAAATTTTGAACAAGATATATAAATATATATAGGGAGAGTGTGAAATAACAGTAGGAATTAAAAAAAAAAAATCCCCTATATTCTGTAAAGGGTGGATCCCTTAGTATGAAATAAAAATCAGAGATTTTTATTATTATGTCCCAGTCTTTACTTTTCATTATTTATTTCTCCGTTCTTAAGATATTATCGCTTTCTTCTTTCTGAGCGTCATTAACTCCAATGTTTTTAAACATATAAATTGTGTACTGGTCTCATAATATACAAAAAGAAAAAAAAAATCTAAAGAACTTTTTATCATTATCTTTAATTACTTACTTCAAAATCTCTTCTGGCTTACTACTTTCTCAAAGTCATTATTCCCAAATCTTCAAAACATGTGTATCTTATATGGATGTAATAGTACACAAAATAAAAATAAAGAAAATAAAAGACTTTTTTCTCTTACTTTTATTTCATTCTTAATATGATTATCTTTTTCCACTTAATCCTTTCCGAGTATCATTAATTCCAATATTTGAAATATTTGTACAATATAATAAAAAAAAAGAACCACGAAGAAAACAAAGGATTTGTTTTTATCATTTTCTCTAATTATTTCCCTAAATATCTCTTCTCGTTTGCTCCTTTTCGAGTGTGATGAATTTAGATTTTTTAAAACATAATAATGTTTTTTTATGTAATAAGATGCAAAATCTGAAAGAAAATATAGGATTTTTTTCTGTATTTCTCTAATTTTTTACTTAAATTTAATTCTATTTTTTATTATTTACTTGAATATTTCTTCTCGCTTACCACTTTCAGAAAGTCATTAATTCCAATTCATTAAAACATGTGTATGATGTAATAATTTAATAAGATACAAAATAAAAGTAAAGAAAATAAAACATCTTTATTACCGTCATCTGGGGCAACTTTGTTACATGGGGCAAATTTTCAACTTTTTGAAAAAATATATTGTTTGGCCGCTCTGAAAAGTTCAAAATCTAATTAAAATAGGCTCTAGTGACTTTGTGTGTTATATAGTATAGTGATACAGTGTATAGATTTTGTGTGACACTATTCGTACGCTTTTTCTGTTTTATTAGTTGTTTTATGGCCGTTGTCAGTGGGAATATTTTGTAACTGGGAAACTGGCGATTTTGGGCGTCTAAAAAAGTGTTCCGTTTCACCGTTTTAATCCAAACGTAAGTAAAAACTGCTTATTTTGTCTGATAAAGTATATAATAAGCTTTCGGAATCGCTTTTGGAAATTGATATAATGTTATTTTTATGGTTCATCATATTAGTTGGCAAAGTGGCACCAGGTGTCTTGGGATGAGTAAGACAACTTTGCCAACCTAGAATTTTGTCATTACCCTACATGCTTTGATATTTTCTGACAAATCGGATTGCGCGTTTTCCTTGCATGGTACATCTGAATCAGAATCCGTCAAGGTGTAGTACCACAGGAAGAAGCAGAATCCGAACAAGATGTTTACACAATCAACAAAACACAAGCAAATAACCACTGAATAACCCAATGAAGAGTTAGTGCAAGACATTGCTCCTCTAGATGATGAACAATAATCAATAACTGAAGACATCAAGTTAGCCCAAATAACTTCGTACAATTGAAGGTTGGAGTGTTTGTGATCGTTATAGACCGGGAGGCGGCAGCACAGACAATCACCTCATCGAGTTTACGGCTGAAATTCCAGAATTAGTTAAAACTCGATTCGCATATTAAAACGCAATCGGTCTGCCAAGTCATATCTTGGTGGAAAACACCCGAAAACCCAATTTTAGCGGTTGGCTCGTAGGTTTACCATTGTGTGTTCCTGCTCCCATTCCTCCATGTTTTCATACATTTGGGTGCCGGAAAACACAATGGTAAACCTACGAGTCAGCCGCTAAAATCGGGTTTTAAGGTGTTTTCCACCAAGATATGAGTTGGCAGACCGATTGCGTTTTAATATGCGAATCGAGTTTTAACTAATTCTGGAATTTCAGCCGTGAACTCGATGCGGTTATTGTCTGGGCTGCCGCCTCCCGGTCTATTAAGTTCTTGGCGAAAAAAGTGAGGAAAATTATGCTGCAAAAATCACGCATTATTACAGACATTAAGAATTTGAGGTGTCATATATTAGAAAGAAAAACAATCTGTGGAGTTTCCATTTTTCTAATGTTCTGGATGAGGCGTCCTTCAACGTTGGCAATGTAGTGTACATTGTTAAACCTCCTAGCATAGCAAAAAAGGAAAACTTTTGTTTTCATAGAAGAATGTTCGAATTTGTTTCTAACTACTCTTCTATTTATTTTCTTTTGTATTGAAAGTGTATATGTCATGATTTAAATACATTATTTGAATTATAAATTTCAATTCCCCTGTGCTTTTTGTTGATTTTTACTGGTTTTTTTGACAATTTGCAAAGTTGCAGCGTTTCCCAGGTAACTTTTCTAACACGGATTTACGTGCAAACAAAAATATAAAAGCTTACTTAAGTTAATATGTTACCACATATTCTTAAACTAGAGTTCAAGACGAATGTTTAAAACAATTTTGAAGCATTGTTGAACATTATGAGTAAGCAAAAGATAAGCAGGAAGAAAAATTGACAAAGTTGTCTTGGTTTACAGTATATGTTATACAAGCAAAACCCGCCGCTTTGCTCACGTAATTGTTGAAAACACCAAGTAGTATACGTGGGCCTATTTTCGGTAGAGGAATTTTTCCGGTCACAGATAATTAAAAAATTACTAATTAATCCACATTTTGAGTAAACTTCATTCTTATGCTGCATTAAGCAAACATGAGACTTAAATGAATGAGAGGAGCTGAAATTAATTCCAAATACATGGTAATTTAGAATATATTTTAAAGGTTTTGCGCTCATTTAATTTTCATTTGAAATTTAAAAATTTTTAGAAACAGTTCTGAGCGAGTATTTATATGAGTTGTAAATTTCCAATTGGCCGAAAAATGTCCGGGCCAGGATTTGAACCTGGGATCTCTTGGCTGAAGCTGCCATGCTCTGAATGAATTATGCCCTCCACATTCGATCGGTATAGCTCAGTTGGTTAGAGATCCCAGGTTAGAATCCTGGCCCGTACATTATTCGACGAGTTGCAAAATTACAACTCGTATGATTTCTTTACCAATTTGAATAATTCTGTTAAAATTAATCTAGAGTATTTATATCTTAAAAGCCAAAGCCATCATGCCAAATTCCAATCTTCTAGTTAAGCAAATTTCTGTAATACCTGTATTAGAGAAATAGCAATTTTAGAACTTTTTTGTTCCAGCACACATTAAAATTTCTAAATTAGAAAATAAATAAATTATGTAGGTTAATTCGTGCTTATAATGTAACAGCCATATAAAATTTCATGTCTGTATACCTAACAATTTTAGATCATAGTTTAGAAGGTTTTTAGAAGGCTCATTTTACTCTTTTAAATTTCGATTTTTTATTTTTAGAAACAGTTCTTAGCGAACACTGAAATTTTAAAAATGGCCACCTTGCCAAATTTCAACTTTCTAGACCAGCACCATCACTAAAATCGCAATTGTAGAAAGTATTTTGCTTCTGCAACTTTCTTAAATTCGAATTTTGTAAAAACTATTCTGTAGGAGCATTTACGTCTAAAAAATAACAGGCATGTCAAATTTTAAGTTTCTATCACTAACAATTTAGAATAACCTATAATTTATAAAGTTTTAAGCTCATTTTACAACTCCAAATTTCGACTTCCTAATAAACTGTTTATACCGAGCGTCTGCATCTTAAAAGTTACCACTATGCTAAATTTAAATTTTCTAACCCGAATAAAACCAATTCAATCATAATATAGAACATTTTTAGAAATTTTTCCCCTCATTTCAATCTTATAAATTTCGAATTTTTTAGAAATCGTCCTCAGCGAACACTGAAATCTTAAATATAGCGACCATGTTAAATTTTAACTTTATAGACCAGCAGCCTCACTAAAATCGCAGTTAATTTTTTTTTGTCATCTTCTTTAAATTCGAATTTTGTAGAAAATGTTCTGTGGGAGCATTTACAGCTAAAAAATTGCAGGCATGTCGCTTGTCAAATTTTAAGTTTATATTCCTAACAATTTAGAAAAAATCTTATTAAATAACGCTTTCTGGTCATTTTGGGTCGCACAATTCCTAACCCGTATAAATCCAATAAAAACATAATGTAGTATATTTTTAGAACGTTTTCCGCTCATTTCAGCCTGTTAAATTTCGCATTTTTTAGAAAGAGATCTTTATTTGCATTTTAAGAGTAACTACCGTGCCAAATACAAAACTTGTACCACATAAATTGCATTATTTATGTCTTTAAAGCCGTTTGAAATTTTATTATCATATACGTGATGAACAGCCATATCAAATTTCAGGTTTCTATCCCTAACAATTTCATAGAAATCGTAATTTGACTACTTTTAAAACACTTTCCGCTCATCTCGCCCTTTGTAATCTTGAATTTCTTTAGAAACAATTATTAGCGAGCACTTTATTAGCGATGCCAAATTTGAAGTTTCTAATCCCGCCAGTATATATATATATATATATATATATATATATATATGTACATACATATATATATATATATATATATACATACATATATATATATATATATATATATATATACATACATATATATACATATATATACATACATATATATACATATATATATATATATATATATATATATATATATATATATATATATATATATATATATATATATATATATATGTTATATAAAAAATTTATTTCCTTCGTATCCTTCCATTTTATTCGCATTAATATTTTAAAATTAATCTAACTTCTGTCATAGTTAGTATTTCCTTAATTCTTAATAATATCTATTCCTATTTAAAGTCCTTTTAAAAGTAAATATCCGTATATTAATAATTATCTTATTCTAAATCTTAATCTAAAAATTTAAGATCATTCGTAGCTTTTATCAGTTCCCCAATCTATAAAATTCTGAGACGCGTTCTCATTTCGAATGTTTTTTAAAGCCATTTTCTTTTTATTATTATTGCTCTGAATTTTTCGCGCGCTTGGGCTTTTCACTTCTAAATTGGTCCGCACCCATGTAAGAGATTCTTTAATGTTTTAGCCTCGCCCTCTAGCCTCATTCGTTGGGCTGGAGCTAGCTTCTCACTCATTGGGTTGTGCGCTCGTGACGTAATTCTGTGTATGTTTCCGCGGAGAGAACAAAACTCGAACGCACCGGCCGGAGCGGGAGATTTTTGACGTTTTCGGAAGCTAAAGAAGTATGTGTCTGGTATTTGTATGACCGTAGAATATTCAACTGGCCCAGTAACATCTTAATTCAATGAAGTGAAGCAACTTTAGCCCGAGGGCTATAAGTTTTAGACCTTTGGGAATCGTTTCTGTGTTGTTCGTCTTCTAATAAAATTATTTGTCTGGAGATTGGCTGGATTTACTGGAGAAATTCTGTGATCTCATTTCATTGCCTTACTACTTCGCCATACTCGCTAAATTCGACTGCAACTTGCTATATCGTTGAAGGACTGCTATCTTTTCATCGAATAGTATTCATCGTAATATCTCAACCTCGTCAAAATGCTACAAAAAAGCCGGCAGGATGCTGTGAACTTGCGCTGAACTATGCCAATGTTCTGATGGAAGGAGGATCTGCGAATGTATTGCCGGGTGCTACTGTGCATATTCACTGCGGCGTGTGTGATGTGATTTATTCTCACGGGATGTGCATCGAGTATTTCAAAAAGTGATGGAATCGTATATCTGGAAACACCAGATACCAGCCTGTGTGAATGTTCTACAAAAATCTCAATTGTGACGGAATAATCTAAAATAATATTTTCTTTTACAGAAAAAAAATATAAAAAATTATCATTCTACAAATTAATTAATAAAATTATTGGTCGTATTAAAATTTCAAAAAGTAAACATGCAGACAACTTGTGAACGGAATTACGTAAGTTGAAAAAAGTTATTATTGTATGTATTATTTATTATTTTATTTATTTTTATGTTATTTAAGTTTCGCGCAGATTTTCTTATTTGTTGTATTATTATTATTACTATCATTATTTATTAGAGATGGAGGTATTTACATTTGTTATTTAATTTAAATTTTATTTTACATCTGTTGTGTTAATGCTCTTTAATTTTTATATTAATGTTATTGCGATCTGGACTTGTAAAAGTCCTTGGTGATCACAAAATGAGTGAAAACGATATAAACATCATTCCTTTTGATTTCGAATCTGGAATGAACATTCAATCTTGGTTAAACCATTTTGACAAAACATGCCTTTCTGAAAAGAAAGATGAAAATTGGAAGATTAAAAATATTTCAAAATATTTGAAAGGAGAGGCTCTGAAGGTATTTATCAATGAATGCTTAGAATGTAAAACTTTTGACAAAATAACTGATATTCTTACTGAAAAATTCATAACTGTTCATGTTCCTCGATTTTCAGAATTTGCTTCTATGAAATTAAATGATCTCAATGATTTGGATAAGTACTTTCGAAAAAAGGTTGAAATAGGTAGACAACTTTGTTTATGTGAAACTATAATAGTACAGGGGTTAACAGACGGTCTCAAACCTGAGTACCAGAATTATATGATTAGTAATCCTCCAAAAAATACAATAGACTGGTACCTAATGGCTAAACAGTTAGTAGTAATTCCTACTTCCCATGTCAACAATAGTAATACTAGGAGTAATTTTCAGAATTGTAGATCATTGCCACAATATGATCAGGCACCTAGACATTGGGTTCGCCCAAGTCGAAACTTTCATATGCCAAATTTCAATTTTCATTCACAGAGCAATTTTAATGCTCCAAATTCTAGATTTATCAATCCTAGGTTGCCTACTACCCATTTTCAGAGAAATTATCCAAGTAGACCATGTCGAATGTGTTTAAATAGAGGTATCCAAAATGCTTACCACTGGGAGAGGGATTGTGTATTCAATGTGAGCCCTTTGCAATCTTCTGCACCCCCTCTTAGACAACCACAACCATCTACTGATAATATATGACAGTTAATTGTATCAGGATAAGTAAATAACAGGGAACTTCCTTGTGTGATTGACTCTGGCTCAACCATAAGTATTTTACCTTTTAAATTTTTTAAATTGTTAAGTGCTAAAGTTATAAATATTCCACCTTTTATTATTGGCGAAGCCAAAGGAACTGTTGTAATAGATAAAGCTTGTAAATTATTGTTTAAATTAGGTAATGTGCAACAAAATATTAGATTTTTGATATGTAATACAAATTTAGATTATGCTATATTAGGTTTACAAGAATGCTGTAAGTTTAATTTAATTATTGATTGTGCTACATGTCGAGTATTACAAGGAGACCTTGTTTTAAATGAATCTAAGAGCATATCCAGTGATAAATTAAGATTACTTCATTTTAATGTTAACTATGATTATCAGAGAGTGCAACCCGATTATGGAAAGATCATATCTCCTCAATCCTTTGTTCCATGTAATGTTGAAATTAATAGACAGACTCAAAATAAATTTACTGAAATAGTCCATGTAAAAAAATTACGCCCTTATTACCCTCCTGACAAATTAAAGTTATCCCATGAGCAACAACAAACTAATGTTAAATCAATAGCTTAATATTAAACTTAGTAAAGCAAAAAATAACTAAATTTAATGAAATCAAATTATAATTGACTAATCAATTCTCTTCTGTACAACAGTATGTTCTTGAATATAGGAATTCCCAAGAATATTACTGCCAATATTTTTGCTTGAGTTAACTTTTTATGCAGGCGTAAATTAGTTGATTTGAGTTAAGAATTTTTTATATTGGATTGAATTGAATTAGAACAATAAAGTAAATTGGAATAGAAAATTAAATTAGAATACTACATTAAATTAAAATAATTGAATAAAAATTCACTGGATTAAATTAAATTATAATAATAGAATAAAACTCTCTACTAATAGTAATAGTTAAACTTATTATCCACCGTTCACTTCAAGGTCTTATTTTCATTGAGCAGCTTATGTTTCTCTTGTTTGACTGAAAACAGAGAGCACATTATCTTACTGAATTGTTTATAATTTTTCACAGATATTTCTTAGTTTACTATTTATTATTTTTGTTTCATTTTATTAAGTATATTTTCATTCCTCACTGATATTGAAAAAGAATGAGGAATTAAATTATATACAGATGAATTACTGATTTAGTATTATTTTGAAGTTGTTTGTTATTGCTGATATTATTATGTTGTTATTATAAATTTGTTGTTGTTATTTATTATGTGATAAGATTATAAAAGAGAATATTCTTGAGAATTGTGATAAAAGAAAACCACTGATAGTATATTAGTTGATGATAAACAGTCACATCTTACTAGCAAAACATCTAATACTCATATCTAATTGATGGAACATTATTAACTGACTGGACTTCACTAAATAAGTGCACTTATCAAGCTATGCCTACTTATCAAGGCATACAACTTATCAAGCTATACCTACTTATCAAGGCACAAAACTTATCAAGCATCACAAACCAGTACTTAATTGTTTATTGACCTTAGTGGTGATGAAACTTTCTTATGTTTTTGAACTTTATGATTAACTGGAATTAACTGGAACCGTAAACTGTACTACTGGCTAATACTTGACATATCTGTGCCTTCATATCCATACAAAGAAACTTTTTTTGGAAATGAGAGGTCTATAACTCAGACTTACTGATTAAGAGGACTATTAGACATTTATACTTTTCACTGCTTAGACAAAAATGCTTTGTTTACTTCATATTCATCCTTTTCACTATTTATGTTTGAAGAGAGAAAAAAAAAATATTTGTTACTAACTTATTTATATTGTAATTGTATGTATTTCTGTATTTAAACAATTCCCAGAGGTTCGCGTTTACAAAAATAACTATTGAATTAACTTTAATAAAATCAAAGAATTTTTGGCATTAACTAGAATACCAGATAAATATTTTGTAATCCAAATTCTTGCTTGCCTTAATGAACTTGTAGATCAACGGATCTACCCGTCATTCGGATTTTTAGGGGGGGGGGGATAATGTTATATAAAAAATTTATTTCCTTCGTATCCTTCCATTTTATTCGCATTAATATTTTAAAATTAATCTAACTTCTGTCATAGTTAGTATTTCCTTAATTCTTAATAATATCTATTCCTATTTAAAGTCCTTTTAAAAGTAAATATCCGTATATTAATAATTATCTTATTCTAAATCTTAATCTAAAAATTTAAGATCATTCGTAGCTTTTATCAGTTCCCCAATCTATAAAATTCTGAGACGCGTTCTCATTTCGAATGTTTTTTAAAGCCATTTTCTTTTTATTATTATTGCTCTGAATTTTTCGCGCGCTTGGGATTTTCACTTCTAAATTGGTCCGCACCCATGTAAGGGATTCTTTAATGTTTTAGCCTCGCCCTCTAGTCTCATTCGTTGGGCTGGAGCTAGCTTCTCACTCATTGGGTTGTGCGCTCGTGACGTAATTCTGTGTATGTTTCCGCGGAGAGAACAAAACTAGAACGCACCGGCCGGAGCGGGAGATTTTTGACGTTTTCGGAAGCTAAACAAGTATGTGTCTGGTCTTTGTATGACCGTAGAATATTCAACTGGCCCAGTAACATCTTAATTCAATGAAGTGAAGCAGCGTTAGCCTTAGGGCTATAAGTTTTAGACCTTTGGGAATCGTTTCTGTGTTGTTCGTCTTCTAATAAAATTATTTGTCTGGAGATTGGCTGGATTTACTGGAGAAATTCTGTGATCTCATTTCATTGCCTTACTACTTCGCCATACTCGCTAAATTCGACTGCAACTTGCTATATCGTTGAAGGACTGCCATCTTTTCATCGAATAGTATTCATCGTAATATCTCAACCTCGTCAAAATGCTACATATATATATACACTATTTTGCCAAAGGTGACCGGTCACTTGCGATTTTAGACGTTTTGTTAACTATCTAGAAAAGTTCATGAGGAATCAACCTGAAACTGCAGGTGTGTAAACAGTATAGTATAGGTTATATATTTCCGAGAAGATTTTTTCACGAAACCCCATAGGGGACTGTCAACAAATTGAAAAATAACGAATATCTTTTGGATAAACCTGTAAAAACTAATGTAGCAAAGGCGTTCAAACTCGAGATTAGAATAAGTGGCTTATTGTAATATACTGCATTCTTTTTTATGAGGATATCATGTATACTCGTAGAGAAATTAATGTGTTTATAAAAACAGTCCCAAATTTCGCCTAGTTTTTTGCTTAGAATTTGCAAAGTTCTTAATATAAAAAACGTTCTTTTTAGAAAATATGACAAACAACATTGTACATAATACTCTATAATCAGAATTAAAAAATACTAAAAATTGGATGAAAAATGAGCAGGTTTACTAAAAAAATGTTTCACTGCGCATGCGCCAATGCAATCAAAAAATAATCTGCATAATGTATTAGTTAAGTATATAGAGATACTTTTGTGAAAGTCTCAAAATCATAGCTTAAAAATTCTGAAAATTATCGTCGATAGAATAAGCTCGAAATCCGTTATTCCCAAAAGGAAGCAAAAATATGAGTTAAAATATATATATGAGCAAAAATATAAATCATATTATATTTTGATTGCATTTGCGCATGCGCAGTGAAACATTTTTTAGTAAACCTGCTCATTTTCCATCCATATTTTATTATTTTTTAATTCTGTTTGCAGAGTATTATGTACAATGTTGTATGTCATATTTTCTGAAAATAACTTTTTTCATATTATGAACTCTGCAAATTATAAGCAAAAAACTAGGCGAAATTTGGGACCGTTTTTATAAAAACCTTAATTTCTCTACGAGTATACATGCTATCCTCATAAAAATGAACAAAGCATATTACAATACGCCACTTATTAATAATCTCGAGTTTGAACGCCTTTGCTACATTAGTTTTTGCAGGGTTATCCAAAAGATATTCGTTCTTTTTCAATTAGTTGACAGTCCCCTATGGGGTTTTGTGAAAAAATCTTCGCGGAAATATATAACTTATACAATACTGTTTACACACCTGCAGTTTCAGGTTAATTCCTCGGGTATTTTTCTAGATAGTTAACAAAACGTCTAAAATTGCAAGTGACCGGTCACCTTTGGCAATATAGTGTATGTATATACACATATATATATATAATCGTAAATCAGAACGTTTCTTTCTCCTTCATATATTTAAATTTCGACAAAAAAAAACAAAACAAAAAAAAAACAGAAATAAAAGTGTTCTGTGTGTGTGCACGTGCGTCTTAAAAAGTATCAGCCATGTTAAATTGGAAATTTCTGTCCGTAACTATTCCATAGAAGTCGTAATTTAGAACGTTTATAGAACAATTTTCCCTCATATCACCCTTTTAAATTTCGATTTTTTTTAGAAACTGTTCTTAGAGAACATATATATCTTATAAGTAACTCTCATGCGCAATTTCAAGTTTCTAATCTCTTCAGTATCGCAAAAATCCCAATTTTAAAACGTTTTTCACTCCTGCAACCCCCAGAGGGTAGTGCCACTGACATAAAATACAGCTTATGTTAGAGCAGAGGTTGTCACCATTACATTCGCGACCATTACGCTTAAATTCGGTTTGGTAGTTTCAAAGTTTCCACAGAAATTGTAATTTAGAATGTTTTTAGAACGGAAATAGCTCATTTCACCCTTTTAAATTTAGAATTTTTTAGAAAATGTTCTTTGGGATCATTTACATCTTTAAGTATCTATCATGCCAAATTTCAAATTTTTAGCCCCTTCAGTAACACAAAAATTTACATTTTAGAGCGGTTTTCGGTACCACACCGCTCTGGGATAGTGACACCGACATAACATATAGCCTATATTAGAGCAGGTACTGTCAACACCAATTTGCCATCTTTACTTTGAAATTGGTTTGGTAATTCCAGAAATTCTATAGAAATTGTAATTTAGAAGGTTTTTCGCTTATTTCACCCTTTTAAATTTAGAAGTTTTTAGAAAATGTTCTTTGAGATCATTTACATCTTATAAGTATCTATCATGCCAAATTACCAATTTCTAGCCCCTTCAGTAATACAAAAATTTAAATTTTAGAACGGTTTTGGTACCACACCCCTCTGGGATACTGACACCGATATAAAATATAGCCTATGTCAGAGCAGGTACTGTCATCAGCAATTTGCTAACTTTACGTTTGAAATCGATTTGGTAGTTCCAGAGATTCAATAGAAATTGTAATTTAGAATGATTTTAGAACGCTTTTCGTTCATTTAAGACTTTTAAATTTCGAATTTTTATAGAATTTGTTATTAGAGATCATTTACATCTTATAAGAGAATTTGTTATTAGAGATCATTTACATCTTATAAGATAATTTGTTATTAGAGAACATTTACATCTTATAAGTAACTACCATGCCAAATTTCAAGTTTCTAGCTCCTTCAGTGTCACAAATATTGCAATTTTAGAACGATTTTCGTTTCTGCATCCCCTTGGGGTAGTGGAACCGACATAAAATATAGTCTATGTTGGAGCAGGGATTGTCACCATCAATTTTCCCCCATCGCTGTTGAAATCGGTTCGGTAGTTCCAGAGATTACCTCCTACAAACAAACAAACAAACAAACAAACGTTACTTATTTATAATATTAGTATATTTTTAAAATAAAGGACTTTATTCTCACTCTAATTTTCTTTTAATGTAATAAAATGCAAAATGTCAAAGAAAATAAAGAACTTTTTTCTGTTTCTCTCCCATTTTTTTACTTGAACATAATTATTCACCTTTACTCTTATCCGAACATCATTAAAAATTAAATGTTAACGTATTGATGCAAAATCTGCTATTAATAAAATATGATAAAAAGACTATTTTGCTAAAACGTTAATATTTTGCTTATGTTGAAGCACAAAATATAACATTTGTTAGAAAAATATGATTTTATTTATTATGTTTAATTTTTTAATAACTGAAAACAATTTTTAAATGAAAAAGAATACATCATATTCACAAAACAACAAAAAGAAAGAAAACCTATATAAACTTTCATTTACAGCATCGGATAGAGGGCTGTTACTAGCGTCTTTTGTCGTTGCTGGTGGTGTTTTTTTTTTATTTTTTTTTAAATTTTGTCTTTTTATCTACCTTAATTTTAAAACAATATTTTTCTACTATCTTTAAGGTCAGATTATTAATTGTTTAGAGATATTCATACACTAAACAATAAAAATAGAGTAGCTATTGACAGACCAGCGAATAGGGTAAATTTATACAGATTTCTCTCGTACCCTTTATTAAATTTTCAATTATAGAGAAAGTATTTTTTTTATTTTTGAGTTTGTTGTTTGCTTAAATTATCTTTGTTTTACTACTAATAATAATAAATATTTTCTATAAGATATAAAAACCTCAAAGAAAAGAATTGAACTTTTTTTCTCCATTTTCTCCGATTCTTTTTTTAAACATCATTATTCTTGCTTGCTCAAATCCGAGCGCAAATAATTGCAGTTTTGAAATACATCTGTTGATGTAACAGTTGAATTTTTTAAAATATATTTTTTTATCATGAAAATGTGAGGCTAATCATGTGCTTTCAATGAAGAACAAAGAAAGATATCTGTTAACAGAATTTTATTTTCATTTTTAATTTAAATTTTATTAAAAAAATACGTAATGTTACATTTTATGCTAATTAAAATTTTAGGTTATTTGAAAATAAAACAGTTTCTTCATAATTATTATTTTGTATATATCTTACCTTTAAAATAAATACTAAATTTCCTTTACCGTTGCATATCACAAATACATACATTGGTCATTTAAAAAAATACTAACGGGAGTATTTCACAGTAAAGAAACAATATTCATTTTCAAAACAAGGGAAAACTTTGTACATTCTAAAAAAAAAAATCTCCCGTTTTACATATTTTATTAATGAATTAAAAATTACTTTTTAAATTATGCAATTCAAAATTTTAACATGAATTTAAAACAGTTGTATATGTGTGTTCAGTAGTGAGGATAATGTATATTATTAAATTTAATTAATTAATAGAATTCAGTTTCATAAAATATAGTGAATAAGTAATAATTTTTTTAACTATTCTATTTCGAATTTAAATAAATGTTCCATAAGGAATAGATGCAAAAAAAACAAACTTTTAAAAAGTATAAGGTTTTATTTTTCTCTGTAATGTAGAGAGTATAAATTTTATTAATAAACACTTTTTCTGGAAAGTAGAAACTACGTGCGTCGAATCCAGAAGTACTTAAATTGCATCAGACCTGTTGCCAATAAAATTTTTCGAGTAAGAAATCATATTTACAATGTAGGTTAGAAGTGTAAATGAAATTGCATGTTTTATATGATGCTACGTTTAACGACATATCAATCTTTGAAGATTGACTTCAAAACCCTTATCTGATGGAATAACAATGGCGGCTTTTTTGAAGAATTTATGAAATATATTTCTGTTTTTTTGTATGAGGGGGTCGGGGCAAGAGAGTGCCAAGCCACATTTTTGAACTTCTGAGATATTTCACTTTGAAAATTTTATGAAATACTCAAATCAAGATATATAACCTAAATTTTTTTCGCCAATGTCTTAGTAACATTTGAGATATTCTGAGTAACAATATGGCATTACTTTAATAATATTACTAATACGTTATTTGTAAATTAGCTATCTTCATTGAAAGCATAAACAGCTGTGTCAAAACCGAAACCTGTCACATAGGCTGCCACCAATTTACATTAGAAACAAATTATATGTTGGATATTATAATTTACAATATTAAGCAACAGATTATAGTGTTAGATTTATTTCACCAAAAATGTGACTTGGAACTTTCTTGCCCCGAACCCCTCATATATAAAATGCGTTAAAGTAACATTTTTGCCCTATAAATCATTAGAATTTTAGAGTTAGTATGGAAAGATTTAAGACATTATTTCAGAATTAATTAACTGAAAATCTATACTTTTTCCTTGAAATTCAATACATTAGTTTTTCAGCTGAACGAACTAAAATTTCTTCAACACATTTGTTTGAGCTTGCACGTAGATAGCTAATATGAAAAGATTTTTAGATGGCAATCTATAGACAATCAATATCTTTCCTAGAATACGTGATTCAAGAAGCCTGAATATTTTAAAATTAATTGTAATTTATTTGAATTTTCATGTAAAATATAATTTAATTAGGATATTTTTTCACAATCTAGAAGAATCCAATTTCACTATCAATAAGAAAATGTCATGAAAGAAATCTTGCAATCCATATTATTTCCCTTTTCTCTTTTACCACAGCAATGGGGTAATTTATTTGCCAACATTGCTGAAATTTCATTAAATTTATAAAAAAATCATTAACTCTGAAACAAACATTAGCTGTGAGGTTTCGAGATTAATTTTGATTTTCTAGGATCCTTACAAATAATTATGTTTTTTCAACACTTTACTTGTGCTATACGCGCAGGAGTAGATATGAAATACAAATATACAGCAATACTTTAATATAATAATTGTCATAAGTTGTTTTAATGTGTAAAATATAACTTCACATTAAAAAATACAATAACTGAAACTGAGTGGAGGAATTAAAAAGCAATGGATATCTTTGTTGCATCCCTTTGTTGCATACTTTAAAACTTCTTTTAAATTACGCTGATTTCGCAAAGTGTTCTATTTGCTAAATTACCGGACTTGTGGCGATATCACGATATTTCTTCTGAAAACGTATCTCACAGAGTAGAATAAAATATGAATAAGAACTGTAAACTAAATATTTCGGATATGAAAAAAAAAAATCATTTTTGTTCACTGTGGTGCAACAAAGAGATAAAAATAGAAATTATCCTAAAGTGTGAAACATTTTAAAATTTAGAAAGGTAAAGTGTTAAAAATGAATCCTCGCTGTATGTCGATCTTTTCATCTAATCCAGATAAAAATCCCACATTTGCGCCGCTATGTGGCATTGTGATTACAGCCGGAAATAAATCCGTTTACGACAATCCTATATTCTTATATAACTAAAATTCTTTTGGTAACTTAGCAAATGATTCCAATTCAGATAAATTATTTCTACCATAATATAAACAAAACAATCCTACAAACAAGTAGTCTTTAATTAAAACCTATAATTTGTTGAAATATTAAAAATTATGAAGATTTGGCAAACATTATCATAAATGCAGAAGATTAAATGGTAAGTAATTTATAAGGTATTTCCCTAAAAGTATACAGATATCCACAGTTCAGTACCTGTCATACCAAATCCCAGTATTATAGAATACAATTCGTGTGTGTATAATTCGTGTCGAAATTGTGCTTAGGAAATATCGTACTAACACATCAGAAAATAAAATTGTAGAAAAACTCACAGAATTCATGTAGCTAAATTAAATGTAAATCGCAGAACGAAGAAGTATTTTTTTCACGTGATACAGCAAACATATTTCTATATATATATATATATATAATCTACTTCTTGGAAACGAGGTTTCGAGGATTCTTTATAATTATATAACTAAAGTTCTTTTGGTAATTTAGCAAATGATTCCAATTCAGATAAATTATTTCTACCATAATATAAACAAAACAATCCTACAAACAAGTAGTCTTTAATTAAAACCTATAATTTGTTGAAATATTAAAAATTATAAAGATTTGGCAAACATTATCATAAACGGAGAAGATTAAATTGTAAGTAATTTATAAGGTATTTCCCTAAAAGTATACTGATATCCATGGTTCAGTACCTGTCATATTAAATCCCAGTATTATAGAATACAATTCGTGTGTGTATAATTCGTGTCGAAATTGTGTTTAGGAAATATTGCACTAACACATCAGAAAATAAAATTATAGAAGATCTCACATAATTCATATAGCTAAACTAAATGTAAATCGCAGAACGAAGAATTATTTTTCCAAGTGATACAGCAAACCTATTCCTAAATATAATATATATATATATATATATATATATATATATATATATATACTTCTTGGAAACGATGTTTCATATTAATATATGAATGAAGCTTTAAGAAAACATAATGTTTATTTTTTATTTTTATTTTGAGTTGTATTAAGAGTCATTGCACGAGCCAATCAGGCAAAAAAATAAAAAAGTTTCCATCACCATCTCAGAATTTCTTTATTTTTTTTTCTTGTGTTGTCTTGCCCAAGGAAAGAAATAATCTCAAACATTTTTGTTATATCTCTTTTAGTTTTGGAGTTAGGGGAGGTCAAAGTTCCCTAGACCACAGCGTAGAAATAATTTTGTGTCATTTTTGCCACTTTATTCTCTCAACTGTAACTGGCTCTGATGTGCTTCAGAGAATTTTTGTTCTCTAACTGATACTATACCTTGAACATTAACAACTCAAATTGAAAATTCATTTGAAGATGGTCAGAGCCCCCATACAGGGCCCCCTCAAATACCCCTAATTTCGTAAAAAATCGGTTTTTAAGAATGCTTTAAATCTTGGCTCTGATATGATACAGAGAAATTTTTTGCACAATGTACTTAGACATTTCCATACAAAATGAATTTAAGCTTAATATTTTTTGAAGGTCCCCGGAGCCATTCGGTATGGGGGCCCAAACACGGACCTGAACGCTAATTTATGTAACTTCAAAGCATTGGTGTAGCAGGCTCTGACCTCCTACATGAAAACTTTTTGCATGGAGTTGTAGCATTAACATAGTGGTTTCATATTATGAAAAAATATATTTTGAAGGTACCACCATTTTCAAGGAAAATCCAATAAAGCACACAGGTTTTGGTGGGGTAATTATGTGTTTGAATTTCCTTTTTTTTTAAATGTAACTATCAAATATTTAGTTAATTAATAAGAATAAAACTATATATTTTGTAAATGTAGAAAAATATAAATGGCAACACGCCAATTTCAGCTCCAGAATCGTTTCTGGCGACTGATCACGTGATGCCAAGCATCTCCCGAGAATGTCCCACACGTGTTCTATGGGATTAAGGTCCGGTGACTTTGCAGACCAATTCATGCGTTGAATATCTTCACTCTCCTGGAGTTCTTCGACAGCCGGTGTACGATGAGGGGGAAGCGTTGTCGTGCATGAAGAGGAAGTCCGGACCCACAGCACCTCTAAAAAGATGCACGTTGTAGTTTCATATTATGAAAAAATATATTTTGAAGGTACCACCATTTTCAAGAAAATCCAATAAAGTACCTACCTACTTGGGATATTCCCCTGACATCCCTCGGACATTTTGTACAATGTAATACACATAAATAGGTTGAGTCAGGTGGAGAAAAATTGTTATAATGTATACACATATTCCATTTAAAACTAATTTTGTGAAAATTTTAATGTTTTCAGAAAAGAAATTTCAAAGGATTAGTAATTTTTTCTTATAACATTTCAACTACAATTTCAGTGAAAAAATGTAAAGGTACTTTTCGGTTAGCTGGGCGCCAGTGATATATATATATATATAAATAAATATGATATATATATATATAAATATAAATGTATACACACACACACACACACACACACATATATATATATATATACATATATGTGTGCAGATACACAAGTGTGCAAAAATTGAGGACGAGCTGATAAATTAGCATAAAAGCCAAAAAAGGCAGCAGAACTAAATGAAAGACCAATCAGGGGATAGACCTGAAACAAATGGAGCAGGACCATGCCTATATATGGCATATGGCGTAAAAGGAGATGGTGCTAAGGGGATAAAAGCACAGAGGCGGTGACCGTTCAGAAATTTGATAAAATCTGACACTGTGTAATGTGATTTCAATGACGTTTTTTTGCTATTATTGTGTGATATGGCCAAGAGGCAATCCAGAAGATGTCATATGGATGACCTTACACGAGGTCGAATCATTGGGAAGTTGGAAGAAGGTCGAAGTGCGGCACAAGAGTTCGGTATCGCTCATAGCATCTTTTCACGAGTCTGGAGTGTATTTCAAACGAAGGGAACAGCTGTCCGAGCATTTAGCAGTGGTCGCTCACGCGCAACAACAACAGTGGAGGACCGTTATATTGTTCTATAGGCGAAATGAAACAGGCGTCAGACAACTGGAGAAATCACAAGGCAGATGGAGCAGACTACTGGCCGTTGGATATCATGTTTTACCGTGGCTAGGAGGCTGCACAAAGGTGGCCTGTATGCACGACGACCAGTACGACGTGTACAACTAATGCCTGCTCATCGGAGACGCAGGTTTCTGTGGTGTCAGGAATATAAGAATTGGACACAACAGTAGTGGTTTCAAGTACTCTTTACGGATGAGAGCCGATGTAGTATGACGAGCGATTCTGGACGTATACACATTTGGAGAGAGCAGGGAATACTTAATCACCCCTCCATCATCATCAAAAGGAACCGTTTTGGAGATGCCGGAGATCTTGTTTGTGTTGGTATCATGCTTGGTAGCCACGTATTCCAAGGAGGTTCAGTCTCTATTTCTCGCTACTACTACGAGATTCTCTTGCCTCACGTGCATCTTTTTAGAGGTCCTGTGGGTCCGGACTTCCTCTTCATGGACGACAACGCTCCCCCCCTCATCGTACACCGGCTGTCGAAGAGCTCCAGGAGAGTGAAGATATTCAACGCATGAATTGGTCTGCAAATTCCCCCGACCTTAATCCCATAGAACACGTGTGGGACTTTCTCGGGAGACGCTTGGCATCACGTGATCAAGCGCCAGAAACGATTCTGGAGCTGAAATTGGCGTGTTGCCATTTATATTTTTCTACATTTACAAAATATATAGTTTCATTCTTATTAATTAACTAAATATTTCATAGTTACATTAAAAAAAAAAAGAAATTCAAACACATAATTACCCCACCAAAACCTGTGTGCTTTATTGGATTTTCCTTGAAAATGGTCGTACCTTCAAAAGATATTTTTTCATAATATGAAACTACTATGTTAATGCTACAACTCCATGCAAAAAGTTTTCATGTAGGAGGTCAGAGGTCTACACCAATGCTTTGAAGTTATATAAATTAGCGTTCAGGTCCGTGTTTGGGCCCCCATACCGAATGGCTCCGGGGACCTTCAAAAAATATTAAGCTTAAATTCATTTTATATGGAAATGTCTAAGTACATTGTGCAAAAATTTTCTCTGTATCACATCAGAGCCAAGATTTAAAGCATTATTAAAAACCGATTTTTTACGAAATTAAGGGTATTTGAGAGCGCCCTGTATGGGGGCTCTGACCATCTTCAAATGAATTTTCAATTTGAGATGTTAATGTTCAAGGTATAGTATCAGTTAGAGAACAAAAAATCTCTGAAGCACATCAGAGCCAATTACAGTTGAGAGAATAAAGTGGCAAAAATGACACAAAATTATTTCTACGCCTCTGGTCTAGGGACCTTTGACCTCCACTAACTCCAAAACTAAAAGAGATATAACAAAATTATTTGAGATATTTGTTCTTTCCTTGGGCAAGACAACACAAGAAAAAAAAATAAAGAAATTCTGAGATGGTGATGGAAACCCCCTGCCTGATATTCTCATGCAATGACTCTTAACATTTTAACATTAAATCAAGTTAGGCAAGATACGTTGGTTCTCAGAAAACCGCATGTTGTACAAAAATCAACCTATTTATTGGCATGCGACTATTCAAAATTATGGTTTAAAAATGTATATATATATTTTTTTAGTTTCAGTTATTTTTTAAGTGAAAATTCTCTCCAACGTTAATAAATTTATAACAATGAGGAAAATATATTCCATTGAAAAAAGTTAGAGCATTTAAAAATACCATAATATTTAATATTGTAAAATATATGAACAGTAAAATAAAAAATACAAGGTGATGTAAGGTATTTATAATTCGGTATTGAAGTCTTCTAAAGAAATTAGGAAGGTATTCTTTTTTCAAGTGCAAATTCATAAGTAAAAATGTTTCGTGAGAAATTGTAATTTGGTATCGAATTCTTCTAAAAATAGACGGAAAGTATTCTTTTTTCAAGTTTTAATTCATAAGTAAAAATGTTTCGTGACACACATTTACACACCATTTATATTCCAATACTCCCTTATACATTCATATTATTGTATGTAGATTAGAGACACTAAAAATAAAAATACCATTAAATCAATTTATAAGAGTATAATGATTAAAAAAAAAAGGAAAATGTTCTTGATTTACACATACACGTGAATTTACACATGTTTCATAAAATCGTTAAAAAAAACTATCTGTATTCGGATGGGAAGAATAATTTAAAATAAAGTCTTTGTTCAATAAAATTCGTAATAGAAATCGTGATAGGAAAATTAATGACATTCTCAGAGCTGGTACGTTAAAGTGAAAACGCTCAGATTGTATTTCGATTTGGAATGAAGCATAGATTTTTCTAATTTTTAAAAATTATGTTATTAGTAAATTAATTAAATCTTTATATATATATATATATATATATATATATATATATATATATATATATATATATAATAAAATGAAAATATTATAAAAAATTAACCTTTAAAACCTACTGAACTAATCTACTAAACTTATACTAGTATATTAATAACCTTTCTCACATGAAGCATAATGTTTGAAGAAATAGCAAAAACGCAGTACATGGGTCTTTATTACTAAAAAACAGCAAAAAGTTATACAACTAGTCGACTTAAATAAAAGTACATTTTGCTGTTTTAACTGATAGAGAAACGCATTCTAAATATGCAACCAAGGGACCGTATAAAAATATATATTTCATCACTTAAAAAATAACTAGACAGAATTTCATACAATGGAGAAAAACATTTGAAATATATTTGGAATTTAGGCTAATCAACAAAATCTAACGGTTTGTGATTTAATTATGGGTCAATGATTACACGGGCGAATGCGGTATATGGCCATTCTATAAAAAAAACTATCAAAGATTCATGCACCTATTAATTTATTAAAACTTGCTGCCGCTGCAAAATACATATTTGTTACTACAGTTCCACTACATATTTAATATTTTATGCAAAAATGTGCAAAAATCTAACACAAATATCTTTTTTAAGAGAAATTAAATTATGTAACGTTAAATACAATGTCCGGCTATTAATTTCCAGGACTGACATAACTGTACGAGAACGAAAAGCCGGAAGATGGCGCTAATGAATGCATGTTGAAGAGCGTTTTCTTGCGCATGTTCAGTGCAATCGGCGCCATTCTGAAGTAAGTGGTTCTCGTGGAAAGGCGCATTAAAACGTAGCTCTTAAATTCCAGTTGTCGAAATGAAAATGGAGCAAATAATTAACATTAAATTTGCTTAAAATGTCTGCGGGTGCTAGGTCTGGAGAGTATGGTGGATTCTACATCTCAACAACACCATGCGGGGATAAGAATCGCCTCACAGGCAACGCAATGTGTGGGCGGGCATTGTCATGTAGCAGTAGCCAACTCCCATTTTGTTGAAAATGACTCCTCACTCTACAAATTCGTTTTCGTAGTCGGTCAAGAACTTCTGTGTAGAACTGTCCATATATAATCATGTTAGGAGGAAGAAATTCATGATGAATGAGTCCATCGCAATCGAAGAAAGCGATTAACATGACCTTGATTTTGGACTTTTCAAATAGAAATTTTTCCTACCTTGGTGAACCTGGACGGGATAATGCTTCCTCGCCGTAAACTTGTTTTAACATTTCGTAGGTTTCCGCAGCTGTCTTGCCCAATTTTAAGCAAAATTTAATGTTAATTTTTTGCTCCATTTTCACTTCGAAAACAGGAATTTAAGAGCTACGTTTTAATGCGCCTTTCCACGAGAACCACTTACTTCAGAATGGCGCCGATTGCACTGCACATGCGCAAGCAAACGCTCTTCAATATGTATTCATTAGCGCCATCTTCCGGCTTTTCGTTCTCGTACAGTTACGTCAGTCCTGGAAATTAATAGCCGGACCTTGTAGTTTGAGATATTGTACAAGCGTGAGCAACGTACAAGCGTGTTTTGAGGCCATAAAAGGCTACCTAATGGTCAGCGTGCCAGAATGGAATTTAATTCCATCACTATTATTTCTCTAACTTACACCCACTTGAAATCGCACAATTGTCAGTAATTTGCCCTTTATTACAACAAACCATGCTTAATTGTGAACATTTTTGACAACTTCTTACTCATTGTTTTTTTTTCTTAGTGTCTTTTTTACACAGGCTTCTTTATAAGCTAATAAAAGAATTGAAATAAAGTCTAATTTGTAATGTATTATGGACAATGGGATGTGAAACATGGATTAGACAATGGGATATGTGATGGGAAACTATTAGGTAAACGCTACAATTAAATGCCACACATATTAATTTACGAAATATTTTGCTTAATACATATCATATTTTTGTTACTTGTGCAAACTGCATCAGTCGATGTATATATATATTTTTTCCGATAACGAACACTTGTTTTATATAAATTTATTAAAATATTGTAACAGAGATTATTTATGCAAATTCATAGAAAAGATTCACGCAAATATTTTTAGTTATTTTTCATTTATTAACCTGTTATTTATGGGATGTATAAATTTAATAATTAAGTATGTTTGCTAATATGCGTAAATATTATTTTTGCATGACAATTGCATAGAAAGGTTCACGGTCCATAAGCCATGTTTTTGGCCCATGAAATAGACTAAAATTCGAGTCTGTTATACTGACTTAATCATTTATATTTTTAATATTAGAAGGCTTATCCTGTACGATTTCAACAATAGTTTTTGCATTTTGTTCGTTTTTATACGACTTACACAAGCTCAAAGTTCGTATTATTCGTAGTTTTTGATGAAAAATACGTAATTTTTCATAATTTGACCTCAATTATTTATATGAGCGCAATCGTGCAACACTTTCTTCTTTATATATATTTTAAAATACACATCAAAATATACAATATATGTAAAAATAAAAGTGCTGCAAAGCTGCGCTCATAGTAAAATATTAAAAAATATATTTAAAATTGAGGTAAAATTAGGAGAAATTGCGTATTATTCATCAAAAACTACTAACAATATGAACTTTGAGTCTGTGTAAGTTATATAAATCCAAAAAAAATGCAAAAAATATTGTTGAAATCGTACTGGATAAACCTTCTAATATTAAAAAGTGAAATAATTAAGTCAGTATAACAAAATCGAATTTTAGTCTTATTTCATGCCCCAAAAATATGGCTTATGGACTCTGATCCTTTGATACTATGCTTAAATATTATTGCATAGATTTTCAACAAATAGTCTCTAAAAAAGCGTACAGGGCTATTCTAGCCATTTGAATAGCACACGTTTGCTGAATCAGAATATTTAGGAAGTTCTGGTAGAAAGTACATTAGAACTCACACGCAAATGCAAAACTTTCATTCATTTTATTTTATAAAGAAAAACTGTGTTAACCATGAAAAGGATACCCTTTAACAGATACATAAATAAAATGGAACGACTTTTAGCTTAATATAATATACATACAGCTCAAATACCATTCCTCCTTCATTGTACAAATATTTTAATATGTTTAAACATTTTTTCAATACTAATACAACTTATATAAATCTGCGTAAATGAATCTTGCATGGATATTCATTCTATTTCATCTTTTTAAAGAAAACATGACCGGATGTCATTAGAGTTGAACTTTCTACTAAATTATCTTTTATATTATTACTCCAGTAAAACTTATAAAAAGTATTTTAAATCATATTTCATCTATATAAATATTAGAAGGACATAGTTTGTGAATATACAAAAAAAAACATTTTTATAATATGAAGAACATAAAAATATAGCTCCACTAACAAATTCCATTTGGTATAATATACAAAACTGTCCGATGCGTGAAACCATTGAAATCAGAACATTTAAAGTAGAGGTGTCCAATGATATGACACATGCAATGATTGACTTTCGATGGAAGATAATACTAGAAAACGGAGAACATGAAAGGAAAAAACCTAGAAATATAGAAAACATCAGTCTCAAGTCACATAACAAAGAAAAGAAGATACTTGAAAATTAACAACTGAGGATGCTGTAGGTTGATTGAAATCATTTATGGATACTTTAATGGGAAAAGAACTGTAAGCCATGTATCTAGGTCTATATATCTACGATAGGAAAACAAATCTACTTAAAAATGATTAAACACGTATTTTAACGATTTTAGAAATTACAAACGGGGGTGGTCGAATGTTTTACGTCATTTCACCATATCTCAACAGCAGTTATAGTTAGAAGCGCGAAAATCTGGAAAACAAATCTAGTAAAAAAAATTATTAAACACCTATTTTAGCTATTTTAAAAATTTCTCCAGAAGGGGGTTAAAGGAGGAAGTTCGAATGTTTTAGGTCATTCCGGCATATGTCAGCAGCAGTTATAGGTAGTAGCGCAAAAATAAGGAAAACAAATCTATTAAAAATGATTAAACATGTATTTAAGCGATTTCAGAAATTCCCCTTTCCGGAGGGGGTTAAAGGGGGGTCGAATGTTTTACGTCATTTTGCCATATCTCAGCAGCAGTTTTATGTAAGAGTACGGAATTAAGGAAAACAAATCTACTAAACATTGGTTAAGCACGTATTTAAACGATTTTAGAAATTTCTCCCCAATGTGGGTTACAAGGGGGTCGAATGTTTTAGATCATTTTGTCTTACCTCAGCAGCAGTTTTAGTTAAGAGCGCGAAAATCAGGAAAACAAATCTACTAAAAAATGAATAAAACACGTATTTCAGCAATTTTAGAATTCCCCCCCAGAAGGTGGTTAAAGGGGGGGGGGTCGAATTTTTTAAGTCATTTTGCCATATCTCAGCTTTTATGTAGGAGGGCGAAAAGAATTAAAACAAATCTACTAGAAAACTGGTTAACACATATTTCGGCGATTTTGGAAATTTCCCCCAGAAGGTGGTTAAAGGGGTATTCAAAAGTTTTGGGTCATTTCGCCATATCTCAGCATCAGATTTAGGTAGGAGCGTGAAATTCAGGAAAACACATTCTACATGAACACATATAGTTGCTATGTCCTTCGATGGGCCGTGTTATTTATTAGTTTCAATATGTACATAAACAGAAAATTTTATTTATCACATTTTTACAAGCTTTTCGTTTTTAAAATTTCTAAGTACTGCAATTTTGCTCACTCCCACTTTTATAAAATTTAGAACAACTTTTTTCTACCCTACATTGTAGTCAACACATTGTCTACCCGTGCAAAGCCGGGACGGGCCGCTACTATACATATATTCATCAATTAATTTAAATGGAATTACGAATGCGATCATTAATGCTCTTAAAAACTACTACACCGAACCAAGTATAAGTACTAAACTACAAAAAGCAAATAATCTTAAAATTAATGGATGCTATTTAATATTCAACACCATTATATATATATATATATATATATATATATATGTATATATATATATATATATATATATATATATATATATATATATATATATATATATACAGAATAAATGTGTTGATATGCGCTTACCCATCTCTAATGTGGTTGCTGGAAACTACGAAACCTCGAAAAATTTTTTTTAAAGAACATTAAATATAATTCCTGCAATGGCTCATATACGTGGACGAGATATCCATTATCACAAAAAAGCAAATCAACCATAAAAATTCCTAAATAAAATAAATTTATATGACAAGAATATTCAGTTTAAGAAAACCATAGAGAATGTAGGATTGAACGCAGGACATCTAAGAAAAAGAAACAATAAATAAATTGATCCATTGAGTGAAAGAGATTAATTGATGTAATACAACCAGCACCTACAAATACTCATCCCCCATACCATACATGAATAGGAGAGCTTTAAAATAAAAAGAAAACTATAAAACATGTCCCAATAACCACCAATCCATCTCTCTCTTTACAGCTGTAAAAAATAAGCCGAAAAATATGAAAAAATACAGACAGTTCGTTTATATGACATCGATTGCATAAATAATAAGAATAAATTAATACATTACATTCGCATGGCCAGAAGGAAGATATAAGAGAGAATAAGTAAATATACACTATATGGCCATTAATGACCGGCAACTTTCAATTTTAGACATTTTGTGGAATAGTTAAAAATGTACTTGTCAGATTTTTCTGGAATTTTATAATTAAAAAGATCAGGTTTGATTTCACATTTATCAACGTCGATTTGATAAGGAGTATAATTAGGGGCCAAAAAATAATACTTGGGATCACCTTGTAAAATAAAATGCACGAAATGATCTATCGCTACAAAATATACATAGGCAGACATTGTACAATATGTGTTTTCATTTGTGTAAGAATAGCATGTATATTAATAGAGATATAGCGATTTTTTTAAAAAATTAAAAAGTTCTTGCATGTTTTTTGCTTATAACATACAGGGTTTTTAACCAAATTTAACGCCAGTTTCAGAAAAATTGACAAAATATAGTAGAAAAAATATAGTGAATTGAAAAGTAAATATATTAAATATTTAAGGAAATATGGGCAGTTGTATAAAATATTTTTTATCTGCGCATGCGCGAACGATAAAAAGGAACTTTTTGCATAATTTAATAGTCAACACTATGGAGCAACTTATTTAAAAAAAATCAGTCAAATATCGTAAAAATTCAGAGAGATATCGGCGTTAGAGTGAGCTGTTTTTTTAATTTCTCACTAAAACCCGCTAAATGATAAGGGATTGCCCACAAATTGTCATGTTTAATTTTTATACTATATTTCATTTTTTATTGATATTTTAGTTCGCCTTGGAAAACTTTATTGCACCAGGTTATAATACTTTTGGAATGGATCCTTTGATTTTGATATTTCTTTCTTTGTTCGAATAAGCTCGTTAGGGTAGATTTTCAAAGAGAACTAAAGTATCATTAAAAATTGGAAAATAGCATAAAATAAAAAATGACAATTTGTGGAAAATCCCTTATCATTCAGCGAGTTTTAGTGAGAAACTAAAAAACAGCTCACTCTAACGCCGATATCTCTTTGAGTTTTTACGATATTTGACTGATTTTTTGTAATAAGTTGCTCCATAGAGTTGACTATTAAATTATGCAAAAAGTTCCTTGTTATCGTTCGCGCATGCGCAGATAAAAATTATTTTATACAACTGCCCATATTTCTTTAAATATTTAATATATTTATATTCCAATTGCACTATATTGTTTTTACTACATTTTGTCAATTTTTCTGAAACTGGCGTTAAATTTGGTTTAAAACCCTGTATGTTATAAGCAAAAAACGTGCAAGTTTATTTTTTATTTTTTAAATAAATCGCTATATTTCTATTACTATACATGCTATTCTTACACAAATGAATACACATATTGTACAATGTCTGCCTTTGTATATTCTGTAGCGATAGATCATTTGGTGCATTTTATTTTACCGAGTGATCCCAAGTAATATTTTTTTCTTTAATTTTTTTGGTCCCATATTTGTCTTCCTTATCAAATCAACAATGCTAAATATGAAGTCAAACCTTTTCTTTTGGATCCTAAAATTCCAGAAAAATCTGACAAGTATATTTTTAAATATTCGACAAAACGTCTAAAATTGAAAGTTGCCGGTCATTAATGGCCATATAGTGCATTACAGACATGGATTTGAATAAACATCCCTTGAAAAATAGAATCACCTTCATAAAACCCTAAACATTGAAAATCGAAAAAATAGCGAACTATAATAATGTGCAAAACTCTCTGATACGTGAGTACATTGAAATCAGTACCTCTAAAATAAAGGCATGTAATGATATGGCACATGTGATAATTGGCTCGCGATGAAAGAAAATGTTAGAAGTTGGGTAAAATGAAATAGAAAAACGTAAGATTATAGAGAGACCTATCAATTTGAAGTCAGATAAATAAGGAAAGGAGATGCATAAAAATTAACAACTGAAGATGCTCTAGTTAGAATAAAAAAGTTTTTGGATATTATAATATTGAAATAACACGAAAGGCGTATTTCTAGCATGGTATATCCAAGATACACGAAGTATTTTTACATAAAAAAAATAACGTACTTTGAAAGACTGACAAAACTAATCCTAATGATAGCAGAATATTTTAAATCTTGACTTTGAAAAGCTAATCGACGGTTTTTTTAAATATCTTCATTTATGAATACAAAACTTTAACTGCCCAGGGGAGAGACTCATCAAAGCCGTTTTAGCGAAAGTATACAGATATTGTAAAAGGGTATGTGTGTATTTTTTAAAGGATACAACGAATTAACACAAACTTATATATATATATATATATATATATATAAACTTACAAATAAATAAAATAAACTTTAAGCATTAAAGCTTATATAAAGTTTAAAAGAGACTATTTGTGTATTGATAGAATAAAGAATATATTTGTCGTTCTCATATATTCTTATGCATTATTTATCTAGTTACATAACATTGATAATCATGCGTGTAGTCATCGCCAAAACACCATATCTAATAACGTCTCACAAAAATGTGGTGATATAAATAATAAATGAAAAGATGAAACAATAGTTTAAAAAAAGCCTCTCACTAAAATCCGAAAAAAATATATTTATATCTAACATAAAGGCTTAGAAAAAAATAAACAATATCGTATTATTAATTCTTGAAACCATCAATTATAGACATTCAAAAATTTAAAGTAATATTAAACATTGTTTTAGAAAAAAAGGATACATATTTACATGCAATATTAGTAGAATACTATGTTCATCATATGTAATTAACGCCTTTTCAATAAAATAAATTTAACTAAAAAAATATAATAAAGACGAAATTTGTATTTATATATTTACATTTTATCTTGGTATTATTTAGCATGAAGTTTAATTTTAGTAACAATTTTTAAAGACAAACAAAACGAGAGAACATATATCCATATGTAAAATATCTAAATTCAACTATATTTCAATTTAGTTTAAGAAAATTATTTTATTTTTAATAAATTTTATTTATTGATATATTTTTTTTAAATATCAATATTATTTTCTTCTTCTATATAAATGAAATATAGTAGTTTGAGATTTTAATATTGTCATTTGACTGTAGTTTTCAAATTACAATTTATGGAATTATCTAGATACTAATAAAAAAAGTCATATTTTTCTACTCACCTTCTTTTAAACTTTTTTTTGTTAATTGAACTAAAAACAGGAATTAAGTAAATAAGTAAAGTTGTTCAATATGCCGGGTGATTATAATTAAAGTTACGATTTCAAAAATCGATAATTTTAAAAATACTGTTCAGAATGACTTGATATTTTAGCAGAACAATCGTGAGGCAATGGAATTTTGTTTGACGAAGGAGTAAAATAGTTCCAAAATATGTCAATAGATGTTGCTTTCAGGGTTCACATTGTCTGAAGATATGCAAATTACTAATACGTGACATGCGCAACGCAGACATAGCTGCCATAAAAATGCAGAGAACCAGCTCTTTGCCTGAATTTTTCATAATGACTCTGACTATGAAGGATCGTGCTCTGCTCTTGAAACTTTTTTATAAGAACGATGTCTGTGCACTTACAGCTATTAAGAAGTTTCGGACATTAAAATCCATAAAATTGATCCAATAACCACAAATGGTCTGCGAAAAATGATTGCTAAATTTGAAGAGACCGGTTCATTTGACGTTAAACGGGGCAGAGGAACGAAACCAGTTTCGGCTACGGCAGTGGGAGATGTAGCTACATCATCACAAGAACAGACTAACAGTGATGCTGGAATCAGCAGTGCACGGGAAATGGCCGAATGCTGGATATGCCGAACAGCATGGTGGAACATGTTGTTCTGTTATCCGTACAAGATAACTCATATGCAGGAGTTGCTACCTCCTCACCTAGAAGCACGTCAATCTTTTGCACTACAATTTCTTGCCCGGATGAAAGTGGACAACGGATGGCCATGGAACATTCTGTGGTCTGTCGAAGCCCACTTTCATTTGAAAGGTTCTGTAAATGCGCAAAATTGCAGGTTATGGGCGACCAAGAATCCGTCCCAGCTATAGCCATTACCTCTTCAGTCTGAAAAGGTCACTGTGTGGTGCGGAATAACGGCAGCGTTTATCGTCGGTCCGTTTTTTGTCGAAGAGATCACACCTGCGGATCCCGTTACCTGCACCGTTACTGGCAAGTGGTATGAAGCACTTTTGCGTAACCATGTCCTTCCGGCACTTCAGCAGTGTCCCTGTGTGGATCGCACAATATTCATGCAAGGTGGTGCTCCTCCGCACATTGCTACTCCTGTGAAGCAGCTGCTGAGTGCTAATTTCGGAGATGATAGGATCATAAGCCGACTTTTTCCAGAAACGTTGCCGCCACGTTCCCTCGATTTAAAACCGTGTGATTTCTGGCTTTGGGGGTACCTGAAGAATGTTGGGCGGATTCAGAATCTAGCCGACGTAAAGGCAAGCATCACACACCACAACCCATCGTATCATTACAGATACCCTCCGATCTGTTGAGGATCATGCCGTTTTCGCTTCCAATTAGTAGCGGAACAATGTGTAGGGCATATCAAACAACTCATGCCTTAATCATCAGTAAGGTGTATGTTCCATTAAGAACTTTTTTTTTTCATTTTGTGTGCGGGTACCTGCAGAATGTTGGGCGGATTCAGAATCTAGCCGACTTAAAGGCAAACATCACACACCACAACCCATTGCATCATTACATATACCCTCCGATCTGTTGAGGAGCATGCGGTTTAGCGCTTCCAATTAGTAGCGGAACAAGGCGGAGGGCATATCGAACAACTCATGCCTTAATCTTCGGTAAGGTGTATGTTACATGAAGAACTTTTTTTTCATTTTGTATCATTATTGCTGTTGTCGCAGTAAACATGTATTCTTGTCTTTTAGCTAAAAAAATTTTAGTACAGCCCTGAACTCTGTTTTTTTTTATTTTGGCTAAGAACATTCTTGTGTTTAACGAATACATTTTTGGTCTTTCCCCTGACATTAACCTAACAACGCCATCTATCGGCACATTTTGAAACTATTTTTTCCTTCATTAAATAAAATTACATTGCCTCACGAATGTTCTCCTAAAATGTCAAGTCATTCTGACCTTTCATAACTTATTATAATCACCCGGTATATAAACGATATTTTTTTTAATTCTTTAAATACGTAGTATGTAACTATATAGTTCTTAAAATGACATAATATATGCTAACATGAATGTGTATTTCTTGTGCAAAATGCCTATTTCTTGTGACAATTTAAGTGATACCTGTTTATAAATATTGTGCCACGACACATGAATCTGTTGTCATCTCTATCTAACAATGTTTCGCTATGCTGTATATCATGTTTTTTTTATATTTATTTTTAAAATTCCTATTTTTTAGCATAATCGACCTAACACATTAAATAAATATAATTATTATTATCAGCTATCGTTTTGTTTAAAAGTTAAGAAGTAATTTAGTTCATATAGTTCTTATTCTGCAGTTGTGTTTTTGTAGACTCAACTGAATCATACTTATATGGATTTTTATTTTCATAGTTTTTTTTTAAATGTACCGAATCAAGTCTATGCCATTAAATATTTATATATATATTTTAATTATTGTTAACGTTTCATGTATATATTATTTTATTTTTAAAAAATAGCAAATGCCCTAATTGTTATTAAAACGTGCAATAATGGTCCAATATCCTTGAAGATCTCCATACATTTTGCCAGGAGTTCATTTTAGAAATTGGATACTGAATCCATCATTTAAAATCCAGGATACAATTTGTTCGAAACAAATACTCTCGTTCGAAATTTAAATTGTTTTGCACATAAAAACTATATTTGTGCATGATTTTAGAGCAATATTTCCGTAATGAGGTCCACTAACTATATTGTGTATCCTAAATAGTGTGGTTTGACTAAGAATGTATTGTTTAAAACTTGAATGTATTTCACAATTATTTTTAAAAGCACTATGGACAATATCAAAATTTAAATTTATAACTACAGACCTTTAATTATAAAATACACTAAAAATATTTAAAAAACAGGTTCATATAAACATTTCGAATAGTTGTCGCACTCCTCATCTGCATGCGTGTACAATTAGGACACACCGGAGAACCAAAACATTGAAAACAGTTAAAACTACCGTTTAATTAGGACATCATACTCTGCCTGGGCAGCCTCATTAATTCACTGTAAAAAATAACCAATGTTTCTTATTTTATGAAAATATGCTATAACCACGAACGAAAATATAATATAATCTTCTGAGTTATCCGAAATTTCAAATAGCATGTTACATTGTCTGTTGAATCCCCAGAAAAGAATACATTTTCAAAATTTAAAGAATAATTTATAAAAACAAATTATTTTTAGCTGCCCGAATTTTTCAGAAACTTTTCCGAAGGGATTTTATAGTGCATTAATGAGTGTCCTCAGCCTGGAATACCTGTTTTTTGAATGCTATCAACATGCTGTAAACATTTTCATGCTCAAAAAAAATGTTTAACAGACAAACATGCAAAATTAACAGCGTGAACAATAACATTAAAATTAAGATTATTTCTTTACTCTTTCATGTATAAATTAAATTACGCGGCTGAAAACGTGTACTTGAGAATGGATAACATTTGAAAAACAGATATTCCAGCCTGAGGACACTCATTAATACACTATAAAAACCCTTCGGAAACGTTTCTGAAAAATTCGGGCAGCTAAAAATAATTTGTTTTTATAAATTATTCTTTAAATTTTGAAAATGTATTCGTTTCTAGGGATTCAACAGACAATGTAACATGCTATTTGAAATTTCTGATAACTCAGAAGATTATATTATAGTTTCGTTCGTGGTTATAGCATATTTTCATAAAATAAGAAACATTGTTCATTTTTTACAGTGTTGGAGATTCAGCTAGAACTGTTAGCCAACCCTCTAGGAAATCACGAATGTTGCATGCGCAGCAGTTCGATTTAGCAACATGCGCATCGTTGTATTCAAGTGCATATGCAACCAATGTTGAATTCAAAGTTACTTTAATAAAAGATTTTTTTAAATTAAGGACCTATATTTGAACCTGTATTTTAAAAGTGTTTAGTGTGTTGTATAATTAAATTTATGTGGTATATATTTTAATTAATATTTAATTATTATCCAGACGTAATTATGTATGTATGTTATTTTTGAATATCAAAAATGTTTGATGATAACGCTTAGCAATCTACCCGATGACGTAAAATCAATCGATCATATTTTAAACGAAAGTACATAGCAAGTTCGAACCTGAGTAATTTTTTAACACATGCACTATGGTATACATTTTTTCGAATTTAATTAAGGATAGAAAATTGCAATTAATTTATATTTCAGATGTATTTTTAAGAATTTATTCAAAACGGAATAATAAATAATTACAATTTATCGATACAAAATGCAACAATTATAGAAGAAATAATGAGTGTCTAAAAGGGGTCAACTATTGTATACATTTATTCACTATTTTCGTCAAATTTAAATATTTCGCTAAATAGACAGTATTTTCTGTGGGATTTTTTGGGGCGAAATTTCGTAACATTTTAACAATTGCTGCCAAACATGTTGGTCAATTACAAATTGTTGTATTTATCTTATTATTTTCTTAAACACAATCAAATGACAGAGAGAACTGAAAGTTTTCAATAACGTGACGTTCTGAACGTAAAATCAACTGAACGTTTTTTCAGTAAGAAACTAAAATGTCAGTGTGTTACCATTAAAACGCACATCCAACAGTAATTGGTCATGGACCGTAAGGCATTGACGCAAATACAATATATGCTAGTCGAATATGCCAATCCCAAAACTTTCTTTTATCTCACACAGGTTTCGCATACAATAAAAACAAATCAGTGCATTTTTATATCAAGGTCTAATTGAATCGGAAGTTTTATTGAATTCGGTACATTAGTTCTTGAGCTATGACTATTGCTAAAATTGTTCAAATCCTGAAATGTTCAGCATAGCATCGCCACCTGTTGGGATATTTACACCAAAACCTAATCAAAAATAACTTATATCACCGTTTAACTGAAACAAAAGTTGAATGAAAATCTCTGCATTAGTTCATGAGATATAGTTATCGGGAAAATTATGAAAAAAGTAGCATAGCAGCACAACCTGTTGGACTATTTACATCAATACGTAATTAGTATCTATTTATGTCTCGGGTCTAACAGAATTTGAAATTTGATGAAATTCTCTGTGTTGCAGAAGAAATAATGTTCAACTTTAACTCTATTTTAAAACAGCTAAAATAATTATACTCAAGTCTAAAACATCTACCCGATGTTTCCGTCTGTTTCAAGAATTAAAGATCTCCAGTTTTTACAAAAGTAGACATTTATTTCCACAAAACAAATCTAAAAACATATCTCTAATAATATTACATCTTCACATTTCAACCAACTTCTAGAACATCTACATTTTCTATAAAAATTAAAACGATAAAAACATAAAGTTGCCACATCACAAAAATAAATTACAATAATAAAATAAAATCCACAGTTCAATGAGTCTTTACATCATGCAGTTACAATAAAATATTGAAAAAACCATGTCACGTGATCCCTCTCTCAGCGAAGTTAAAATTAAAAAGATCACGCGAGCTAAAATGAAAAGTTCATGCAACACTCTGGATTAGTTCTTGATATAAAGTTTTCGTGAAAATCATAAAAGAGTGGCACAGCAGCGCCCCCTGTTGGAATATTTACACCAAAACATAATCAGCATCTATTTATGTAAAGGTCTAACTCAATCTGAAGTTTGATGAAAACCAGTGTATTAGTTCTTGAGATAGAGCTATTGCGGAAATCATGAATAATGCAGCATAGCAGCGCCACCTGTTACGCGATTTGCACCAAAAACTAATCAGCACCAATTTATGTCATGTACTAACGGAATTGAAAGCTTTATTAAATTACGTGCATTATTTCTTGAGATAGAGTGCCCACAAAATTTTTGTCACATACATACAAACAGAGTCACAGAGTTATATACTCACATACAGACATTTTCTAAAAACAGTCAAATCGTCTTTATGACCGGCAATCAGTCGAAAACCGGAAGTCGAAAATTTTCATGAATCCAATACTTTCTTCTAGTAAAGATAGAAGAAAGTAATAATATATGTTAAGAGAAATATTTTTTTATTTTAAGTCATTGTTTTTAAATAAACAAAAATTATTTTTGGATAAGAAAGGAAAGCTCTCACATGGAAAATAAAAACAACAAATCTAAATTTCATTTACAACACCAAATAGATAAAGACCACTAGTAACTATTTTTTAAATATATTGCCTATCACTAATTAACACTATTTTTCGTGTTAGATTGCAAGTAATATTTCAGATGTTTTATTATAGTTTAGAAATACTGGTAGACAAAATATTAAAAACCGCTTCTATATATGCAGCGTTGAAAACAGATTAAATTTATAAAACTTTTTCTTCGTAATCATTATTAAAATATCAATTAAGTAAAGACTATAGTTTCCTTTTGGGTTTTTATTTTTCTTAATCATAATAATAATAAATATTCTCTAGAACATATAAAAACCTTAAAGCATAGAAGCCATTTTTCTATCATTATTTATTTTAACATCATTATTCTTACTTTGTCCTTTCAGAGTGTAATTAATTCGAAATTTTGAAACGTATGTATTCATGTAACAGCTGGTTTTGATAAAAGATTTTTTTTAAGCAAGACAGTGTGTTTATAATCATTTGCTTTCAATGAAGCACAAAAGATTATATTTGTTAAGTAAATTTTATTTTGATTTTTACTTTAAATATTATTTTAAAACTATATAATATAAAATTTAATGCTGATTAAAATCTTAGGTTACTTGGTAACAAAACACATTTTGCGTAATACTTTTTTTTAAATATAGCCTACTTCTGAAATGTCTACTAAAAACATTTTTGATGTTAGATATTTTTTCATTGCTCATTTAAAAGATAATAACAGGCGTGTTACACTCTAAATAAACAATATTTATTTTCTGTAGAAGGGAAAGTTTTATATATTCTAAAGAAATCGTCTAAGAATTCTAAAGAATTCGCCAATATTACATATTTTATTAATGGATTAAATATTACTTTTCAAATGATAGAATTAAAATTTTAAACATTAAATTAAACCAACCAGTTATATATATATATATATATATATATATATATATATTAGGTTGGTGCGAAAAAAGTGAAGTTGGCCTTTCCGAGTCGCTATATTGGGGAAAAGTTGAGATTGGTAAATACAAGAAAAACAAAAAAAAATTATTCAAATCGGACTTTATCTTTCGATCCCGCAAACCGCCTAAAAACTAAAAAAAAAATGAAAATTTCCGATTTCTTCAGAATTAAAAAAAAATTTACGTATATATATACATATTATCACTATAGTGAAAAATATTTACGGATTGTATTCTTTAATAATAATAATTTTAAAAAAATGCGTATAGAGAATATCTTCCGATCGCGCAAACCGCCTAAAAATTAAAAAATGTTGAGAATTTCCGATTTTTTCAGCATTTAAAAACAAGTTTACGTATGTACATTTTTTATCGTTATAGTGAAATATATTTTCAGATTGTGCTGTTTAATAATAATAATAATAATAAATTTGCTTTTAAAGAATATATTCCGATCACGCAAGCTCAATATATATCGTGAAAATTTCAATTTTGAGTGATTTTTATGTATTAAGAAAATAATCAACATAGGTCAGTTTGTGGTCTCAGGTTAAGATTTAAATGTAAATTGATACTATTGAGCTGAACTATTGAGCCGATTACTGAACAAGGTTTTCACTAGAATACTTAGATTTATCATTTTGATTCATCATCTTAAATTATTCATTTATCATACTAATCATTTAGTGGACCAATTGGGCAGAATCTCATTGGTTGTGAAAAGCTCTCAGTGATAAATTTTCAATTAATTGATTGTGAAATTCAAAAAGTGGGCAAACAACTGTTGAGCAAGGAACAAATATATCTTTTTGACGTAAATCAAGCAAATAAAAGTGGCAACTTTCCAAATAGTTACCAAAGCTTGACCCCGGCCCAAATTCACATTCCAGATGGCTCACTTGTGCAAATGAAGTCCTTCGACTTTACGTGAACATAGAAAACCCATCGGATGCCTTAAAAACCATAGTTACAGGCCAGTTTGGTTTGAAATAAAATGCAGTAAGTACATTGCAGATGGACCTATTCATCTGTACAGAACAATAGAAATATCTCGAAACTTGTCTGAAGACCTAAAGAAGATGGTATTCCCTGTAATTAAACGAAACTCGTTCTTTGCCCACCCGAAAAGCCTACTGATGGCGATGTTCTTTGATAATATGAGGCACATACAGAGCTACGGCTAAGAAGAGTGTTAAAAGCCAGGTAGATTGCATAAAAAAGTAAAGGCATCCGAAACTTTATCACTCCTACGTAAAACTTCGGTGCGGCCGACTATACAGAATTAATTGATTGGAATGTAGCAAAATTATCATCTCCAACTCATTTATGGAGAGTAATCAATGAAGAAATACAGTCCTTCGTTTAATCAGGTGATATTCCAGATTGGGATGCTAAAAAATTTTCTTGCCACACGCAAGCTGTCGATCTGTGCGTCAAATTGCTAACGGAAGCATCGCTTAAGGTATGTGGGCCACAATCAAGTGATGGATTCATCAGGGCCACACTGAAATCAAGGTCCATGATACCAATATTTACCACCAAATCGTAGTACAAATTTGCGTCTAAAAGTCAGACTTATACAGATAAAATAACAAATTATGTATTTAAGTAGTAAACACCCTTATTGGTTGGATGGAGGAAAGAGTGTGGGTGGGACTCGAAGTGCAGCCACCTCCCCGTGGTGAATTCTGGGTTGTTTAAAGAACAAACAAAGAGCTGTACAATTTATAAGCAACTGTTAAAATTGGAACGCAAACTGACCTCATGTGATTATTTTCTTAATTCATCAAAATCACTCAAAATTGAAATTTTCCCGATTTTTATAGAGCTTGCGCGACCGGAAAATATTCTCTAAACGCAATTTATTATTATTATTATTATTAAACAGCACAATCTGCAAATATTTTTTACTATAGCGATAAAAAATGTATATACGAAAAATTGTTTTTAAAATGCTGAAAAAACAGGAAATTCTCAACTTTTTTTAATTTTTAGGCGGTTTGCGCGATCAGAAGATATTCTCTTAAATGCAATTTATTTATTTATTTATTATTAAACAATACAATCTTCAAATATGCTTCACTATAGTGATAAATAATATACAAACGTAAAACGTTATTTAAATTCTGAAAAAATCGGAAATTTAATTTTTTTTTTTCGAATTTTTAGGCGGTTTACCGGATCGGAAGATAAAGTACGATTTTAATTTTGTTTGTATTTTGTTTTCTTGCATTTAACAATCGCAAGTTTTCCGCACTATAGCGACTCGGAAATACGAACTTCACATTTTTCGCACCACCTTAATATATATATATATATATATATATATATATATATATATATATATATATATATATATATATATATATACATATATATATACATATATATATATATATATATATATATACCGGGTGGTTATAATATAAGTATCTCTATTTGGAGCTGTCTGTCGCTTGTAGAATAACGCGAATGAAACCAACATCCGTACGCTTACTATTCGAGAAGGGGGAAGAAGATTGGAACATTAAAAAAAATTGCAATAATCGCCGACAGATGGCCCTTTTGAGTTTAAATGTAATGTGCAGTAAATGTAAAGAATTAATGTGTAAAACTGGAAGGCATGACTATTTATTTTGGAAAATGTCACAGTGAATGTTGTTACGCTTTCGCATGACGATGGTACATACTCATTTTTAACACTTTCCAACCTAGTTGAAAAGTGTGTATGACTTCGGTTTGTCTGGCCGTATGGCCGTCTGGCCGTCTGCCGTCTGCCGTCTGCCGTCTTGCCGTCTGTCCGTGCTCTAACTCCCGCAAATATGCTCGGATTGCTCTGCAATTTTTATATGTTATAGTCGTTATCTATAGCATGTCCCCTATTTCAACGGAAGTGTGTAGCACTTATACTTTTTTTACAGGGACACTCAAAAGGGTTCCATTACATTGCGGTCTATGGGGAAAAATCACTTGAGGTTTATTTAAATAATGTTTCACTATTTTAAACGCATTGAAATTTATATATATCACTAAGGTGCATTAAAGAAGCTTAATATGGAATAGTGTGTGCATAGCACTTATAGTTACTTTACAGGGACAGTCAAAAGAATTCCGTTACATTACGTCTATGGAGAAAAATCGTCTGCGGTTTATTTAAATAATGTTTCCCTATTTTAAACGCATTGAAATTTATATAAGGTGCATTACAAGAGGCTTACTACAGAATATTGTGTGTATAGCAGTCATCGTTCATTTACAGGGACACACAAAAGAATTCTCTACTGTCTGTTAACAATAATTCCTGGAAGTGCATTTTAAGTTACTGAACGCGATTTTAATTTTAACTCGCTTTTTGTCTATTACGTGGTGTGTATAAATTCTGTCGATCCTATACAGGGAAGCACAAAAGTTCGCGAACACATTTCCGTATTATTTAACTCCAGACGGAGAATTTTAAACTGTGCTACGCGTTTCCTAACTGAACTAAAATTTAGCATTCTATGTAGTATATATACAAATCTATAGATCCTATACAGGGCTGATGAAAAGTATTCGGATTACTTAGATGTTATCTTTTAGCTTATTAAACGGTATGATTTGTAAAATTATTTTGGATTCGTTGGAAAGTGTTACATAATCTATGCTTGACGCATGATTTTTCGTTCTTGTTAAATATTGCCCTGATTCTAATCATTTTTGATTATGTCCATTTTTTCACAAATGAGAACGAAATGACCTTTATGCGCTCAGTTTTGAGTATGTCCATGTTTCAATATTCTGAGTATTTCTGGTATTTCAGAATTAAAAGCATTGGGTCGTCCTATTTGAAACAAAAAGTTTTATAACAAAATGAAAACACAGATTTACTCAGATTTGAAAAAGTGTCACTTTTCTCAGTGTAACTAAAGTTAAAAAAAATATATTCATGGTAAAATAAAGATATATAGAATGTTGTAGGATATTTACAATTTTATATCAAAGTTTGTTATAAAACATTAGAAAATTATGTTTTTTTTTTTATTTGTAACTATAAATAAAGTGTTTTATTCGAAACATTTACACTTAATTTATATTCTTATAATCGTGCATAATTATATATACATATATATATATCATATTACGAATATTTACCGTCATATGTTGTATTTGGAGTAAAGTTGATACTAGAAGTAGGAGCACACATGGTCGCACAATGAAATTAAGAACGGTGGTTGTAATTGATGATGTAAAAAATTAGATGCAGTCGTAATATTTCAGTTGCAGTCTCGACGCGGCCGTAGCGGCAGTAGAATGAAAAAACCAGAGGCGTTTCTCCATGAATCAAACGAACAAGGCTGTTCAATTTCAATCCTTTATTAAGTATTTCTCTTGGGCAGTTTCCACCTAACAATAATAGCCGTGCATCGCTACGTCATCAAGGTATGGAGGGTAAGTAATAGAACATCTTAATTATTGTCAAACGAACAGCCAGGGAGTTGTTAACAAGTGAAAATTCGACTTATTTCTGCGGGAGCACCGCAGGTAGCTGCTTTTTGTTACCTAGCGTAATAACACAAATTATGACGTAGAACGCACACTGAACCAATGAGGAATTAAAGAAGACGCGTCATGCTAAGTCACGACCAATGAAAGATAATTAGTAAAGAGTTCGGACAGAGAGGTAGTGGATGAATTTTGTAGTAAAGTGACTTAGAGCGGGAAAATAAAATTCGGAATAAAAATGAAAATGGCTCTTAAAAAAAAAAAAATCTAAAACCCAGAAATGATCGGGGATCATGATAGAAATGAAGAATAACTAAAAGCTTTATATTTAAGTAAATTTGGACAATTTAGAATTAAATAAAAGGGAATTTAACAGAGTTAACGATAGAGCTAATTTAAGAATAAGGATTTAATGAATATAGAGTAGTAAATTAGAATAAAACAGGAAAAAATTAGAATTGTAAGAATTTCGAATAATTTAACTACGGAAAAATGGCGAAATTTTTTTATTATTACATATAGTATATATTCATATAATCAAACATATTCTTATAATTGAATACAGATCATACACATGAAAATAAAATAGTAGAAAATCACTTTATCAGAGCTTATTAATAATGTGAGATTATTAATAATAGATTTAAATATAAGAAGAAACACAGTAATTGTTTTGATTAAGAAAAAGACGAGAATTCTCACATTTTTATACAACCGTTTAAAAAAATCAATCCGTGTTCGGATGCGAAAGCATAATCTAATTTCAAGCCTTTCCTCAATAAAATACGTAATAGAAATCGTGAAAGGAAAATTAATGATATTCTCAGAGCTGGTAAATTAAAGTGGGAATTCTCAGATTGCATTTTCATTTGTAAAGAGGTGGTGATTTTTCTAACTTCCAAAAGTTGTTATTATAAAATGAAACAGAAGTTAAAATTTTTGTTTTATACATGATAAAATAAAACATTACAAATTAATATTTTTTTTCCGCATGATGCATAATGTTTGAAGAAATATCAAACAAGGGGAAAAGGGCTTCTTGAATGCTTCAAATCAACAAAGATTCATACAATTCAAAGCATCATCACTTGGTGGATTGTAGACAAAAAATAACAGGAAATTTTATAGTTTTAATATTTAGAGCAAAGTATTCTTAGTATACCGTTCACAACACAGATAAAATATAAAAATTATATTTCCTAATTTTAAAATATGCAGGGTTTCCGAAAAGTCTGGAAACGGTCAAATAACTCGAGAAATATACATCGGATTGAAAAACGGCAAAATGCACGTTCAATATTTTTGAAAAATCAATTTAGGGATAAGAAAGTTGCCCCCCCCCCCCTCCCGGGGGGAAAGGGGGGGAATTTTGAAATCTTAAATGATGACTCCCATTTTCTATTGCAGATTCGGATTCTACTGGAAAAAATACGTAACTTTTGTACTGAACATTTTCTTGGAAACATTGTAGATGGCGCTGTAATCGAGTGCAATGCTGTGAGAATCGTTACCATTGCAATGTCTGGAACCGCTCGAATAACTCGAGAAATATACATCAGATTGAAAAACGGAAAAATACAATTTTAATATTTTAGAAAAATGGCAACTTGATACCCCTAAATAGATTTTTCAAAACTATTGAACATGCATTTATCTGTTTTGCAATACGATATATATTTCTCGAGTTATTCGAGCGTTTCCAGACATTGCCAAGGAAACGAGTCTGACAGCATTGTACTCGATTACAGCGCCATCTACAATGTTTCGAAGAAAATGTTCAGTACAAAAGTTACGTATTTGTTCCCGTAGAATCCGAATCTGCAATAAAAAATGGGGGTCATCATTTAAGATTTCAAAGTTACCCCCTTTCCCCCCCCCCATTTTTCAAAAATATTGAACATGCATTTTGCCGTTTTTCTATCCGATGTATATTTTTCGAGTTATTTGACCGTTTCCAGACTTTTCGGACACCCTGTATATTTAACTACATAGATTTTCTTGTAATGATAAAAATATTTTAAACATGTTTGGAATTTTAAATAAAACACTAAATCTAACCGTTTAGGAATTAATTAAGGGGGGTTAGAATGGCAGTGGAGTATGCCAATATTTAGTAATTTGAGGTATTTTGTGAAATGTGTCGTATTGACGTTGCATTGTGCCCTGTAGCGACTCCCTAAGTGAAATATGACTTATTTTACTGTCGCACTGAATAAAAATTATTATACGTTCAGAGAAATATGGTTATCTAGATTTTTAAAATTTTGACTTACTCCACTGCCATTCTAGCTCCTCAATTATTGCTCAATGATTAGAGGAGATACCCTGTATTCTATACAGAAACTGTCAAAGATCCATACTCCTACTAATTTACTAAAACTTATTGCAACTTGAAAATGCATATTATTATTAAAGCTATCTATCATTATCCAATTCGACTACATATTTAATATTTTATACAAAAAATGTGATACATATATATCCCATAAGAATACTGTCCAAAAGTATTTAAATTATGTAACGTTAAATGGGTTGAGATTTTGACATATGAATGCAAATGGGCATGTGTAATTTAAGGCAATAAAACAGAACCTTACCACAGTGACAGTCAGGGAATCATTTCACCATTGTTAGTTCTCTGGCTTACTCACTTCGTGAAAATCGCACAACTGCCAGTAGGATGTAATTTAATGTAACAAACATCGCAGGATTTTCATTTTTATGACACAATCTTTCTACATCTCGATTTTTTTTTCTTTATTATCACACAAGGCTGCTGAAGATATTTAAATATGGACTAATTTAAACTTTAAACTTTTGCAAAGTAATATATGAAGAACTTTCAGCTAAACGCCACAGTTCAGCGACACACATTTTATTGTAAGAAGCATTTTACTTAATAAATATTATATTTTTGTATTTTTGAGAACTTCATTGGTTGAAATATACTTTCGTCTTTTAGGTAGATTTCGTAAGAAATACTACCTATTACATTCTCACCTAAGTTGGAAATTTTGAAAAATTGTTGCAGATCTACGCCGATCATGACTCCCAGAACCCAAAACCACCCCCAGTTCAAAACTTTATCTATCTATCTATCTATCTATGTCACTTTTTTCTGACCACGATAACTGGAAAAATTCTGTATAAATCTCTTCCAAACTGATACATAAAATCAAGGGTCATAAAATCTCGGTCAAGTTCGTTAATGGGCAAAATCGAACCAAGGGGGGAGGGGAAAATGTGAAAACAGAAAAACCCTCATAATTTCTTTATTTTTATACGTATCGAATCCGTATAAAGTTATTATTACTTCTAGGAAAAGGGCCGAAAATTTATGTATGACAGATTTTTGATATAATTAAAAATGGCCCCAAGGGGGGGAAAAAAGAGGGGTTTTACAAGAAAAAAAATCATAGCTTCATCAATTCACAAGATATCAAATCCGCGTAAATTTATTATTAATCCTCTTAGTATTATCTAAAACTTTTATATTGACAAGATTTTTATAGGATCAACCGTTATAGCAAAAAAAAAAATTAAAAACAAAAAAAAATCCCTGCCGGCTCCGCCTGCAAACAAGTTATTTTTTGAAGTAGGCGGTTCCAACTCCCGCATCTTTTCGATACTGATACATAAAATCAAGGGGCATAAAATCTCGGTCAAGTTTGTTAATGGGCAAAATCGAACCAAGGGGGGTGATGGGGGGGCTTTTTGTGAAAACAGAAAAAAACCCCATAATTTCTTAATTATGATACGTATCGAATCCGTTTAAAGTTATTATTACTTCTAGGAACAGGGCCAAAAACTTATGTATGACAGATTTTTGATATAATTAAAAATTGCCTTAAGGGGGGAGGGAAGGGGGGGTTTAGAAGAAAAAAATTCAGAACTTCGTCAATTCCCAAGATTTCAAATCCGCTTAAATTTATTATAAATCCTCTTAATATTATCTAAAACTTCTTTGGAGACATGTTTTTTATAGGACCAACTCTTATAGTAAAAAAAAAAAAAAAAAAAAAAAAAAAATCCTTGCTGGCTCCGCTTGCAAACAAGTTTGGTTTTGAAGAAGTAGGCGGTTCCAACTGCAGCATCATCGCAAAAAGGTCATTTCTTCCGCAATTCCCGACAAACAGGCGCCTCACGGTCTGCGTCTTCGAAATCTACCTGTGCCTGTAGGCCGATCCGTCAGGGATTTTATTATTATTATTATTATTATTATTTATTTTGCCATAAAGGAACACGTTTTCTTTATCATTGTATAGAAAAGAAAATTAAAAACGATTATTTATGCAATTATAGTGAAACAATTCCCATAAATATTTTCCACTTCTTTCAATTATCCATCTATTATTTATACGATGTATAACTTTACATTTAAAGAATATTTGCTGATATGCGTAAATACTGTTCATTACATGAATATTGCCGGAAACATTCCTACTATGTGTAAAAGTTAATGTATGGAAAATAAATTGTAAAATAACGTACAAGGAACTATTCCAGCTATTTGAATAGCACACTTTTAGAGGATACATGTTTTGAGGATGCTTTTGGAGAAAGTACATTAGAACTCACATACGGATGTAAAACATCCATTCATGTTTTTAGAAAAGAAAATATATATATATATATTTACTATAAAAAGAAAGTTATTTAACATACACATAAATGAAATGGAAAGCCTTTTAGCATATTTCTTATTCACCGTTGAAATATTTCAAAATCTTAAAACCTTTTATCAATACTAACAGAACTTATTTAATTCTGTTTAAATGCATCTTGCACGGATAATCTATTCAATTCCATGCGTTTAAAGAAAACATTAACGGATGCCATTATATTTTATCGTAAAGCAATTTCTTCAAAGATATCTTTTATATTTCTCCAGGGAAACATTATAAAAATACGCTTTTATATAAATATATATATATATATATCTTTAAAAATTTAAAGCATATACTTTGTGAAAAAAAAACATACTTTTCTAAATATGTCAAGTATATATGCTGTTGAATAGCGAAAAAAAAAACACGAAACAAAATAGTGTTTTGAAGATTATGTTTTTAATTCAATTTGGGTATAAAATATAACTGCAATTTCATGTCTTATAACAATAATATTAATATTAAAACGCAGGTTGGAGCGTTCGTCTATGGAAAAAAAAATATATAAAACTTCAAATTAAAATGGGACAGTTGAGGAAAATTGCTCTATCGCAACCTCATTCTGAATCTAAAATATCTTTTAAATATATTAATATTTAGTACAGTCCCAAATGTCAGTAAATATTTAGGGAACATGTGAAAGTTGTATATTTTCCCATTTTGGAGCGATTTTTATTTTACTTCAAATCAAAATGTTGCAAATGCTTCAAATCAAAGTTGCTCTGTCCCATCCTCATTCTGAATATAAAATATCTTTTAGAAATATTGATATTTAGTTCTGCCCCAAGGTCATGAAATATAATGGGTCATGAAATATAATGTAAAAACGTGAAAGTTGTCAATTTTCTCACTCGCTTGTCAAACATATAAACTACGCAATCATTATTAATATTAATTGAATTTAAAACGATGATCCTTAAATTATGATTACTATAAATAATGGGACAGTTGAGGAAAATTGCTCTATCGCATCCTCATTCTGAATCTAAAATATCTTTTAAATATATTAATATTTAGTACTGCCCCAAATGTCAGTAAATATTTAGGGAACATGTGAAGTTGTGTATTTTCCCATTTTGGAGCGATTTTTATTTTACTTCAAATCAAAATGTTGCAAATACTTCAAATCAAAGTTGCTCTGTCCCATCCTCATTCTGAATATAAAATATCTTTAAAAAATATTGATATTTAGTTCTGCCCCAAGGTCATGAAATATAATGGGTCATGACATATAATGTAAAAACGTGAAAGTTGTCCATTTTCTCACTCGCTTGTCAAACATATAAACTACGCAATCATTATTAATATTAATTGAATTTAAAACGATGATCCTTAAATTATTATTATTATATATTTATAGTAAAATTGTGTAATATTTATATCAAATTCATGTTTTCACAATGACTTCAAATTTTTGAAAAATGTATGAAAATTGAGTAATTGTAAACCATAATCTAAACAACAAAATTGTGTTATATTTTTTAAATAACCTTTGGAAAAAATATTATTTGAAATTATCTTTAAAGGTATAAAATAATAAGATAAAAGTAATTTATGGTTACTTCATCCTTTTTCAATGAACACTTTTCAATCCCCCTAGGCTAAACATGGGAGGGTTAATCAATCATATTTCCCGTATCTGATTGTAGAAGCCTTTAAAAAAAGGTTGAAGCATGCGCAAAGAGACGATTTTCGTGTGGAAAAGACAGCGGGGATTTGACAGAATTCGTTTCAAATATATTCATTTTAAATATATAGATGTTTTATCAAGGAGATAAACTCTATCCACACATTTATACATCCTAATCATAATTTTTCTCATTTCCTAGTTATTCAATACATATATAAAGTATTGGAAATTATACTGAATGCTTTATTGTCGTTTTCTTTCGAAATTCATGGAAAAGAAGAATTTTCTAAGTTTTTTTAACCATGTATTTCCGGCGTACATTTAAATTTAACAAATACATTATCTAGTTGATGTATTATAACTAGAGATCGACCGAAACCGAAACCGAAATCGAATTTCGGTGATCTTCCCACATTCGGCCGAAACCGAAACCGAAACCGAAACCGAAAGTGTCAAAAAATGTAAAAACTGATTAATACATACATAACTGCATATAATTATTAATTAATTAATTAATAACACATAATTAATAAATACTTAATAATAACTACTTACATTACTAATTAATTTATTAATTATACGTGTATTGAACCACATTTCTAACACACAAACGTACATATATATGTGTGTGTATAAGTTTCAAACAAAAATGAAACATGAATAATACAACTTTTATATTTTATTATTTTATAACACTAGGGGGCACTGCCCTCTGCTTGCTACGCTCACCAACCCCCGTTCTGATTTCACAGCCTCTCAAAACCTGGTAATGTATCATGTTTTAAAAAGCTGATGATGATGATATCACGAACGGCGACTTTCTTCTGTAATCATGTTATAATGCTTTTTCATTTAATTCATCTTTTTATTTTTAATATTCATGTGTAAACACAATTTTTATGACGTAATTTTCTTTATTTCCTGCTTTCAACACGTGATCATTTAATTATTATTTTAAACTTCCATTATTGTTTTTAATAGTCTCGCGCAAATACATTTTTTATTTGAGATAAAACATAATCATTTGCGCTTATTTAGAAATTGGCAACAATATAAAAAAATGACTGTTTCAATAAAAGATTTTTTACTCGATTTTTAAAGATTTTTTGAGTTTTTATTTTCCGACCGTGATAATTTTTTTTAATTTCTGAAAGCTTGTTATATGGTGGTATGATTTTCGAATCAGTAGGATGGGTAGAAAAAAAGTAATAGCTCCTCAAAAAAGTACCTAGTAAAAAAGCGATGAGAATAACCCGGAATATCTACGCAGAATTTGATTGGTCCATTTCGTTTTTGGCTTAGTTCCAGATTACTTTTTTTTTAATATAGAAGGAAACAATAATTATAGGCATTTATCAATAATTAATTAACAATGTAGTTAAATCATTCCATATTAAAAAAAAAGTAATCTGGAACTGAGCCAAAAACGAAATGGACCAATAAAATTCTGCGTAGATATTCCGGGTTAGTCTCATCGCTTTTTTACTAGGTACTTTTTTGAGGTACTAGGTACTTTTTTATTACTTTTTTTCTAGCCATCCTGTGGATTCGAAAATCATACCACCAGACACGAAATATAACAATCAGGAATTCAAAAAATTATCACGGTCGGACAATAAAAACACAAAAAATCCTTAAAAATCGAGTAAAAAATCTTTTAAAAAGTCATTTTATTTTATTGTTGCCTATTTCTAAATAAGCGCAAAGGATTATGTTTTATCTCAAATAAAAAATGTATTTGCGCGAGACTATTAAAAACAATAATGAAAGTTTAAAATAATAATTAAATGATCACGTGTTGAAAGCAGGAAATAAAGAAAATTACGTCATAAAAATTGTGTTTACACATGAATATTAAAAATAAAAAAGATGAATTAAATGAAAAAGCATTATAACGAGTTAAATGAAAAAGCATTATAACCAGTTAAATGAAAAAGCATTATAACCAGTTAAAAGAAAAAGCATTATAACCAGTTAAAGGAAAAATCATTATAACCAGTTAAATGAAAAAGCATTATAACCTGATTACAGAAGACAGTCGCCGTTCGTGATATCATCATCATCATCTTTTTAAAACAGGATACATTACCAGGTTTAAGAGGCTGCGAAATCAGAACGGGGGTTGGTGAGCGTAGCGAGCAGGGGGCAGAGCCCCCTCGTAATGTAAAACAAATTCAATAATGAATATTTAATTTTTTAATATATTCATATTTTCATTTTGTTAATATTTTGCATTTAAATTGTTTAAGTATACAGTTAAGTATTGGTTAAGTAAAAGTAATTGTTTAAGTAAAAGTTTAAGTAAAGGGCACAAAAGCTAAAATAATTTGTTCAATTTGACTAAAAAAGGAAAATTAGCATTAGGACAACATTTTAAGCCTAGAAAATATTAATTCTAAACTTTATTTTCTATTATTTTGTACTATCTAATTTTAAATATATATATATAAGGATAAAAATGTAACTGTTGTCAATTTTCTTTTAGGATGTGCACAAAAAGATAAAAAAAAATCTTTTCTCACTCACCGCCTCCCACCCCTCTAAAAAAGTTTGCCACTCCCTGCGTCAGTAAGAAAGTATTGAAATGGCACCCCTGTGTGAAAATTTTATCTCCGGTGCCAAGTTGACTTTCTGTGCCTCTATCCAAAACTATTTCTTGTAAAATAAAACGTAATTAATTTAACAATAAGACGGATATAGTTTCCAATTATACGAATTTCATCTAATAAAAAAATATTTTAAGTATACATATATCGATATATGTTTTGTAATAAATTTCGTAAATCTTCATATGTTTTAACAACACCTTTCTCATAAAGCGTTCGAAAAAATCTGGAGTTTCAAAGTAAAAATGTTCTATTACTGTTAAGTTTTCAGCTTTTAAAGATCACGTGATAAGTGTCTTTTAAGTTTAGTCATATATGCATTGCTTGCTTTATAATTTACACTCGCATCATGGATCAGTCATGACCGATAATGATAAACAGTGCAGTTCACAACAATAAACAGTGTCTCATTTGAGCCGATACAACTCACATCAATGAGTAAAGTTGAAAATTTCCGAAAGAAGGAACGATATTTTGAAATACAGACAGTTCCGGTCGAGTTTCGGTCAGGCCGAAATTTTGGCAGCAGTTTCGCCGAAAACGAATATTCGGCGAAACTTCGATTTTGGGCCGAAACCGAAATTTCGGTCGATCTCTAATTATAACATGGAAACGTATTTCCCGCGCACATTTAAATGTAACAAATTCCTTGTGTGTTATATAATATGTAAATGTATTTGTAACTTACGAAGGGGACAATGTGAAAAGATTTTAATGGAACATATTTCAAATTTACGAAAACATGCATTTTATTTCAATGAATTTTTCCGTTTTTTGTAAACTTTCCAGCTGCGAAAAATTATTTTAATATAAACTAATTTCAGTTCAAAAACAATTTATTTTAACTTTTATCTTTTAAATTGAAATTATATCTGTGTACAATGATTCTCGTATTAATATTTTGAAATGTTTTGATAAATTATACTAGTGTTCATACATCTCATAAAAAACACAGTATTAACTTTTTTATAAATTTAAATCCAACAATTCAATTTTATTCATTTAAAAATACTTAAGTTATTTTTTTTTCTTTCGTGTCAATTTCTAGGAAATTTTACCCTTTTCATTTTTTAAAAATATTCTTAGATCCATATTCTGAGGCATGTTATTATTCTGACTTTTGCTTCATAAATGTTTGAATACGCTTATAATTTTTTAGCTAAAACTGACTTGAATTATCATATTCTTACTTTAAAATTTTATACTTCTTATTCAGAATTTTGAAATTGAAAAAAAAGGCTTTTATTTATCTTTAAAATTAAATGCTAAAACTTTTTTTTATTTATCCTTGAAAATAATCTTTAAATACCATATAGTTTATAACTAAGTGTAGCTACCATAACCGATCCAACATTTCTCATTTGTTTAATTTCAATAAAAGGAAAAAAGTTGTTAGTTAAGTATTTGAAATATTGTCTTTCATTTATTCTCACGAGGGGCTATGTACATATTTAAATAATTGTAAGTTGGAATATTAAACTCCAAGTCATATTTTACTATTTTTATTTTTTGACATGTTTCATTATCACTAAATATGAATTTTCGTTGTTCTGTATTTAACCAGAAATTTTTTCAATCAGAACTTCCCCAGTATATATGGGACTCTTTTCTCAAATGAACAAGGTACAACTTGTTAGTAGACCTAAGAAGATAAGCTGGTTTCCCAAACGTTGAATTTTATGATTTTCTGTAGTTTCAAAGTCATGTTTTTACTCATTTTTCAGTCGATAAAAGTATTGACGTAGCAGTTGATATGAAACTTGATTAGAACATAGCACATCAAATTATTGCATTGAATAAATATGAACATTCAAGTTATTTCAATAAACATTATTAGTTTTATTTCAGAAAATAAAATTATCTGTCTTGATGCAACATTTTTTTTTATAGCTATCCGTTCTTTAGTTCAATGGTAAGAAAACGAAATTTTATGATTTCAGATTTAATTATAACATTAAAAATATCAAGTGCTACTATAAAGAATATATTAAATCATAATTTTTTGTTAAATCTCAATTAATTAAAAAGTAGAATTTAATAAAATATTGTTTTAAGTACACGTACCTCAAACAAACCCGTTTTCAAAACAAAATATTTTTAATATATTTACAACATAAACAGTTGAGACTTTTAAAGAGAGTGTGCTTCAAGCCGTATTTTCTTAAATGGTGAAAAAATATTAATTTTCTAAATCCGTTATAACGGATTAAATGCTCTAAAATATCTTTGGGAGCTATCATTTGGCAGTTCTCTGGAACTATTCTACCAATCATCTTATTAATATTTTTATTTATCTTGATACTTTCGATCGTATATTTCATGAATAGAAAACGAATATTTAAAGCATTCAAAGGGGATTCATCTCAGTTACCAATATCACAAATGACACGTATATTGAAATTCACTATTATTTGTATTCAAACACTAATTTTGGTGCATTTAAAAATGTTATTATGATCAAGGGCATTTAAGTATCTTTGAAGGACTACATATTTGCAACATTAAATAAAAAATGTTTCTTTCTTGATCTTCAGACTCTGAAAAATGTGCTTAATGCATGCACCTTTAATGCAACAAAATATACTTAGTTAATTTACAAAAAAAAATTACTATGCTCAAGGATTTATTATGCTCAAAAATGTAGTATGCTCAAGGGCTTTTAAATATCATTGAAAGACTGCAGATTTTCAACGTTAAATAAAAAGTGTTCCTTTCTTGATCTTCAGACTCTGAAGAATGTGCATAATGTATGTACATTTAAACAAATGCAACAAAAGTATCCTTAGTAAATTTACACAAAATTCCTTCTATACTCGATAATACATTACATAGGCTTTTTCCTTTCATTGTTAAAAATGTTTCAACTTTAGATAAATTTATCTAAAAATAATTTTACTCAATATGATAAAATAGCAAATTGAAATGAATTCTTTTCGCATCTGATACCATTTTAGCTTATCTTTTGATGTTATTATATCCTTAGAGAAGCATGAATGTAAAATGTGTTTTTTTGGATTGTATGTAGTATCTTCAATTTAGTTAATTTATTATGTATGTATGTATGTATGTATGTATGTATGTATGTATGTATGTATGTATGTATGTATGTATGTACGTATGAATGTATACATGTATGCATGTATATCTATATCTATATCTACACATATCTATCTATCTATCTATCTATCTATCTATATATATATATATATATATATATATATATATATATATATATATAGAGAGAGAGAGAGAGAGAGAGTTTATACATATTATTATATATGTATGCATGTATATCTATATCTATATCTACATCTATCTATCTATCTATCTATCTATACATACATACACACATATATATATATAGAGAGTTTAATATATATATATATATATATATATTACATATATATATTAAACTCTCCGACCCTCAGTTCTGTTGGTAAAACTTCTTAAAGTGTACTGGAATTATAATTTGTAAGGAAAATTTACTATACGGTAATAGGAATGAATACTAAATTTTAAAATAAAACCGCTATGTTCCAATTGTAATTTTTTAAACAATTGTGTGTTTCTTTAATATTTTATTATTAAATCTTATAAAACCAGAAGAACATGAAAATAAAATGATGAATAAATTTTTTTTGAGGATGGTAAAAACGAATTTGTCGTTCACAAATAAAACCCTTTATTATTAACAGCCTCAGTAGTGCAGTTTCTTTTTAAACCATTAGAATAACAACAACACATTTAGTTTAAAAATGAATAAATAGATAAGAACGAAAAATCATGCATAAAGCATAGATTATGTAACACTTTCTAACGCTTCCAAAATAACTTTACAAATCATTACCGTTTAATAAGCTGAAAGACAACATCTAAGTAAACAATTTGGAAAACTCATAACATATTTAAAATCGTAATTTCAGGAATTTCCAACATATATTTCCAACATATACAATATTCGGAAAAATATCCGAATACTTTTATTCAGCCCTGTATATGATCTATAGATTTGTATATATACTACATAGGATGCTAAATTTTAGTTTAGTTAGGAAACGCGTAGCACAGTTTAAAATTCTTCTTCTGGAGTTTCTGTCAAAAAACGGAAATGTGTTCGCGAACTTTTGTGCTGCCCTGTATATGAAATACAGATTTTATACACACCAAGTAATAGACAAAAAGTGAGTTAAATTTAAAATCGCGTTCAGCAACTTAAAATGCACTTTCAGGAATTATTGTTAACAGACAGTAGAGAATTCTTTTGTGTGTCCCTGTAAATGAACGATGACTGCTATACACACACTATTCTGTAGTAAGCCTCTTGTCGTGCACTTTAGTGATATATATAAATTTCAATGCGTTTAAAATAGTGAAACATTATTTAAATAAACCACAAACGATTTTTCTCCATAGACGTAATGTAACGGAATTCTTTTGACTGTCCCTGTAAAGTAACTATAAGTGCTATGCACACCCTATTCCATATTAAGCTTCTTGTAATGCTCCTTAGTAATATATATCAAATACAATGTATTTGAAATTATGTAACATCATTAAAATAAACCGCAAATTATTTTTCCCCATAGACCGTAATGTAACGGAATTCTTTTGAGTGTCCCTGTAAAAAAAAAAAACTATAAGGGCTACACACTTCAGTTGAAATAATCAACATGCTATAGATAACGACAACAGCATATAAAAATTGCAGGGCAATCCGAGCATATTTACGGGAGTTAGAGCACGGACAGACGACAGACGGCCAGACGGCAGACAAACCGAAGTCATAAACATTTTTCAACTAGGTTGGAATGTGTTAAAAACATGGTTTGTTGATGTAAAAATTCGGAAATATGTCTCGTTGATTCTACATTTCTTCTTTACAAAGTAATACATAGCAAGAAATAAAATAAAGAATACTGTAATGTCTAATAACTACTTTTCAAGTAATCCGATAGCAACAGAAATTTTTGGTATACAAAAAGCATGTTCATTAAATTTAAAATCTTAGTTCTTATGACGATATATTTTTTTTTAAATATGTAATTGTATAATTTTATAACCTGTGCTTAAAGCGTACCTGTAATTATCCATAATTTCTTTTATGAAAGTAGTGTTATATGTTCGAATATACAGTAATTGAATATTCATTTTTAGGGTTTCGTTCATCTCACGAAACCCTATTATTTCCGCTTCGTTGTCTGTCCATCACAGAGCCGGTTCTCAGAAACTATTAAACTTACAGAGTTGAAACTTTGTGTATCTATAGATGAATACCTGCAATGAAGCTCAAAATCATAAAAATTTAAAAACTCGTATTATTTTAATATATAGAGATAAAAAACCAAAAATCTAACAGCCTTTTCCTATTAAATTTAAACATTTTTCGTTATAGAAGTTGCCAATAATTAAAAATTCACAATAAAATTCTTTTTAAAACAATTAATGTTCTATTGAAACTTTTCCACGTAAAAAAATGAAAATGAAATAAAAAGTGTCACCAATTGAAAAAAAAAAAATTAATATGAAGTCATATTGGTAATAAAACGGAAATTTTCAAACATTTCTCAATAATACAAGGACTATGAGTATGTGGAAATACAGAAATCAGCTAAATATGACGTCATTTGAGAATTAAAAGAAAATTAATCTGACGTCATAACGGATTTTTCAAAAGTTTGAGAATAACACAAAGAGAGTATCAATATGAGTAATAGAGAATAGTAAATATATAAGTTTGAGGAACGTATTGAATCATGATAAAAAACGATTACGGTAATATTGGCATATTTTAACATATTGAAGGTCTCTATACAACATGTTTAATTTTGAAATTGATTCTTTTTTTTTAAATATCGCATTTAGTCCACATGACAGATCTTTTTATGTTAGAGTATAATAGCTATCGCACCGGTTCAGATTTTCGAAAAAACGAGAAAAATAGACCGGTAATTTTTTACTTTATAAAAAAAAACATTTTTTTTTTTTAAATATATTTTTTAATTTTTGAAAAATTAATATCATGAAATTTATTTGGATTTGTTAAAGAAAAGATAAAGTGTTTTGAAAGGAATAATAAACGAAACTCTTTATGCGATCTTCGATCACACTTACCCACTTGTTTTGTTTAACTCATAGTGCGATATTAAATAGCCATTAAACAAATTATTATTAATAATAACTCATTTACAAACTTATGCAGTTTTCAATACTTGATTTTAAATTACGATTAAGTACAAAATCTTTTATAACATATTTTTCATAAAGCTAAAAGGGCTGGTGGATTTAAAAAAAAATAATAATTGTCATTATTTATCATACGCAATAAGAAATTCATCAATGACGGGTTTAGTTCTAAAAGTCTATAAATATTTCTAAAATATATATATTTACTAAAACTTTGAAATTTTAGAAATCTATTAATTAGTTCGTGAAAAATATTTTTAAACGTCCCATGCATTAATTTTTTTTTAAAATATTTTCTTCTTTTTTTAACATTTTCCAACCTACTTTAAAAAATGTTAATGACTTTGGTTTGTCTGTTCTGCGCCTGCCGTCTGTCCGTCTGTTCCTCCGTCCGTGCTTTAATTCGCGTAAATATACTCCGTACTTTTGTACGCGGAAAGTTTTGTATGCTATTGTCGTTAACTGTAGCATGATACCTATTGAAAATGAGGTATGTAGAACTGATAGTTTTAGTTTTATTACTTAGTTTTAGTTTTATTTAGTTTTATTACAGTCAAGTTATTACATTTATTTGACAGTCAAAATTATTCCGATACATTACAGTCAATGGCAAATAATCGTTTCAAGTGCATTTTGATGATGCTACGTCATTTAAAATATGATAAAATTGATATGTAATTATGAAGCGCATTAAAATATGTTTTTTGTCGAATATGGGGTGCAAAGCATTTATTATTCATTTACAGGATCATCATTCTATGGGGAAAAATCGTTTGCAGTGTAATTTAGTGATATTTCACTATTTCAAACATAATGAAAATAATATGCATTACTGAGGTGTACTGTAAATTGCTCTCTTGTGTGTATTGCTTTTATTTACAGGGACAAACAAACTATATCTATTACAGTACATGTGTGATATTTAGAGTCTATGTGTGATAAGTACGTTTTCAACTTTTGCATGCGTTTTTAAGTTTAACTAATTTTTTTCATAGTACGTGTGTGTTTATAAACTCGGTTGTTCATATACAGGGCTACACAAGGAAATCCGTAAGTATTACAGACTATGGGAGTGAATTAAGGATACTTTTCAATTGAGTTGCGTATGTTCCTACTGAACTATATTTAGTAGACTAATAGAAATTTGTGGAATATTAATAAATTCATATACAGGGCTACGCAAAGAAAAACATACATTGTAGTTTACAATTCGTTTCAAGTGCATTTTGATGATGTTACACCTTTTGAAACATGATGAAATTGATATATAATTATGAAGCGCATTAAAACATGTTTTTTGTAAAATATGGGGTGAAAAGAAATTATTATTAATTTACAAGGACAAACAAAAGAATTCTGTTGCACATTGTTCTCTAAAAATCGTTTGCATTGTAATTTAATGATGTTTTATTATTTCAAACATAATGAATTTTATATGCATGACTGATGTGCACCATAAATTGATCACTTAAAAGTGTGGTTTTCATTGAAAATATCGTTCATTTACAGGAATATACAAAAGATCTCGGTTATGTGTATATGCAATAATTACAGTCTAGGTGTGATAAGTGCGTTTTCAACATTGATTTGCTTTTTAAGCTTAACTGAATTTTTGCATATTACGTTGTGTGCATAAATTCGTCTGATCATATACAGAACTACACAAAGGGAATTTGTAAGTATTACAGACTATGGGAATGATTTGCTTAGGGTAGTTTTTAATTGTGTTACTCATTTTCTTACTGAACTATAGTTAGTATATTTGAATAAGTATGTGGAAAATAAATAAATTCATATACAGGGCTACGCAAAGAACAAGGTACATTAACATTTACGGTTGGTAATTGCTGGGAGTGCATTTTAAGTTTTGTTATGCGTTTTTTACCTGAATTAAATTTTTGCTTAAAACATGGTGTGTACAAAATTCTTTAGATAATATACAGGGTTATACAAAATATTTCGAGTTCATTGTCATCAACTGGCGAAAATTGCTAAATGTGAATTTTCCATATGAACTTAATTTTATCATGGTATGTAGTATATATCCAAGTCTGTAGGTCATATACACAAAATAATTTGACAACAACTGCTACTCGCTGCACAAAATAATTCGACTACATTTTTGACTATGAAAGGTAATTGCTAAAACTGGACTTTTAAATGTGTTCTATGATTCATATATATTTTACTTACATACCTCCATTAAATTTTATTTTATAAAATGGAACTTACCAGATCGCTGTAGATATTTGACTTCAATTATTGAATAAAACTTCTGGGTTGATACATAATTGATTGATCCGCGTATTATACGTCGGAAACTACGGTAATTGAATTTCCCCGTTTTCTCCAAAACTGCTTAAGATAGTGAAATTCAAAAAACTACAGATTGTTACCAGAATTATCATTTTTTAGTTTTTAATGAATATTTTAATCTCGTTAAGATTGCTCAAAATTGAGCATTTAGTTACCGAATTTAGATCCGCAAATATTTCCTAACATAATTTTCCAACTGATGCGTCTCAAATATTATATTTATGTGTTTCTGCTATTGAAAAGATTTGATTTTTTACATTTCTAGAGATTATTTTATCCGGGGTACTGGATTTCTGAAATCGTGTGAAACCAATATCATACTTTTTTGTAGTATCAGAAAAATCCCGGTCTTACGCTGGTAGATGTTTCTTATTTTGTTTACAGATTTGAAACTTCAACACATCTAGAACATTATAAGAATTTCTTTAAAAAATAAGCAATTGAAAATACTAATAACGCTACATATAATATATTAAGCATAGTTGCATGATTTCACTGCACGTTTATTGATACTTCAACAATTCTAGAATATTATAAGAATTTCTTTAAAAAGTAAGCAATTGAAAATACTCATAACGCTAGATATAATATATTAATCATAGTTGCATGATTTCACTGCACGTTTATTGATACTTCAACACTTCTAGAATATTATAAGAATTTCTTTAAAAAATAAGCAATTGAAAATACTCATAACGCTAGATATAATACACTGCTCAAAACAATTAAAGGATATTTGAAGTTTTATATAAAATAAAGAAATAAACGAAATTTTTTTTGCCGAAAATAGAAGAAGAGAATCACAAATGCAAATTTTTCTGGTTTTCAAACTGTGGAGTATGCAAATTTTGAGTTCGACGTCAAAAACGTCGCTTCAGCGGCAGCGAATGAAATTTGACTTTCAACTGGATAAAAGAGAATGAAGACAAGGATGATCGGCATTCAGTGATTGCTTTGTTTCGATGAGTACGATGTCTCAGCGAAGTCATTTGACAGATTCAGAAGGTTGGAGAATTGTTGGTAGGTTAGAAGGGGGCCAAACTCAAGCCGAAGTAGCGCAAGCCATTGGAGTGTCACAAAGTGTCATTTCCAGGATCTGGAACCGTTTTTTGGAGAGTGGATGTGCAGGCCGAAGACCAGGGCAAGGTCGTAGACGGGCAACAACGCCCAATGAAGATCGGTATTTAGCGTTAACAGCTCGGAGACACCGAAACATGAACGCTACTCTTCTCCAACAACACCTTCGCTCGGCTACAGGCACCACGATTTCAACACAGACTGTCCGAAACCGGCTCCATGCTGTAGGTCTGTATGCTCGCCGACCGATGGTATGTGTTAGATTAACATCAAGGCATCGTCGCGTTTGCAGGGAGTGGGCAACCGAGCATGTCAACTGGAGGAGAAATGAATGGAGCAATATTCTGTTTTCTGACGAGTCCCGTTTTTCTGTGCATCCGGATAATAGGCGTATTTTCTTCTGGAGGGACCGTGGCAGAAGGAATAATCCTGCGTTCGTGCACGAAAGTGTCACATTTGGCGGTGGAGGAGTGTTGGTGTATGGTGGCATCTCCATTGACGGGCGCACTGACCTCTACATCATTCGAGATGGAGCTCTGACTGGTCGCCGATATAGGGATGAGATTCTCAGACCTATTGTAGTCCCTTACGCTGCAGCAATCGGAGATAACTTCATTTTAATGGACGATAACTGCAGGCCACATCGTGCAAACCTGGTGGAGGATTTCCTTTTCGAGGAAGGAATCGTTCGAATGGAATGGCCAGCGTGTTCTCCAGACATGAATCCAATCGAGCACGTTTGGGACGCTCTAGGAAGACGAGTTTCTGGCCGCCAACAACCCCCACAAACTCTCCAAGAACTGGAAATAGCTCTTCTGCAAGAGTGGGGCAGAATACCCCAACTCGTCATTAATAGCCTCATTGAGTCCATGCCTCAAAGGTGTTCAACGTTGCTGGCCGCCCGCGGAAACCATACCCCCTACTGAAAATGATTTTCTTTGAAGAAAACACCTTTTCTTATTCTTTTTTTCTCATATGCACAAATTGTATTTTTTTCCTTTTGTACACAAATGCGCAATAAAATGCATTTTTTTCTGCCAAACATGTGTAATTTATTCTCATATAACCTACTATGTCTGTCGACCATGTATCAATCAGCTAAAAAGTTTCCCAGATACAAAATCCACCTAAAACTGCAATATCCTTTAATTGTTTTGATCAGTGTATATTAAGCATAGTTGCATGATTTCACTGCACGTTTATTGATACTTCAACCCTTCTAGAATATTATAAGATTAAAAAAAATAAGGAATTGAAATTACTCATACCGCTAGATATAATATATTAAGCATAGTTGCATGATTTCACTGCACGTTTATCGATACTTCAACACTTCTGGAATATTACGAGAATTTTTTTTTAAAATAAGGAATTGAAATTACTCATAACGCTAGATATAATATATTAAGCATAGTTGCATGATTTCACTGCACGTTTATTGATACTTCAACACTTCTAGAATATTATAAGAATTTCTTTAAAAAATAAGCAATTGAAAATACTCATAAAGCTAGATATAATATATTAAGCATAGTTGCATGATTTCACTGCACGTTTATTGATACTTCAACACTACTAGAATATTATAAGAATTTCTTTAAAAAATAAGCAATTGGAAATACTCATAACGCTAGATATAATATATTAAGCATAGTTGCATGATTTCACTGCACGTTTATTGATACTTCAACACTTCTAGAATATTATAAGAATTTGTTTAAAAAATAAGCAATTGAAAATACTCATAAAGCTAGATATAATATATTAAGCATAGTTGATTGATTTCACTGCACGTTTATTGATACTTCAACACTACTAGAATATTATAAGAATTTCTTTAAAAAATAAGCAATTGAAAATACTCATAACGCTAGATATAATATATTAAGCATAGTTGCATGATTTCACTTCACTGCGCGTTTATTGATACTTTTATTCATCAGACGTAGTATAGGGTAAATATTGTAATCGTTTAAAAATCGAACAATTTTTTTGAAGTATTTACACGTTTCAGACAATCGATATTGCGAAAAACATATTTTTAGAAAAAAAATTGCCGTCCGTCTGTCTGTGTGTCTGTGCGTATCTCTCTGCGTGTGTCTGTAAACGCTCTATCTCCCGAACAAATTGAGATAGAGACTTGAAATTTTGGTATGTACTTAGTATGTAATAATGGAAAGCAGCTCATTGAATTTCAGTAACCTCGATTATCCGGAACTATTTTTTCCAACTCCCGAAATATTCGTTCTGATTAAAGGTATATACAAATTTTCGAAATTATTTATTTTAACCTCTTCGCTACTGAAAAAAAAAAATTTTTGAAAAAATGTTGGAATAGGTTTTTTTACCTATTTTGGCTTCTAATATGATAATAATAAAATAATTTTAAAAATTGATGTACCAGGGTATCAGTAAGTGGAGGTCCACATATGTGGACCTTGGAACTCAACTGCAAAAAAGTTCAAAATTTCGGAAAATCATTTTAAACATTTGTTTCTTTTTAAAATTGCAAAAATAAATGTTTTTTTTTTAATGTAACATAATTAATTATTATTTGTTATTGCTTTAAAAGTATTAAATTAAATAAATTGTAAATCTCAATATTTTAAAATATTTTTTGTGGAGAAATATATTTAAGAAATGACTATGAAACTCAAATTTTATTACTTTATTTTTTACTAGGTGTGAAATTTTTCGAAACGATTATTTTTCAAAGTGCATAAATAAACGTTACACTTTATGCACATGACTTCTTTTGGATTTACATCCTTTCAAACGACACTTAGACGCATATTTTCAGTCTAAAAATCTTGGCAAATGTCCTACATTGTCCAGACGGATTTCCTTATAAGGTATGTTAACTTTTCTTAAACAACTAATTTCTGAATTCATTTTAGTTCGAAAGCGCATGGAATTGACAGATGTTTTTATTCAGAAACTACGTAATTCAAATACGTCTTCCAATTTTTGGCAAAGTTTTGACCTTCCAAAAATGCTCTTAAAATCGATGTTAAACTACGTAATTCAAATACGTCTTCCAATTTTTGGCAAAGTTTTGACCTTCCAAAAATGCTCTTAAAATCGATGTTTTGAACCGAATTCCCAACGTGTCAGTCTGAAAAGAGAAAATAAACTTGTCGTTACTTGACAAGAATCGCTCATAACTTTATAAATAATTTATTTATCAAAAAAGGAAAACGTGCTTCGATTTCAAATCGCTGCAATAATCAGGCCTGCCACTTTTATACATTTACGTTTAAAAATGACCCAGAAAATGTGTCAGTCATTTTCGCGTTGTTGACCAGGGATTTGAAAACATCTTAATTTAGTTATTTATGCATGATATAAATATTTTTTATTGGAGAAAATAATTGTATCTATTTAATCCATATATTAGATCCACATCTGAATTATAACGTGCATTATTCAACTGGATAAAATCATAATTGGTGATTAAATTTTAGTTTGAAGAAAATACTTAATTTTAAGAGTATTAAGCTATGTTTTGTACATTTAAAAGTAAACAGCTATTAAATTCCTATTATGTAGTTTAAAAAGAATGTATAAGAAAAAGTACATATGCATTATTAATATAAGTTAATTTTTTTTAAAAATTCAAAAGTTGGTATAAGTAACAAGGAAACAGTACAAGGAAATCTTTTAATATTTTATTATTATTATGTATTATTTAAGCAAGAAAGATTATTTTACAATTAATTATCTTTATCAATTAATTTTCTTAATTATTTTAATTATCTTTATCTATTTTCAGTAAAAAATGCATTATATATTTAGAAATAGTCTCTAATATGTCCATATATTTGCAAAAAAACTGCATAATTTAATCTACATTAATTAATAATTAACCTAATAAATATATAAAATCCACTTAATCTAGCTTAAATTACATATTCAGTTAAAAAAAAAACACCAATTTTGTGTTAATTAAATATAGGGGACATTAATTTTATTTCTAAATACGATAACAGTAACCCCTGAATTTAAGCCTATTTATACTCGTTGAGTACTGAGGTCCACATATGTGGACCTCAACAAAATGATAATTTTAAAATTAAAAACGTCACCAAATAAACAAAACAAAGTTATCTAATGAATATTTATAATGTTTTTAACAATATAAAAAATTATGACACTTTAATTAAAATTTTAATATAGATAATTATTACTTAATTTTACGCAATCGCTAAGTTGACGGCATTTTCGAAAATCTCACTTTAAAACGACTGTTTAGCCATGAAAATAAGTCAGGTGCTGATGTGTGTTGGATTTTTTTTAAGCTTAAACTGTCACAAATGTGAATTGAAAATCAGAATTTAGATACTGTGCATAGTTTTATTACAAAGAGCTACGATTCAAGGTCCACATATGTGGACCTCATTAGCGAAGATGTTAAATACAATTAAAAAAAAACAAATTTTGCATAAAGAATGAAGTCGATTGGATAATTAGTTGGCGAGATATTTGTAATCATATATTTTCAAGACTCTTCGATTTTTCATGACCCTGTATTTCATCCACATTTCAATTCAAAGACATATTTTAATTGGAAATGAGACTATTAATCCGACGTAATAAACCGTTAGTTAAAATGATTAAATTTTTTGGAGTTATAAGGATGTTTCTTTTTCGCAATTCAGTAATAGAACATTGAAAGCGAGGTTTACGAAAGAGAAAGGCTACCGCGGTGTTTACGCGTATCTTTTATTACAGACCGCGGGAGTCACGTGATGCTCGAATGCATCAATGCAGATGTACGAAAAGAGCGTTACGTCTTTCTAGCGGTCTGTAAAAAAAGATAAGTGGAATGCACCGCGGTAGCATATCTTTTTCATTAGCTTCGATTTACAACGATGATGACGTCATCAAGCCACGATTTTATTCGAATTGCAATGCATTTCATACACATGTTTTATTTTCATATTTTATTTTATGCATATTCATGATGGGGAAGCCCCCCAACGACTAGTTGTCATTTGCGGTGAATTACTTTACATAAAAATTAAAGCCTAATAACATTTAAAAAATCCCCATACGATTTACTTTTTGACGTACTGCGTAGAGATTGTCCGGTTAAGAGTGATTGCGTCCAAATATCAAAAATCGTTAATTTATATATATATATATATATATGTGTGTGTGTGTGTGTGTTTTAAAAATATTTATTTTAAATTTTAAAAGTAATGAAAAGTACACATTCAAATTCTGTGGTTCTATTTGTAATCCGGAAAATGTTACAGCGTACAAAGAGATTCTTTCTAAATCATCCACATTTCTAGTTCAATGGATAACATAATTTGTTTGCCAATTCCTTACTTTGAAATTCAATTTCGCCGCAAGAAATCCTTTCAGAAATCATGTTGCGACTTATCTGCAATGTTTGTGAATAGTAAATGAAATTTAAATTTTGCATTACTTAAATTTTTTTATAAAACACTAAAAAAAATAAATGTCATTTAACAGAAATACCCTTTGATGTGATTTCGTATGATTTGAAAAAATAATTATCTTAATATATTATGAATACTTTATGAAAGAAATAGATACATATTTTATATACTAATTAAATATTCAGCAGAGCTGAATATTTAATTAGTATATAAAATATTCACCGATACTGGGTTTTATTTATCTCGTGTATGCCACTAGGGGCTGTGCTCATGATTGGTGTTCCATCTTGGGCTGCAAGGTTGTAGCCGGGCGATATAAGAGTGAGAGAATGCTAGACCGGATGACGTCCGGATGGTTTAATTGGAAAAGCATTTGGTGCGCTATACCAAAGGATCCGGGATCGATCCCCGGTCTGGACCTTTTTACACGCTGTTAAGTAAAGTGATAATTCACATCCTTTGTATTTAGATACATCTTTATGCTTGTATAATTTAATTCAGTTATTTAATAAAGAAGCAGCTTTTCAATCGACATATATAAAAGTATTTTTTAAATGCATATACATTTATCGGAAAATTACACATATGGTATTTATATGTAAAACGTTCTAGACTTTTCTCTTTATTATAATGCGTATTTGAATGCTATATCTTTATTGTGCAAGAAAACAGTACCGAAATTTCGTTCGTGATTTCATAAAAAAGTCTATAATAATGACATATTTCTAACAGCAACTTCTGCATGCGCCTATATATATATATATCACTATTAAAATGTTACAATTCAGCTGAATCAAAAGGTTTCCAATTCTGTAAAATAGTTTTTATCTATTTTTTATATTAATTAATTTGGTTTAATTTTTCCAATGCAATATGACTATTTATGAATCACGTCCTAAATAAATTCTTTCAAATATCAAATCGAGTGTCTTAACATGTAGCTTACGGGAAATGAATGCTTTAAATATCCTCCGATTACGTGAAAAACTGGACCGTTTCATCCCCCTTTATTCAGAAGCATCACACCCCAGGTGATGGTAGAACATCTGGATATCATTAGGCGCGTCCGCTAACGACTTTCAATCGTGAGAAATTTCGGGATTTACTTTTCCCTAAAGGAAACCTTTTTATCTGTCAAAAATAATAGCTTATCGTTATAAATAAGGTTTAAATGTTATACGGACATGAAAATTGCACTTTTTTTTTCTGTGAAGTCACTAAATTCAAGAGATTAGGTTTTGAAATAATTGAGTGATGTCTCTTAAAAATAAGCAGAAAAATACTTACAATGAACGTTTAAATAGTGGTTTATATTTTGCGAAGGAGAATATAAAAGAAAATGTTATTAAAAAAGAAGAATTTTTTATGCTAATATAAAAAAACTTTACTTAAAAATAGCTTCAAACTTTCAGATACTTTAAAAAATTAAATAAGCAAATAAAAATAATTTCCTTAAATAAACATTTATTTTCTTTTTATCATGATTCAGATTATAAGAAAAAATAAATTCCACGAGAAGAAAAATGTAAAAATAAATATATGAGTATCGCAACAAAGAACAGTAAGGAAAAATAAAGTTTTATCCAGCGGAATTAGTGTTTCCAGTAAGGCATTTACGTTTTTAATTGAGAAATAAACTTACACTTCCAGTGTTTTATAATTTATTTTGTACTTAAATTAGGCGAAAATTCGGAAATAGTGACAGAAATCTGAATAAAAACAATTAAGCTAATGTGATAAGCAAAACATTTACATTCTCATTTTATAACACAAACAACTAGGCACAATACTATTTAAAAATAGCTGTAAACTTTCAGATACACTTAAAAATTAAATAAGTAACACAAAAATAACTTATTTAAATAAACGTTTTTTTTCCCCCGCCACGATTCAGATTATAACTAATAAAAAAAAAATTAAAAAAAAATTAAAAAAAATCAGGAGAAGAAAAAGGTAGAAATAAATACATAGAAATCGGTATAAACAGTAAAGAAGAATAAAGTTATATCCAACTAGTTTGGTGTTAACAGTTGGGCATTTACTTTTTAAATTAAAAAATACACCGCTATTTCCAAATTGTATTATAATTTATGTTGTACTTAAATTAGCCGGATATTGCTATACGGAAATAGTAGTAGAAATCTGAATAAAAATATTAAGCAAATGTTATAAGTAAAATAAGAAAAAAACTGTATGCTAATACAAAAATACTTTATTTAATAATAGCTCCAAGCATTCAGATACATTTAAAAATTAAATAAGTTAAAAAAATAATTTCCTTAAATAAGCATTTTTTTTTCAATGTGCAAAAAATAAGAGAAGATAACTAAAAAATACCTAGCTCCTCTAAACTGATGGTAGGTTGGTTAGTTGATTTATGACGGCCGATTATTTACACAAGGGATATAGGCCCTAGGGGGGATGGCATCAGTGGGGGTCTTTCTAAGGGATCATAACCCGTATTTACGGCAAGGTTAGAAGAAAACCACTGAAAACTCCGAACGGTTAGGTCGACGAGCGTGACAGGGTTTGGGTTTGAACCTAGGATCTCCCGTCTACCAGCTTTGAGAGCAGAACCTCTCAGCCACTAGTGGGGCCTCCTCTAAACTAAATGTTAATACACACACACACACACACACATATATATATATATATAACTTTTATGGATAAATTAAAAAATAAATAAAACTAAACACGTACATTTTACGACGTGTGTGCAGTGTATTTTCTAACAACTCAATACTATATTTCCCGTACGTGGAATTTAAAACCGCTGTGTTGAAATTACATTATGCCTTGCTAATATTCGAAATGTGCTTTTTTGATTTTGAGTCTCTCTAATTTTAATGCCCCCCTTCCCCCCAGCCTACCTTAGAATAATAATACTAAAGCAAACAATAACACTAGAGAAATCATATAGAAAATAGCTGGGAGTAAAGTTCATTTTTCTCGAGAATTACTGAAACGATTTAAAAGAAATTCCTTTTAATATTTTTGACGTTTATTAAACAATAAATGGTCATTCGGCAATAAATGAAATTAAAAAGTGCAATAGGTGTACGATTTCACAAACTAAACAGTCTACTTTATTTTGAATGTGGTTCTCAAATTGATCTGCTGAACAACGCAAAACTTTCTGACGCATTTTTAAACGCAAAAGCATAAAATCTGCAGGCCTGACTATTGAAGCAATTTGAAATCGAAATGAGTTTTCATGTTTTTGATAGATAAATTATTTATCGTGTTATAAGCTATTCGTGTCACGTGACAACAGGTTTTTCTCCTTTCGTGCGATGAAGAATCAGGAATTCGGTTCAAAACGCGGACTTTGACAGTGTTTTCTAAAAGATCTTCTGCTTTTACCAAAAAATGGAAAACGCGTTTCGATTGCAAAGTTTCTGAATAACAACATCTGCCTGTTTCATGCGTTTCTGAACAAAAATGAATTTAAAAATGTGTCTGATAGTAGGCCCTTTGTAATTGAGAACAGCGTTAATTAACTTTGTTGAAAATGAATGAATTTTAAGAGACAATCCTTATTTATATATAAGTATAATACAAAGTTTAATAAACATAATATTAATTATATAATAAGTATAATACCTAAGTATAATACAAAATAAAAATAAAATAAAGTATTGAATTCAGTTCAGAAGTTTCAGAGAAAAAAGTACGGCAATAACAATTGTTTTCCGAAACGATTTTGGAACAGCTATTGCCTCTTTGAACATAGCAGAAAAATGCTTAGGACTTACATTCGTAGGTCATTTATATTTGTTTATAATCATATGTTTAAAAAATATATAAAGAACAATTAATGTAACTTGTATTATTTTCTGCATAACTGCAATTACTTTTTTTTCGAATCAGCTGATTGCGGAGTAAATTAATTGTAAATATCGTTAGAATTTCATTACTTATTGCCGAAACGTCAGTGAAGGCTTACTGTTGAGACCCGAAAAGTTTTTGGTTTCTGTCTGTCTGTTTGTCTGTTTGTCTGTTTGTCTGTCTGTTTGTCTGTCTGTCTGTCTGTTCCGCGATAACTGCCATAAAAATGATCCGATTAGGTTGATTTTTGGTGGGTATGTTGGTGAGATACCCGGAATTAGCTGTATAGTTTTTGGTTAAATTTGGTTCATTCGTTCGAAAAATAGAGAACATTTCTTTTTAAATCATAATGCTTTCCTATGGGACTGCAGACGATTTTCAAATTTCATTTTTAACTGAAATAGAAATCGCATATTTGAATAATGGATTTCAACGTAAAATTATGGATGTTGATTTTCGATATGGAGGTTTTAAATATATCCAATAATTTTGAAAAATTGACGATACATTTATTAGAATTGAGATATTAATTGTTTAAATGATTGGAAATTTTTTTGCATCTGTTCCGGAAATATAAAACTTTTATTTTCATGTTTTTTACAAATTTTAAAATGCATTTTTTTTTACTTTTCTCTTTAATTTATCAGTTGCCTAGCAACCATATTTCAAAGAAGATAAAAATAATAAAAGCAACACGCACTATTTTGTTCCAATAATTTATTAGCAAAATAAATTATTTTTGTATTCTATTGACATAAATGAAGAATTTATTTTAATACAAGTTTTTTTTTTTTTAATCTAAAAAGTTACAAGAATAAGAAGTTCATAAGAATTTCAGAATATCATTGCATAAACCGTGTTTAATTTAACGTTTCTAATTTCTGAAACCTCCGAAGAATTGTATATGCCTGTAAATATGTATGCAATACAAAAAAAATTAAATTGCGGATTGTAACATGCTAAATAATATGAAAAGTGAGATTAAAAAACAGTGACTTGAGCTGACGTTGAGGCTCCTGATCTGCAGATTTACTAGTTAATATCATTCTGAAACAGACAAAGTTCAATTCCAAGCAAAGAATATAAAACATGATTATTAAGTTGTGTGTGAGCATAAAACTAACTATTTTCTACTGTGTAAAAGTAATTCATTTTACATAAAAATTTATACATAAAAATTTTACAAAATTAACTGTATTTTTATTAGATAGTAATATATATATATAATAATTTCATTTTTGTTGAGCTTAATAAACAAAGTTACGTATATTATTTTAAGATATCTAGTGTACTATTGTCGAAAGAAAAAAAAACCCGCAATATTTAACATTCTAAGAAAAAAAACTTAATCAAAATCACCGATACTATAATACTAAAACAATTTACTGAAAATAATCTATTCTCTTCATATTCATATCACAAACAAAAATTATCTTCCACTAATTTGGAGGAAGTGAGGTAGAAACAGCTTCAAATCGTGCGCTTGAACAATGTTTATTTTCTTTGCTCCATAAGTTTTCCCTGTATTTCCCTATGATAACTAATATCTTCCCTATAGAATTTCCCTTCTCCGATACCCAATGAGACCACCGTTGAGCCAAACGCTATTAAGGATTTCCTGCACTCCATCTTTGAGGGGTGGAAATTTTCGGGATGACGATAATCCCAACCCCGTATTTTTCAACAGTCTTTTTCTTGGGACTACGGTAATCCCACCGTAAGCAAAAGGTTAATGAATGTCATGTGCAATAGAGGAAATTTTATTTTTGTTAAGATACAATCTCAGTCGGTTGTTTTCATAAATATATGAAAACATATAATATCAAAATTTAACATGTAATTTAACATCTGTGGATCATTTATCAATATTTTAATATAATAACCCTTTATGACTCAACAATTTGAAAACTATTTAGTTAGATGTTAGAATACATCATTTTAAGCATGTGAAACATTATTTAAAAAATTAGAACATAAAGAGAAAAAATATTGACAAAAAGTTTTTTTTTCATATTTGCAATAAACAGAAAATCGCATACTTCTCATAAATATTGTTAATTTTCTTATACAAAATTGTAATGCATACGAACTTACCGCTGTAATAATTTCTTTTGAGGCGTTTCTAGCCTTTTTATTTGGACAAAATTTATGAAGTTCATTTTTGCAATAACGGTGTCAAACTGCTTAAATGATAAATAAAACTTTTACATGACAAATTAACTCAGTAACACAGTCTGTTGAAAAATCTATGAACAACTTAAATTAACTGCTGTATTTTTTTTTTGAGATAGCAGCAATAAATAAAATCATCTTTTAAAGCCTGTTGTATAAGTAACAATGACTTTTAGGTATGTGGCACATATGCAACGTGGTGATAGAAAAGGTTAAAAGTAACATTCCAGGAGAGAGATCCCTTTTTGTAAGTGATTATAATACACCCTGAATTCCAAATATGTAATTGAATTTTCTGAATCACGAAAACAGCCATTTTAATGTCACCATAGCGATGGATGCATCCCAAGGCCGCAACATAAAAGCGAATTAAAATATATATCTGAATTACAACATTGATGCAACTACAGTAGCGATCTCCCCTTATAATTTTAATGTTTGTTTGCAAATTGAAGTGCGATATTTCAATAAAAATACTCCTCGCTGATGTATTAGCTCACTGACTTTTTTGTTATCATGTTCTTTGCATCATTTAATATGACTTTCATGTATGTTGCGGTTAAGCAACGCGGTGTTAGAAGGGGTTAGAAGTAACATTCTAGGAGTGACATCCATTTTTGTAAGTTATATCATACACCCTGAATTCCAAATATGTAATTGAATGTAATCAATGACGGTAACAGCCATTTTAATGTCGCTATAGCGATGGATGCATACCAAGGCCGCAACATAAAATCGAATTAAAATATATATCTAAATTACAACATTGACGCAACTACAGTAGCGATCTCCCCTTATAATATTAATGTTTGTTTGCAAATTGAAGTGCGATATTTCAATAAAAATACTCCTCGCTGATGTATTAGCTCACTGACTTTTTTGTTATCATGTTCTTTGCATCATTTAATATGACTCTCATGTATGTTGCGGTTAAGCAACGCGGTGTTAGAAGGGGTTAGAAGTAACATTCTAGGAGTGACATCCATTTTTGTAAGTTATATCATACACCCTGAATTCCAAATATGTAATTGAATGTAATCAATGATGATAACAGACATTTTAATATCGCTATAGCGATGGATGCAACCCCAGGCCGCAACGCTGTACAGTCAAAGTGAATTAACAAATATCTGAATTACAACATTGACTCAACTACAGTAACGATTACCCTTCTTAAAATTAATGCCTCTTCGCAATGGGAAGTGCGATATTTCACTAGAAATACTCCCCGCTGATGTATTAGATGACTTACATTTTCTTTATTTGCACCATTTAATCTACTATATATACAATAATCAGTTTGTATAAAACGACAAATTTAAAAATGTTACTGTCTTTCTTTCGGACCGAAACTGGTATGTACAGTGGTGGCCAAAACTGTGGACATTTTTTGAAAGTTTCATGTTTTTCAACTTTGTGTACTTGTAGAATATATTAATTTTTACTTAAATACAAACGTTTATATATCAAATTGAAGGTAATTTAATGTAGAATTTAATAATGAAAACAGTATTACAATATCTGTTATGCAACTAATAGTAAGATCTATTTTAGATTTGTATTTTTTGAAAGTGATACTTACACAATCAATACTTAGTAGGATAACCCTTACTTTTTAAGACAGCTTCACAGCATCTTTTCATCGAGTGAACGAGTGTTTGGATGTCATCTTTCGTAATCACATGGTGCCAAGAATCAATTATAGCTTCAATGAGTTGTCTTTTATTGGATGGACGTTTTTTTTTCGTACAAGAATTTTCAAACGTCGCCTCAAATTTTCAATTGAATTGAGATCAGGGTTGTTTCCTGGCCATAGTAATATATCTTTGCCTTTATTTTGAAACCATGCTTTGCATACTTTTGCTGTGTGGCATGGAGCTGAATCCTACTGAAAAATAAATGGTGCGTTGTTAGGGAAGAGATCCCTGATGGAAGGTATCAATTTTGGTTCCAGGACAGTTTCGATGTATTTTTTGGCATTCAGGATGGCATCAATCACTTGAATTCGGCCCACACCATCTGCAGACATAGAAGAACAAATCATGACATTTGTTGGGTTTTTTGTAGTTGCTTCAATGCAATCAGGATGAAGTGCTTCTCCTACTCTACGTCTCACGTATTTTCTACCATCGCTACCAAAGAGCGATATTTTACACTCATCGCTCCAGATTACTTGCTTCCATTGATTTTCTGACCATTTAATGTATTCTTCTGCCCACGTAACTCGTTTTTCGCGTTGCTTTTGATTTAAATATGTTTTTTTCCTTGGAATTCTAGCTTGTAGTCCAAATCCTGATAACCTTCTTCTTATTGTTCTTGAACTTACTGCAATACCCGCTGCATTAATTTCACATCTAATGGCATCCGATTAAATTTTTCTATCTTGTAGGCATAGCCGTTTAATTTTTCTATCGACAGTAGCACTTGTGCATTTTTTTTGGCCTGATTTGGCCTTATTTTCCACTGATTTTGTTTTTTCATAACGTAAACAGAACTTTCGTACACCAGAACAAGTCACTGAACCACCAACTTGTCTTGCAATATCAGCATAAGAGAGGCCATTTTCTCTCAATATGACAATTCGGCTTCTTTTTGTAGATGTCCAATTAGTTCTTCTTGTTGATGACATTGTTTAAAATTCGTTTAATTAAAAAAAGGGACTTTAAATATTCAAAAACAGCAATACTCTATTTAATTGTACTAGTATGCATCATTCCACAAAATATTTCCACTACAATAATTCTTTTACCATCCAAATAACCTAAACTATAGTTACAGACATTTGATTGGTCCTCAGAACAGTGTTTGTGATTGGCTAGTACGCTTTTATTACAAAACACGTCCTCATTCAAAACGATTTGTGTTTGTTTGTTCCACTAAAATGAGCTTAACTTATTTTGTAATACAGATATTGTAATACTGTTTTTATTATTAAATTTTACATTAAATTACCTTCAATTTGATATAAAAATGTTTGTGAAAATTAATTTATTCTACAAGGACACAAAGTTTGAAAAACATGAAACTTAAAAAAAATATCGAAACTTTTGGCCACCACTGTATACATCAAACAACCACGTTTATTTTGCATGATATATTTTCGCAATTATATGGGACCTGAAATGAACGTAATTGTGTCTGAAATAGTCATATGTATTTGTAGTTGTTAATTCTTATACATAAAATAGAGTACCGATGAATTTTCACAATAGAATATTTTTATGGACATGTCAATCTGCAATCCTAGGAATTTTGAACGTGAATGATTTTTTCCTGAGAATAACGACAGAAGGAAACACTGTGACATTTTTGATTTTCTAAAATGTTACGATATTTAAACTGACAGTTTTAAGTAATTTGGACTGATAAAGTTCATCTAATGCGTCATGGAGATGCTAACATATTACTACGAAATGTGGGAAACGTCTAATCACAATGTTCATGTAAAAACACCGCATTTGCCAATTAGGGCAGTGTAGTATGGATTCTTGCATGCTTTTAGTTTAATGATGATTTATTCTGAGTGGGAAACAAGTCAATTTGTGTATTTAAAGAAATATTTCCAGATAAATACTTATTTAGAAGTCAAAGCCATTTGCAGGCATTTTCAGTTCCCATGACTTTTGAGATAAACACATTTGATTCCTGAAGTCATTCATTTATATATCTTATATTTAATGTTTTATCTGATGCACATTATATTTTGCACCATTAAATGCGTATCATATTTTTCAAACACAATCATTATGCTACTAAAAATGCAAGATGATTCATGCTGATAGTAATCTATTTTAGATATATTAAAATATCTGTTCTACATACCAGTAGTTAAAATAAATGAATTTCAATGTTATTCTATTTGTGAAAATAAAGTGTAAGAAGAATCACTTTGGTAAAAGTTAATAGAGCACTCTCTGAAGGTGAAAATCCTGCGTGTCCGTTCCATTCATGTGTGGTTCAATCAGACTATTACTCTTATCAGAATTGATACGGGAAGTCTTCCACAAATTTGAATATGCCGCTTTATGCTCTCACACTCATTGCTAACCAACCCTATTTTTGTGTACTACAGGCCATATCATGCATTTGTTAGTGTAAGAAACAAATTTGACAATGTACGACAAGCATTTCAGACGGAAAATCATGTGTGTTACAGTACGATCAATTCATGTGTAGTTCAATCAGACTATTACTCTTATCAGAATTGAACGGGAAGTCTTCCACAAATTTGAAGATGCCGCATTATGCTCTCACACTCATTGCTAACCTACCCTATTTTTGTGTACTAGAGGCCATATCAAGCATTTTCCAGTGTAAGAAACAAATTTTATAATGTACGGCATACATTTCAGACGGAAAATCCTGCGTGTTACAGTCCGATTAATTCATGTGTAGCTCAATCAGGCTGTTACTCTTATCAGAATTGATACGGGAAGTCTTCCACAAATTTGAACATGCTGCATTATCCTCTCACACTCATTGCAAACCAACCCTATTTTTGTGTACTAGAGCCCATACCAAGCATTTGCCAGTGTAAGAAACAAATTTTACAATGTACGACAAGCATTTCAGACGGAAAATCATGCGTGCTACAGTCCGATCAATTCATGTGTAGTTCAATCAGACTATTACTCTTATCAGAATTGATACGGGAAGTGTTCCACAATTTTGAACATGCTGCATTATCCTCTCACACTCATTGCAAACCAACCCTATTTTTGTGTACTAGAGGCCATACCAAGCATTTGCCAGTGTAAGAAACAAATTTTATAATGTACAACAAGCATTTCAGACGTAAAATCATGCGTGTTACAGTCCGATCAATTCATGTGTAGTTCAATCAGACTCTTATCAGAATTGATAGGTTAGTCTTCCACAAATTTGAACATGCTGCATTATGTTCTCACACTCCTTGCAAACCAACCTTATTTTTGTGTACTAGACGCCAGATATAGTATTTGCTAGAGTAAGAACCAAATTTTATAATGGACGACAAGCATTTCAGACGTCATGCAACGTCACGAATAAGCTTTTTTGGTAGATTTCATTATAAAAAGCTACCTATTGCAGCCGTTCGGAAGAAAGCAATTATAAAAAAAAAATTGTATATTTTCACCGATCATAACCCCCCAAGAACCTCAAACCACCCTCCGTTCAAATGTTGATTTATATATATATATATATATATATATATATATATATATATACATATATATGTCACAATTTAAGGATGAGAGATGATGTAATGCAGTGGCAGTTCCATTTTATATAAATGTTTTTTTCAGATACTGCGATATTCAGCCGAGGGTGGTTCCACGCTAGGGGTTTAAGTTGCAGTCGTCATATTCACAACAGATATCGTGTGAGTAGGTAGAATTAAAAACTCGATCAAATCACCAAAAAGCTTTTATTGGCATCTGAATAGACAAGCTGTTCTGAATTGGCGGAGATCTCTTTCACATTATCCGTCGTTTCAGAACTTACGACAGGTTCCAAATTAGAAATGGCATTATGGCAGTAGATGGTTTTAGCGTAAATCCACTCGAAGACAAAATGCAGGTATAAAAAGCCTATAGGATTAAGTAGCTTTAATAATCCATAAAGAAGTAGTAACAAGAAAAATATTTCGTCTCCATTCACCAGTACCAGGTACGCATTCTAAATTTTTAGGAGCTCACAAGGAAGGTCTCCTTAAAGCGCATACTCAGAATTTTTTTTTTTAAATGCTAATGAAGCTACTCATGTATGTAATGAAGGAACAGTGAAATTTAAATGCGTAATCCCAGTAGAAAATCTGCAAAAAAATAAAATACTTCTGAGTATATGGCGCAAAAAGACGCGATTTGGCTAGCAACATTTTTTTCCTCCCCAAACGCAAACGATTTGAATGCATTTTGAACTTGCTTAAAAATGATTATTCGAATTCGCAATACTTAATTTAAGCTTAAACGATGAAAGTTTAATAATTTTTTTGTATAACTTTTGTATTTTCAACAACTGTTTTTTAAAATTTCAAAATATGTCTATGATTTTTTTATAAAATTTGAAAGCGCAAAATTGTTACTAGCTTAAAAAAAAAAAAAAAAAAAAAAAAAAAAAAAATATGCTAATGGGTTAATTCTATGGCTCATGATACCACACCCTCTTGTTCAGAATCGTTTGCATTTTGCGTTCAACATTTTCAACATGTACCTTTGCAGTAATATTAAATTAAAATATTTTTTAAATCAAATTAAATAAATCATTCACGTTTTTTTTTCTCTATTTATTGCCAATTGAATGAAATTTCGCTATTGTTTTATCCCCCATTCCACGATTTTTTTCTAATTTAAACGGCTTCACCAGTTATATAAGTAATTATTAAACTTATTTTAAAAAGAAAAGCCCGACGACAAACGCATTCGTTATACATTTCCATATTTATGACAAACGCATTCGTTATACATTTCCATATTTATGAATCACGTCCTAAATAAATTCTTTCAAATATCAAATCGAGTGTCTTAATGAATGTCATGTGCAATAGAGGAAATTTTATTTTTGTTAAGATACAATCTCAGTCGGTTGTTTTCATAAATATATGAAAACATATAATATCGAAATTTAACATGTAATTTAACATCTGTGGATCATTTATCAATATTTTAATATAATAACCCTTTATGACTCAACAATTTGAAAACTATTTAGTTAGATGTTAGAATACATCATTTTAAGCATGTGAAACATTATTTAAAAAATTAGAACATAAAGAGAAAAAATATTGACAAAAAGTTTTTTTTTTCATATTTGCAATAAACAGAAAATCGCATACTTCTCATAAATATTGTTAATTTTCTTATACAAAATTGTAATGCATACGAACTTACCGCTGTAATAATTTCTTTTGAGGCGTTTCTAGCCTTTTTATTTGGACAAAATTTATGAAGTTCATTTTTGCAATAACGGTGTCAAACTGCTTAAATGATAAATAAAACTTTTACATGACAAATTAACTCAGTAACACAGTCTGTTGAAAAATCTATGAACAACTTAAATTAACTGCTGTATTTTTTTTTGAGATAGCAGCAATAAATAAAATCATCTTTTAAAGCCTGTTGTATAAGTAACAATGACTTCTAGGTATGTGGCACATATGCAACGTGGTGATAGAAAATGTTAAAAGTAACATTCCAGGAGAGAGATCCCTTTTTGTAAGTGATTATAATACACACTGAATTCCAAATATGTAATTGAATTTTCTCAATCACGAAAACAGCCTTTTTAATGTCAGCATAGCGATGGATGCATCCCAAGGCCGCAACATAAAAGCGAATTAAAATATATATCTGAATTACAACATTGTTGCAACTACAGTAGCGATCTCCCCTTATAATATTAATGTTTGTTTGCAAATTGAAGTGCGATATTTCAATAAAAATACTCCTCGCTGATGTATTAGCTCACTGACTTTTTTGTTATCATGTTCTTTGCATCATTTAATATGACTTTCATGTATGTTGCGGTTAAGCAACGCGGTGTTAGAAGGGGTTAGAAGTAACATTCTAGGAGTGACATCCATTTTTGTAAGTTATATCATACACCCTGAATTCCAAATATGTAATTGAATGTAATCAATGACGGAAACAGCCATTTTAATGTCGCTATAGCGATGGATGCATCCCAAGGCCGCAACATAAAAGCGAATTAAAATATATAGCTGAATTACAACATTGACGCAACTACAGTAGCGATCTCCCCTTATAATATTAATGTTTGTTTGCAAATTGAAGTGCGATATTTCAATAAAAATACTCCTCGCTGATGTATTAGCTCACTGACTTTTTTGTTATCATGTTCTTTGCATCATTTAATATGACTTTCATGTATGTTGCGGTTAAGCAACGCGGTGTTAGAAGGGGTTAGAAGTAACATTCTAGGAGTGACATCCATTTTTGTAAGTTATATCATACACCCTGAATTCCAAATATGTAATTGAATGTAATCAATGACGGAAACAGCCACTTTAATATCGCTATAGCGATGGATGCATCCCAAGGCCGCAACATAAAAGCGAATTAAAATATATATCTGAATTATAACATTGACGCAACTACAGTAGCGATCTCCCCTTATAATATTAATGTTTGTTTGCAAATTGAAGTGCGATATTTCAATAAAAATACTCCTCGCTGATGTATTAGCTCACTGACTTTTTTGTTTGCATGTTCTTTGTATCTTTAATATGACTTTAATGTATGTTGCGGTGTTGCAACGCGGTGGTAGAAGGGGTTAGAAGTAACATTCTAGGAGTGACATCAATTTTTGTAAGTTATATCATACACCCTGAATTCCAAATATGTAATTGAATGTAATCAATGATGATAACAGACATTTTAATATCGCTATAGCGATGGATGCAACCCCAGGCCGCAACGCTGTACAGTCAAAGTGAATTAACAAATATCTGAATTACAACATTGACTCAACTACAGTAACGATTACCCTTCTTAAAATTAATGCCTCTTCGCAATGGGAAGTGCGATATTTCACTAGAAATACTCCCCGCTGATGTATTAGATGACTTACATTTTCTTTATTTGCACCATTTAATCTACTATATATACAATAATCAGTTTGTATAAAACGACAAATTTAAAAATGTTACTGTCTTTCTTTCGGACCGAAACTGGTATGTAAAATGGTGGCCAAAACTGTGGACATTTTTTGAAATTTTCATGTTTTTCAACTTTGTGTGCTTGTAGAATATATTAATTTTTACTTAAATACAAACGTTTATATATCAAATTGAAGGTAATTTAATGTAGAATTTAATAATGAAAACAGTATTACAATATCTGTATTACAAAAAAAAGTTATGCAACTAATAGTAAGATCTATTTTAGATTTGTATTTTTTGAAAGTGATACTTACACAATCAATACTTAGTAGGATAACCCTTACTTTTTAAGACAGCTTCACAGCATCTTTTCATCGAGTGAACGAGTGTTTGGATGTCATCTTTCGTAATCACATGGTGCAAAGAATCAATTATAGCTTCAATGAGTTGTCTTTTATTGGATGGACGTTTTTTTTTCGTACAAGAATTTTCAAACGTCGCCTCAAATTTTCAATTGAATTGAGATCAGGATTGTTTCCTGGCCATAGTAATATATCTTTGCCTTTATTTTGAAACCATGCTTTGCATACTTTTGCTGTGTGGCATGGAGCTGAATCCTACTGAAAAATAAATGGTGCGTTGTTAGGGAAGAGATCCCTGATGGAAGGTATCAATTTTGGTTCCAGGACAGTTTCGATGTATTTTTGGCATTCAGGATGGCATCAATCACTTGAATTCGGCCCACACCATCTGCAGACATAGAAGAACAAATCATGACATTTGTTGGGTTTTTTGTAGTTGCTTCAATGCAATCAGGATGAAGTGCTTCTCCTACTCTACGTCTCACGTATTTTCTACCATCGCTACCAAAGAGCGATATTTTACACTCATCGCTCCAGATTACTTGCTTCCATTGATTTTCTGACCATTTAATGTATTCTTCTGCCCACGTAACTCGTTTTTCGCGTTGCTTTTGATTTAAATATGTTTTTTTCCTTGGAATTCTAGCTTGTAGTCCAAATCCTGATAACCTTCTTCTTATTGTTCTTGAACTTACTGCAATACCCGCTGCATTAATTTCACATCTAATGGCATCCGATTAAATTTTTCTATCTTGTAGGCATAGCCGTTTAATTTTTCTATCGACAGTAGCACTTGTGCATTTTTTTTGGCCTGATTTGGCCTTATTTTCCACTGATTTTGTTTTTTCATAACGTAAACAGAACTTTCGTACACCAGAACAAGTCACTGAACCACCAACTTGTCTTGCAATATCAGCATAAGAGAGGCCATTTTCTCTCAATATGACAATTCGGCTTCTTTTTGTAGATGTCCAATTAGTTCTTCTTGTTGATGACATTGTTTAAAATTCGTTTAATTAAAAAAAGGGACTTTAAATATTCAAAAACAGCAATACTCTATTTAATTGTACTAGTATGCATCATTCCACAAAATATTTCCACCACAATAATTCTTTTACCATCCAAATAACCTAAACTATAGTTACAGACATTTGATTGGTCCTCAGAACAGTGTTTGTGATTGGCTAGTACGCTTTTATTACAAAACACGTCCTCATTCAAAACGATTTGTGTTTGTTTGTTCCACTAAAATGAGCTTAACTTATTTTGTAATAAAGATATTGTAATACTGTTTTTATTATTAAATTTTACATTAAATTACCTTCAATTTGATATAAAAATGTTTGTGAAAATTAATTTATTCTACAAGGACACAAAGTTTGAAAAACATGAAACTTAAAAAAAATATCGAAACTTTTGGCCACCACTGTATACATCAAACAACCACGTTTATTTTGCATGATATATTTTCGCAATTATATGGGACCTGAAATGAACGTAATTGTGTCTGAAATAGTCATATGTATTTGTAGTTGTTAATTCTTATACATAAAATAGAGTACCGATGAATTTTCACAATAGAATATTTTTATGGACATGTCAATCTGCAATCCTAGGAATTTTGAACGTGAATGATTTTTTCCTGAGAATAACGACAGAAGGAAACACTGTGACATTTTTGATTTTCTAAAATGTTACGATATTTAAACTGACAGTTTTAAGTAATATGGACTGATAAAGTTCATCTAATGCGTCATGGAGATGCTAACATATTACTACGAAATGTGGGAAACGTCTAATCACAATGTTCATGTAAAAACACCGCATTTGCCAATTAGGGCAGTGTAGTATGGATTCTTGCATGCTTTTAGTTTAATGATGATTTATTCTGAGTGGGAAACAAGTCAATTTGTGTATTTAAAGAAATATTTCCAGATAAATACTTATTTAGAAGTCAAAGCCATTTGCAGGCATTTTCAGTTCCCATGACTTTTGAGATAAACACATTTGATTCCTGAAGTCATTCATTTATATATCTTATATTTAATGTTTTATCTGGTGCACATTATATTTTGCACCATTAAATGCGTATCATATTTTTCAAACACAATCATTATGCTACTAAAAATGCAAGATGATTCATGCTGATAGTAATCTATTTTAGATATATTAAAATATCTGTTCTACATACCAGTAGTTAAAATAAATGAATTTCAATGTTATTCTATTTGTGAAAATAAAGTGTACGAAGAATCACTTTGGTAAAAGTTAATAGAGCACTCTCTGAAGGTGAAAATCCTGCGTTTCCGTTCCATTCATGTGTGGTTCAATCAGACTATTACTCTTATCAGAATTGATACGGGAAGTCTTCCACAAATTTGAAGATGCCGCTTTATGCTCTCACACTCATTGCTAACCAACCCTATTTTTGTGTACTACAGGTCATATCAAGCATTTGTTAGTGTAAGAAACAAATTTGACAATGTACGACAAGCATTTCAGACGGAAAATCATGTGTGTTACAGTACGATCAATTCATGTGTAGTTCAATCAGACTATTACTCTTATCAGAATTGAACGGGAAGTCTTCCACAAATTTGAAGATGCCGCATTATGCTCTCACACTCATTGCTAACCTACCCTATTTGTGTGTACTAGAGGCCATATCAAGCATTTTCCAGTGTAAGAAACAATTTTTATAATGTACGGCATACATTTCAGACGGAAAATCCTGCGTGTTACAGTCCGATTAATTCATGTGTAGCTCAATCAGGCTGTTACTCTTATCAGAATTGATACTGGAAGTCTTCCACAAATTTGAACATGCTGCATTATCCTCTCACACTCTTTGCAAACCAACCCTATTTTTGTGTACTAGAGGCCATACCAAGCATTTGCCAGTGTAAGAAACAAATTTTACAATGTACGACAAGCATTTCAGACGGAAAATCATGCGTGTTACAGTCCGATCAATTCATGTGTAGTTCAATCAGACTATTACTCTTATCAGAATTGATACGGGAAGTGTTCCACAATTTTGAACATGCTGCATTATCCTCTCACACTCATTGCAAACCAACCCTATTTTTGTGTACTAGAGGCCATACCAAGCATTTGCCAGTGTAAGAAACAAATTTTATAATGTACAACAAGCATTTCAGACGTAAAATCATGCGTGTTACAGTCCGATCAATTCATGTGTAGTTCAATCAGACTCTTATCAGAATTGATACGGTTAGTCTTCCACAAATTTGAACATGCTGCATTATGTTCTCACACTCCTTGCAAACCAACCTTATTTTTGTGTACTAGACGCCAGATATAGTATTTGCTAGAGTAAGAACCAAATTTTATAATGGACGACAAGCATTTCAGACGTCATGCAACGTCACGAATAAGCTTTTTTGGTAGCTTTCATTATAAAAAGCTACCTATTGCAGCCGTTCGGAAGAAAGCAATTATAAAAAAAAAATTGTATATTTTCACTGATCATAACCCCCCAAGACCCTCAAACCACCCTCCGTTCAAATGTTGATTTATATATATATATATATATATATATATATATATATATATACATATATATGTCACAATTTAAGGATGAGAGATGATGTAATGCAGTGGCAGTTCCATTTTATATAAATGTTTTTTTCAGATACTGCGATATTCAGCCGAGGGTGGTTCCACGCTAGGGGTTTAAGTTGCAGTCGTCATATTCACAACAGATGTCGTGTGAGTAGGTAGAATTAAAAACTCGATCAAATCACCAAAAAGCTTTTATTGGCATCTGAATAGACAAGTAGTTCTGAAATTTAAATGCGTAATCCCAGTAGAAAATCTGCAAAAAAATAAAATACTTTTGAGTATATGGCGCAAAAAGACGCGATTTGGCTAGCAACATTTTTTTCCTCCCCAAACGCAAACGATTTGAATGCATTTTGAACTTGCTTAAAAATGATTATTCGAATTCGCAATACTTAATTTAAGCTTAAACGATGAATGTTTAATAATTTTTTTGTATAACTTTTGTATTTTCAACAACTTTTTTTTAAAATTTCAAAATATGTCTATGATTTTTTTATAAAATTTGAAAGCGTAAAATTGTTACTAGCTTAAAAAAAAAATATATGCTAATGGGTTAATTCTATGGCTCATGATACCACACCCTCTTGTTCAGAATCGTTTGCATTTTGCGTTCAACATTTTCAACATGTACCTTTGCAGTAATATTAAATTAAAATATTTTTTAAATCAAATTAAATAAATCATTCACGTTTTTTTTTCTCTATTTATTGCCAATTGAATGAAATTTCGCTATTGTTTTATCCCCCATCCCACGATTTTTTTTCTAATTTAAACTGCTTCACCAGTTATATAAGTAATTATTAAACTTATTTTAAAAAGAAAAGCCCGATGACAAACGCATTCGTTATACATTTCCATATCGAATTAATCATTGTTTCCATAGCAACAATACTTTTTCTTGAATTGACAATGTTCAGAATCGGTCTTATTTCTGAGCTTCAAACAGTTTCAATCAATTTAAATTTTGTTTTAATTCGTAAATTACGATCTTTAAATTTCATTATATATACGTATAAATGTATACACAAAATTGTAATTATAAAAAATTATTTATTATGTAAGTTAAACTTGCATAAACAAGTTCAGCATGAAAAGTTGTTCCTTAACGAGTATTTGTCATAAAACCGTACTCTTTTAAATTTTATTCCGTCGCCAACCCATGATAAATCGCCACATAAACGAAATGTTCATAATTTTTTTCGGATATTATATCGAGGTTCCGCAGAAAAATTTTTTATGGACGTATATATCCTCATGAGAAGAACATTCTATAATTTTTTCAAAATTTTCTGAGTATGCGCTTATGGAGTCCTTCCTTGTCAAACCCCTAAACACTCGCTTCGGGCCTCACTTATTGACTGACGTCCGGAATCGCGTTAGCGCGACATAGCGTTTCGAAAAGAGTATGAATACAGGAATCACGTGACGGCCGATGTGCCAATGGAGGAATGGGATTCTTTACGGGAAGCGTCAGAATTTTGGGGAAAAATTGTTTCCGGTCCGAAAGTGCGCCAAAGACACGTCGTGATCATTCCATCGTGTTATCTGCGATCATGTTATCCAGCTTATCTTGTTCTTCATGTTATCATGTTATCATGTTATATAGCTTATCTGTGAACCAGATGAGTTTTAGGTTAACTGATTATTCTTAATTACCGGATCGAGGCTATTGAATAATTTTTACGTTTACGAAAAGAAAAAAAGAACATAAGAGAAATGGTTTATCGATTTTGGATCAAAGCCAGAATGGAATTAGAATAAAATGTTTTATACTTTAAAATAAGAAAAATATTTTATGAAATCGAGAGTTACATTTAATATCGGAAATTATTTAAATAAATACAGACTTTTTAGGAATTAAAAAATATAAAAAGGAAACAATACGGGTTTTTTGAGGGATGAAGAATAGGTAGCTTTTATAATTTAAAGATAAAGACGCCATTTATTTTAGTTAACTCGTCGCCATTAAAAATGGATTTTAGATATGAGGTTTTTGGAATACATAGAGTTAGGATATATTAATAAACGGAGGAAGTAAATAATATAGAGTAATTTAGAATATGATGGGATGAAAATAATTTAGCAGATCGCGATAAATTTAAACTTTGTTATATATATATATCTGACATATGTCATGCTGTAACTCTCTTATTTATGAACCGATTTGAATTTGACTAAAAAATTATTATTTTTTTTTAATTCAAAAAGATGTACAAAAAATTATAAAATGAAAAAAAATGTTTCTGCTAAGTGTTTGAATGTTACTAGGATTCTGGAATATTTTCTTTGTTATTGTTATATCTTAAAAAAGGACTGAGATACGGCAGTTTGAAATTCTAGGGTGGCTGAGATTTTGAAACAATCTGATATCTGTTATGCTGTAACTCTCGTATATATGAGCTGGTATGAATGTGACTGATCATGTGTACAGAACATACCAAGGTCTCGATCGAGTACGTTGGCCAGCTTCATCCGCCATACTGTTTTAAAATGGCAGCCAGTTAAAACACTTTAAATTTTTAAAAAATTAAAAAGGTGTACAAAATAATTATAAATTGAAAAAGTTGTTGTCTTTAAGTGTTAGATCGTGATACAAGGATTACGGAACATTTTGAATTTTGGCTTTATCTTAAAAAATGGCAGAGATATGGCAGTTTGGAATTCTAGGGTGGCCGACATTTTGAAACAATCTGACTTTTGTTATGCTGTAATTCTCATCTTGAAATTCCCATTGAAATATTCAGTATTAACGAAAAACGTTATTGAATTTTCTATAATCGAGTTCCAAGCAATTTAGCTTCGGGTGTATCAGTAAAATAAGTTGAATTTTTAAAAACATGGACTATGAAAGCAATCTATCCTTCTTGGTACAAGCCGAAAGGGCTTTTTTTTACTTTGCTGACCAGCGCATCGTCCTGATTCTCTATACAAGCGTTAGATTAAAACAATCACGTACCGATAATTCCCCACAAGGATTGCGAGCTCCGCCCAGTGCATGTGGTCCATTTCTTACATATATCCATTCATTTGATTAATTTTAACAAAATTAATCGAAATGAAGTTGTAATTTTCTAACTGAGTGAACAAAAGTGCCCAAGACAAGATTCGAACGAAGGACCTCTTGGCTTAAGCTAATAATGATCTGCCAACATTTCGCCAGATTCGACCAGCATAGCCCGTTGGTATAGAATTGGCGGATTAAGCCAAAAGGTTCCTTGTTCGAATCCTGGCCTGGACGCATTTTCACTCACGCGTTGGGGGAATTACAATTCATATATCCATTTGTTTTATGTGTCACCACAATGTACTAATTTTTACGTAATCTTTTTATTTTGTGCTAATAAGCGACCCATGTGCGATAATCGCCTACCCACCCCACCCCCCCACTCACACACACTGACACACAGACATGCATCATTATGGTGTATTTATTTTTACTTCCAAATGATTGGGTTAACATTTTATCAAAAACAATTTACGTCAAGTTTATTTTTTGAGTATTTTGTCCAAGTGATGAGCAAAATACATGTAGCGGTAAAACACAAACATAACTATAAGTAAAATAACATACAAAAAATGAAAAATGATGTTGGAAAAAAAACAATCAGACAAATAAATAAATAAATAAATTCTCTTATGTAAAATAGAAGACTTTTCTAGGTAAACTCCCTTTATATCAGATGCCTAGGACAGTATACGTGAAACACATTAATTTGAAATATTTTGAAGAACCATTTCAAATAGATATTTATATATTTTTTAAATGTCGTATTTTCTTTAGACATTTTTTTTATATTAGATGCAATAAAGGTTTTAAAAATAAATGTAAAATACTTTTTTCCGTATTGCACTTTCTGATATTTACGCAATTGAAAAAGGATTTGGGATGACCTTCCAAAAAATGCATACATGTTATTATTTATTGCATGAATATTTAAAGAGATACGTCCTATTTTTAAAAGATATTTATTTAAGAGCAAAAACGATCATTAATGCTTTATATGTTTTAAATACTTTCATGTTTTAAATCTCAAGAGGGAGAAGTGATTAATAATTACAAAAGTTCCGAAAGCAGAAAAAATACAGAAGCTTTTAGATAAAGTTTTTTTTTCCGTTTATATTTTAATTGCGAATACTGGTGTTAGTTTTTACTTACCCATCATACGTAGTATAGGGTAAGTCTTGCAATCGTTTTGAAAATCGAAAAATTTTTTTTGACGGATTTACACGTTTCAGACACTGGAGATTCCGAAAAACATATTTTTAGAAAAAAAAATTTGCCGTCCGTCTGTGTGTCTGTGTGTGTGTCTGTAAACGCTCTATCTCCCGAAAAAATTGAGATAGAGACTTGCAATTTGGTATGTACTTAGTATGTAATAATGGGAAGAAGCCTATTTCATTTCAATAACCTCGATTAACCGGAACAATTTTTTTCGGACTCTCGAAATATTCGTTCTGATGAAAGGTATATAAAAATTTTCGAAATTGTTTATTTTAAGAAATGAATATAAAATACAATAAAAAAACATAAATTTTGAATAAAGCATGAAGTCGATCGGATAATGAGTTGCCGAGATATTTGGAATCCTATTTACCACACTCTTCGAATTTTCATGACCCTGTATTTCATCCAAATTTCACTTCAAAGATATATTGTAATTGGAAATTTGACGCTTAATCAGATGCATTAAACCGCTAGTTAATAGGATTATTATTTTTGGAGTTATAAGGAAAAACCTCTTTCAAGCAATTCAGTAATCGAGCCTTTAAAGTTTGTGACGTCATCAAGCCACGATTTTATTTGAATTGCAATGCATTTTATAAGTACTTCACACATTTTTATTTTAATATTTTACATTATGCATATCCATGATGGGTAAGTATTATGGTGGCCCCCCAACGACTATTTTACTCATTATTCGTAATATAATATCTATTAATTTTAAATTATGATTTGAAAATTTTTATGAAAATATTTCCCCAAAATAATTTAACATGATATTGATTCACCCTATAAAACAACTATCGATGAAGGTATAAACTACACTGCTTTTGAAATATGAAATGCTAATTTTGTGTTAAATATTAACTCTAACAAAATATAATTAAGTGGAAATATGTATTTTTAAAAGATTATCAAATTTGTATTCAAGTGAAACACAAAAATATCTTTATTTAAAACTTTTAAAGGCAAATTAATTTTGTTATTCGAATGTTAAAATGATTGAATATCATTAGATTTTAAGAGCGAATTGCTTTAAAATAAATAAATGATTTTTATTTCGTATATTATTAAACTAATTTTTAATTAAAAAAATTTGTATTTGAGGATTAAAATTATGGAAGCGTAGATATTTCCCACTGCATTTGAAAGGGTTAAAAGTCGAAAAATAAATATCTAAGGATTAGACACAGATTAAAACAGGATTAACCATGTGCTTTCGCTAAAATTTGTTTTCAGATATGAAATATATTTTAATAGTTAACAATAGACCATATATAGGATATACACTGTTAAAAATTTGCAGCAAACTGTCCAGTCATTTGACCGTTTTTATAAAAAAACCGCTACATAACCGTAATTTAACTCTATTCTGACCATAATATTAGCAATAATAGTTTTAGATTACAGTTAAATTGCGGTTATGTAACCGCTTTCTCTAAAAACGGTCAAATGATTGAAAAGTTTGCTGCAAATTTTTAACAGTGTAGGGCTGCATTAAAAATGTTCATAAGCATTACTGTCTCTGCGTATGAATTGTCTAAAGTATCCTTATAAATGTATTATGCCATTTTTAGTGGAACTATATTTTGTCTAATAAGTGATGCTTGTAAAAAATAAAAAATAAAAATAAACTTTTATAAAGGGCTTCGAAAAAGAAATTGGATGTATTGCCGTCTGTGGTAATTACTGGAATTGTGTTTTTAGTTATGTAACGCGTTTTCTAGATTAATCAAATTTTACTGTAATATGTAATTTGTTTTAGTTCTATATATACAGAGTTACCCTAAAGAATTAGGAATAAAGTCTATGGACGGTATTTCTTGAAATACCACTTTGAACTGTTTTACGCGATTTTCAACTCAATGGAAATTTTCTAAAATATATGGTGCTAATATAATATAAATAAATTCGTGCATATGGTTTAACCAAAGAATATGTAATATATGTAGTCATCTATGGATGGTTGTTCCATACAATAATTTTAAATACTTTAATTTGCGTTTTCTATCTATGTGGTGTGTATATAAATCCATGGATCATATACATACAGGACTGCACAAACGAATTCGCATACATTGCTGGATAAGGACAGCAATTGCTTGAAAGGGATTTTTAACTGGTTTAGGTGTTTTTTAAAATCTTTATTTAGTCATATCATCTTATTGCATGGAAAAAATCTTAACAATATTATCATATTTTATAAAAAAGTTTTTCTTAATCTATGCCTGACTTTTCGGATTTTTTCAGATTATTCGAAATTAGATTGCAGTATAAAATATCTACCCCATTACATTCAAAATCTATTTCAGAGTGTTTATTTGAATTTTTCTTAAGTTGTTATATTTTATTTCACATTTTAGTGGGATATAAAAGACATTAGAATTTTCTTAAACAGGAAAATAAAATACATATTTTTGTTTCGGACATTATTGGTATAATTTTATTGGATGAAACTAACTAATTAGTAAAACTTAAATATTTTTTTTAAAATATTCGATACATAATTCTTAGACATTTCATAAATATACAAACATCTCTTGATAAATAACCGTTCTCATAATCGTGATACAATTGAAAACACTACCAGGTTGTTCCAACATTGCCATTTTTTGATGCAAACTTTGCGACATACCTGCTTTGGAACTGTAGCCTATAACATTCAACTTTTCATTATATAAATAATATTTATGTAAAAATGAAGTCATTCAGAAATAGAAATGTTTACACATTATACAGGAAAATTAAAAAGTAAACAGTATTTTTATGCAGAATGTAAGATTTATTTTATAATGAAAAATGCAATACATTTGTAATAAAAGGTGCTTTTTAAAAAATGAACATGAAATAAAAATAATTAAAGAAATCTTCATAAAATTTTCATAATATAAAAAAAAATCTAAAAAGAGTAAAACGTCAAAGAAAATTTTGAATATACATGTAGGAGGTAGAAAGCTAATAATTTAATTTTAAGGTGTATTGATGAATTTTATTCAGTATGTTTCTTAGGCACTGCGTTTTACTTTTAAAATCATTCAATTTATAGCAAAACTGTTTTCGGATTAAATTGTCTTTCTTCCAAGATTGTTTGGGCATAATATATCAAAATTTAACATATTTTGAAAATATTTTGAAGCAACGTTATTTGGAAAAAGTACAATAACATGTAAAAAAATATTTTGTCGAAAATTGTCATTAATTTTCTGAATTATAGACTGCATTATAATTGAATCAAACAACAAAATTGTATGGTAAATTTCTTGGAATTAAATAAAATTGATTATTTTACAATACATTTAATTCTACAAACTTTAATCCTTTAATGGAAATTATGTTAAATAAACTTAATGCCTTATTCAAATAAAGAACAGTTTTATAAATCAGATTAAATCGTTCATTTTTGCGAGAAAATGTTCACGCCATAAAGCACGCATCAAATTTAATCAAACATTAAAGTAGGATAAAACTTTCATGTGCGCCTTTTATTTTATTAATGTGTTTAGCGATTGAGTGTATTTTTCATTAAGAAATGCAGAATAATCCGGAGCATTTAATTGTCAAGTTTAATGTTCTTTTTAAAGAGAATAATTGTACTATTCCTGCAACTGAAATTTTCATAAGGAAGAAAATAGGTAATACATTATGGAAAATATTTTTAAAACCGGTTGTTTAAGCGAACATGTACACTGAAATTCAATTGGAGATTTTGTTTTTGCAATTAATTTACATATGAAATATTAACTAATAATAAATCTTACTATTCCAGATTGTAAAAGTTTCGATTTGTAACATCCAATTTCTCGAGATCGGACTCTAGTCTCAAAATACGAAATTGCTACCTGTTTTATTAAAACTAACTGTTCCGTTTTTCCTCTCATCTTGTTTCCGATTGCCTAAATGAAATTGGAAAGCTTTCGATTTACTATTTAAATGGGACGGAAGCCCCTCCTGGTCGTTCTCACTCGTGCGTCCCAGCATGGAAGATGACCATAATTCAGGCATTGCGAGTTGTGAGTCGACATAACGGTGGCAGGTATATGGATGATTCACAACCTGTCCGGTGGGAAAAAAGTTTGCAGAAAATCCAGGTAATCGCAATTTCCCTTGATCCTCGGGTCAAGCAGGGTTAGGCGTTTCATCGGAGAAGGCACCTCGTCGTTCATTCCTTGTGCTCGCTTGCAGGTCGGGGAGTGAGTGAGGCAAAGGCTAGAAAATGTGATAGAACCATATCCACTATTGTGTGGGGAAAGGCAGAAACGAGGATGTACTTTGGATGTAGGTGATGATGTGAGGTTCCATTGTGCGTCTAGTTCGAGTGTGAGGCTGCATGTAGCAACCACCGATTCGGATATACGACGGTAGATTGATGACGGTAGTGACCCGAAAACAGTGTCTCTGGCAAGTTTACCTGACGCTGGTTGCCTGTGAACACCGCGGAAGGCAGACTCTGCGTGTGCTTACGTTGTCGGGCAAAACCGCGAACGAGCCTCCTCTTTATAGTCTGTCTATTTCTTCTCGGGTGCTCCAGGCAAGGCAATCAAGGTGTTTCTAAAACTGACTCTTGACGAGTGATTCGGGACCGCTAGCCGATTTCCCGATGTCTCTTTTTGCAGAAGTTATCGAACGTTTTCTTAGATGGCAGTCGATTGGGAAGTTACCGAAAAGCAGGTTAGGGAGGAGCAGCCACTGATTGGCGTTGCGATGCGGGTGGTTTCTCTGAGGGAGCAAGTCCTCCTTCCCGTTCTGACAGGATAGAGAGGTCGATCAAAGGCCTCGCCATCTGATGTGGCGGCATATGAACCGATGTAGGACCTCAGACCCCTTAAACCAGCCCGATGTGTCTATGCGCAATCATGTTTTTCTGCGGCTGGTGGTTGGATTAGCAGGCTTATCTCGAAAGTAATTTTAAAGCTGCTAATTTCCGAGCACTAGGGCGGGCACTAGGGCGTCACTAGGATGCTCAGGAGCAAAGTTTCTCAGGTCATCCGAGAACGCTAGGGGTTCTTAATAACTATCCATGGTAATACACACATTTTAGTACATGTACGGCAGATAAAATAAGGTTAAATTTTGAGGTCGACGGAGAGTGACCGGTTATACGACTTCGATTTGGGAGAGTTTGAGGTGTTACCTGGAGTCCTGAAGACCTGAAAACTCACGAGAACACACTTCAGCTAACAGTCTAAGTGAGTACGCGTCTATTTGTACAGGGATCATTTTCCTCGACTTCCCAAGATCCCAATTGACTATTTTTTTCGTATCCACTGCCGACAAGCTAGTTACTAGTAACTCCACTACAACACCATCAAAGGTGGGCTGAAAACCACGTTTGTTTAAGCCTTTTTAGAACGGCGATTGTTCTAGATGTAATTGTAAGTGATATTTATGGCTTAAAATATACTTATTTTGTAAATATTGTTTTATGATAGTATTGAATCTTTAGAAGAAGGTATTTACTTTGTATTTTACAATTATGATAGTTATTTAAAAGAGTTACATTTTATAAATGAACTTGTAAGTTAGTATGGAAAATATTTGAAAATTTAATAGCATATGATAAATTTAAAATGCTGCCAAAAAATGTTGTACACGCTGGTACATGGTAACTTTTTTTTTTTTTTTTGTAATTATATATACATATAGATATAAAATAAATCAATTTCATCTGCAACTATTTGCAACTTTCGAATATAAGTAATTCTTTTACAGGTACTGAAGTGTTAATTTCGAAAAGAGAATTGTATAAGATATTGATTAAAGATGTTACTGGACATGAGAATCTTTCCCTGTGAATTCTAAAAATATCCTGATAGACTATGTATTACACAAATATAATCTTCAACATTGCTCATGTGTTATGTTAGATCAGATTAAGCGGCTGATCTATTCGTTTGTGATTGACATTAATAGAAGTTGGAGAAACTGTCATCGCATAAAGGACTTTTTTTAAGTAAAATAATAGTTGGCTGGATTCAAATATAGCAATAAGTAGATTCTATTTACCAGGCAGAAGTAATAATGACTACGCGAATAAAGGTGTACGTCCAAAGAAATTTTTTTTCAAGTGGACCGAAATCGAAAAGAAAAAGGGTTAATTCGTTATTTACAGAACACTCATTAAATGACCTAACACATGCCACGTGTTTAAAACTAAGACAAGATCACCAGACGGGAGCACCAACCGTTAGGCAAAGGTGTAAATTGCTCCAGCTGAGAGTTCCCCACAACCGCCAACAAAGCCACCTCCAAAGGAACCAGTCAAGAAAACAAACAACAATAAATAAACAAAGCCAGACGAGCTACTGCTCAAGAATACAACATAAATCAAATAATAAGTTATAACTGAAGCAAGTTTTAACGACCACTAGGGTTACTGAGGTTGAAAATAATTACTAACTATATGCACCTAATAAAATTAACAAAATAACTCTACCACTCATGTTACAAAAGTCAAAGGAAAACAATTACTGACTAAGTACAACTAAAAATATATACAACTTTTTAGGACCGTTAAGGTTACAACAGTCACATTAGCCTAGGTAACCACTAAAATTCAGCATACTACAGAGCATTTAAAAGTAATATATAACAATGTTACCACAACTATAATATTACAAAAGTTGCAAAAGTTAACTTAAAACAAACCACAAGAAAGATGCAATTTTGAGTCACAAAACTCAAAGAAGCAGTCCATGAATCAAAGTCCCAGAGAGCCCATAGCACCAAGAGTCCCCATACCAACTAAAGACAAATTCAATTCAGTGTTAAAACGTTTTAAAACTAAGACAATATGGACGAAAAGATGCTGCGGGTATATTAATGCAAATATTTGAAAGACCTAAAAGAGCAACTAAATAACAAAATCGTTCAAAATATCAGCTGCCCTATATTTAAATATTCTCCTGAAGAAGGGTTCGCTTCAATAGTCACTATGAAAGTAAGTCGCCGAAAATACGCGATTATGAGAAATTCTGCGTTACAAAAAGGTTTGAACATTCATCTTATGAGCATGTTAAAGATGCGAAAAAATGTGCTATCCATCCCAAGAAAACTGCATGTTTTCTGAATCATTTGCAGAAGTAAAATTACAATCTATTGTAGATTTAACGAAAAAAAAACTTTGTATTATAAAAAAATACATATTAAATAATATTAATAAAGAAAAGGGGTCAGTGTTCAAAAACATAACAATGATTTTAAAATGCGGGGTCGATGGCAGCGGTGATCAAATGAAAACAACTTTAAAGATGCAAATGTTCTAATGAAATCCATGGTTCCTATACAACTATAAATGGTTATAATGAAGAAATTCAAAACTTTATATTTTGGCAAAATCACATCCGTCATCTACTTTTACTGTATACCCATAAAAAAAGTTTAAAAAGGAAACTATATCTGTAACGCAACTGCTAAGGTTACGAATAACTTAACATTGATTCGAACATATTCGAGTAATGTTCACACATTTCCTTTTGAATTTTCGACACTACATGTACACAGAAGATTTATGGAATGCCGTTTACTTATTGTATGTAAAAAAATGGTAGTGCCGAAAACCTGAAGAAAATCGATGTAGCGCAGAAAAAAAAAAAAAGATAATTGAAGGATTTCGATCTGAAACTGGATTATTATTAGATACTCCAAAACAAGGAGGAGGCAAAAGTAATGATGGAAATGGCACAAGAAGATTTTTTTAGAATGCTTCTGTGGCCTCTAGCATAACACGTGCTGATCAAACTCTCATTGAACGATTTTACGTAATTCGACGAACTTTAACATATGGATACGAGAGAAACATACCCGCCTTTACACATTACTGTGAAGAAACTGCAGACATGTATGTGTTTTTATACAATTGGTATCCATTGCATGTAACACTACATAAGATACTAATACATGGTCCAGAAATAATACAAAAACTTTTACTACCAATCGGTCACATGTCAGAAGCAGCACAAGAATCTCGTCATAAAGAGTTTCAGAAATTTCGATTGGAAAACTCTAGAAAGGTGTCAATAGTAAAGAGTAATGAATATATCACGCACAGTCTTCTAATTAGTTCAGGTCCAGTAATGACGTCATTGAAACCCTCTAGAAAATTACTTAGAAGCTGAAATATATCCTGAAATTTTAAAACTTTTACAGTCACCGAATATAGAAGTCATAAAAGCAGAGCAAACAGTCTAAAACGACAGCGATTCACTTTATGATGACACTGACAGCGATGACAGTATCTAAAAACTTAATTACTATTAATAAAACAAAAACTCTTCTTGTTGTAAAAGACAATATGTATTATATATTTTTTAAATCTGCACCGAATAAAATAACACTGCATGAAAGTCAATATCTGAAAATGGCGAAAACTCTTTCTATTTTGATTATGATAATGTAATGACGTAAAATGTAGAATGTAACGAGTAAAGATATATTTTTCCATAATACAGAACCATTTTATTTATATTAAGTACAATTCTATTTCATTAATATTAATAATTTTTATAAATTTAATTTTTACCCGCTAGATTCGCAAAATCATTCATTGTGCGTCGTGTCAGCGAAGTCCGGTATAAAGTCTCGATCCCTGCAGCCCTCTGAGAGTCCGGTTACTCGAGGCTCTGGAAGGGAGTTGGAGCGGTCAACAAACAATAACGGTTCTTTACTTCTACTTTGGGACTAACTGTTCGCTACGTCCAGGTGTTATGATGTGGCATGTGGTTCAGGGGAGTGATGCGCAGATAGCGGTGCTATCTCGTGGCCAGTATTCTGTGTCATGGCGACATCACGCGGGTCTTGGCTAGTTCTGTCAGACATGTGGCGCATTAGGATTTCTCAGAACCTCTACTGGCGATAAACGGATCGTCAGGTCTATTCTCTTTACTATTTAAATGGTCACGAGTGGACATAAATGGTCCAGAAACAACCTGGCATAGGTGCATGAGGATAGCCAGAATCTCAGCCGAGGACGTCATTGCGGCACCAACCATTTTCGGTAAGTTGTTTAAGCGGCGTCCCAGACGGGGGTGTCATTGTAGCTCCACGGAAGGCCTCGTGACTACGTCTGCGAGATCCAGTGTTTTAGGTTCTTCGTCTCTTTGACCACATACAGCAGACCCTACTGTATCACCTCGAGAAGCGGAGAGTTTTTGTAGCGCAATTTATGTAGTTGCGAAAGCAGGTTGTTGACTATTGGGCGGATAAGTTATTGGCAAACAAGTGGAATCAGATCCTGCCATACCTCATTTTTGCTTCATTTTTTCACTTCGTAGTCCTGACGCGTGTTGCTTAGTCACCCTGAGGTCGCAGGCTGCAGAAGACAACTTTCCCATCTTTTCACTTAAAAAAAATGTATTTTATGTTTTGTGTTATTTCTTTTTGTTTCGCTGGAAAAGGGGTTAGTGGTCTCCTCTGTAGGCTGTCCATGACTGCAGCTGGTGGTACAGTAATTTACAGGTACTGGCTTCACACTAATCTCCAAGTTGTCGCTTGCTCCTGTGCTGTGCTACACGCAACTAGGGGCGATGATGCGTCGGTACTAGCTTGGAGAACGGTCATTATCCGGCCCCTCTTTATCACTCAATTGCGTACTACTGCAACTGTCTGATTCGGATAACAGCCTTGTACTCTACATTAGACTAATGCACCACTTAACTTGTCTTACCATTTAAATATTGCATTAATATTTTAGAACAAAAAACTAAACTCTTTTTTTTTTTGCATAATTATAAAATATGCACGTTAGTGATTTAGTGTACAAAAGGGGCGAACTATTCTGCAAACTTTAAGGTGAGTTTCATTCTGAAATAACTAAATATTAATTAAAACTTTAATTTTAAGTACTTTATTACCAAAAGATTAACAAAAGACACTCCGATAGTATCCTAATAGTATTATTTTTTTGTATAATCCATAAAAAATAATATCATGTGAATTTCAAAACTTTTTTATACGGGAACAAAAAATGCGCATGAAAGTCAATTGAAGTTCAATAAATTATTATCAAAATTCAAGAACATTATTTAATGAGTTACACAGGTATATAAAATATCTTAGATACGTAAAAGTAACACTCGTTATTTTTTAGGTGAAATCATTCATTAATAGCTTTAATATCTGGCATGAAGCCGAAGCTCTTTCTTCAAACCTGCAGTTTTCGTTTCTAGGTGATTTTTTAGTTTATGTCAGTTATCTTCCCCTAACCAACCTTTCCTTAAAAATACATCAATGAAATTCTATTTAGTTTCCGTTAAATGTTCTTTTTTCAGCATAGTATAGTTCAGGTATTACTAATTTCTTTGGTATATACTGACAACCAAATTTTTTTCAAAAGACCGTTACACAAACACAACTACCAGTCCAATTTTACTCCTACGCAATATTTTAAAACTCGTTAGAAAAATATATAATGTTAGTAAATTGAATCTTCATCGAAAAGTAATATTTGAGAATTAAAAAAAAAGTGCTATTTAATTTCCATTTTCTGCCATCAAGTAGTGGCGAAAGAAAGATGAATACGACCAATGGCATCAGTATAATGGCACAAAATACCAATATTTCCTATAATATATATTCTATAATATATTCCTATATATTCCTATAAAATATATTCTATAATATATATAATAGAAAATATAATATACTTCTCTATAAGAAAATACTGGTTTTTTCCCTGAAAAAGTCCCTAAAGTGTGATCAACCTGCATTAAAAAAGAGACATGACTACATTCGGGTTTTAAATAAAATAGAATAAATAATGATTGATTAATTTTTTTAAGATCTATAATTATCAAAATTATTTAAAATTATCATGTTTATCTAAAATTACCACGTTCAGAATAAAAACATAGTTTTCATAAATGTTACGCTTATGTTAATGTCACAAGTAATAAGGAGAATAGTTTCATTAAGACATACCATCATAATCATAAACATATACGCGCTAAATATCGTTCACAAATTTTATTATAAAGCACTGGACGCATAGAATTTCTGTCTCTTACTATTTTTTAAGCTTTCCATTTAATGAAGAAAATTTGTTTCATTCGAGGTTTTCTTTTTTCTTCATTAAATATAATAAATATTTCTTAAAATATGGAAAAAGTTTAAAGACTAAAAGAACATTCTTTGATATTCATCCATTATTTAATTGAATATATTTCTCGCTTTATTTTTTAGGAACGTCATTAATTCCGAGTTTTGAAATATATGCATTGAGACAACATCTGCTTTTGATAAAACCAATTTTTTTACAAAAGAGACAATTTGTGGATATTCCTTAATGCAAAATATAGCACAAAGGAGAATACTTGTGAAAAGAATATTAACTACGATTTTGCATTAAAAAATGCAAGTTTTATACTAATTATATTGTATTATTTGAAACTGCAAAGGGTCATTCTAAGTTAAAAAGTAATTTTGGCTTCGAAATTTTTTTTTCTTGTTTTTCATCCACTATTTTTTGTGCTGATAAAAATTTAGCTTTTCTGGCTTTATGAGAAAAATATCGGTGGAAATCATGAGTCTCATTCATCGCTTTAATACCAGAATCGTGACAAATATTTTTCAGGTTAAAAAAAAATACACCAAAATTTTTATTAAAAACTATTTGATTATTTTTTTAACATTTACCACAATCTTATTTTTTACTTTTTCAACTTCGTTACATGTAATTAGTTATAACTAAAGCTATACCATTTCACTTTCTTCTCATTATTTAGACTCTATCCTTAATCTTTTTCTATTTACTTTATTATTCTTTCATGGCGTTTTCTTTCCATTTTTCGATTTCAAATAAGTGTTTCTTCACTGGTCAATTTTTGCCCTTTGCCCATTCTGAATATAAAAAAGTCCTTCTGGCCTGTACCGGGAGGAAAAGGTAGCTTTCCTATATCTTCGTTTTAAAATTTTAGCTAATGTTACACGAAAACAGCAAGTTAAAATGCAAAGAAACGTTTACAAAAGATTCGTTAATACTGAATTTGAATAAGAAATTCGCCAAATTATTGAGCAAAAGCCAAATTGGCTTCATTTATGAAGACTTATTTTGGTCGCCAAATTGGCTTCATTTATGAAGACTTATTTTGGTCGCCAAATTTGGCGATATTTCGCCAAATGTCGCCAATTTTGGCGCTAACGGATATGAATATATAGTTTTATGCGTATGATTGGGAAAATTATTACAACAATGAAAGAAAATAATTTGCGAGTAATCGCGTTAATGTGCTGTTTTGTTTCAAAATGTCAGCCACCCTAGAATTTTAAACTGCTGTATCTCAGCCATTTTTTAAGATAGAGGTAAACCAAAAAATGCTCTGGAATCCTTGTATCAAGGCCTAAAACGTAATTAAAAAATAAATTTGAATTTTTAATTTATGTGTATATTTATTTTAAATTAAAATTTTTAAATGGCTGCCATCTTGAAACAAAACGGCGGACCAAGCTGGCCAACGAACTCGGTCGAGACATTGGTTAGCTTAATACACACAATTAGTTTCATCAAAATTGATTTATAAATACGAGCGTTATCGTATGACATAGGTCAGATATATATATATATATATATATATATATATATATATATATATATAAATCAACATTTGAACGGAGGGTGGTTTTGGGGTCTGGGAGTCATGATCGGTGAAAATATATCGAAATTTTCCGGAACTGCTTTCCTCCGAACGCCTGCAATAGGTAGCTTTATATTTTTTTGTATTGAAAGCTACCTAAAAAATAACTGCTAAATTTGTTGATAAACTCTAAGAAGGAGGGAAAAAATCTCCATTAACACTTCTCTTGGAATTGCTTCTTCTCAGATGAGTAAAATAAAATTTTGAATATTTAAAAATCATTTTAATAAATATTTATTTTTTGTCATTATTATGTTTTCGAAAAGACATGGTAATGACTGGCGTTGTGATTATAGATTTAATGTTCAGTTTTATTTAGGCTTAATTGAAGGTTTATAGTATATTTACTTTTAAAGTAGTCCCAGGTCCCTTAATAATTATATCAATAAAGTTATTCATTTCTATTTTTATATTTTAGTAATATGAAAGATGCTGATGAAACAAAAGAAAACGTTGTTTCCAATTTTTGGATAAAATATTAAAAATAAAACAGTACTACAAATTTCAACAAAAGAAGACATTCCCTGCTTGTAAGAACATGTGTCACTTTCCATGTAGCAACATAAATAGTATTTTAGCGCCATCTACTGATGAGCTATGGAAGCAGCAATTTTGCCCCATGGTAATAACACCTAACTCCAGTGACAAAGTTTATTTAAAGATAACTGAAATATTTTAATTTATTGAATCTAAAATGCTAATAAAATTATAAGTAGGAAAATGAAACTTTATTATACTGCTTATGCCCTTGCTCTAAGGTTTTCCAACACATTAAACTATAATTTTGAAATATTAAATTTGAAGTTAGGGACACACCATGGTAATGACATTTGAAACTTTTTGATTGTATAAAATATTCAAATTATTATTTTAACCATGTTCATATTATTGCCCAATGTGGGTCATCAAAATATTTGCTATAATAAAATTTAAACATTTATATTAGACTCATTAAATTTCAATTTTTTGGCCAAGGACATACAATTTCACATTATCTCAGAACGACTCACACACACACACACACACACATATATATATATATATATATATTTATATATATGACTTTTAAAAAAATTGATTTGAACTGGGTTTTTTTTGTTTAAAAATACATCATCTGTATGTATGTGTACATCAAGGCGAATCCTACATGTTATTACATTTAATTATTTTTATTATCAATAATTATAAACTTAAATTTCATAAAATCCTGCCCAAAATTAAAGCAAAAAAGTTACAATATATTTTATATGGAATTAAAAAGTTTTTGGAACATAAAATATTTTGCAATACTTAAGAGTAAATAAAATTAACGTATTTTTAAAAACATAGCTACTGGTAAAGAAAACATAATTAATGAATAATTTAAATAAAATGAAATGAATTGATTTAAACTTTAATAATAATAATAATAATAATAATAATAAAGTGTTTGATGAATGTCACAGCAGTTGAAAAAATGTTTACAGTGACATTGATCAGAGAAACAGACAAAATCTCAAGAACGTAGTAATAAAACTTAAAAGTAATTTAATGTACAACTGATTTGAGGCGACATGACGATATGGTAATGTTACTCTGGAATATTTTGGAGTCAACTATCGTGGGATTGTGGCACCTCAGTATAATTCAGAGATATCTGCTGTGTGAAATATTTGTTAATGTTTAGCGTAACGTTTTAGAAAAGTGTGGCTTTGTTTTGCTTATTTTGGAGATGTGAGTTGAAAAATTCTCAATCATTTGTACAATTTCACAAAGAGGAGTCAGGAATCTGGTCTATTTTGGAATAAATAACCCTAGCTTTTCCCATTAGGTAACACAGAGAAAAAGCAATTCACTATACGCATTTAACGTACTAACGTAATAACGAAATACAATATGACCTATATTCATATAAATATTACAGATACAATTTTAGTCAATCTCCCTGGCATCTGTTTTACTATAGAGAACCCCCTTCGAAAAATCGCATAAGGTAAAGCTAGAAGAGTCTGCGCACAATTCAATAGAATAGTAATAATAAATCTAAATATTAATTTTTTGCTAAACTATCCATGAATAATTTTGACTTCATTTGTTTTTCATGCATTTCTATTTCTATTTTGTTGTTATACTGTAATTTAACAGAATAATTATAATAAAATCAAAAAAGCTATTTTGCGCAATCTATCCTGATAAGGTTGGTCTGCTTGCGCACATGGGTAGGAGAGATTTTTATTAATAATAACTACAATTAAATTGCTAACAATAATAATTACATTTATATGACATTGGTGTAAGGTTTTAGTGAAGAAATTATATTAAGTATTAGGAGTGAATATTTCAACTTAAATATTAAAGAATCAGAAAAAGGAAAGAATCTTACGAACAATTAAGTAATTTTAACTAAAGAAAATATTAAAGAATCAGAAAAAAAACAAGCTTAGAAAGGATTACAAAATAACATTAAGTTGCATGATAATACGTTTAACTTAAAATTAGTCTATTTTCGTTTCCACAGTTTCAGTTTTTCTTGTTTGCTGACCGAAGTTATCGTCGTTCACATTCGATGCACTTATTGTTGTAGATGGTGCAGCTGTTGTGCAACTACCTGCCACAAATTATACATTGAATTCAGTCACTGATCGAAGTTATATACTGGTACATTTCTCGAGATTCAGTGCACTCATACTCAGTGCCCTTCGTTATCATTCCTTCACTTTTTTTATCGCACTTTTCCTGGAAGCATCTTATCTTCAGCTGTTTTCTTTTTAGTAACTGCTTTCTTCTTAAGTCTTTTTTCATGTATAATTTGTGGATCGGTAACATCCGTAGCACTCTGTTTCCTTTTTGATTTCGATGGCATTAAACTAATTTGAATAGTAGGTGGAATCTTTTCCAAAACTTTCGTAGGTGTATTTCTGAGAGTAACTTTAGACCCCCCCAGAAGTTAATGGTTAACAAATGCATGTAGTTGCTACAATGGGATGCGAGGATAGGCCTAGAATATGAGAAGTTTGGGTTTCAGTGTTTGTAACGAGTACTGTTGTTGAAGTAGATTAGTGTGGATTCTGTTGGTAACTCAACTGTTTCAGGTACAGTTTGATTCATGCCTTGATCACAGCCTAGCAAATATACGTGTTCTAGAATCACTTCAATATTTAAAAGGTAAAGTGTTCAAGCTTCAATAATTATATGATTTTTGAAAATTATTTCACAATTGATTTATTCATATGTTTTAGATTTAATTTGCAATTTATGCAAATTTATCAATAAGCTGCGTAATGTCTCCTAGCATGGAAACTAGTGGGATTTATGCGTCATCTCTCCTATGTAGTAGATGCGCAAACTCTCCAATTTCATTAGGAGAGATTGTGCGGTCTTTTATTTACACAAGGCCGCTTCTAAAACTAACCATTGGTGTTCGCACAGTTAGTTATTCTAGTTTAGAAGCTTATAAAAAATCGTTTAAGTTAAAAATATTTTGTACTACTGACATTCTATAGAAATTCTGACGAATAGTTATGAAATTACAAGCGCTTGCCTTGGGAAAATCAAACAAATTGCAATGATTTATCCAAGACGCTTCAAACAATCAACTTGCACATTCAAGTAGACAGCCCAGTACTGCTGTTGTACAACTACCTTGAGTCGCTGCGCGCGTACGCTGTCATTTCCCCCTTCCCCTCTTTGTGCGCAATCTCTCCGACTGCGCTATCTCTCCTGACTTTACCTTATGTTTATTGTCCATGTAACGATTATGCTTATGTGATATACTTTGCTATTGTACCACGACTTTCTGAGTTCGATGGAACAATCATCATGCCATACAATTGACAAATGACTCCAAGATTATGTAAAAAGAATGAAACAGCATTCATATAGAAAACAACATTAATATATTCTAATATGTCAGGGCTAAACATGAATTGTAAAACAGTATTGTAGCATATACCTACAGAAAAGCATATACGTCCTTACTACGATCACTGACCCAGATATGTTATCTAAAATAGAAAAAAAAGATGGTTGAATTAGCAACATTATTGACTGAAGAAGTTATTCCAGTATTATTTACAATATATTACACATTTGATGTAACTATACAGCTAATTCCAGGTACCTCACCAACATACCCATCAAAAATCAACTTAATAGGAAGATTTTTACGGCAGTTATCATGGAACATACAGACAGACGGAAACCAAAAACTTTTCGCGTCTCCACAGTGAGCCTTCACTGACGTTTCGGCAATTATTTCGAATTGTGTGCATCTTTTATAGTTTACTGGAAGAAAAAACGCGCTTTTTCCATATAATTTATTTTGATGGTTTAACAAATATGATGTTTTCTAGTCGTGAATCCATTAGAGAATATTAGAGATTTTAGATATTTGAGACAAGTAAGGTAGACGATTTTATGTCTGCCTGTAGTTTGAACAAACGATTCAAGTTGTGGAAAATATTCTTACGGAAGTATCGGCTAGAATATACTTATTCCTCATTAACATCTGTATTGCACATTTCTGTTCAGCACCTGCGCAATTCACACTAGTGCGATTTGCGATTTCGTAAGATCAAACACATTAGATCTTTGTTGGCAATATAGTTATATTGAAATATAATACATGATTACGGCACAAAATTTAATAAGGAATGAAACTGTAATATTTTTGTTTATCAGAAATTTAAATTTCTGAAAGAAAAATACAAATTAATGAAAACATTTTTTCGCAATTCACACTAGTGCGATTTGCGATTTCGTAAGATCAAACACATTAGATCTTTGTTGGCAATATAGTTATATTGAAATATAATACATGATTCCGGTACAAAATTTAATAAGGAATGAAACTGTAATATCTTTGTTTATCAGAAATTTAAATTTCTTAAAGAAAAATACAAATTAATGAAAGCATTTTTTCAAAAATCGCCGACATTTGAAATGTTGTTTGGTGGGCTTAGTGAGGATTTCACGGTTTAATATACTGACAATTTTCCAGAGAAATTGTGAAGTTACTGTTCTTCAGAAGAATCCCTAACATTTTATAACAGTGATTTTCTTTCTCTAATTTTATTAATTTGTCTCAGAAGGACAATTTTTCCATTATTTGTTTTATTCGAAAGACCTCAAGCGCTTGAAATAACTTTTCATCTATAAATGGCTTCGCTTTTTCTAAGTTTTTGAAGTATTTGCGGATAATTTATAAATTCCTAAAACTCAATGTTTTACGCAATATCTATTTGAAAACTCATTTTCCTTTAAGTTTTTTGAGCGGTATATAAAACATGATATATATTAGAGAGGGACACTAACAAAGAGCATTTCAAGAAATTATGTTTGTTTGTTAACTATACAATAGTTAGAAATATTGAAATTTCATTAAATTTGATATTTATAAATCAATAAATTGGCTAACAAATTAAAAAAAAAATTACAATTAAAAGATACATACGTGATTGGATAAATTTCTTTTTGAAAAAAGTAATTATTGATCTTCTTGCATTTTCTTTCTAAAATTAATAAATTAAACAAGTGATCTTTTTTTTAAATGTTATTATTATTTTTAAAATTTATTAAATATTTGTTTTCTCTCTTTTTTTTGGGAGGGGGTAATTTAAACTTCACATTTTTTCTAAAATGCGTAAATATCACAACATGGTATGTTTTCTGTTCGTTATACATTCTCAAAAATAATTAAAAATAAATGTCCAAATTTTTTACTAAGTTACTGAATCAGAAGATTTTGATTTCAGATAAAGTACTTTATAATGCATATGTAAAGTTTTAAACATGATCTTTCCATTAAAAAACATTATGTTCAACATAATAGAGAATCAACATATGCAGTTCAAATAATGTGTACATTTTTTTTACTACTGAAATCAATGATTTTATATGTGAATAAAATGTCTTATTGCAGATTACATACATTTAATAAAATGCATACTTTATATACGTCCATCCATTTGATATATTTTAAAATACATAAACATATATCATTCAAAATCATTCAAAAGATGAATGAAACACGGATTATTCGAATGTATATTGCATATTGCACCAGAGAAAAACGCATACTAAAGAAATTCTTTTTACATGCGTCATATCTTTAATATATTTTATAATTTCAGAAATTCCTAATACTTAAAAGCTATATTAACTATAAATCCCAATGCATGTCTTACCGCAATAAAACCAATATTTTAACTTCCGTGTTCAAATTAATTAATTCCAGTCTTTGAATTCATAAATTAAGATTTAATTATGGAATTTTATAATTATTTGCAATTATTTAACAAATCTCGAAAAATATTTAAACACATTTGAATAGGGAATATGTCACTAAAAGTCATTTTGATCAGTACAATTGCGAAAAAGACATAAAACAATATTTATTTTGTACATTTTACTTTAAAGCTACTCTAAAAGTGATTCGTTTACAGAGATTTACAAAACATTCCACTGCAATTTGCTCGTTTATGGGAAAAAATCGTTTGCGGTGCATTTTAATAAAATTGATTATTCAAATATCTCATATCTCATTTGATTATATAAAAAATTTATTCTTTTTTTAAATATAATTTTTTCCAGGGAAAGTGTTTAATAATCTATGTCTGGTGCATGCTTTTTCGTTCATGATTGCTTCTACTAGCGCTTCTTTCTCCCTTTTCACGTTTTTTTTGTTTTTTTTTTTTTTTTTTTTTTTTTTTTTTTTTCGAAATTGTTTAAAAGTTATTAAATCTTCAAAATAATTCCGAATAGAGAACAAAAATTGATTAAATATGATTTTCTAACTACAAATTTTATTCTTCGAAAACCATAATGCATACTACTAACAAAAGAACACCGATAAGTTAGCAAACATACAAAAATATTTTCCTTGATAGTCATGCATTTAATAAAACATGTACGCGATATACACGAATATAATAGAAATGTATATATACAATTCAACATTTCATTTGCATTGTACTAAATCAAAAGAATAATACAGATTTATCTGTAACGATCAATTTTCTTCATAAAGTAGATTTTAATTAATCTCCAGTCATGTATAAACCAATATACCCATTAAAAGACAAAGGTATTTTGTATAGCGACTGCAAATTTAATTTCGCAATACAAAATCTATTTTGAATTGATTCAATTCTGATATTGAAGTTAAATCCATTTAATTTCGTAACGTTTTATAAACAGTTTCTTCACAATATATCTCAATGAATATTTATGGACAGTATATTTCATTGCTTTAAAAAAAATTAAGTAATTGAATCTATGGTTTGGATATCATATGGAACATATATGAATGTAACTATTGATAAAAATATTGATTGAAACTCTGATCAACGGCTTACTTTTATTAGGAAGCTCTAAATATTGAATATTGAAAATACATTTGTAGAAAAATTTATATTATACAGAATATTTAAAACAATTTTAGTGTAAAAATTCCATGGTAAAAGGGGAGAAATGTAAATGATAAATTTACTACATATGTCAAATACATGATAGTATGAAATACACTAGTGTGGAAAACTTATGCAACAAACACAAAATGGTAATTTCTGAACACGTGAGTACTCAAAAGGAAATTCTATAAACAGCAAGTGTAGAAAATAGGTACTACCCTAACATCACAGACAGTCGATGTGAATTCTCTTGACATCACAAATGGTCACAATTGTCACAGTCACTACAATGAACAGAAATGTGATATCTTTCATTCGTCTCATTTTTACTCTCATTTGGTCACTCCACTGAACAGTCACCATGACTGCTGCTTTTTGACGAGTCACCAGGTGACTTTACAATGAATTTATCGTGTGGCTCTCACGTGACTGTCATTTTGACACTCCATTGTAAAGTCATCATGATAGCTGTTCTGTGACGAGTTCGCAAGTGATAGAAAATGAAATCATCTGGTGACTTTTCACAAAGGAGTGCAATGATGACTTCACAATAGAATGTCGATCACCGGAAAGTCACCATGCGACTTCGTTGTGACATTATTTGGCGACTCATGACAATGCAATGCTCACAATGACTTCAAAGTTCAGTCTTCAACTGACAGTGACTTTAGAATCACAAGGTGACTTCATTGTAATGTCACCTGGTGACCCATCACAATCCGACAGTCACAGTGACTTTTGAGTGTTAACAATCATTTTAGAGTAATAATGAGACAGTGAAATATCCAATATTTTGATTCACCATAGCGATTGTGACATTTCTAACAATGTGTGACATCAAGGGGACTTCACATCGACTGGGGGTTAGGGTAGTACCTCTTTTCTACACTTGTTCTTTATAGAATTTCTTTTTGAGTACTCAGGTGTTCAGAAATTAGCATTTTGTGTTTGTTGCTTAAGTTTTGCTCACCAGTGTATGTAATAATAGAGGAGTTACTGGTCGATTACATATTGGCGAAATGATTTAAAAAACATAACCGGTCAGAAAATTAATGTAGAATTGGCTTTCCAATGTAATTAAATGAGAAATAGGGTTAATAAAAAATTAATTGTACCTTACTTTTTTTTACTTTGAAACTAGATGTTTCCATTATCTCTGATTCGTACAATTACAACAGTGTGATCATCGCAAATAATTAAATTTCTTATTTTTACTTTTCAATTAAAAAAAAATCATCCAAAATCTTTAAATGTATTCCATTTTCCAATTATCCAATATCGTATCCTATACAATTATGTACACTAATATATGTTTTAAAAGAATATTTTTTTATCATCTAAATGTGATTAAAATGTGAATTCATCCAGATTCTCAAGGGCTTCTTTTAGCATTTTCGCATTACTTAAAAAGAAAAGTACTTTTGAATAACCTGCTCTTGTCATCAGTTCGTTGAGCAACCCATTCTTTCTTGTATACTTATACAAATTTCTGAAGATTTGAAATTTGTTCTATTCACGTCATTTAGACATTCTGGATGCATGTTCTCAATGCATTTAAATTTAATGCATTTAAAATATGTTTAATACATTTACAAAAAGTGTTTTTTTTATTATTCGAATATCTGTAAGCCTTTTCATTTTATTTTCAAAAAGGTTTGAAATATAGAGACATTTTTATGTAAATAGAATCTTATTCAAAATTTTACTAACAGTTCCCATTAAAATGATTTCTGTTCACATCTATGTCCTTTTTTTTATTTTCTTCTATCTTTACAATTAGAAAGTATTGGTTTCATGGAAATTTTTGACTTCCCGTTTTTGACGGATTGAAATAGCGTAACATCATTAAAAATACATTCTCCACAAACAAATTTTTAAAGTTAAACATTATGTAAATGAATTATTTTGTGTAAGCCTGTAAATGTTTATTATTATTATTATTCGAGTAGATATAAGCCGTATCATTCCATTTTAAAAAAGGTTTGACATATAGAGACATTTTACGTAAATATATTCTTATTCAAAATCTTACTAAAAGTTCCCATTGAAATGAGTTCTCTTCACATCTAATTCCATTTCTATTTTCTTCTATCTTTACAAGAAGAAAGTAGTATTGGTTTCATGGAAATTTTCGACTTCCAGTATTTTGATCCATTAAAATAGCGTAACAGCATTAAAATAAAAAACATTCGCCACAAAAACAAATTTTTAAAGTTGAACATTATGTAAACGGATTTGTTTTGTGTGAGCCTGTAAATGAATTATAAATGCTTTTCATATTCTAAAGAAAATATCTTTTAGTTCAACTCAGAAATGCATATATATTTCATTATGTTTGAAATCGTCTAACAGAGTTAAAATACAATTGAAACGATTTTCCACCGTTCTTCATAATGTAACGGGATTCTTTAAGTGTCCCTACAAACAGACTGTAAATGCTTCACACTACATTTTCAATAGACAATATGCCATATTACATCTCAATAAAATACATCAATTGCATGATAATCCAAGTACACTTACGATAACTAGAGTACGAGCCGACGGCAGAGAGACAAACCAAAGTCAGAAACGATTTTCCACCGTACTTCATAATGTAACGGGATTCTTTGAGCGTCCCTGCAAACGGACTGTAAATGCTACTCACTACGTTTTCAATAGAGAATATGCCATATTACATCTCAATAATATACATCAATTGCATGATAATCCAAATATATTTACGATAGCTAGAGTACGAGCCGACGGCAAAGAGACAAATCGAAGTCAGAACCGATTTTCCACCGTACTACATAATGTAACGGGATTCTTTGAGTGTCCCTGCAAACGGACTGTAAATGCTTCGCACTACATTTTCAATAGAGAATATGCCATATTACATCTCAATAAAATACATCAATTGCATGATAATCCAAGCACACTTACGATGGTTAGAGTACGAGCCGACGGCAGAGAGAAAAATCAAAGTCAGAAACGATTTTCCACCATACTTCATAATGTAACGCGATTCTTTGAGTGTCCCTGCAAACGGACTGTAAATGGTACGCACTACGTTTTCAACAGAGAATATGCCATATAACATCTCAATAATATACATCAATTGCATGATAATTCAAATATATTTACGATAGCTAGAGTACGAGCCGATGGCAGAGAGACAAACCAAACTCAGAAACGATTTTCCACCGTACTACATAATGTAACGGGATTCTTTGAGTATCCCTGCAAACGGACTGTTAATGCTTCGCACTACATTTTTAATAGAGAATATGCCATATAACATCTCAATAATATACATCAATTGCATGATAATTCAAATATATTTACGATAGCTAGAGTACGAGCCGACGGCAGAGAGACAAACCAAAGTCAGAAACGATTTTCTACCGTACTACATAATGTAACGGGATTCTTTGAGTGTCCCTGCAAACGGACTGTAAATGCTACGCACTACGTTTTCAATAGAGAATATGTCATATTACATCTCAATCATATACATCAATTGCATGATAATCCAAATATATTTACGATAGCTAGAGTACGAGTCGATGGCAGAGAGACAAATCAAAGTCAGAAACGATTTTCCACCGTACTACATAATGTAACGGGATTCTTTGAGTATCCCTGCAAACGGACTGTTAATGCTTCGCACTACATTTTCAATAAAGAATATGCCATATTACATCTCAATAAAATACATCAATTGCATGATAATCCAAGTACACTTACGATGGTTAGAGTACGAGCCGACGGCAGAGAGAAAAATCAAAGTCAGAAACGATTTTCCACCATACTTCATAATGTAACGGGATTCTTTGAGTGTCCCTGCAAACGGACTGTTAATGCTTCGCACTACATTTTCAATAGAGAATATGCCATATTACATCTCAATAAAATACATCAATTGCATGATAATCCAAGTACACTTACGATGGTTAGAGTACGAGCCGACGGCAGAGAGAAAAATCAAAGTCAGAAACGATTTTCCACCATACTTCATAATGTAACGGGATTCTTTGAGTGTCCCTGCAAACGGACTGTAAATGCTACGCACTACGTTTTCAATAGAGAATATGCCATATAACATCTCAATAATATACATCAATTGCATGATAATTCAAATATATTTACGATATCTAGAGTACGAGCCGACGGCAGAGAGACAAACCAAAGTCAGAAACAATTTTGCACCGGACTTAATAATGTAACGGGATTCTTTGGGTGTCCCTGCAAACACACTGTAAATGCTTTGCACTTCATTTTCAATAGAGAATATGCCATATTACATCTTAATAGCATACATCAATTGGTTCTTTGAGTGTCCCTGGAAACGCACTGTAAATGCTACACACTACATTTTCAATAGAGAATATGCCATATTACATCTCAATAACATACATCAATTGCATGATAATCCAAATACTTTTACGATAGTTAGAGTACGAACACACGGCAGTCAGACAAACCGTAGTCAAAGTTTTTCAACTATTTTTAAAAGTCTTAAAAATGACAAAACATTCAGTTTTAAATTTTTCTGACTTAAAATGTTTTTAGACATCCCTCACCTATTCTATTGAAGTTAAATAAATGTGCGATGATTATAAATGAGTCAAAATGATTTTTTTTACTGCATACGTTTCCCATAAACTGTTTTAAGAGGTGCAATCTTTAAAATCCTTTCGCTTAGTTAGTTGTTTATTCAATATATCATAATCCTAAAGCTTAAATGTATTCTTCTCAATAAACTCGCTATCTTTTTTGAGGTAATTTAAAGTGCATTTCATAAAATTATTGATCTAATTTTCAGTAAATAGTCATTTTTACTGTATTTGTTACATATGTAATAGTTTTATTTATTTTTTCTTAAACTATTTAACTTTTGGGAATATGGGTCTTTTTTACTGCATACGTTGCCCTTTAACTGTTTTAAGAGATGCAATCTTTAAATTTCTTTGGCTTAGTTTGTGGGGTTTTTTACAAGGTATCATAAGTCTTAAACTTCAATGCATTCTTTTCAATTAACTCGCTATGTTTTTTGATGATTTTTAAGGTGCATTTCGTAAAATTATTGATCTAATTTTCAGTAATATATATATATATATATATATATATATATATATATATATATATATATATATATATATATATTTAAATAATGTTCAGTAAATAGTCATTTTTACTCTATTTCTTTCATATTGATTGATCGTAATTATTTTATTTATTATTTCTTGAAATATTTAACTTTACGGAATATATATTCTTAGCGTTACAGGGCTCACTTTGTAAGAACAGCACGCAAAGCATTTCCAAAATTGCAAAATTGTAGGAGAGATAGAGAGAGAAATAGGGATTTTAAATTTACTTTTTGTTTTCTTAATTTACCACAAGAATTGAATTTGCTTTTATATTTAATCATTTCTTTTCACAAAACATTTTTAAATATTTCCAAAAGGTATTATAAAGCACTGAAAAAAATTAAACATTAAGAGCAAGAATATAACGTATACAGCCAATGGCTTATCATTCGTTATATCTAATCAGACCTGACACTAAACTCCACACACTTATAAATGCCTTCTTCAAATCACAGAACTTTTACTATAAGCAGTATATTTCCGTTATTTCAAGACTGTCCGTTTCATTTTTATCCGTTACAGGAGGTAAAATATACGCCAAATGAAGAAAGAAACCAGAGATTAAAAAAAATATTTTTTTTTCTAGTTCGCAGCTGCCATCTATGAACCGTCATGGAAGCAAGTATTATCTTATCATTTGATATAACTTAAGATATGTCACTGACCTTGGAGTTGAACCAGGGATCTGACTGTCATGGGTGTTGTATCTTAATCGTAGAGCTATCGATTTTTCGGAAAAGGATGAGTTTGAAATAACTTAAGGTGTTTCTTAAAATGGGTATGGCTTTATTAATTTCTTGCTTGGAAAGCTGGAATTTTAAAGTTATTTCATAAAGATTTGTCGTCATAAGATAGTGGTTGGGATTTAAACACTTTAGTATTAATGCAGGAGTAAAAATATGAATTTTACATACTTTTAACAAAATTGCTAGATGCAAATATCGAATATTATCTTTTAATTAAATTTGAGAAGAAAAATGTTTTCTTTTTTGTGTAAAATTGATTTTTCCCCATCTAATCTTATTATTTTAACTCATATATATATATATATATATATTAAATGTATTCATTTAGAATATATTGTAAATGCGAATATTTTTTTATAACTTTAAAAAATACATTGTGAATACTTTTAAATGAATTAGAAAAATAAGTGTTTTTTTTTTCTTTTACTTTTTTAATTCGAAAACATTTTTGCCTTTTTTTTTTTTAATATATATATATAAATAAGAAATCATAATTTATAAAATTTTGATTTTCTCATTTTAGTACTGATAGATCCCATACGCATGCGTGCAGGAAATAAACGGAATTTTCCCCTCTTTTTCAGTCTTGCAGGAATAATTCACGGAAAAAGCATGTTTTCTATGTGAACAGAAATTATTTGTTAAAAAAGAGGGATAATTTAGTGTAAAATGACGAGTTTTTCTGACAATGTACTGCTGTTATTATAAGATTCATCACATTTAAAATATTAATTCCCGTGGAATATTATATTTCTCTCACGAAGTATGATACTGGAAGGAACGTATGGCTAATGATAAACATTAGGTATAAATAATTCTCTTTATTGAAGATTTTTCGTTTTTTATATTATTTTGGGTTACGTATTTTTTAAAATGATGTCTAAGTAATATATGAGAAAAATCTCAAACGTCACGCACGTTTGAAGTTTAATTGAAAATACTTTTTAATATCATCGAGGTTAGAATAATCTACCATTATATCATTAAAATTTGTTAAAATTACAAGATTTTCCGTATATATATACGTATTTTGTATCTTTCTCACTCATATGCACATATGCATACATGTACAAGATTATACTGAAAAATAGACTTAATAAACATATATATAAATTAAAAATGCTGTCACATCTTAACATACCGAAAATTTTAAGGCGCACTGATTATTCGTCCCAAATCATTCATATTTTCGGTTCAGTGAATGACAAAATTTGTTTCGCAAATTTGAACAGTGGAATTGAATTCCATCCGAGGAAATTCGTTCAGAAATGAGATTGCGGATGATCTGCAAAGTTTGTGATTATTGAATAAAAATACATTTATATGTATATAATAACCGAAAAATATTTAAGAAATGCAAAGAATAAAATTCAATAAAATGAAATATTCTTATGTGTTTTATATTAAATCAGAAAATAATTCATTTATTTGTTAACATTGATTATATTTTTATTGAAATTCTTTTATTTTGTATTCTTTGTTCTAGAATAATACATTTTAATCCTTTTAATTTATAAACAACATATTTCATTTATTTATTATCGATTTTCCAGGAATATTCTAAATGCGCCGAAACTGCAATAAGTAATTATTTATCTATTAATCTTATCTAGGGTATCACATTTTATCGTTGACAGTAGCTAATTCTTAAACCGTCTGTTTTAGAGACATAATTGTAATTGTAAAAATAGTTTTAAAACTAAAAACAAGTTTTAAGTGACAGAAGGATGTTGAAAATTCATAAAATTTAAAGTATTATTTCTCGGGACGTTTTGGTTGTAAAAAAATTAAAACTTTACTGTTTTACTTGTTAAAGTATGAAAAAAGGTATTCTAAATGTCAATTACATGGCCCAATAACCGTCAATGAAGCAAAATTTGCAAGTAAAAAAAAATATTTTGACGTTATACGTTTTCGTATGATGAAGAATAACATTTGAAACATTTTGTAATTGGAACGTATTGGAACTTCCAATTATAACATAAATGCTATACTGGATGACAATATGTAAAAATACATAGGGGTACAGCGACATATTACATGATTTTTAAATTACATATAAATTTCATATTAAAGTACATATTAAAAAATTATCTAATTTTAAAATATATCTTATTGTTTATCATTTACAGTATATACATATAAAACAATCAAAATGTACAACATAAGCAAATTCAAATTTTAGGAAAAAATTATCTAATTTTAAAATATATCTTACTGTTTATCATTTACAGTATATACATATAAAACAATCAAAATGTACAACATAAGCAAATTCTAATTTACTGAGAAAAAACTTGAGCAAACATAAATATTTATTTTTAAGATTATTTCTCTCAGATAGTCGATCGATTTTTCGGAAAAAGATGAGTTTGAAATAAGTATATGGTGTTTTCTTAAAATGGGTATGACTTTATTAATTTCTTGTTTAGAAAGCTGGGAATTTTAAAGTTATTTCGTAAAGATTCGTCGTCATAAGATGGTGGTTGGGATTTTAACACTTTAGTATTAATGGAGGAGAAAAAAATATGAATTTTACATACTTTTAACAAAATTGTTAGATGCAAATTACGAATATTATCTTTTAATTAAATTTGAGAAGAAAAATGTTTGCTTTTTTGAGTAAAATGGATTTTTTCCCATCTAATCTTATTATTTTATATAACTCATATATATATATATATTAAATGTATTCATTTAGAATATATTGTAAATGCGAATATTTTTTTTAGAACTTTAAAAAATACATTGTGAATACTTTTAAATAAATTAGAAAAATTAGTGATTTTTTTTTTTTTTTTTTTATTCGAAAACATTTTTGCCTATTTTTTTAAAATATATTTTTTAAATAAATAAGAAATCATAATTTATAAAATTTTGATTTTTCATTTTGATTTTTCATCCCATACGCATGCGTGCAGGAAATAAACGGAATTTTCTCCTCTTTTTCAGACTTGCAGGAATAATTTACGGAAAAAGCATGTTTTCTATGTGAATGGAAATTATTTGTTAAAAATGAGGGATAATTTAATGTATAAATACGAGTTTTTCTGACAGTGTACTGCTGTTATTATAAGATTCATCACATTTAAAATATTAATTCCCGTGGAATATTATATTTCTCTCACGAAGTATGATACTGGAAGGAACGTATGGCTGATGATAAAAATTAGGTATAAAGAATTATCTTTATTGAAGATTTTCGTTTTTTATATCATTTTGGGTTACGTATTTTTTAAAATGATGTCTAAGTAATATATGAGAAAAATCTCAAACGTCACGCACGTTTGAAGTTTAATTGAAAATACTTTTTAATATCATCGAGGTTACAATAATCTACCATTATATCATTAAAATTTGTTAAAATTACAAGATTTTCCGTATATATACGTATTTTGTATCTTTCTCACTCATATGCACATATGCATACATGTACATGATTATACTGAATAATAGACTTAATAAACATATATATAAATTAAAAATGCTGTCACATCACATACCGAAAATTTTAAGGCGCACTGATTATTCGTCCCAAATCATTCATCTTTTCGGTTCAGTGAATGACAAAATTTGTTTCGCAAATTTGCACAGTGGAATTGAATGCCATCCGAGGAAATCCGTTCAGAAATGAGATTGCGGCTGATCCTCAAAGTTTGTGATTATTGAATAAAAATACATTGATATGTAACCGAAAAATATTTATGAAATGCAAAGAATAAAATTCAATAAAACGAAATATTCTTATTTGTTTTATATTAAATCAGAAAAGTATTTGTTTATCTGTTCATATTGATTATAAGAACTAAAATATCTTCTTAAAACACCATAAAAAACATTAAAAAGCGCTAGGTCTTTCTTCGTCAGGAGCAAAAAAACGTGCTTCTACTATGAAAGCAGCAGCAAGACTGAAATGAGAGGAAACAAGCTAAAGTCATTTTATTTTATTTATTTATTTATTCTATTTTATTTATTTATTTATTTTTTTTATTTATTATTATTATTATTTTATTATTATTTTATTTATTATTTTTTCCCTTCCTTATTCCCCTTCTATTTTGTATTCAATTGTTTTGATTCTACCCTTCTATGATTGATTGTTGTCTTCTGTTTTCCTATTGGCCGTTGAGTTCTACTTTCCTATTGGCTGTTGTTACAGCTTGTTTCCTCTCCCTTATCTCTAATTTCAGTCTTTCTGCTGCTTTCATAGTAGAAGCACGTTTTCTTGCGTCTGACGAAGAAAGACTCATATCTTTCGAAAGGCCTAGCACATTTTAATGTTTTTGATGGTGTTTTAAGAAGATATTTTAGTTCTTATTGTTACTAGTTATCACCAGTTTCAACTTATTTTATTTCATATTGATTATATTTTTATTGAAATCATTTTATTATGTATGCTTTTTTAATGGAATAAGACATTTTAATAATTTTAATTTATAAACAACATATTATATTTATTTATTATCTACATTCCAGGAATATTCTAAAAACGTCTTAATGCAATGAGTAGCAATCTTATCTTATTGCATCTCTTACCTACAAATATTATCTACCGTGTCACAGTTTATTGTTGAAAATAGATAATTCTTAAACCGTCTGTTTTAGAGACATATTTGCAATTCCAAAAAAGTTTTATAACTAAAAACAGGTTTTTAGTGACAGAAGAACGTTGATAATTAATAAAATTTAAAATACTATTTCTCGGGAAATTTTTCTTGTATAAAATGAAAATTTTGCACTTTTACTTGTTAAAGCATGAAAAGGGGTATTATCAATTACTTCGCCCGAGAACCGTATAAAAGCAAATTTTTTAAGTAAAAAAAAAAAATCATTTTTTTGTGATATGTTTTCATATTATGAAGAATAACATTTGAAACATTTTGTAATTGGAACTTTACATCTAATCATAACATAAATGATATACTGGATGACAATATGTAACAATAGATAGGATTACAATGACGTATTACAGGATTTTTAAATTACACATAAATTTCATATTAAATGTATATAGGAAAACAATGATCTTATATTAAAATATATCTTATTGGAATTACAACATATACATATAAAACACATCGCTTCAATATCAAAATGCGCACAACGTAAGCAAATGGTAATTTACTGATAAAAATATTTACCAACCATAAATAAATCTTCTGACTGAATATGAAGTTTGTTCCTCATGCAAAATAGAGCAACAATTCGTTCTGAAAAGCAATTGATATAATTTCGGACAGCGTCTTATTGGGATTAAAAAACAATAATATGCATTATAATTTTCCATAAAAATTGAGATAGCCATCAATTTTATTATTTTGTAAATTCGCATGTAATATTACTCAGGTCCTTATAATCTGTCGTACTACAACGATAATAAGACGTTAGCCTATAAATTATTCCTCTGACATTTCTAGTGTGGCATGATTTGTATCATATGATGAAGGCAATGTGAATCCATTTTAGATTTAGGAAACCCCTTGTAATATTTCTTTGCATGTATCCGTAGTCTGATACGTCAACGCCATCTACCTGTATTTTTATGCAATGTTTCCTTTTTTTCTGTGCCGGAATAAAAGCTCAATGGATATTTTTAATGCATGACATTTTTTTAAAAATTTCATATTATATATATTTTTTAATTAAAGGAGTTAATTTGTTTGAAAATTGGTTGTTTATTTCATAGCATTTAACATTATTATTATTTTTTTTAAATATTTATATTTTAAAATAAATAAATATATAGATAATAAATAATCTATGGTACAAAAAATGGAAGGACATATGAGAAAAAAAATATTTAAACTAAAAATAGGTACAAAGATTTGTAATGAAGGAAAAATAATCTAAAAATATAGTTTTTATACAAGATAATATATTTTGTAAAAATAAATTAATACCATTTCTTTTAAAAATTGTATGAAAATATTTATTTAATTTTCCGCCATTTTTTAAACATAAAATTTTAATTTCTTCTTTAAAATTTTGAATCATTTTGTTTAGAAAAACGTTTTTGTGTATTTTGGTCTTTATCATAAATGTAGCAAAATAATACATTTTATAATATTCATACAAGGTTCAAAAAAGTACATTAGAAAATTTATGTCTTAATTTTTAAATAGTTGCATTACATTTTTAAAGATACATCATAATGAATAAAATCTATCTTTATTCTTTTAAATGTCAACTGAAAAATGTATTAAAATATTACACAACGTGTCCAAGTAAAATTTTTGCGAAAGCTTCTAAATACAAAGACTTAAATTTATTTGTATAAATTTAAATATCGGTGATACTTTTAGTTTTCTATTTCTTGTATCTAGTAATTTCTATATTATTTTAATAGATGCAATGAAATTTTCCGTAAATCTCATTCTATTGCTACAGTGATTCTTCCATTGAAGAAGATAACGTTTATATCCCTTGTGACGATTCCCCCTTCCAGATTTAATAAGTCTAATTAAATCTTCTCATTCATTTTTCTTTAATCTACTCACACATGGAGATCTGAAGTGTAAACCCGAAATGGGCCTCTAACTTCAGAAAAGGCCGCTTCCAGATGTTCAACATAAAATTTCGTCTGTGCATACCGCCAGATTACTTCTCGATATCGAGCATCTGTGCTTTCTAATAAACTTAGAATTATAGCAGTTATAAATTCGTGTCGCTTGCTAAGAAGTGACATTACAGGAACATTTATGTTCTCGTATATTCTGGCCACTTGAATCCAGATTGCTCCATCTTTCAGAGGTACAACAGAAACCGCCATCTGTGCTCCCCGGTGAGAAAAAACACTCATGAACACTTAAGATCTTGCCGATCATATATACGAAACGGGCAGAGGCCGGAGAGTTAGTCTGATTTTCAGTTGCAGCGAAGCAACGGCTGCCTAGGCTTCTCTGGCGAGAAGGCCTATGCAAACGGTCCATGTACCGATGGTTTAGGCAAGCCCCTTGCCGTCTAAATGCAAGTACTCTGCGTACTCGAATATAAGAGAACGCCTTGCTCTAAGAATTCTGTACCTTGAGAACTGTACGTTACGGCCGCCCAGTGCCGAATTGAACTGACTAGATATCCTGACACAAAAATCCCATGTTGAATGCTCACATGCTTGCTTATGTAATTTTGTTGTGTGTACTGTGAAAAGTGACGTAATAAAATCTATGTTGCCTAAAACTGTCTAATGATTTACAATTACGCTACACCCTTTTTGAACTATAGAAGTTCCTCGAACGAAAAATACTGAGCAGTTGAAGATTTTTTATCAAATGTTAATTGTAACCTAATTCGAGTATTTCCTAAAGAAATACCTTAATTTCAATTATATATATTCGGCGAGAAGAAGCGTAGATTTCTAAAGATAGACGATGATATTTCATCAGTTTTGCTGTGAAGTTTCCCTAATTGTTAATTACATGTATGTTACTGTACTGTACTTACTAAATATATGCCCACGGCCAGTGGATTTTCTATTTACAAGACAATTAATCTCTGATTGGAAGTAATACATGTATGATCATTGGAGGCTATAACATCAATGAAAATCAAAATATTTTAAATAAGCAAATCAAAGGAAATGTTACTGTGTAATCAAGTGAAACACATGTAAAACTTTATGTAAAAAAAAATAATAATAATAAAAATAAAGTAAAACAATGGCGTTTATTTAAGTAGTACAATATTATAGCATATAATTATATCAGTTTAGATAAACAAAAATATCGATAGAAATTGGCTTTATATTTAATGAAAAATCGGTACATCTCTATTATCCCGTCGACCACTTTTCATAGCAAAAAACTATTGCTGTTACGCCAAATAAACGGGAAAACGTTGCCATTGGAATATGGAAATAAATAAATAAATAAAATATAAGAATTTAAAGACACAATTGTTATACTAATGAATGAAATAACTAATAAATCAGTAAAACATAATGAAAAATACACGCAAATGTCGAATTAAAAACCACTTGATGACATAACAAACACGTTCCACATGCTTCTGACATCAAGTAAATGGGACTGCATTTTTGGCGTTTAATCTTACAGTTTGGCGATAGCTTTTTGTTATGAAAGTGATCGACGGGATAATAGAGAAGTACCGAAAAATCATGTAACTTATAATCTTTATAAAAGACATCGATAAATTTGTTTAATTTTAAAGTAATGCTATCACCATGTGTGCAAATATATTACTATTTATACAGCTATACATAAAAAAAATTCTTATAGAAAAAAATGCGTAATCAATTTACTTAACAAAACAAAATGAATAATTTAAGAATCAAAATTATTCGTTGTTAATTGAAAAAAAATATATAGAAATTTTGATTAAAACTTCTGTAATTTGCAAAAGTCAATTTATTCAAATAAATGAAAATATAGCGAACATTATAATTATAATTATTATTACTATTATTTTAATTAAAAAAATATTTAATATACAGGGTGGTCCTGAATTCATGGTACAAATTTTAAGTTTTGGTGCAAAACACTGTAATAACCAATTATTGTATAGTAAATCAGAGTCAGAAAACCATTTATTTATCCTAATAATATTATAAATCCGATTGTGTGCAAATGTTAGGCTGAAGCCAGCGTCAAAATGGACCATTTAATGATCCCGTATCTTTGCATATAGGTTGATTATAACCCTCAAATGAACATAGGCTGGTTTTTCTTTATTTTATTCAAATATTTTTCTTAATAATTCAAATCTTCGTTATTTTCATAGAGTATAAGTGGACATTTTTTCGTATAATATTTTAAAATCGTTAAATTTATTTTACCGTTGCTAATACTTTATCGTTGCAAATACTAAATCAAACCCCGGAGTAATAATTTTTACTCAACAATTTATTTTCAATTGAAAAATTTCCACGTGAAAAATTAAAAGGAAATGAATTATTTAAGAATTAAACAGAATATGAAATGACGTCATATTAGAAATAAAACGTGCGTTTTCAAATATTTAATAATAATACTAATAATACAAAGTGCATAAATTCGAGTAAATACGGAAAGCAAGCGAATATGATGTCATATATAGAAAAATAAAACTGATTTGCTTTGATGTTGAAATAAAATGATCGTGGGTTATCAAATTATTTGTGATTCATTTCTCTCTCTTTTTTTCTTTTTTCTTTTTCAAATGAAAGGAATTACTTTAAATGTACGTAATATATGTATTTTAAATGTATGTGTTGTAAATTAAAGCTCTGTGTTTTAAATGAAATGAGTGATAGATTTATATTTTTAATGAATTCAATACGAATGATGGTGATAGGAAGTAGGCGGTTTATCGTTTGCAGACCGCTAACATAAAGATACCATATTTTTAATTTAAATTTAAAAAAGTAAAAAAAAAAAGAAAAGATATTGGATGGCAAATGTCAATGATATGCATCGCAAAATTATCCGTATTGAAAATCAGAAAATCTTAATAAAAATAACTATTTTTTTTAAAGAAAGTTGTTTTTTTCATAAAAGCTACAGATTTAATATGATTGCGTCGAAGTAACAGCATTTTTTCTCTATCATTTTGCCACAATCGAAACACATTTGTAAACCGTCGTTTCGAAACGGAATTTAATTTTGCATTTCTTTTAGTTTTAAAATAGTAAAAACTTTTTTTATAGTTCTGTTTCATAATAGATTTTTGTAAAGTCTTGTAGGATGAGAAAATTGCATAGATTTTAAAGCAATGTTTAAGTAAAATTACAATATTTTTTAAACTTAAAAAACAACAATGTTATCGAAAAGAAAATCGATTTTACCGACAAATTCGCGTAATGCAAAAGCAAAGAAGAAATCAAAAAGTAATGAAACTTTTCTTCCAGCCGAATTGTGTAAACTTGAACAAGCCGATCGTGCCAATTCATAACATTATAAACATGACAGCGCGTTCTAAATAGTAGATATTTTTTTACACATAGGTAGTAAGTTTAGGGGTCTGTAATCGGGTTCATAGCCAATTTGTCTTTTTTTCATCAAGTGAAATTTAGCGCAAAATTAAATACATTGTTGTAACCCGATTTGTTTTTTGCATGGTAAACACTTAATGGTATTTTAGATGATCATTTCCTCGCTCACCTTTGATGCCAACTATGACTGTAAAACATATTAAAAAATATCAGCCGATAATTTTCTAATTTTCTTATTGCTTCATGATGTAAATAGACATCCTGGTTCATACTTTAAACCTGAATCGGTCATGCCATTGTTGTTCAATTTTTATTCCTAATCCTAACCCTAATCATATCCTATCCTAATCCTAATAATAACTTTAAACAATATTCTTTGACACGAATATGTAAATTAAATCAATATCCATAAATGGAATGAATGGAAAATAGAATAAAAAGAAATGGCAAAATAAAATAACAAGAAAGTACATTTATTCGACACCTAACACTAGAGAAAACGTAAAAAATTTCAAGCGCAGAAAATAAATTAAAATAATCCTGTATATACTAACAAAAATATGTAAATTTAGAACATCATATTGGTGTTGTCGGTATTTATTTGCTTATAGTGTTCTTGACGCGATAGAGAAAATATCGAGGTTAAATTGGGCAGAATTTAAAGTACTTTCTAGCAACTTTTATTTACATTTTAGAAACGCATCAGATTGTTATATCGTTATGAAATATCTATCAATGTATAAAATCCACAAGCAGTTTATTCACTATTTACACCATTTAGCGTGAATCACTTTATACACATTTTTACACATATTTAATATATACATAAACAATACATAAAATAATAATGTAGTAAGAAATATATAACATATGTCTATGCAAATAAACAATGTAATAATCCCCATTTAGCAATGCACACATATACAAATTCCACACCAAATACCACCTAAAATGCACTGTTGTATAAAAGAATTCTCCCAGTGTTGTTTTTCGTTTTACGAAGAGGGATTTGTCAATTTTCACGATTTTACTTGGTCCTACTTTTTTCATTGGTTGCAGTTTCATTTTCGCGATTGTATACATTATTTGGCATGAAATTTCACCTTTTTTTAAGACTGGGTTATGTCAAGACCCCTATAGCAAAGAAATACCGTATGGTCTCTTATAATATGTGATAAAGCTTTGGTTAATTATATATGTTGTTAATTATCAAGTGAAATGTTTTGCTAAATTAATGCATTTATTCTTTTTTTAATGTTACGTGAACAAAGTCACGGGTAACAGCTAGTTCAAAAATACAGAGGGAAAACTCTAATCGAAAGTCGGTTTTTTCATAACTTTTATAGTAGTGAAGATACTCTAACGAAATCCTTACAATATCGTTACAATTCATACAAAGAAGTGTCTGTTGCGAATTGTGTTAAAATATCTTCACTACTGTTACAGTTATGAATGAAAATGCGTTTTTGGATTGGAGGGAAATAAACGGATTTCTGGCACTCGCTTTCTGTACAATAAATGATAGTTACAGTGTCCTCTACCAACCCTTAAAGTTTGTACCATGAATTCAGCATCACCCGGGATCATATATAAAATAATATTACAACACAACTATTAGATGCGTTGTAAGTATTAAAACGTTAGCAGAACATACATTAACTTAAATGATACAAAATTTTAAGAAACAAAATATACAACTTTCATTTAGATTTTTGTAGTATTGTTTTTGGCAGTAAAGATACTTCGCTGTATTCGGTAATAAGGCTGGATTATCTGTCAATATTTCGATCAAATATTGATATTTTTAACGATATCTAAACTTTGACTATAACGTCATATCATAATCTCTTTTTTTTTATCTCACCACAACTTCAAACACAGAGAAAAAGCTTGAATATCCCGAAATTATATTGCAATTGCAATATCTAATCCTCATGCACCCCATCCATGCATTTATTTATTCGCTGCCTGTTTTATTTAAACCGCAGTATTATTAACACCGAAGTATTATTAACATCCTTCAGCGATTATCTCTCTTTCGTTTCTATCCCAATATATCACAATATGTTTCACTTTTATTCTCACAAACCACAAATTTCTACGTCAATTCGTTAATGACTGTTATCGTCTGTATTTTAATTCCTCTGCTATCAGTCTTAATAAATCGCAATATATCCAGATATTGATTCATCATGACCTAAAAATATGTGATGATTATTGAGGAACGTTTACCTACAGCTTAGCAGCTGGGAAGCTCTGTTTGCGAACAACCAATCAGTGTCCACTCGTGGTACCGAAAAAGGCCTTTTGCTTTTTGTCACATTGGCGAAGACCAAAAGGTCAACTTCTCTGCTCGTTCCTATAATTGGTTACTGTTAAGCTGAGTTTCCTAGTTAGTAACGTCTAGTATTGACGACGCTGCGCTCATTTACTAATTCATATTATCTTCTCTGTGCATTATCGGTAGAGTAAAATATTCTCATGTAAATTTAATATATCCTGTCCTGATATTTCAGCTTAAAAGGAATATTTAGCAAAAAACTGATTTTAAATTACTATATAACTATTTCCAAATGGGATTTGAATATTTATATTCTAAAAAAGGGTTAAATATTGTATTTATATAATTCATAATAAATACAACGATTTTTTTAATAAGAATTCATTGGAACCTTAGAGAAATATTGAAAAGCGACTTTTTGCTGCATCTGTTATCCATTGAAACCTATTTAATTACATGTATATTAGTTTCACATCTGGCATTAAATCAATTTCAATTTTTGCTTTTGCTTTTCACTTATGTTAGTCATATTAAAAGTAACACTTTAAGGTAGTTATCGCAATATATCACCAATATCAATATTAACTCGTTGATACATTGCGATATTAAATTTCTTATATCATCCAGCCTTATTCTGTAATAATATTTGCCATTTCTGGAAGCTAAAAGACACTTTACGTAACGAACCAGTCCTACATATTTTTGTAAAAATGGGCAACATTACAGTTCCATAAATGCATATAAGTATGTATTTGGTGAAATTTTGTTTTAAGGGGTTTCAGGAGTCTTACTTTTCCTCCGAAGATGCGAGTTTGCATCATGTCACATTTTATTTTATTTCTGATTTCATATAACACACAATAAAATGAATAACAATACCACTAATAGGTCAATATATGCTTGATTTAACAAAATTATTTCAATGTTGTACAATCCATATTTAATTATTTATTAAGTAATTAATTTATTAAGTACAAAAAAATTTTCGCCTGGTATCCACTGCGCGCAAGGTTATAGAAAAAATATTGCTTCAAAAATAACAAACATCACTGATAATGATGTAAAATGGATGTATCTTGAACTTATACTTCAATTTCAAGCAATTAAAATTTTAATTTCTTTTTAATTTAAATTTAAATTGTAAAATGTTTAAAAATTCATTTTTCTGTTGAATAAATGCCAATTAGAAAATAAATTTTCAATTGCTTGAAATTGAAGTATAAGTTCAAGATACATCCATTTTACATCATTATCAGTTTTGTTTGTTATTTTTGAAGCAATATTTATTCTACAACCTTGCGCGCAGTGGATACCAGGCGATTTTTTTTTTACTTATTTTTAAAATTTCAGCTTTTTAAAACTAATTAAATATGAATTGTACAACATTGAAATAATTATGTTAAATCAAGCATATATTGAGATATTAGTGGAAAATGTTTATTTTATTGTGTGTTATATGAAATCAGAGATAAAATAAAATGTTACATGATGCAAACTTGCATCTTCGGGGTAAAAGTAAGACTCCTGAGACCCCTAACAGAATGATTATGAAAAATTCTAACCTATGCATTATATGAGTAAGAAAACGTCAGTACAAGTAAAAAGGTACTCTTCCGAACTTGAAGTATTGGAAATAATTATTAACTTGACAAAATTCAGAACCTGTTAGGGAATAAATTCAAAATTTACACTAAATGTACAGCTTTCATGAAAATTCTAAGCAATAAGGAATTAATACCTATATAAGAAAAGTGGTACATTTACTTATATAGGTTACAAGATTAGGTACAGAAAAGGTACATTTACATGATTTTTATTGTAAAGCAGTACATCGGACCAAAAGTCAAATGGAGCATGTTGATGTATTTGATGGTCGTGATGACTGTGATGCCCGTTATGGCCGTGATTACTACCAGTGATGAAACAACACAAAACATTATCATCACACATGAAAACGATGAGCACATAAAAATCACATTCAATCTTCTAAATCAAGGTAAGACTGGTTAATATGTTCTAAATAATAATGTATAATATAAACTAGTGCATGACCAGTTAGTATTGGTGGTTCCAGATTCAATGCAAGAGGAAACAGTGAAATGATCACACTCATTATGTGATTTTTCTATAACTGAAACTTCTATAGTATTTTTCTACAGCTTGGTAAACAGATCTTTTTATTATCGTATTAAAAAAATACATAAAATCTGTTGTAAATAACTGTATTGAAAGTACTTTAGTAAATAAAAAAATTTAATGGGAGGAGTTTTAAAAATCTGAGGCCTACGGATGATTTCCAACTATTCCCTAATTTTGTAGAAGAAATACAGTGTATGGATATACATATAATATAATTAGCAGTAAACTAAGAATTGTAGTTCAGCTTTTTATTTCCCTATTTTATATGCAATTACAAATTCTTGAATAAAATAAAAAAATCAAAGACATATAACCTGCTGATATTAATTTTCTTCGCCTTTTGCTGGCAGCTATACAAGTTTTCGTTCATCCATCATTTTCAGGAAACAAGCAAAATGGAGACGAAGCATTCCATCATGTGGTGGCAATGTTTGCCAAAAGCATTTATCTTTGATAAATGACATAGATTTATAAATGTTTTTAGATATTTCAGTCCTTAAAATTTAGAAAGATATGTATGCATAACCAAAATAAAGAATAAGAAGAATTTTTCAACTGCAAACAATTTATTTTGTAAATTGTTGTTAAATAACAAAAATATGATAATAATAAAAATAATTAACTAATACTTGTAAAACAAATATTTTTGGAAAATAGTTTTTATACGAAAAAACTTTTCTATAAAAATATAAATTTATTTATTTTTAAATAAGAATTAGCTTTGTTTTACTGCATAGAACTATAAAATTTAAATTCTTTATTCCATTCGATTTCATACCATTAAATATAATATTGTTTTGCAGTATATAAATTATGCATTATAATATTAGTACTCTTTACCGTTTGAAATAATATTATTTACTTCACTTGGAATAAATTATCAAGGACATATAAAGATAATCTTTAATATAGTTAAAATATTTCTAAATTACTGGGGGGATTTAAGTAATAAAGAAATACGCTTCTGTTGAGATAATTTGTTTCAGACGTACAGATTTCATATTTGTTTCCTGTTTGACATACATTAAATATAAAAATTTTGATCAAATGTTAGATAAAACACGGTTTAAACAATCGGACAATCTTTCTCATTACACATGTTCAGAAAATGTAAAATTAGTTTGTCAGAGTTTCGGATTAATAAATTAACTAAAATATATCTGTAACTGAAATACAGTTTCGTGCATTCTGTTATAGTTGTAACAGTGAACATATTTCAAAAGTTTTGGAATTTTTAATACGAAAACTCGAATTACAAACAGTTGACACTGCAATACGCAAAATAAAACAAAATGTAACTTCACATGAGCGATGGCAGATAAATAAATGCACGAGGTTCCACTAATAGTTAACACTAAAAATACTGAATAAATGATACAAAAACTGGTATTCTATCTTAGTAAATATACTGATATTTTAAACGTGTTTTTTGTATACTTAATTATAACTTACTTCGAGTTACGTGTATCATTATTTTCAAACGTTAGTATATGTAGTTCAAATCCAAAGACTGTTTTTTAAAACTAATTCCGTCAGATACGATGTTTGAAAAATATGCAACTAACTTATGACTATGTAACTTAAAAATGTATAGCGAAATATTTTCTACACATTTGTACTAATAATTTAAAACAGTTCTTCATAACTTGTAGTAAAAAAACGAATTGTTTTGCCCTAATTTATTGTTAATAACAACTGTATGTCTATTAAAAGGCAATTTTTATATCAAAAAGTCAGTTGTAAACGTTTCACAAATTATATATTTCAAAATCTCAAATACAATAAGTGCAATGTTTCACGTTTGAGTACTGGGGGGAGTAGTGTTACAAACTGGTTAATTTTTAATACGCAATTAGAAACTGGTTTATCTTGTAATTTTGTTTATAAGTAAATTTAAGTATCCTGACACCTTAATTAATCTTTCAACTATGTTTGTGATGATTTATTGGGTAACTGATTATTTAAGCTGTTATCACACGGAATACCATACTATATGAAGTACATGCTATTGTCTCTCGATTTCTTGGAGCTACACTTTCACGCTGCAACTTGGGTTATTTTCCCTACTGAAAGTTATCTGCTAATGTAAGGAGAGGGCGTAACGTTTGGCGAGTAATTGCAGCAGGTGTTTTAATATTTAGTGTAGATGATAAACAGAAAGCATCATCATGTACTAACATTTTATACATTGCAGTTTCTTTTCGTGTCTGTTCTATATATATATTAATGTGATCATTTTACTTAAAATTCCAAGATTATGAAAACAATACTCTCGCTAATATAACATAAAAATTCTAAATTATCAAGTCCATATCTTAACTTTACGTTTTTCATTACCTGTAAATATTAAGAATTCTCAACTATTAGTATTAAGTGATTTAGAAAAAAAAATAGTATATTAAAACTAGTTTTTTGTCACATGTATTGGAACTGCACTTTCTCGCTAAGCCGAAATCTGTAACGCAAAGAAAGATTTTAAATTAAGTTTTAGTTATTTTGCCAAAATCACTATTATGACATTTTTAGTTAATATATTTTACTCATTTTAAATGTAATTCATGTTACATATTGAATGTAATGTAAAATTGAAATACGTAATAAAATTTAGATATAGTACCCAATTTTTTGCAGTGGTTTCTTCCTTGGTTTTGATGATTTTAATCATTTTTCGAAAGTTTAAATGAGTTTTTGATATTTTTCGTTTCAAAAATACAATCTTAATTTTTATACATATTGTGTGCTGTCCTGGAGGGGGGGGGGGGAGTTATACCCTCTACTAACTCTGCCGCAAATCACTGTATAAAAATGTCACTAGTAACAACATCTAATAATAATGCTGTACATAAATTTTGCTGAGGGGAAGGAGGAAGTTACGTATAGCAATTGTAACATATTCTAAAACTTTTAGTACTAAACCCTAATTTCGACATCATGTTTTTCGGTAAATTTTACCTTCGTGTGTCAAACTGAAAGTCACTCGTTAAAGTAATTTAGAAATTACGCAGGTTTTATGTTTGCACCTCCTAATCTATACTAATATTATAAAGTAGTAAAGATTGTTTTTTTGTTTTTTTGTTTGTTTGTTTGTTTGTAGGGGGTAATCTCTGGAACTACTGAAGCAATTTCAAAAGTGATGGTGGCAAATTGATGGTGACAATCCCTTCTCCAACATAGGCTACATTTTATGTCGGTGCCACTACCCCCAGGGGCATGCAGAAACAAAAAACGTTCTGAAATATCGATTTTTTTATACTGAAGGAGCTAGAAAAGTCCTTCCGGCCTGTACCGGGAGGAAAAGGTAGCTTTCCTATATCTTCGTTTTAAAATGTTAGCTAATATTACAGAAAACAGCAAGTTAAAATGCAAAGAAACGGTTACAAAAGATTCGTTAATACTGAATTTGAATTCGCCAAATTATTGAGCAATAGCCAAATTGGCTTCATTTATGAAGACTTATTTTGGTCACCAAATTTGGCGATATTTCGCCAAATGTCGCCAATTTTGGAGAGAATTTGGTGCTAACGGATATGAATATATAGTTTTATGCGTATGATTGGGAAAATTATTACAACAATGAAAGAAAAGAATTTGCGAGTAATCGCGTTAATGTGCTGTTTTGTTTCAAAATGTCAGCCACCCTAGAATTTCAAACTGCTCTATCTGAGCCATTTTTTAAGATAGAGGTAAACCAAAAAATGCTCTCGAATCCTCGTATCAATGTCTAACACTTAATTAAAAAATAAATTTTAATTTTTAATTTTTTTGTATATTTATTTTAGTTTTAATTTTTAAATGGCCGCCATCTTGAAACAAAATGGCGGACCAAGCTGGCCAATGAACTCGGTCGAGATATTGGTGAGCTTAATACACACAATTAGTTTCATCAAAATTAATTTATAAATACGAGCGTTATCGTATATATATATATATATATATATAAATCAACATTTGAACGGAGGGTGGTTTTGGGGTCTGGGGGTCATAATCGGTGAAAATATATCGAAATTTTCCGGAACATCTTCCTTCGAATGGCTGCAATAGGTAGCTCTATACTTTTTTTGTATTGAAAGCTACCTAAAAGTAATGGTGGCAAATTGATGGCAACAGTCTCTGTTGTAACATAGTCTATATTTTATGTCGGTGCCACTACCACAGGGTGGAGGGGTGCAACAGCGAAAAACGTTCTAAAATTTATTTATTTTTTATACTGAAGGAGCTAGAAACATGAAGTTTGGCATGGTAGTTACTTATAATATGTAAATGCTCTCTAAGAACAAATTCTAAAAAAAAATCGAAATTTAAATGGGTGAGATGAGCGAAACGCGTTCTAAAAACATTCTAAATTACAATTTCTATAGATTCTCTAGAGCTACCGAACCCTTTTCAAAAGTGATGGTGGCAAATTTTTGATGACAATCCCTTCTCCAATATTGGCTATATTTTACGTCGGTGCCACTAATCCCAGAGTGGTGGAGGAGAGAAAAACGTTCTAAAATTTCATTTATTTTTATACTGAAGGAGGTAGAAATTTGAAATTTGGCATTGTAGTTACTTATAAGATATAATGCTCTCTAAGAACAAATTTAAAAAAATGAAATTTAAAAGGGTATAATGAGAGAAAAGCGTTCTAAAAACATTCTAAATTACAATTTCTATGGAATCTCTGGAACCACAGAACCGATTTCAAAAGTAATGGTGACAAATTCATGGTGACAATCCCTACACCAACATAGGCTATGTTTTACGTCGGTGCCACTAACCCCAATCGGGTGCAGGAGTGAAAAATGTTTGAAAATTGCGAGTTTTTTTTTATACTGAAGGAGCTAGAAACTTGAAATTTGGCAGGGTAGTTACTTATAAGATGTAAATGCTCTCTAAGAACAAATTCTAAAAAAATTCGAAATGTAAAACTGGGAGATGAGCGAAAAGCATTCTAAGAACATTCTAAATTACAAATTCTATGGAATTTCTGGAACTACAGAACCGATTTCAAAAGTGATGGTGGCAAACTGATTGTAACACTCCCTGCTCCAAAATAGGCTATATTTTATGTCGGTGCCACTAATCCCAGGGGGGTGTAAGAGCGAAAAACTTTCTAAAATTGCATTTTTTTTATACTGAAGGAGCTAGAAATTTGAAATTTGGCATTGTAGTTACTTATAAGATGTAAATGCTTTCTAAGAATAAATTAAAAAAAAAATCGAAATTTAAAAGGGTGAAATGTGCGAAAAGCGTTCTAAAATCATTCTAAATTACCATTTCCATGGAATCTCAGGAACTACAGAACCGATTTCAAAAGTGATGGTGACAATCCCTGCTCCAACATCATCTTTAATATAAAGCTATACTTGCTGACGACTGGGTTTTTCGCTAATCTTTGCCACAGATTAATCTCGGAAAATGAAACATTTGAAGTTACTGCAAAACAATAATAGCTCAAAAAGTATTTGTCCGAAAATTGTTAGACAAACTGCGTTTGAAAGATACAAAATTGTATATTTCTTGATATAAATTTCAAATCTAATGATTATGCCATTTTTCATATATTGAATTTCAAAAATTACCAAATTTTACAATGGACTACCATAGCGAAACTTTCCCGTGTAAAAAGATAATGATAAGGGCGACGTGTCCTGACGTGTATATTGGCTATAGCTCGAGTCACAAACTATAGTAGCCTTATTATTCTGTTAAAATAAAAAAGTGAATTATGAAATGTCAATATTTTGTTTGATTAAAGGTTCGTTATGAGAAATTGACCAGCGTAGCGGGCCTAGCTTGCTAGTGTTAAATAAATGTTCGATCGTCGCAAAACAGATTACAGTACTAGTGTTTTTTTAAGCACAACTTAAAAACTGTTTGGCGGAAGGAGCTTTAATTTTGAGTTCGCATATTTGAAAATTTTAGAAATCTATTTCTGTTAGGAAAGTTTTGCGTTACAATTCATTTTTGTTTTCAAAAATATATACATTTTATTTTTTTTTGTTTTGAAGGGTAACAAAATATTTTAACTGGAGGGGGGGGGAGGGGTATATGCGTTATTTATTATTAATAAGTAAAAAAACGGCACAATTTACATAACAAATCGAAAAACATATAAAGTTTTAAAATTTATACACCGCTAGGAGGGAGTAGACAAAATTTTAGGGTGGTTGAAATTCATTAATTAAAAAGGAAAAATAGACTGAAAAGGACATTCTCACCCACATACATCAAATACAATAATCCTAACGTGAAGTGACAAACTACCCAGAGCCAGGAATCGAACCTGAGTCCACAACGTTCCGGGTTATCGCTCTAACCACTCAGCCACACCGGCTGATTCTGAAACGCGTTTCTCACTAATAAACCATGTTGGAGAGAAAGTCGCCAACCATCTAACAGACAGCCTTTGATGAACCGACAATGGTGAATATATTTTTACTATTCCACCGAATAAATATGTATGTCTGTATGATAATTGTTTATCTTTAAAAAAAGATTATCAAGATTGTTTTAGAAGAAAATTACTAAAAGGTAAAATATAATTAAATATAAATAGCTGCTAGATTAAATTTTCATTTATTAAATTTTATTTTTCTAAAAGTATAAGATAATTTTCTGCCCCCCCCCCCTCCCTACATTGCAAAATTTAGATTCTGAACGCTGCATGCTTTTGCAATAAAATAGCTTGATGCGTGTTTAATTGCATTTTTATCTTTGGCGACATAATTTAGCAACAAGTACGAAATAACGCCAAATACACTTCAGAAAGTAGTTAAACTAGTTCAGTTTGACAAGTGAATAAGTGACTACGACAGTACAATTATAACATATAGCAAATAATATAAGAAATTGAAATAAAATAATCGCAAGAAATAACTTTAAATTAGTAAATAAAGTTCTCATCTGGAGTGGTAAATAATGAACTCCGAAGAGACAATCGACGCATATTTAATTCTTTAATTTCAAAATAACTGCACATTTTTAAAGTTTTTTTCGTGTATAATTGGTCCCTGTGTTACTAAAGATATTGCTTTTTTATTAATTCTTCTGTATTTTTGGTTTCAATATTTACGACCACGCTAAACAAACATGTTGACTTACTGACGGTAGCCATCTTGAAATTTTTAGAGAGCTCTGATTGGTGGATTTCGTGCTGACATCTATCGTAGAGGATACAAACTACTGTCAGTTAGATCTTGAAGAAATTACGAGAGGCAATCTATCAAACGGGACGATTTCGAGCTTTTTCCTCTTGAAAAACGTGTTTCGGATGAAATATCTGATATTGACTATGATATGAGAGTACGTGTGATAGCACCATTAAAGGCGTATTTGCGTACTTAACCTTGTTTTAGGGCAATCTTGCAGCGGTGTGTACATTACTCGTAGTTTGCGGACTGGAAAAAACATGGACTGCTGGATTAAAGGTTTTTTTTTTTTTTTTTTTTTTTTTTTTTTTTTTTTTTTTGTAATGTACTACTTTATTTTTTGAGCGGACCTGATAGTGTCTCCTTTGGCGTGTGTGGAAGCAGCAGGTTCATATATATTTTTATCAAAGTGTTTTAGTTTGACGTGAGTTTATTTAATTTTATATGTAATATTAGTTAGTTACGCTATTTTAATTTCCCGCCTGTTGGTTATTAACGTGGCACAGTGGATGTTGCAGTCATGACTGATATTTGCTTTTCTTTCACCTTTCTCTTGTGGCTATAGCCATATTTACTTCATCCATCACTGGCGGAAAACAGCGAAAGCTGGTACGATACATCATCATACGGTAACTAACTGTTTACGAAAAACATTTGCTGATAAAGACTAATAAGAAACCTTAAGCAATACATCGAGTACTGTTTTAAAGAAGTATTTCAAAAACTATATTATTACACAAAAGCAAAATCATTTCAGTTAAACAGTATCAAAATATACAGTTGCTATTGTTTTAGTGATGATAATTTTAATAATAATAATAATAATAATAACTAAAATTATCATATTACATTTGTTAATTTTTCGATGTCTATAAAAAGATTTTTGAGATCAAACTGATATCAAGGAATATTTTCTACCTTTACTGTGTCTATTTTAATAGCTGATAATATTTTCCTTTTACCTGCATTACTGTTACTGATAAAACGTAAAACATTTTATAATTTTCAAAATTTGATTAAAAAAACTTTCTTAATAGATATATTTGATGTACAGATTACAGAAAAGACAAAACATATGAGCGATGTGTGTAAGACCTCATTGAGAGAAGGAAAATATAACAGCATTGAAAATTCCCAAAAAATAATTAATAATACTAGTAAATTTTGATTTTATCTAAATTAGGCATCAAAATATTCAAAGTGAACATAAACATTTATTGTTTAATTTACAGAACCAATTTAGCAACACTGATGGGTGATTAAGGGCTCAAGATCGAAACCTTTATTAATAGAATCATTACATAGAATCAAGCATCTTTAATATAGGGAAAATGAGTCACAATTTCTATCTTCATTGAAAAATGGAAGGAATTTTATATGGAGGCGAATTTAAATTTCGTTCAAAAGATTAACAATAATGAAAGTTTATATCGTTATTTCACAGAAATATACTTCTTTTGTGTAAATTGCGTTCGAAAAGACACGAATAACATTAACATAATTTCGCAACATTGATCGTCAATTCAGAACTTGAGAACGAAACATTTATAGGTATTAGCAAAAAGAAGATCAAGTATTTTGATATATGGAACAACAGATGCAATATATTTGTCCATCCAAAAATATATTATTTGTCATACCAAGCTGAATTCGGATTTGACATTTAAAAAAGTTACGGTTTAAAAAAGTTATTATATCAGTATTTCATACACACTTACTTCTTTTTGTGTAAAATGTGAGAAATGCTAATCACGACAACTGCTAAAATTGCAGTGTAATTTGTCACTAACAATAAAAAATATAATAGAGAGATTCATTACGCTATTTTAAATTTAATCAAACATATACATGAAGAATAATAAATTATAACAGATGGATGGAAATCCACGAGCAGGGATGACCGAGCTGTGATCGGTCAAAATCGCCTATGAGCTCCCATGACCAAAATGACCCACTAATAAAATTTTCTCGAACATGTGACCAAGCCCAATTGTTTTCTCGCGCCCGAAACCCGGAGGATATAAAATTTAGTCAAAATAGCCTGAGCCGTTTTTAAGGTAAAATAAGATAGACCCCCAGTGATCCAAAATGACCCACTAATCGGATTCTAAAGATAAAAATAGCTTGACCCATAATGACCGATGACTAATATGACCGACTAATTGAATTTTATCGAACATGTGACATAGCCCAACAGTCTTATCGTGCCGGAAAACCATAGGATGCAAAATTTAGTCTATATAGTCTGAGGCGTTTTTTACATAAAATTAGCTTGACCCACAGTGACTAAAAAATGAGCACTAATCAAATTTTCTCGGACATATAAGCTAGCCCAATGATTTTCCAGTGCTCGAAACTTGTAGGATACAAAATGTATTCAAAATCGTTAGAGCCTTTTTTAGATAAAATTAACTTGACCCGCGTTGACCCAAAATGACCCACTATTCGAAATTTCTTGAATATTTGACCTATCCCAATCGTCTTCTACTGCTCGAAAATGGTAGCATACAAAATTTAGTCAAAATCGTTTGATCCGTTTTTTAGATACAATTAGACTTGACCCTGATCCATGATGACCGAAAATGAGCCACTAATCGAATTTTCTCGAACATGTGACCTAGCCCAATGGTTTTATTGTGCCCCAAAACGGTAGGATACAAAATATATATATATATATATATATATATATATATATATATATGTATATACTGTATTAATCTTTAGACAAATACAACAAATTGGGATTACTCAAATCCTGTAATGCTGATTGCATTTAAAACAGAAAAACATGATAAATCATTCCTCGATCTACTGTGATAAGAGTATTTACATGTTTCACCAGTACTCAACAGGTCATAACAGTAACTACACTGAAAAACAAAAGTCAAATATTTATTAATCTACAAAAATACAATGTAACCATGAAAATATATAACATCTTCCGAATTACCAACGAAAAGCTTTCTTTATCTGTAGAAAATTCATAAATCAACGTATTTTCGAGAACTAAAAAAGCATTATTTTCAGCAAAGTTTCTTTTACTGACACTAATTTTCAGAAACGTTTTCTTGTAGTTTTAAACTGTATTAATAAATTTTCCCAATCCGGAATATGGGATTTTAGGATGTTATAAATTTTTAATTAATCTTTTTCAGCTGCGTAATTGAATTTATACCTGCCGGACAAACAAACTAATACTAATTTATTGCGAAAGTTAATGTTATTTGTTTATAATGTAGGTACGGGAATATGTACTTGAAAATTGATTGCATCCGAAAAATATATTTCATGTTGAGAAAACTGATTAATGGTCTATAATAACTTCTCGAAAACGCTTCGAAATATCAGTGTCATAAAAAAAAAGCTTTATTTTTATAAATGCTTTTTAGGTGCGTTCGTAATTATAAAAACACGTAGCACCTATAGTCGTTGTCAGGTCCGTCCGTATGTCCGTCTGTCCGCATATAACAGCGCAAAAACTACCTAACCGAATGATTTGAAATTTAATATATATAATCGTTGCAGAATTTTGTCGAATCATTACAAATTTTATGAAAATCGAAAGAAACCTAAAAAGTTATTACATGAAGTTTTCTTTATTTTGTTAACCCTTTAGCGGGCGGTGTCCACAAAAAAGGACACCTAATTTTAATTCCAAAACTGACAAACGGCACCAAGAAAATTTAATTAAAATTTTCCTTTTACAAAGTACGGGAAAATAAGCAAGTTTTTATTTTCTAATGAATTCTTTTGTAAATTCTGGTGTCAGTCCATAATTTCATTATTTTAAAGACAGACTTACTCCGCGCCGGAAAGGGTTAAATATTATCATACGCAAACCGTATAATAAAAGCGCAAGTCATGTGACTGAGGTAAAGAAATACTGGCTAACCACTTCTTTTTTTTTCATGTGTCAAGTGGCCATTTTTATAAAAAAGTGTTTTTTTCGAATAAAATTGAATAAAAGTTAAATTTTTAGAAAGATCGTTAAAAAAAATTGTTTGCTTGAGAGATGAGTGACATTCAACAATGTAGAAAATTCTGAGATAACTTCAGTGGAAAATAGGTTAACCTAATATTTCAATCCATTAGAGTAAATAACCACAGGAGATTTGTTCATTATTAGTCATAAAAATATAAAACCATGGAGGTAATCATTCACAAAGCAAGATCTCCATGGTAAAAAAAGAATTTGCAATTGTAAACATGGCATACGTAATAAGAAAAAAAAGTCATGCTCATTTCGCTCTTAGCAGACGACATAATTCATTGCACTAAATTAATGAGCATGATTTTTTTTTTTACATTGTGAAACTAGTTATAAAAGGAACGCATCTCATATGTCATGTTTAACGTAGAATTTCAAACTTGTTTAAATCTCGAAATATATTGATTTCTGAGGTTACTAAAGATAAAGAACAATTTTAGTATTCCTGGATAACATGGAAGTGGTTATTGTGTAATTTTGATTGTGATTATTTTGTATAAGGCGTGTTCAAATGAAACTAATTCGAAGTGTCGCATACCAACAGTTTTCAATGTATTTTCGTGAAACAAGCGCGGTAGTAAAGGTGTATATACCACGTGTGCGCATGCGCAAGCAGATTTGTGATAGCTTCATTCGTAAGGCCGTGGCATTCAGTTAAAAATTGCTGGTGTGGATGCAACTGCGTCGAAAATAGATCAGCGAGCTGTAATTAAGTTTTTAACACTGGAAAGATGTAAGCCAGTGGATATTCATCGCAGAATGCAGGCTGTGTCGCCAAGGCGTGTGCCGAGGCACTGGTCCGTAAAAAGTTGGATGTCCTGCAACATCCACCGACCTTACAGTCCCGATCTTTGGACCGCTGAAGAAAATCCTAAAAGGTCAACGATTTCACTCCGACGTGGATGTAAAGGATGCAGTTCTGAAATGGTTCCTTGATCAACCGACATCGTTCTTCGCGTACGGAATTCGTAACCTTCCTAAGCAATGCGTAAATGCCATGGGTGATTTTTTAAAACAAACTTTGTATGCATTTCACTCATTAAAAATTGTTGTTTCTATGTATGTATCTGTCTCATTTCTGTCCCTACGCATCTCACGGATACATACCTCGGATCACTTTCATTTGAACACCCCTCATATTTTACCAGATTGAGACTTTTGTTTTACGTTATATTAACACAGCACATACATGACTGTTTAAAATCTTCTTTCTTTGGGTTCAAGTATCAATAACCTGGGTCCTAGAATCACGAAGTTCCGTTAATTATAGTATAAACATATTTTGTTGCGAACATATGATTTTTCTGTATGAAATTCAAAAATTACCTAACGTATATTTACTTTGAAAAAATAAAATACGTTAATAAATGAAACTTAAAAGTATTAATGTTACTTTTAACTTTAATTACTGTTAAGTTAAAAAGTAATAATGTTAAAGTACTATAAGAAAAATAACTTAAAATATATTTTCAAATATAAAGTAGATTTTTTTCATTTAAATGCATATATATTTCTTAGCTGTATTCATAGAAAGGCTTATTCATGAAACTTATATTTTGTATTATCTACTTTATGCCTATTTAAATGATTTCTACATTTAAAGAGAGACTATTACTACTACCATTTGAATTTTTAATATTAATATTTCTGCAGATGTGTAGAAATGTGTAATAAATATAACTACGAAAATACTTTCTAAAATTTATATAATTTTTTTAAATAAAAATACGTTGTTAGAAAATTTTAAATTTCTCTAAAACTCCACGTTTTAAATATTGAATAAGTATATGGAAGTAATATGAAAAAAAAAAGTTGCTAATCAATGTACATTTTAATACGAGATTTTAAACAGAGAAGTCAAATATAGAATCACAAATAAAATTAAAAAATATTCTCGACGTTTTGATTTATTTTTAAAACCATCATCAGGAGTTAATTTTCTAAATACAAAACAGCATTCCTTTTGTACATGTTACATTATCGAAGATATTTTCAAATTGAACGGAATCAACAACCAATGGAAATTTCATAAAAATCATTTAAAATAAACTCATTTATATCTAAAAGTACATTAAAACAACATTATTGGTAATCTTATGAAAAAAAAATCAAAAAAAAATCAAAGTTCTTTGAAAATACTGGTCCGAACTTTGTATTGTACATTAGCAAGTTTCTTGATTTAAAGTAGGAATACAAAATAATTAAAAATCGAAATAGTATATGTAGTTTTGAGAATGGATATCGTGTCACATAAAGTATAATCTATTCAAAATTAAGAGAAGAAACAAGTAAATAAATGTATGTGCAAATTAACAGAATTTGTAATGGTTTGGTTACAATCAATGCCATTCAAGCATTGTTGATTCGGAGAAAAAACTAATATAGTTTGTCGAAATAAATGTTTAATTTGATCAATTAATGTAGTAATTAAATATGATTATTATTTTGCTTAGTTAAACTCCAAATACTAAATATTTAACACTTTATTTTCTAAATATTTAAAATAAACAAGTGTTTATTAATTATTTTTTATAATATCCCAAATAAGCGAAAAAAGGTCAAACAACTGTGTTTATTTAAAATCTCTAATTTTTGAATGAATTATAGCTATCACCCCCTCTGTCCTTGAATGAACATTTCATTTTTGTAAACCAAATATGATATTACAAAATTTTATTTTCTCGTTTAATGTTGAACTAATAATAGTGTGTGCAAGTTTTCATGTATTGAAGAGAAAACATTATCGTGTCATAATGACCCAAACTACACATTAATACAATTTCGACAAATACATAGAAAATATGAAAATAAAATAAAACCATTTTCTGGTAGCTTTTTTTTATATATCATTCTCGCTAACAAAGTCACAAAATGTCCAGAAGATATTTCTATACTGTCGATTATTGTAAGTTGCTCAATAGCGTTTCTTGTCAAATACTGCCGCACACAACAGCAGGATAAAATAAATCTGGAAATTCTATTTAAAGCATTATTCATTTTTAAGAACAGTTTGGTTATATTCATCCGATTGATAAATTATTACAATATCAAAAAATACACAGAAAAACTATAAATAAAATAATATTTTTTTGGGGGGGGGGAATTTTTTAAGTATGACTCTAGCTAAAAAAAAAATCACAAAATTTTGAAAAAATATTTCTTTACTGTCGTTTATTTTAAGTTGTTAAAAAAACGCTTCGGATTAAATAGACTCGAACACAACAACAGGGTTAAATTAATCTAAAAATGCTATCTAATGCTTTATTCGTTTTTAATTATATTTCCCATAAACTACTATAGAAAATATATAATTAAAATCAGAGATAATTTACTAATCGAGATAAATCCAAAGTTATTTGCATCGATTTTAGTGGAATTTGTAACTAGGAGAAATAATTATAATTAAAGTGTCATTAGTCAAGACTGCATTACCGAAAAATATTACATGTACTGCATGATAGAATACGTTGAATTAACTTTTCAAATAAATATATTATATTAACGATCTAACCGAAATAATTATAAATTTTATTTTAATCTATCAACGAAACATAGTAATATTTCAGCTTAATAATGATAATAAAATTGTATATAATAAGCATGTGATAGTCACATTACGGAAAACTTATATATATTAATTATTTTTAAATTACTTTTACTGATTTTATTTTCTTTAATTTTATCATTAATGCTTTACCTTCAAACTCATATTACAATTTGCATTTAGGTTTAAATTACATTTCTAATATTTATCAAGGAATCTCTTTTTCTTTTTTTTCCTATTTAAAGACGAAATAATAGAAACAAATTCATAATTACAAAATTACATGTCTTGGAAATCACAAGTTTATAACCACATATTTTTCATAAATTGGTAATAAACTAACAAAATACTTCATATAATAAGTAACTTTATTGCATTTAAAATGTAAAGCGTACCTTCACCTGAAATTAAAAAAACTCCCTGATGACTCTGCCTACAGGCACAGGCAGATTTCGGAGACACAGATTGTGGTGGGCCTGTTTATTGGGAATTACAGAAGAAAGACCTTTTTTACCTGATACGGAAGTTTGGACCACCCACTTCGAAATATGCCTGTGCCTGTAGGCGAAGTCAGAATCAATTTTTTTTATTATTATTTTTTTTTTGCTGTAAGTGTTGGTCTTATAAAACACTTGTCAATATAAAAGTTGTAGATAATATTAAGAAGATGTATAATAAATTTAAGCGGATTTGATATCTTGTGCATTAACGAAGTTATCATTTTTATTCTTCTTAAACCCTTATTTCCCTCCCCCCTTGAGGGAATTTTTAATGAAAAGAAAAATCTGTCATACATAAATTATTTGTCCTTTTTGTAGAAACAATAATAACTTTAAATGAATTCGAAATGTATCATAATTAAGAAGTTATGGGAGTTTTTCTGTTTTCACAAAATGCGACCCTCCCCATTCCCCCCTCCCGCTCCGTGGTCCAATTTTGCCCCTTAACCAACTTTTATGCCGCTTGATTTTATGTATCAATTTGGAAGAGATTTGTGCATAATTATGGAAGTTATCGTGTCCATAAAAAAGTGATATAGATAGATAGATAGATAGATAAAGTTTTGAACTGGGTGTGATTTTGGTTCTAGTAGTCATGATCGTTTTAGATCTGCAAAACTTTTCCAGAAATTCCAACTTAGGGAAGAAGGTAACAGCTAGTATTTCTTACGAAATCTACCTAAAATAGTAATATATTGCTTATAAAATAAGTATGGAAGCACATGAACATGATTTCTTAAAATATGTTATATTTTTTAGACATTTCCTTTTGTGCAACATAGTTAATTCATTGTATCATAATGTAAGATGAAATCTGGAAATATATTTTGAAAATGTGTAAATATACACTAGTGTACTAAACTTAAGGAACAAACACAAAATGCTAATTTCTGAACATGTGAGTACTCAAAAGGAAATTCTATAAACAGCAAGTTTAGAATATAAGTACTACCCTAACTGCAAAGGTCAGTAGATATCAAGTCTTCTTGACATCACAAATGGTCACAGTTGTCACAGTAACAACAATGAACATAAATATGATATCTTTCATTCGTCTCATTTTTACTCTCATTTGGTCACTCCACTGAACAAGCACGATGACTGCTGCTTTTTGACGAGTCACCAGGTGACTTTAGAATGAAGTCATCTTGTGATTCTCTTGTGACTGTCCTTTTAACACTCCATTGTAAAATCATCATGATAGCTGTTCTGTGACGAGTTCACAAGTGACAGAAAATGAAATCATCTGGTGACTTTTGACAAAGGAGTGCAATGATGACTTTACAATAGAGTGTCAGTCACCGTAAAGTCACCATGCGACTTCAGTGTGACATTATTTGGCGACTCATCACAATGTAATGCTCACAATGACTTCAAAATTCAGTCTTCAACTGACAGTGACTTGAGAATCACATGGTGACTTCATTGTAATGTCACCTGGTGACCCATAACATAGCAACAGTCACAGTGACTTTTCAGTATAGCTGCCATTTCAGAGTAATAATGAGATGAGTGAAACATCCCATATTTTGATTCACCGTAGCGATTGTGACACTTGTAACCATATGTGACGTCAAGGGACTTCACATCGACTGGCCGTGCTGTTAGAGTAGTACCTCTTTATTACACTTGCTCTTCATAGAATTTCCTTTTGAGTACTCACGTGTTCAGAAATTAGCATTTTGTGTTTGTTGCTTAAGTTTTGCACACTAGTGCATTTACAAATTTTCACATTTTTAAAGGGTGGGTTGCTTGAATATACTTATATATTGCTCAAAATATAATATATATATGTATATATATATATATATATATATGTATGAGTAATGGAAAAAATAACCAATGAGTAAAAAAAAATTAATCAATCTTAAAATTAAAATATATAATTCTGAAGATAACCATTTCAATATACAAATGAATCTCAATAAAAAAAAATATATATATATATTTAAAAATATATATATTACGCAATCCGTGTTAAATTTTAAATTTATTTACATTCAAATGACTAAACTTCGTCATTATTTCTTTATTCTGCTATTTTTGGTATATGGGTAAATCTTCTGCACTTGAATTTAAAAAAATGGTCATAAAAACATAAGGGTGACATTTTTCATTTCAAATATATAAATTACCACTTATAGGACAATATTTAGAAAGAGACTACAAGCTTCATGGATTTATGTGAAATTAGGCATAGTTTTCTAGTGTGTACATATAAAACCTCAAAGATGCTTGTCCGTTACAACTACAACTATTTTATCAGACTCTACCTCTTTAAATTTAAAATAAACTATGGATGTGTCAAGTGTTTCGTCATTCCATTTATAATAATATCGAATTTTTTGGATCTCTTATTAAATATTTTTGGTAAATTATGACGTCTAGCAAAATTAGCGTTACGCGAGTAGAAACAAACTCAATATACCTACCACATAACTCGTTAGCTAGTCAAACATTTCCATCTTCTTTCGCAAGCAATTCAGTTTTACATTTCATTTGTGGCACCTATGCACTGTTAAAGATTTTCGGCAAACAGTACAGTCATTTGACTGTTTTTATAGAAAACGGTTGCACAGCCGTAATTTAACTCTATTCTGACCATAGTATTTCTCTGTATTATGTTGATAAAAGAGTTAAGTTACAGTTATGCAACCGTTTTCTATAGAAACTGTCGAATGACTGGACAGTTTTCTGCAAATTCTTAAAAGTGTACGCTTGCGTACAAATCAAAGTTTTTATGTCAGCGGATGAGTAAAAGTGTTTCATAGACTAGAAATTACTCTGGAATAAATAGCTTATGCCAAACGATGAATAACTTTGAACATAAGATCATAATTTTATAATAAAATATTATCTTTTCCCATTTCTAACAGGTTTTATTAAAGATCTTAATCATTTTCACGCCAGTACACATTCAGTTATTTCACTCAAAATAATCCCTTTAACGTCTTTTTAACGACGCTATTAAAGGATATTTTATCTACTGAGAAGAATAAATCTCTTTTAATCTATTTCACAGCAGATAAATTTCATGAATATTGCTATTTTCAAAAGAAATCTTACTATATAATCTTGTAAATAAACATTTAACAGAAAAATGTACTTAATACATGTTAGTAAAGTATTCCTACAAATCACTTAAAATCTATCACTATTTGTTCTGGTATATAAATTTTTCTATCGAGTCTGGAAATATTCTGTAGTATGCATTGAATGTCGTATCATATAGGGGAAGATACGTAAAACATGTTTAGATGAGATCATTTAATTTTAGCCTGATTTGTATTTTCCGTACTCCAATAGGAGAAAAGGGGATATTTGTAGGGTTGTGTTTTGTCCGTCTGTCTCCCTAGACCATTTTTTTAGTAAAAACTGAGGGTATCAAGTTGAATTTAACATCAAATTAAAAGATCTTTTTTTTCCAATAGTTTTGTAAAAATTTTGAACTCTCACTTAACGCAATAAAATTTAAGATCTTAAAACAACGTTAATATAAATCTTGATTATGAAAAATTCACATAACTAAACGTCATAGAATTATACATTGATGACTTTCGGAAATTTTCATTTTGCATGTGCTATAAGACCATTCTTATTGGCTAATTTGAAGACTCTATGTCAAAGGTAGGTTCCCTATAGGTTTCGAGAGTAAACCTTATAGGAAAATTTCCATTGACATAGGATCTATCAGTTTGTCACAAAGGAAGGTCATTAAGTACATGAAAAGGATAAAAATCGAAAATCACTAATTTATAATTCCATCTCGATTTATTACCTGACTAACGCACGAATTTACATAATCGGGTTAAACGACAATCTTTTCCTATTCGAAAATTCACATAAGTTGACATAGGATTATAAAATAATGATTTTCGGATTTTTTCATTTACATATTTTATAAGACATTCCTTTGTGCCAAATTTTGGCACCTATGCTTGCTTACAAATCTAAGTTTTTATGTGAGCGGATATGTAAAAATGTTTCATAGACTAGAAATTACTGTGGAATAAAAAGATAATGCCAAACGATGAATAACTTTGAGCATAAGATAATAATTTTAAAATTAAAGATTATCTTTTCCCATTTCTAACAGGTTTTATTAAAGATCTTTATCATTTTCACGCCAGTACACATTCAGTTATTTCACTCAATATAATCCCTTTAACGTCTTTTTAACGACGCTATTAAAGGATATTTTATCTATTGAGAAGAATAAATCTCTTTTAATCTATTTCACAGGAGATAAATTTCATGAATATTGCTATTTTGAAAAGAAATCTTTCTTTATAATCTTGTAAATAAACATTTAACAGAAAAATGTACTTAATAGATTTTAATAACGTTTTCCAACAAATCACTTAAAATCTATCACTATTTGTTTTGGTATATAAATTTTTCTATCGAGTCTGGAAGTATTCTGCAGTATGCATTCAATGTTGTATCATATAGTGGAAGATACTTAATACATGTTTAGATGACGTCATCTAATTTTAGCCTGATTTTTATTTTTCGTACTACAATAGGTTTGTTGATTTATGACGGCCAATTATCTACTCGAGGGATATAGGCCTTGTGGGGGTGTGCCCTCTGTGGGGGTCTTCTAAGGGATCCTAACCCATATTTGCGGCAAGGTTAGAAGAGAACCACGGAAAACTCCGAACGGTTAGGTCGACGAGCGCGACAGGGATTTGAACCCAGCACCTTCCGTCTACCAGCTGTGAGAGTAGAACCTCTCAGCCACTGGTAGGGCCTCGCACTTCAATAGATGAAAAGGGGGCATTTGTAGGATTGTTTTTGTCCGTCTGTCTCTCTAGACCATTTTCTCAGTAAATATATAGGGTATCAAGTTGAATTTAGCAGCAAATTAAAAGATCATTTTTCCAATTGTTGTGTAAAAATTTCGAACTCTCACTTAACGACCTTAAAACAACCTTTATATAAATATCGATTATGGAAAATTCACGCCACAAAACGTCATAGAATTATAAATAGATGACTTTATGAAATTTTCTTTTGCATGCGCTATACAGTGCTGGAAAAAATTATAAAGCCGATAGAAAAATTTACAAAATTCAAAAAGTAATAGAATTGTTGATAACGCAAATTCTATTTTCATTTGCATGATCAACATTGCAATAATACACATAAACTTTATTTGGAAAAACGGAAGGGGGAGCATAAATTATGCTAATTTCTTACAACAAATAAAAAACAACTTGGAAAAAAGTATAAAGCCGGTGGTTCTAGCTTCATTTGGCATAATGCCAGACTTAAGAAAGTAAGTCGCCATGGAAGTTTAGGTAAATGCAAAAGCGTTACGTGCATTCATTTTGCATTTGGTTTGTTTAATACAATGCCACGAGGAAAAAAGTTATCCGATGGTCAACAAATTAAAATATTAACTTTAAATGAAGTTGGAATGTCTGGTTCTAATATTGCAAAAAAATAATAGGAAGGTCCAAGGCTGCAGTAAACAGTTTTCTCAGAAATCCCGAAGATTACGGCAGTAAGAAGCATACAGAAAGACCGAAATTCTTAACTGTAAGGCAATCAAGACAAATCCGGAAGCTAGTTTGCGGACAAAAAATGTCGTATGCCCAAATTCAAGAACAGTTACAATTACCATGTACAAGCCGAACGGTAAGAAATGTTTTAAGTAACAATCCCATTGTTCAATTAAAAAATTTAAAGGAAAACCACCTCTTTCTAAGTACCACAAACATGCTCGCTTAGACTTTGCACGAAAACATGTAACCGAAGGCACAAATTGGAGAAATGTTGTCTTTTCCGATGAAAAGAAATTGAATTTCGATGGACCCGACGGCTATAAATATTTTTGGCATGATTTACGACAGGAGCCTGATATTTTTTCAAAGCGTCAATTTGGAGGTGCCTCGGTAATGGTTTGGGCTGCATTAGCTGCCTATGGAACCACTCCAATTGTTTTCATGCATAACAAAAAGAATTGGGTTATGTATCAAGCAATGTTAGGAGATAATTTATTACCCATTTGCTCCTCTTATAACTTCAGGAGACTGGACATTTCAGCAGGACAATGCTTCCGTTCATGTTTCGAAGTCAACTAAATCTTGGCTGGAAGCTAATCAGGTGAAATGCCTTCAATGGCCAGCTCATAGACCCGATCTGAATGTAATAGAAAATCATTGGGGAATTTTAGCTCGAAATGTTTACAAAAATGGACGAAAATTCAATTTAAAGTTAGATTTGATGAATACTTTTAAAAACTGCTGGAATAATACTGCTGAAAGTACTTTGTGTGGTCTGATAGATTCAATGATAAAAGACTAGTCAAACTCATCGAAAAAATGGGTCTCACATCGATTATTGATGAAATGCATGTATCGACTTTATAATTATTTCCAACTTTCTTTGTATAGAAAATTTTCTTAAGTCTATTAATCTTTTATTAATGTAGTTATTAATGAATTTATTTTTTTCTTTACTTCCTTGTAGCATATAATATATATGTCTGAAATTTCATAAATGTTCTATATTTTGTTTTTTAATTATATCATATTTTCCAGTGGCTTTATAATTTTTTCCACCACTGTATAACCATTCTTCGTGGCTAATTTCAAGACTCTAGGTCAAAAAGAAGTTCCCTATATGTTTTGAGAGCATATCATATCGGAGAATTCCCGTTGACATAAGATCTTTCAATTTGTCACAAAGGACGATCATTAAGTACATTTAAATGAAAAAATTCGAAAATCATTAATTTATAATTCCATTTCGATTTATTACCTGACTAACGCACGAATTTCCTTTTTAGGGATAAACGACAAACCTTTCCGATTGGAAAATTCACATAATCTGACATAGAATTATAAAATAATGATTTTCGGATTTTTTCATTTAAATGTGTTATAAGACATTCCTTCGTGCCAAATTTCAATGTTGTACGTCAACGGTAATTTCCCTATAGATTTTGAAAGTAAAGACCTATAGAATGCGTCCTGTTTATATAAGATCTGGAATCTTGAAGTTTGGCACAAAGGAACGCCTTCTAATACACGTAAAGGGAAAAAATGCGAAAATAAGATATTTATTACTGTAAGTTTACTTATTCGTAAATTATCATAATCGTGACTGACGCAAAACTTTTCCATAAACGGATTATTTTTTATGAATTTTATTCAACGTTCGTTTTTTGCAAATTTTCTGTGATTCTTTTAACCATTGTTTCTATTGCCATACGCGTGATACTACATAGTGATAATCTCCAGAGTTGATTTCTCACCAATGTATACGATACGTGGCTTAATATCGCCAAATTTGGCAACAAAATAGATTGCCATAAATAAAGCCATCTTGGGGATAGATGGCTAATTTTTTTTGAAATTTCGATTAAAATTCAACATGAATGAAAACTGGGAATCTTCCATGGTCGGGTTCCATGCATTTCAGCTTCGAGTGTTTGAGTAAAGTTAGCTTCATTATTTAAAAGAAGGAATAGGAAATCTACCTTTTTTTCTCCAGGTATAGCCATTGCGAGGCAACATGATATATACAAAACGTGGCTCAAATATTCTATAACTTCTTTAGAAAGAAAAACATTTTCATCATTGAGAATAAAGAATGATTTTATATAATATGAAAAATTTTAATCGTTAAAATTTTTTTATTATTATTCAGAAGATTTTAAAAGAACAATGACTCATAAATTCATCAAACAATAAAAGAAAACATATTGTTGAAGAGTTTGATACTTTGAAATTTAAACATAATAATTTCTTTTTAAATTACAAAATGCACTGTAGATATATTTCATTTTGTCATGTACGACAATTACAATAACGTAGTTATTTTAACTCTGGGAAATATTTCATTAAATGTGAAAATTAAATTAAATGATGTTACATCATTTCAAACATAATGGAATTGATATGCATCTATGAAGTCCGCTAAAACAAGCATTCTGTAGAATATGGTGTTCAAAGCATTTATTATTTATTTCTAGGGCCAAACAAATGAATTCCGTACTATAATAGTCTACGGGGGGAAGTTTGCAATGTAATATATAACACTTACAACTGCAATGACATTGATATAGATTACTTCGGTTTATAACAAGATGCTTTCATTAGAATTTGATGTTAATAGCATTTATTATTCATTTCTAGGACCAAATAAAGGAATTCCGTATCATAATAGTCTAGGGGGAAAACAGTTTTTAATGTATTATATAACACTTACCAGTACAATTAAATTGGTATAGATTACTCATGTTTATAACAAGATAGTTCTATTAGAATATGATGTTCATAGCATTTATTGTTCATATACAAAGACACACAAAAGATTTCGGGTACAGTACTGTATCCGAAGTACTATCTATTAGCAATAATTACCGGAAACATGTTTTTAGTTATGGTATGCTTTTCTAAGTTTAATTAAATTTCTGCATACTTCGTGGTGTGTATAAATATTGTACATCACATACAGGTTTATACAAAATAATTCGAAAGAATTATGGAGTATGAATGTGAATTACTTAAAGGTGATTTTTAATTGATTTATGCATTTTCGAGCTGAAATATATTTAGTATACTAAGAGTTGTTTGTAGAATATACATAAAAACATATACATGGCCAGATGGATGATAATTTTCGGAAGTGTAATTTCAGTAGCTTTAAGCGTGTTTTAGACTGATTAAAATTATCCTTTAATATATGGTGTGTATAAATATCTGTATGTAATATGCAGGGTTGTACAAAAGTATTAAGTGGGATTTCGTCTATCGGTAGAAATTGCTGAAGGTGAACTTTCAACCTATTAGGCGTTTACAAAAGTAAATTTTTGAATAGTATATAGAGTATATATACACAAATCTATTTATAAAATACAGGTCTGCACAATAGAATTGGAGCATTTTTCGCTGTATGAGCGGTAACCGCTGAAATATGGTGTGCAAATGTGTTATGCGTTTTCTAAATCGTACAAAAAAAAATACAAAAAAATACAAATAAAAGTAAAAAATACAAATATAAATTAAAATATAATTTCCATTATATTTTAGAACTAATTTAAAAAGTATTATATCGTGTATTATTAAGTGTATTATTAATGCCTTTTGATTCTTATTGATTTTGTTTTTCAGAATTAAAAAGAAATCCTTAATATTTGAAAAAAAAAAAAAAAAACATTGCTAATCCGATCTCTGTTATTACCTCATAAATTAGCTAAAAAGTGTATTATTGTGCAATGCGTTTTGATTCTTATAGATTTTATTTTTCAAAAAAAAAAAAAAAAAGAATCCTCAATAATTGAATAATACTGCTAACTCAATCACTGTTATTACCTCATAAATTAGCTTAGAAAAAAAAAATATGTACGCAAAAATTATTCGAATAAGTTCCGCCTTCAGCTTGTAATTGTTTCTAATAAAAAAATAATGAAAATGTCTTTTGGAGAAAAGAAGTTACCTTTTTCTTTGGACACGTTGTTTCCGTTTATGAATCATTTAGTACCAAAAGATGTAAGATAAAATATACACGAAGTTATCGGGATTAAATTATTTGGGAAAATGTTTTAAGTATAGTTGATTTGCAATTTCACACACAATATTTGTAAATATACTTTAAATTCACACAACAAAATTAAACAAAAATAATTTGTATAGCAAACTAGAAAATAAACAATACAGGAAATATTTATTGATTTTGTTTTTACAGGCTAAGGCGTTTATATATATATCAATACCGTAATTTCCGGCGTATAATCCGCGGATCAAACAATCATGTTTCGACCCAGAAATTTTATTTTATAAAATGTTATTTACCAGATCGCTGTAAATATTTGATTTGAATTATTAAATAAAATTTCTGGGTTGATACAGAATTATTTGATTCGCGTATTATACGCCGAAAATTACGGTATATAAAAAAGTTAATTGTAAAAATTTTTAAGGCTGAATAATTAAAATAAAATATATAACTCTAAAAAAAGTACCTAAATATAATAACTCTATAATTTACACAGTTAAGAAATTATTATTCAAAAATCATACACATACATAATTTTAACAAAAGGAGTGCTGTAAATCTTACTGAGTTTGTTTCGAAAAGTTTTAAAAATAAAAATCAAAAACTCAATTATATAGCTTTTAGTACTAAAATTATTTATGAGATTCGGTTTAATCTTGCAGTATTAATAAAATTTAAATATCATGTCCCATTAATTTAGCTAGGTAGTCAATATCTGTTTTTTTTATTATTTTTTTCTTCTGTTGTAGTTTTGTTTTGCGGAAATAAATATATTAATATATTTTTTTTAAAAGAAAAAGTTTTATACTGTGTTTAAGAACTACATAATGCCAAGTACATCAACATCGCTAGTAATTCACTAGTATGATCTATTTTTGAAATTCTGTATTTTTATTTACTTTTAAAACGTAACTTTGAGAACAAACTTCCCTTTGAGCTTTGAAAGCCAAATTAATATGAAGTTTTTATTGACATTGCAGTATTTAGTTACTTTGTAACTGAAAGAAGTTTTCTTCAAAAGTTAAACTGTGTCGTTATCTGTTAAAACAATTTTCTCCAATTTCTGTTTAATTACATTCTGAAGTAGTTTAAATTACGAAAATAAACCTTAAACATTTAAATCTTCAAATCTAGATTACTTTATACATAAAAACATACGTAATATTCACTGTTAAGTCCAGTTAAGTTTTAATTGAAATCATGCATCAATAACAGTAAAACTAATTTGTTTCTTTATATAGGAGATGTAAACTATCTTTTCATGTTGCCACTAGGACGCTGTGTACGTCCGTGCATCGCATGGTCGCTTTACTATACCTTAGCTATACAACATATTTATGACAGTTGTCATTGAAAAGTTATGAGGCTGAAAAGAGTCTTTATCGAGCATATCTCGAGGAAGGGCAACTGTAGTATGAAAATCACCGGAACTAGGCAAGAGAAAAGTAAAAAGGACTTTGCCGTGCACGAGAGCATTAATTTTCGTTTCATTTACCTCACACATCACACCGTTTCTTTGGCTGATATCCCAGCCTGATTAGTTCTCACCAAAACGAGAAGAAGAAACCAAGAAACGAAAATTTCGGGTTCTACGTAAGACAGAGTCATGACTGAGGTCGTGACGCTAGGTGAAAGAAAAGGCACTGCGAAATGGGAGCCGCGTATGTTCCTTTCTGCCATTCCGAACAAGATGCCGCTTTCAGGGAAAGAACGTGGGGAAATCGTAAAGATTTATTACCTGAATGGTCAAAATGCCGCAGAGACATTGCGTGTTTACCGCAGAAACCATGGATTACGGAGAGGCCCGGGCACTGTCAAAGCTGTACGGGACTTGATTCATAAATTTGAAGAAACTGGTTGCACATGCGATCGACCTCGGTCTGGACGACCTTCCGTTCCTGTGGAAGCTGTTGCAGAAGTCCATCAGACGATAAGCACAGTTTGTCCCGCAACTGCACGCGGTGTTTCACTTGTTCTGGATCTGCCGAATTCAACTGTACGCAATATTCTGCGCTCTGTTCTAAACATGTTTCCGTATCGATTCCAGCGTATCCAGATATTGGAAGTGGGAGACTATTAATTACGGCTGGATTTTGCAAATCAATTCCTTATCCGGTACGATGAAGATAGCAGCTGGCCTTTACGCATTCTGTGGACAGATGAGGCTCATTTCTCGTTAACTGGTAACGTGAATTCGAACAATTGTGTGCACTGGGCAAAGAATAATCCACATGATGTGCATGCACGTCCGTTACACGAGGAAAAAGTGGCTGTGTGGTGTGGTATAACGAGTACGTTCATCCTCGGCCATTACATTTTTTAAGAGGTTACTGCCGGTGATCTTCAAACGTGTACAGTAACGAGTGCTCGCTATCTGGACATGTTAACTCATTACGCGATTCCCGCATTGCAACGGCAAAATGCTCTATCTGAAGTTGTGTGGATGCAAGATGGCTCTCCTCCACATGTCGGGTATTCAGTAAAACGTGTCTTAACTCAACAGTTTGGTGACAGAGTTATCTCCCGTCATTTCCCATTTCCGTGGCCACCAAGGTTTCCTGATATGACACCAATGTATTTCTGGCTGTGGGGATATCTGAAATCCAAAGTGTATCAGTTTCGTCCTCAAACTGCATCTGATTTGAAAGATGTCATCAGAACTGCGATTCAAGAGATTCCTATTACCATGATACGCGCTGTAGTGCTATCCACCATCACCCGCACGCAAAGTGTCATCGTGTGTGAAGGAGGTCATGTGAAAATTTGTGAAACACAATAAAATGCTTTACTTTATGCTGCTTCTCTGTCCTTATTGGTTGTCCTCACTTTTAGCCTATCTACCGCCGGTGATTTTCATGCTACAGTTGCCGTTCCAACGCTATTTACGGTTTTTCACAATTGAGATCACATTCCAATACAAAAAACTGGGTGTTACCATTTGATTTTTTTGAAATTTTCTCACTGTAACCGTAACTGTTTGAGTGACACTGTTGTTTTCCATATCATTCTTGAGCGCATACCTCAAAATACCTTTTGCTAAAATTTCATTCAGTTTCTGTGAATGGTATGATAGTTAGACGCCCAAATGTCTGGATAGTTTTTTTATAATCACCCTGTATATATTTTATGTTTATATTAAATAGATATCATTCGTCTAATATATATAAAGAAATTGCAGTCTCAGGGACAAAGTTTCTCGATGAAGCGATGAAGATATTTTCGCTGATTCATGAAATGTTATAAGTAATGGTAAGCTATAAATGTTATACAATGTAACCGATTTTGTTTTTGAGACATTTATAGTTTTGTGCATCTAGACATATGACATGAAATGTCAGGTAATTCCAAAAATATCATTCTCGAATAAGTTGTAAAAATATCATTGCAGTTTGTAACAGATAAATTCCTTTTTATTTAATATGCCATGAACATGAGAGTAGGTTTTTCTTTTTTTACATAGGACGTTGTTTAAAGATGTATTGTGGTAATTTAATCGCAAAACTATATATATATATATATATAGTTTTTAATTTAATAGCAGAAAGACACTTTCAACATATATTTTAAATAGTGAATATTTAGAACCTATTACCCTTAATCCATTCGAACTCTCTATAGCAATGTGCAATTCATGGATATAGCATAACAAACATAATAAGGTTTAAAATTTTTACATTAAAATTTATATGTTGGTTAGACTAGTAACTTTATTGCTGAGGTACATTCTTGCTACATTAGCCGCCACTGGCGACCAGTTTGGTCGCCCTTAAATGTATGTTAAGCATTGTAACAAATTATTTTTATTCATAATTTATTTTCTTCCTTAATCCTTCGCCAAACCGGATAAATCTGACAGACAAATCAAGAACTTTTGCGATCGTGGTAGCATTTAGCATATTTTTTGTTGTTGTGAATTTCATCTTTCTTGACAAAAACCGCTTAACCCACTTTATAATAAATTAATCATTGTGTGTGTTTTATAATAAACTTGTGTGTTTTTTAATATAAAATAAACTATTTCATAATAAAATAAAAGTACATGCTGTTTTAGTAATCTCTAATAGTTACCTGAAAATGGGACTTTCTCGCCAAAATGGCACAAAACAAAAATCGCGCCAACCCCAGTGCGTCCGTGACAGCTGTTCCAATTTAAAATACATGACGTTCACATTTTTCTTTAAAATAGAAAATAGATAAATAAGAAAAAATATCATAAATCAAAACATTTGATTTCAAAATTAAAGTATCGTTTCTAATTTGCACACGCGAAAAATAAAAGCTGACAATTCGTTTCGAAATTTGATCCATTAAATATTATTACATGAGTTCAACTTACGTCAAGAAAAGATCCGGAAGGAAGTTGAGTTGCATAGAACAGAATTATGGTAAACATTGACTGTCTCACTGGTGCGGATTATTTTTTTTACACCAGGCAGCGGTCCAAAAATTCATGGTGTAATATTTTAAACGTTCACAACGAATGATTTTTTTTTTGCTTACTTTCATGGATAGAGAATTTGAACTGCGAATCTAATTTAAACTGAAGTTATTTCAGAATGTATACATGATTAAACGTAAATCATTATACTCAAATATTAATTTTTTTTGAACGATCTTTCTAAAAATGTAACTTTTATGCAGTTTTATTCGAAAAAATAATTTTGAATAAAAATGGCCGCCTGGATATGAAAAAGTGAAGCGGGCATCCCGGAACTGTTGATGACAGTCACATGACTTACGGTTTTATTATAGAGATGTAAAACAAAATTCTTTGCACATATTGTGCAATTCATGGTAAAAATGTTTGAATTCGATACAGTGTATACAAGTTACTTTTCAAGAGAAACAAATGTCAAGTTGCATTTCACTCAAATATTTGTGGCGTACACATCGGGTCTTTCAGCTAACAAAGTATCCATAAGACAGAAATTAAGAGTAACAATGGTTTACATAAAGCAATAATTAAGATTGACGGCAATGAAAAGGACACTTTAAACCGACAATGATTGAAATTAAGCTTGAAACGCTAAAAACTAAGAAATTTGCTAAATTATAACACTACTGTAAAATAAATAGTTACTCAGAACGTTTGTGGAAATATAAATAAATATTACTTCAGCTCACTCTAAAAATGCTGTAGTTATCACAAACGCTGTTACTGAAAACACTAAATCACTTTAAATTTTGCAGTGTCACTATACAACGTTAAAAATTTGCAGCAAACTGACCAGTCATTTGACCTCTTTTGTAGAAAACGGTTACATAATTGTAATTTAACTATATTCTGACCGTATTATTGTTCATTTTATTGTCATAATAGAGTTAAATTACGGTTATGTAACCGTTTTCTACATAATCGGTCTAACGACTGGACAGTTTGCTACAAATTTTTAACAGTGTACCGGGAACACCATGGATTCTAAATTCTATTAATTTAAATTACCATAATCCAACACTTTACTACGCTGTCGAAACACTTAATCAACTCCAAAATAGCAACTCGAAAATGGGCGCTGGCTAGTCAAGTGGCGGATAATAACATCAAAATCTAAAAAAAAATAATAAAACTCCAGTTTTGTTTGCATCCAAAGGCAGGATGCGAATAAATACTCCGAAACTAACTGCATATGACATGTTTACGGCAGCTAGATACCTACAGATACCACATATACCTAATTAACATATCGTTGCCTGAAGTAACAACGAAAACCATGTTACCGGTGATCCAGGCATACCTTGTAAAAGTAAAAGAAACGACAGACTAGATTGCTCGTTCAAGCACAAATGTTAGAACCGGGACAACACCTTTACATATTCTTCTGAACACACATTAATTCACATTAATTCTTCCGAATAACATAAATTTATTTTATGATATTGATCGTTATTTTCTAAATACCGGGTCTGTGCATTAATCCCATAATACATATCCCTTACAGAACATTTTTTAACGTCCACGTTTAATAGAAATTTTTATATAGAATGTTTGGGCTTATTATTTATAATATTTTTGATTAAAATATATTTTTCTAAAAGTAATAAACTAACAGCTGATTAGTAATTTTATTTCTACTTACTTACTATTTTACTATTCAAATATTAAAATTTTACTTTAAAGCGCAATTTTTAATTTAGATGAAAAATATATTCTCCAATAATCGTTACTAAGTACAGTACCTAATATGGATGAAAAAATTTTATTAATGCAGAAACGGTTTTGAAATCGTATTGATTATTTGTACCTTTGAGGAATTTCTTTAGGCTGTGAATAGGCTATTCGTGTGCAAGAAAAGACCGTTAGAGCTATTAAGGGAACCTATTCATTTATATAGAAAAATATGAATTCGGAAGTTACACGCATTTCACATATTATAAAAAATATTTCTTAAGGTTTAAATACATGTTTTCATAGATAAATGCTTAAATACGCCGAAATGATAAAAAATGAATGATTTTTTTTTTTTCAATTCATATATGTTACTTCAGGTATTGATGAATAAAAAGTATTGAGAAATTAATTTAAAATTTTAATGTATGAATTTGTATAAACTAATCTATATAATTTATAAAGTAAATACGAATATTTTTTCCATTCAAAGCTAATAGCCTTTTCGTTAAATTATCAAGATGTTTAATTAGAGTTAGAATTATATACATTAACTCTAATTAAATATCGTGATAATTTAAAGAAAAAAATTAATGCTTAAAATGTTATAATATAATTAGGTAACAAACAAATAACAAAAATCTCAGCAAAAATTGCAGAAAACGAATTGTAATTAAATAAAAATAAGTTTTTCAAAAGATCCAAAAAGCCAGAGAGCATAAAATAGATGTGTGTTATTGTGATTTAAAATTATTTTTATACATGTTAGCTTTGAATGCGGTTTAATGAGTCTAATAAATAGTTAGCCACTATTAAAAGTGATATTAATATTATCAGCTGAAAAATAACAGGAACAATTTCCTGATTAAATCATTTCTTTATTGTACATACGAGCACTGGTATAATTGTCTGAGTGAAAACGAAGACTCATACACAGCGTAGTATTACTTTTCTCCATATATCGCTACGATGGATATTAAAACCTTTCGTCAAGCATAACTCAAAAATTACTTATCGGATTTCGTTCCAATTTTTACAGCAGGTACCTATAAAGGTGACAATGGCATCTATTTATTACCAAGAATAAATCTCAAACCGTTTGGAAATTATATTAAAAAATATATAAAAAAGCACAATTAATGTATATACGTCACGAAAATTCAGTGCGTACGTCATTTTCACCGGCGGGAAATTTTGATAGACAATCGGATTAGAAAAGTTCATGAAGTTCATGAAGCAAAAATATATGCAAGCACTAATATTCAGTACAATAAAACATATTTCAATTTAATAAAAATGGAAAATTAATCTGGTATTTTTTTCTTTTTGAAAGAAAAAGCCCGCAATAACTAAGTATTAGAGATTTGGCGCCAATCTCACCAATAGTAGCTTTTTTATTCCGCGTGTCTAAATTAGAAACAATTTTTGATACTTCTCCATTAGAGAAATACCCAATTTGTTTTATGTTTGATAAAAAGCTTTTGATTTATGGCATTTTTTGTCCCTATTTTCTTTTCCTTTTTAGTATTTTAAATATAATTACTGAAAGGCGACTATTTTAAATTAAAGAGTGAAATACATGTGTTTTTAATGTATGTATTTTAAATGAAATGAGTGAAAGGTTTATAGTTAAATTAAATTAATGCAATATGAAGATGAGAACAATATTTGGCGATTTATCATCGGCGCCAGGTTAAAATAAAAATACCAATATATCAAATGGTATGTAGTATGTAAAATGAAACAAGTATATTATTACCATACATCGTACAAGAAAAATAGCTATTATTCTGCATTCAGAGGACAAGGCCCATATCCTGTGCTGGTAGATTTGGCGAGTTCTTTCATGGTGATAAGTGTTTTGATGTGGTTGTTACCATCGTCAGTCTTTTCTAAATGTTTTTCTTTGCAGATTATATGAGAAATTATGTAAATAATTTTTTGTAAATATTTTTTCTAGGGAAGAGTTCTATATCCTGTGCTGTCTGGCGCAATCGGCAAAAAAAATCCAAAATGACGCGAAAAGTTGTGTGATGTCACATAAAGTCCATTCCAGTAGTTAAAAAAGCAATCCCAAAGGCTTGATCACAACAACCACATCAAGCATTTATCGCCAAAAACAACTCGCCAAACCTACAAGCACAGGATATGGAACTTTTCCATTTTTCTCTTTTGTATATACATACGTATATTTTAAATTGTAATGGCAATTGGGAATGATATATTGACCTTTTATCTTGCTGTCGGAAATATTATAAATGATATCAAGCGTATAATGTTTTGCTTTTTTATAGGGACCACTTCTCAATTTGATATTTTAAATGTTATTTATATCAGATATTTCTTTCCTAAGATTCTCACAAATTATTTTCGGTAAGTTTTTCGTTCGTTTATGAATTGTTTACAATTTGCCTCCCTGACAATAACAATTATTTATCACAAAAATGCCTCTTAGGTTTGTTAAATATGTTTCTTTATGTATTTTCATTACTTATTAAAATATCGAAAATGGTTATAAATTTTGTTTTAGCATAGTATTTAATTTTTTAAGATGACGCAAAAACATGGTTTTATAAACGTATGTTTATTAAAATTTCAAAAACATGTTTTTCCGCTCTCTTGAAAATTTTGGTAAGATGCTAAAATTACCTATTGGCACCAGTTAAAATTTTTTCGCCAATAGCGCCAACCGGTACAGGACACAGAACTTTTTAGCAACAATATTATTGTTTTAGCTGCATAAAAGTTACAATAATGATATTAAATGCTCCGATTAGATTTGGGCCCGATTACAGAAGTTTCTCCTAGAAAGAACTGTAGAAGTATTTTACATTTGTTTTGAATGGAGCTTGGTCAGGAATGTATTAATTAATAATACAAACAACCCTAATATAAACATGGAGGCAAATGTTTGGATTCAAATGTATATATTTAACCCCCCCCCCTTCCCACCACAAAAAACAAAAACAAAAAAAAGTTCCAGCAATGAATTTAAAATGGTGTTAAGCCACGATTTCTGACCTTACCAATTGGCTACAAATACGATTAAGAAACTTTCACTTAACTTAATAACATGTATGTAATAGCCCTGAGGGTACTTCCCAGTTATACGGACCTTGAGACTTTTTTAAAAAGCTTGACGCAATTCGGGTTTAAGAAGTTGAGATTTACTGCGAAATGATATAAACAACAATGAAAATAAAACTGATTAATTATTATGCTGGTTTATGTATGGATTTAAAAAAATTGCATCTGATTGCACTTATTAGATGAATTACGTCTGCTTGCATTTAATAACATATAAAACGGCTTCTACATATTAAATGAGGTGTATAAATATTGGGAAGAGGTGGTGAAAGGTAGAGAAAACAAACGGGTAGACAGACAGGTAGTGAGAGATAGAGAAAACAAACGAACAAACGGGTAGACAGACAAGTAGTTAGAGATAGAGAAAACAAACAGGTAGACAGACAGGTAGTAAGAGGTAGAGAAAATAAACGGGTAGACAGACAGGTAGTGAGAGGTAGAGAAAACAAACGGGTAGACATACAGGTAGTGAGACGGGTAGAGGCGGGTAGCGACATAGATAGACTAACGGGCAGCGAAACGAACAGACAAAAAGGGTTGCGAGATGGGTAGAAAGACGGGTAGCGATACGAGTAGAAAGACCGGTAGACAGGCTTGTAGGGAGAAAGGTTGCGAAACCGGTAGCGTAGCGGATAGAGAAACAAGTAGAGAATTGAGTACAGAGACGAGTTGGCAGACGGGTAGAGAGAGGGGTATATAGACAGACAGAATTGTCAAGAGATGGGTAGACAGACGGGTAATGAGATTGGTATACAGGCGGATAATGAGATTGGTAGACAGGCGGATAATGATATTGATAGCGAGACGGGTAGAGAGACACACGGATGGGCAGTGAAACGGGAAGCGAGACAGGTAGAGAGACGGATAGACGGATGGGTATCGAGAGGGGTAAACAGTAGGGTAGGAAGACAGACTGATAGTGAGACGGGTCTGCATACGAGTAGTGAGACAGCAGACAGATGCGTATGGAGCCATCTACATACGCATCTGTCTAGTGTGATTTGAAGTGTACGAGTTTCTATAAATTGTTATGCAAAAAAAAAAGTTATATAAACAAGGAGGAAAATTTTTAAATTCGAATGTAAGTATTTGTCACAAAGAAAATGTTACAACAATGAAATTAAATTTGTGTTAAGACACACTTGCTAAAATACGCTATTGGCTGCAAAACCGATTACGTAACTTTAAAAAGCTTGGCGTTTTAAAATATCAGACTTTTCTTTTTTTTTTTTTTTACTTTTCCGCAATTTGCGCTTAAGAAAATGAGATTCTTTGGCAAATGTTATAAACAATTATGAAAACAAACCTGATACACGGTACTTCTCTTCTATTTTTTTAACTGTGTACATGAATTTATCTATGATATTTTGTAATTCTATCATTTAATTTACTCTTTTTCATTATATCGTAATTGGTAACCAGCAATATCACTCAGACTAATCCCTTTGAGGGAAGTCCTAGTAGATATATTGAAACTAGCAATAAACCCGTTTTTCACACGCAGAAAATTATAAAAATTACTTATCAATCCTAAACTTTTAAATGCATAACGCCTCTATCGGTGAAGATGGTATATGTAAAAGTATAATGGGCATTTAAATCCATAAACATAAACCATATTGCATCGATTTTAAGCGGTACTTTTCAATTTTATTATTAGCCTAGACATAAATTTAAATTACACATCGAAAAGGTATTTTTATTTAGAATTTACAGTTAGGACAAGCTTAGATAAATCAAGCTTAGACAAACCAAGCTTAGACAAATCAAGCTCAGACAAATCAAGCTTAGACAAATCAAGTAGTAAAACTATTAAATGGGCTAAATGGCGAAAATCGGTCATTGAAAATACTTTTAAAAAAGCGCATTTTCATGCATGAATTTGAAGCCTTTTTATTAAGAGTGTGATTAAATCAGGTATTTATTATTAAGACTCAGAAATCGTTCCGTTTATGTAAGGTTTGCATTTTTTTTATTTTCCGAAAACTTAGAAAAAACAAACAAACAGCAACAACAACAAGAAGTATCATTATTAGTTTTAAAAATAAATGTGCAACGTTAAATTAGCACAAATTAAAATAATTTCTAATGGCAAACAGCTGTTTCAGAGCCCTTAAGCTCCATCTTCAGTGCCAACTCAAAAGGTAAAAACGAATTAAAAACTCCTAGGCCATGACCGCTTGCCTGCCATCTCTCGCCCCGCGGCCAGATGAAATGGCGTTGAATTTTTCAAAACAACAGCGGAGACGAGGAAACACACGTGACAGAGAGACCAATAGGGACACTCCGCCGACAGGGAAAGTTTAAGTGTGGAGGCGAATAAAGGAGGGGGGGCGAAGAGAATGAACTGAGCGAAACGCAGCCAGACGTTTGAAACGCTTTGTACGGCAGAGAAAAAAACAGAAAGAGGGGGCAATGAGGATAAATTAAATGAAAGGTAGCCAGACATTTGAAAAATTTGGTGTACTGGACAAATCATTAACCAAGCTGCTCGAATTTTTCCATATGTAATAAGCTTCCCAGAAATTTAGGTCGTAAATTGATGAGCATTTCTGAATTATCGCACTTTCCGAAAAATTTAAACTATGACTTTCAGACCAACAATGGTTAGCTATTGCAGATCGTTTATCACAATATACATACATACGTACATTATGCAACTATTTTAAAGTCGAAACTTTTCAAAATTCTAGATATTTGATGGCTTATTCTCGGAAAATATGGAAGTATAATTACATTTTCATTGCGAACATTGTTAACATTGGAATGCGTACGTTTAATTTGTTTATTATGAATTGAATCAACTATTTCAACAGGATAACCCCGGTCAAAGGCTATTGATTTGATGTAGTCTAACTCCGCTTTGAGTAAACTCTCAGATGAATAAATTTTTAGGGCGAGATGAACATATGTATTAAAAGCAGCCAATTTTTGATTCGGGGGGTGAGATGAAAGACATAATACAATTCATAATAAACAAATTAAACGTACGCATTCCAATGTTAACAATGTTCGCAATGAAAATTTAATTATACTTCCATATTTTCCGAGAATAAGCCATCAAATATCTAGAATTTTGAAAAGTTTCGACTTTAAAATAGTTTATGCACCGTTTAACAAAATCAAATTTACAGACCTCAAACATCCAATAGACAGATTTTCACATTGGGGAATTTATAAAATATCTTGCAAATGTGATAAAATGTACATAGGTCAAACTAAGAGACCGCTTACAGTCCGTTTGGGGGAGCATAAAAACTATGTTAAAAATTGTGATAAACGATCTGCAATAGCTAACCATTGTTGGTCTGAAAGTCATAGTTTTAATTTTTCGGAAGGTGCGATAATTCAGAAATGCTCATCAATTTACGACCTAAATTTCTGGGAAGCTTATTACATATGGAAAAATTCGAGCAGCTTGGTTAATGATTTGTCCAGTACACCAAATTTTTCAAATGTCTGGCTACCTTTCATTTAATTCATCCTCATTGCCCCCCCCTTTCTGTTTTTTTCTCTGCCGTACAAAGCGTTTCAAACGTCTGGCTTGCATTTCGCTCAGTTCATTCTCTTCGCCCCCCCTCCTTTATTTGCCTCCACACTTAAACTTTCCCGGTCGGCGGAGTGTTCCTATTGGTCTCTCTGTCACGTGTGTTTCCTCGTCTCCGCTGTTGTTTTGAAAAATTCAACGCCATTTCATCTGGCCGCGGGGCGAGAGATGGCAGGCAAGCGGTCATGGCCTAGGAGTTTTTAATTCGTTTTTACCTTTTGAGTTGGCACTGAAGATGGAGCTTAAGGACTCTGAAACAGCTGTTTGCCATTAGAAATTATTTTAATTTGTGCTAATTTAACGTTGCACATTTATTTTTAATATAACGGCACAAAGTTTTAATCCACCTTTTAGATCATTATTAGTGTCTCAGCTTTGTGCAAAGTAGCAAACTGGAGAAAAAAATAATCATTTACCGTTTGACATTTTTAGAAATTAAAACTAAGAATTACACGTGTAACTTTTTATTGTTACAATGATTTTTTAAATAATCATTAAAACTTTGTAAATTACTTTTGCAGGTTTGAGGTACAATTAATCTAAAAGCGCACTTTTCAATTCTATTATTGGCTGTAAAGGCTGAAGTTATGGGATATTTAGAAACATAAATGCAAATGATGAAAGAAAATAGATAGTGCAAAATTACAGTAAAACTCTCTTAAACATAATTTTAAAAAAATTCTAAATCAAATTTTGAAAAAACAAACTCTTCAAGGGGATCACGGTTTCCATACACAGTGTCGTAGATCTGGCCTTATCCTTTGCAGCGTGAAAGCGTACATAGACAGATCGAATTATACACTGTTCATTTTATTAATGTGGGTTATATGTGCAGCTGCAGGTAAAATAATTCTGCATCCAACTACATATCCATGCAATTGTTTTGTCCCTCTCCTTCGCTCGGTGTTTGTGTATGGAGGTGAAAAATCATAATGAAATCGAAAAATTATTATTTTTTATTATTAAATTTTATTTCCATAAAGCATTTCTATAAAGTATTTCCATGCGGTTTTCGTGCAAACGTGTTTAACTTAGGGGATTATAATACCCAATATTTTCACAAGACTATATTTTAAATTATCGATATTTCCCCAAAAAAATTAATTTAAACATACAACTTTAAGGTAGTTAAATAACAAACGTTTCTTCGGCACATAATTCATTTTATCACCGAATTCACTAAGATTCTAACATATATGATGCCAAATGTCAAGTAGACTAAAAATTTATTGTACCGTCTACTCGACGATAATTTTCAAAGTAATAAAAATTCATTGTTCTGGCATTGTGTGTTATTAGCACTTTCAAGCGGGACATTTTTTTAAACAATTACAACCATATAAAAAAGACAATTCAGTTTTCTATCAGTATAAACTCATTAAACCTTCCTTTAATGAGTTTATATGGGGCACGTTTATATTATTCACGTACTTACCGTATGTGACTAATATTATTTGTTAGCATTTGGTTGAAAAGTTTAATTTGACCGACTATTTTACACGCATATGCTTCATATAGTTATTGAAAAACACATCGAAAAAATGCATTATTAGAAATTTTAATAGCATATTATTATTGTTGCATTTTCAGTGTAATATAGGATGATCAATTAAAAAGAGTAACCGCTTGTTTTTTGTATTATCCACATCTATAATATATGTAACAAGACTTTCAACATCATTACTTATTTAATATTTCTATATTCAATGTGCGGGTATCGTTTTTTTTTTTTACTTTCTAATGCGAAAACTCGTTTTTTAAACACACATTCGCGTGAACATCATTAGTAATTTTCAATCTGATTCTGCGTTTAATTTCAATAGGACTCTGTTCCCCCCGCATCACCAGATCTCACCCTGTTAGATTTTTAGGTGCGTTCGTAATTATATAAATACGTAGCACCTATAGTCGTCGTTTGGTCCGTCCGTCTGTCCGTCCGTCTGTCTGTCTGTCTGTCCGTCTGTCTGTCCGTCCGTCTGTCTGTCTGTCCGCATATAACAACGCAAAAACTACCCAACCAAATGGTTTGCAATTTGAAATATATTATCTTTGCAGAATTTTGTCGAGACATTTCAAATTTTATTAAAATCGAATCAAAACTTTAGGAGATATTAATAAAAATATTTATTAAGAAATTTGATTTTTTTTTAAATCGGTGCTTTTAGGTAGCTTTCAATACAAAAAAGTATAAAGCTACCTATTGCAGCCGTTCGGAGGAAAGCAGTTCCGGAAAATTTCGATATATTTTCACCGATCATGACCCCCAGACCCCAAAACCACCCTCCGTCCAAATGTTGATTTATATATATAGATATATCCATATATATATATATATATATATATCTGACCTATGTCATACGATAACGCCCGTAATTATGAATCGATTTTGATGAAACTAATTGTGTGTATTAAGGTCACTAATGTCTCGACCGAGTTCGTTGGCCAGCTTGGTCCGCCATCTTGTTTCAAGATGGCGGCCATTTAAAGATGTAAAATAACTTAAAATCTAAAATAAATATACAAAATATTTAAAAATTCAAATTTATTTTTTAATTATGTGTTAGGCCTTGATACAAGGATTCCAGAGCTTTTTTTGGTTTACCTCTATCTTAAAAAATGGCTGAGATAGAGCAGTTTGAAATTCTAGGGTGGCTGACATTTTGAAACAAAACAGCACATTAACGCGATTACTCGCAAATTATTTTCTTTCATTGTTGTAATAATTTTCCCAATCATACGCATAAAACTATATATTCATATCCGTTAACGCCAAAATTGGCGACATTGGCGACAAAATTGGCAAAATTGGGCGACATTTGGCGAAATATCGCCGAATTTGGCGATCAAAATAAGTCTTCATAAATGAAGCCAATTTGGCTATTGCTCAATAATTTGGCGAATTTCTTATTCAAATTCAGTATTAACGAATCTTTTGTAAACGTTTCTTTGAATTTTATCTTGCTGTTTTCGTGTAACATTAGCTAAAATTTTAAAACGAAGATATAGGAAAGCTACCTTTTCCTCCCGGTACAGGCCGGAAGGACTTTTTTGTTATAGGAGCTTCCGATGGATGTTAAATCGTCAAGCGACCGAGAAACTTATTTTATGACAGAAATTAATCTGCAGACGATATAATTCATTTCACAGAATTAAAAATCATCAAGATCTGAATATTTATATAACTAGCTGATACATATATATCTGAATATTTATATAACTAGTTAAGATATTTGTATGAACAGTGTCATAAAATATATACTTAACTAGCTGTTCAACCCGTTCTACGCACGGGATATCATGAATTTAATTCTAAAACGTGCGTACGAACGCACCTCGTTTGTAACGTTTGACGTACAATTTCCAACTTGTTTTAATGTGGGATTGTTTCAAAGATAGGTTTTACCAGAGAAGTCCTGCAAACATCGATGAATTAAAACAAATCATAACTGAAGAAATCTTGTCAATAACACCAACGATGTTGCGAAGTGTGTCAAAAACTTGGTTGGACGTATTTATGTTTGCATTCAAAATAATAGTGAATATTTTCAAAATTTGCTGTAAGGAATGATAATGTAAATAAACGTGAATTAAATTATGTTTTTCTAAAATAAAAGTATCACATGTTTAAGTAACATTGTGCGTCTCCATTTCTGTTTTTTTTCTAAGAAATAAAGTTGTAACAGTCCAACAGTGTTGGAAATTGTCTCCCACACTTAAACAAGGTTCAAACAATTATACTTCAGTGTTAGAATAGTTACCACATTCATCAGATTTAAGAGTAATAATAAAAACCAACGGGTAATCTTTTAAATTGATCACCCTATACTAATATAGAATTAGCAACGTAATACATATTTACCTCTTTGCACACGGGAATCAGTATACGTTGAGTGTTTATTTTTCTTTGGTTGTCTATATAACTAGGGCGCTAAATACGAGATACGCACGTCAGCGCCCATTCAGAACCCGCAGATTCTAAAACAGGCTAATTTTCTCAGTTTAAAAAAGACTACCCGACTGCAGAAGATTAAATGATATTATTCCGACTAGTCTTCTGTATTCGAGTTGTCATTCATTTCGTTTTGGCTGGGGGAGCTTCCGATTCCCAAGGCCGCATCCATCGATGTCGCGTCCCCCGACGATTGTTTTCGGAATTGATTAAGTAAGATCAATTATACATTTGAAAATAAGCTTGTATATAATGGTTAAGTGAAGAATGTAGCTTCTCTTAACGTGCATTTGAAGATCCGAGAATGCTTTTTTTGAATGGAATTTTTACTAGCCGTGAGAATTTTTTGGGGGATAATTTTGAACTAGCATTAACCGCTTAAAGGGTTAAATTTGACATAATTTTCACATGTATTTATTTCCGGCAGTAACAATTCAATTAATTTAAAATTTTCTTTCCTTTTAAATGTCCATGTGTAAATTTAATTTTTCAATTGAAAAGTGTTTTTAAATATTATTATTTGGATTTTTTTTTTAATCGGGCAACAGTAGATAAAATCGTCTATTTCAAACGAGTATTTAAATTCAGATAATAAATTGTTTTACAATAAATTAAAAAAATATATATATGCACATTTAAAAAGGATTGGAAACTGTACACCACAATCTAGTCAAGTATAGTCCTACAAAAGGTCGTTTAATTGACCAGCATAAATTTTAGATCCTATAAAACTTATGTAACTAAACTATCTTGACCAAAATCAACATAAATAGCACCTAAAAGAATTCTTCAATTAAAATTATTTCCGCTTCAACGCATTTATCATACATTTCTCCAACAAACAACCAGTTTCCATTTTTATATGCTATAGTGTTTGTAGGATATACTGTGCAATTGAAATGGTAATAATAAATTCAATTACGGCAGCAGCAGTATTAATTTGTTTAGAATTGAGGGATACACAATTCTTTAACAATCGGTTGTTATAAAAACTGGTACAATGAAATAAATGGTAAAAACTTCTTAAAACACCCTGAAAAAAGTTAATCACAGTGCATTTCGAACGAAAGAAGTATTTTTTATCAGACGCAAACAGCTGGTGCTACTATTTTGAAAACAGGAGCAAGGCTCGAAAGATATTGAACTGTTTTCAAAGGGGTATCATATCTTCATTGTGCCTTATGAAAAAAGAAAGTTATTTTGAAACACATTGTTTATAACTTAATTTTGCGTCTTTATAAGATGTTTTTACTTTATAATACGTGTTTCCATTTCTTTTTTAAAAATAACTGTAAACTTATCTCTTACCTTAATAAATATATATAAAAAAATCGTGAGCGTTTAATTTTATTCTTTATTTTACACGTTCTTAAAAATTTTTCTCTTCTGTCAATAGCTATAAAATATACATGATTTAATATTCCTATATAAAGAACACTGATTTGGATGGCCAATATTGTCATTTTTTATAATTTCATTATTTGTTTTCAAAATAATTTCGAATATTACTCATCGGCAATTGTCTGATTGTTTTTTATAATAAATGAGAATATTAAAAGGCAGAAAATCAACGTTGAAAATGCTTAAATAATACACCAAAAAGCAGAAAACAGCTGTTTCGAATACACGAGCGAGGTTCTTTTTCAGTGCGACAAACAGCAAAGCACAGCGTGCTAGAAAACGCAAGGCTGGGCATAACGACAGAGAGGTGGTGGCTTATATACCCGATGCGGGTAGAGAACGCGCCAAATTCAACCAATGAGAAGAAAGCAGCATGAAACAACTGAGTGCACAAATAGAGACATGGTAATATTTTTTTTTATGTTCCTGATAGCGCCTTCTCCGTTGCAATGCGTTTTAAAATACAAATACAAATACACGTATAAAAGACAATATATATATATATATATATATATGTAATAATAAAAAAAATTTCGCCATTTTTCCTTAGTTAAATTATTCCAAATTCTTACAATTCTAAATTTTCCCTCTCTTTTAAAATATCTCTTAAATCTATTTTATATTTTATTTCATAACTTAATCAAAATATTCTTTTATTTATCATTCTAAAAATCTTAATCTGTTAAAAGCTACACGTATTTATTAAAACCTTATTCTATTAAATTGCAACACTGCCTCTAAAACGCGCCTGCCTAATTTCTTCTTTTGAAACATTGAATTTTTATTGTTTGGAACTTTTGTAATACCATTTTTATTTCCATTTAATTATCATTCGGCATCCTAATAATTATCATTCCTGGTGTTTTCGCGCCCAAAGGCTTTTAACATTTTTACACTGCCGCTTCTGATAAAGAGTTTTGGTCATACGTCAGAGACACACCCTCGTGGCCTCATTTTTTCATCCATTAGCGAGCAGGCCCACCTTTTCTGCCCCCCTTGTTCCTAGCCGAACATGGCTGTGAGTGGCCTAGCATTTCGCGCGTTTGTAACTTTGAGCAGAAATCTCGGAATATTTATACTGTTACATTGGCTTCGGACACAGATTTTTGTACGTTTTTCTTTTGTCAACTAGGCCCTGTCACTAGGGGGTCAAAATACGTATGTCATCGGTAGAGAGTCTTCAAAAAACATAGCTTTGTGCTGTCATCTAATGTATTAAATATCTTCGAGTATTTGATGACATTTAGTGGAGTTGTTACATCAACGTCATCTAATAAACAGTTGTTTTGTCAATCCATTTGTCTTTCTTGAGTGGGAAACTGCCTGGATTCATTTACTTAGCCTGTTCTCCGGTTATTTGCGACTGTCTCTAAGAAGTATAATTCGTCATTATATAGCATGGAACAGCGTTAGTAATTTGTGGCGGTGGAATAATAGTGCTGTGATCTGGTGTAATTTTATAGAGATCGTGGCTGGCCTGTGAACGGTTGCTGGATCTAGAAATTTTTATATCATATATATATATATGTATATATATATATATTTAAATATCTTTATACATAGTTGTTGTATACACTTGTACATGTTTGTTTGTGTATGTATGAGTGAAAGCATCACATTGCGTGTGATTCCCTGGGTAACGGATGAATGCATTTCACTCATGGTAGGAGAAGCGTCTAATATTTAAGAACTAAACCATGGATAAATTAAGCACAATATTAATAATTTTGAAGCTTAGAAATATTTCTTCCCTTTACTCATATTTAATTTAAGGGAGACCCGGAAGAAAAAACCCAAAATTTTATTGTCGATTTTAAAGTAATGAATTTTGGTGTACTATTTAAGAATCCTCTTGTAAGGAATAATCAGCAAAAAAATCTACTTTTTATTAAAAAGTATATTTTTTATGGGTTTTTTTATGATTTTTTTCGTCGAAATATACAGTCTTTTAAATTACTACTCCTTATTCCATTTTCAATATTTTGGTATTACTAAAATTTCTTAAATACTGTTATGGTATATGGAAAAGACCTAGGCAGATATATTTTTAGTTTTCTTTTTTAATGAGCTTGAAAAAAAAAACAATTAAATTATGCATGCAAATTTCCTTAAAATCGTTATAATTTTCATGTTTACCAATTTATGTAAATTTTCAGAAATATTTTTAAAATATATCTCTACTTACTTTTGTTGCAAATGTTTTTAAGATTCTAAAAATATAAAAATATTGTTTCTAAATTATTTTACTACTGAGCCTTAGTACTTTGAACTTAGGTAAAATATGTGCTGGATAGAACCTAAGATATTGGTATATCCCGCATCCCACGTTAAAATAATCAAAACAACGGCAACGATATGGGTGGCCGTGTTTACAAGGGCAGAAAGCAGGCAGGCGCCGAAACTGACAGTTCAGCAATGCTGAACAAACAAGGATTTATGACAGACAATCTAGAGGGGTCATAAAATGTGCTAAGATATACATTGAACCGGCGATTCCAGGAAAACAAGGAGAGGAGTGGTACATAGGAGTCCCTAAGAGACGGAATATGGCTGGAGCGAATGACAAACGTCGTGATGATCAGATATACGCGGCGACCAGTAAAAGTGATTCGAGAGAGCAGGGAAATTGACCGCCAACATCATCATTGGATAAAAAATCCTTAAGAGGAGGTAAATACTTTTTACACCCCTCTGAAGGAAAAAAATAACGAAAACTTCGCTAGAACTCAAAAATCACTTCCATCAAAAAAATCCTTAAGAGGAGGACATCTTTTTCAGCAGCTTGCTACCAACATGAAAGTTGGCTTTTCTATATAGGCTGCAGTGCTATAGGCAACAGCCTACAATTATAATTAAGTCATTCAAACCTTTTTTTAAATATGTGCCCGTGGAAGCAAGAACTACTGGTGAACTACTCTATGACTGCTATTCTCCTGAGAGGTACAGGTAGATATTATTCACCCAGATACTGTGTAAATATTTTTAAATTAATTAATTAACGTTAAGAAGATTATGCTTCTCTTGCCATCCCCAGGATCAAGGATGTATGTAAAGGTTAAATTATTATCATAAACTTATTCAGCACTTACTTAAATTTAAATAATTAAAATAAGAAATTAATAACTCAATTGATTAATATATTATATTGTTAAAGTGAAGTCTCGTGAATATAATGTGTATTACCTTTTTGTATGATTATTTTACTCTTTGCTTTTTTTTATGTTTTATATCTATCTTCTGTAAATAAAACCCTTTTTATTTTATCCTTAATTTAGACTCCAGCATTTATTTAGTGTATAGTGTGATGTTTAATCTAGAGTAATATATATGTTGGTTTAAACTACTGCTTTCAGTAAGATTTTACAGCGGGCTTGAGGGGTCAACCTTAAGGATAAGTTTCTTCAAAAAATAACACAACGCCGTACATCCTTTTTATTTAATACAAAAAAGCTATCCCAGGTTGCACGATCACAATTTCCCCTCAAATTGCCGTTAAGATAATTGGTGTGTCTCTGACAGGAGGAGTTAATTATTATGGGTTTGAGTAACGCCCTGCAAGTTTCATATATATGTTTTAAATCTCTCCAACAGATAGAAAACCCAATTATTACTGGTGCATGTGACACAGGAATTTCTCTGGTGTTCAGCTTTCTTCATATCCAGCCCTTTTAATTATTCAATTTATAGCTTATTTTAGATAATTAAATATTTTGTACTGGATTAAGAACTTATATCTTAGATCTAATGAAATAACTTAAATAGTAATAATAATGATGGACATTTAAAGAAACTAAATTTATTTATATTCAATATTCTCTTTTAGAATTGATAAATTTACTCAATAAATGTATAGAAGTTATTATTTACATAAATTTTTATAATTAGTTACTCTAAACATATCCATTTAAAAAAAATAATAATAATAAGATATATTTTTTTTTACTTCTCATATTATTCTGCTAGTAGTATTTAATATTTTTTTTGTAAGCTAACATCGCACTACTTAATATAATTTATTTCGGTAATTGCATGAATAATAAGAATAATTACAATTATAACAATAATAATACAAAATAAATGATAAATAATATCAGCTGTAAAGTGTAAAATCCTGATCCTAGGGTATGGGTTATACATAAAAAAAATAATAAAAAGGTATTGGCACTCAATTGCATTTGCATAATTAAAATTGTCTTTTATATTGTATATTTATATGTCGCGATTGTAATTACAAGCAAATAATCTTCATATGAAAACAAAAGTTGCAAAGGTCAATTCCTAAGAATTAGACCATTTTTGTTGAAAGATTGCATATTATTTTTGTCTCTGAAATATTTATTTGACTTATTCATGCAAATATATTTGAAAGTGATAAAAAAATGAACTATTATTTGTTCTAATCCTTGAAAAAAAAAAAAAGATATATATATATACATACATATAAAGAAAAATAAAAGATAAAATTAATGATAATACCAGTGATAAGCTGATAAACTTTTATTATCTATTTATTTTATGTGTATTTCTTGCATACTTATAAGTGAACAATTGAAAAAAAAAAAAAAAAGTTCATTTTTGAGATGTTTTTTTTTTTCACTAAACTGCTGATTAATAAAAAAAAATAATAATAATAATAATAATAAAGGAAAGAATAAGTGTAGGAATTATTAGATTTTTAAATAATTATTAATACTTATATCAGCAGAATTAACGTAAAATTAAAAATAACTAAAATTGAACAAGTTTTGTAGTAATCTGATCTCTTGTTAAAATGCCTTACAAATTTTATTTTGCGTTGGGGTATGGCAAATAATAAAAGAAAATTTAAGAGAAAAAGTGGAAATCTCAACGATTCATCTATACAAACAAACAACTCAGAAAAAAAAAAAAATAAATAAACGGGGACAAACTGATATTTTGTCACCAAAAACAAGAAATCAACATAAAAACAAACGGAATCAGGCAGAAAAATCTATACTAAACGCAACAATGGCGGAATCTACACCAAGTGTAGACACTATTTTGTCGTTGATTCCAACTTTTGACGGAAAAAAGGGAAATAGAGTGGAATTCTACCTGCAAGAATTCGAGAAATTATAGCACAAACTTCGCTAAAAGATGATTGTAAATTAATCATTCTGAAAGCAAAATTAATAGCAAACGCGAGGGAAAAATTGGCGACAAACATCAAATTAAACAGTGAAACAGATTACGGAGAATTTAAAAAGCAACTAATAGAATGCTTTCAATCCAAAGCGAAATTTTCCGAAATCCAAAACAAATTTTTTACGCTTAAGCAGAAACCATAGCAAACTGTAGAGGAATTCATCACCGAATTCAACGAAATAGCAAAAGAGTACATCAGTAAAAACAACGAAGAAGGTCAAAATGGGTCCACCAAATTTATTGATCTGATTAAATTGACACGATTTCTGGATAGTTTAAGAGCGGATTTCAGTTTAGATGTTCGCAAAAACTCCCCGAAAGATTTTACAGAAGCATGCAATTTAGCACTCAAAATGGAAGAAGATTACAACGCGTGCAACTTAGAGGAGATTAACGTGGTAAAGAAACAAAATGAATCCGATTTAGTGGAAAGCCTGATAAAATTAAATGCAAACAGCGCCGAACAGATTCAGACTTTAATGACTGAATTAAATAATTTAAAAATTCACGCTAAAGATACAATAGGAGCCAAATCTAAATGGTGCGAGCTGTGTAAGCGCAACAATCACGAAACGGAACATTGTTGGTTTAATCAAAGGAATAATAGTAACCAGACAAATTATAAAATAGAAAAAAAACCACAATACAAAAATCAGATTTTCCAAAATAATAAATTTTCTAACAACACCAAACAAAATTCAAATTTACATCGTCCGGAGTATCCCATGCAAAGCATTAATTGGCAAGGGGGGCATTTTGGACAAAATTTTGCACAAAACACAGGCCTTAATTCTGGACAGAATTTTGGGCAACACTCAGGTCATTTTGGACAGAATTTTGGGCAACACTCAGGTCATTTTGGACAGAATTTTGGGCAAAGCTCAGGTAATAATTCTGAACAGAGTTTTGAGCAGTACCCGGGCTTTGGCCAAGCTCAAAATATGGATTTCGGGCAGATGCATAGTAACAATTATGGGCCAAATCATGGTAATAATTTTGGGCAAAGTTATGCAAACAATTGTGGGCAAAATTATGGCAACAATTTTGGACAAGGTTATGCAAACAATTGTGGGCAAAATTATGAAAACACAAATGCACAGAGGGGTAATTTTGATAGGCCTAGAGGTAAACCAGGATCAAAATACTACAATAAAAAATACAACTATAAAAACTCAAGCAACACAAACCGAAACTCAGATGACAAAGATAGAAAAGAACCAAAAAACGGAGTGGGGGACTTACTAACATTAATAAAACGCACCCACGTGAGTCACCCCACAGCGGGACTTTTAAAACACCAAACGAACAATTTGATACACCTAACATTTTCGACTCTCATGCTCACAGTTATCCTCAGGGATTTGGATTTCTTATGGATATAAATGCACAAGGAAGTGCAATTAACAGTGATACTAAGGACAAAACACAACAGGATGGAATATTTTTAAATAAAACTATTGCCAGTGTCAATAATTCTAAAGATAATCAATTACCCATAATTGACATGAGCATTGATAATATTAAATTAAAAGGATTATGTGACACGGGAGCAGCTGTGTCGCTGCTGTCCCCAGGTATATTTGACAAAATAAAGCAAGAAAACATAAAATTTAAATACCTAGGTACCCAAATTAAAATTAAAACCCTAACAAACTCAACTATTTTTTTTAAACACTGTATAAAAATTGCTTTTCGCTTAGAGGGCATTTGCACCACTGGTACATTTTATGTGACAAACAAAGAATTTGATAGGGATTATCAGATCCTACTTGGGTATGATTTTTTAAGGGGCAACAACATCACATTAGACTTTTCACAAAATGTTCTTAAACTAAAAAACAAAGTCATTCAACTTAACACTTACATGACAGAACAGAATGAAGAAATTAAAAATCTAGCAACTGAAAATCAACAAAACACAGCTCAACACGATGATGTCATTCATAACAACCCAAAAAAAAACAATTAAAAAAAAGGGGGGAGCACACAATAAAAAAAATAAATTGTATGCAAGGAACAAGCGCAGAATATTTCTAACCCCACACTCTAAAAAAATCATTACACTTACTTGTGATGAACAAATTAATGAAAAAGACATAATTCAAGCAGAGCCAGTTAGAGACAATACCGACTATAATATACAAACATCAATTCATGAGGTGCAACGCAACAACTTAATAAATATTATAATACATAACAATACGGATAAAACATTTACTTAAAACAAAACACTAACATAGTCAAAATCACCACAGCCATAGAATGCAAAGAAGATGACTCAGACATTGATATTGATCAGGGAAAAATTCACCAGATCAATCAACTAAACATTCAGGAAGTCAGACAACTTCGGGAGGCAGAACTTAGCATCAATGACTTTGATTTAGAGCATCTCACAGAGGACTTACAAGAAACATTCAAAGAATTATTAATTAGCAAAGCTCACGCTTTCTCTAAAACATATGACACGTTAGGTCAGAGTTCACTTGTATGTCCCAAATTCACATTAAATCACGATTTCCCTATACAAACAAGACCATATAGACTGCCCCAAACCTTAAAGGAAACAGCATGGAAGGAAATACAAACATTACTAAAAGCAAACATAATTGAAAAATCAGATTCAAACTACTCTTTTCCTGTCGTATTTGTTAAGAAAAAACAAACACAAAAAGATAAACAAGAGCAAAAATACAGAATGGCAATTGACTATAGACTCCTAAATGAAATACTACAGACTTACAACTATCCAATACCAGATATCAAAGACATTTTATATAATATCAGTGGGAAACAATTTTATACTGTGCTTGATCTACACAGTGCCTTTTTCCAGATAAACCTTAGACCAGAAGACAGAAAAAAGTTAGCATTCATAACAGAGTTTGGTAAATTTAACCCACTAAGGCTTAGTTTTGGCACAAAAAATAGTAGCGCTTATTTCGCCGAATTGATTGACAAAGTCCTAGGACACTTTGACAAATCTAAAGTCGCTTATTTTATGGACGATGTTATTATTCCAACAAATAATATTCAAGAAATGCTACAACTTATAAAGGAAGTACTCGAGGCATTAATTAACCACAACCTTACAATTGAGCCAGCCAAAATGCAAATTTGTAAACAGGAAATAGACTTCCTAGGATTCCAACTAAATCAGGAGGGATATTCTCCGGCTAAAAAGAATATTGATAAAATACAGAACTTCATCAGACCAAAATCAAAAAAAGGAGTTAGATCACTTTTAGGACTGGCGAATTACTTTAGATCACTGATTCACAGATACACTGACATAGTTCATCCTTTAATTGAGCTTACAAAAGAGAAAGTGAAATTCAAGTGGAATGAAAATGCAGAAAAAGCATTCTGTAACATACAGCAAAATATCATGCAAAAACCAACTCTCAAACCACCTGACTACTCAAAAGAGTTCGTATTAATTTGTGATGCTTCAAAAGTAGCTATATCAGCCATTTTGGCTCAAAGACATCAGGACAATTTGGTACCCATTGAATTTTTTGGGCGCAAACTCAAAGAACCTGAGAAAAGCTACCCGAGTGTGAAATTCGAGCTATTAGCCATACATGAAGCAGTAAAACACTTCAACCACATTCTATGGGGCAGAAAATTTACAATACAAACTGATTCACAATCAAACACAAGACATTTAAACCTTGAAACGCAATCAGACATAGTCAAAAGATGGTTAACTGACTTAGCCGAATATAATTACTCGTTTGAATATATAGAGGGCAAAAACAACCCAGCTGACTATGTTTCCAGGAATATCAATAACATAATTGCAGATAACAATTTACAAAATAACTTATTCAAAATGAATTCTGCACTTTCAAATGAAAATATAAAAAATGAACAATACAGAGATGAAAAACTAAAGAAAATTATTGACAAAATTATTACGGGTAGAAACAACAAAACCACAAATAGATACACACTTAACACGAACAGGATGCTCATTCTAAAACCGGGACAGAACAACAAAGAATTGTTAATTGCCCCAGACACTCTTAAAATTGCTATCATGGAAGATGCCCATGCTCCGCACTTTGGTTTTAAAAAAACTTACGAGTTGATAAAGGATAGACTCTATTGGTACCGTATGTATACGGATATTAAAACTTTTTGTGCTAACTGTACTGCATGCCAGACAGCTAAACAGCACAGAACCATCAAGGTTCCTATAAAGAGGGTAGTAAAGGACCACGAAATTGGGAGTAGGCTGCATATAGATATATGCGGAAAACTGCCAGTAACATTTCGAAAGAACGCATTTATACTAACTATAACTGACTCCACATCAAGATTCTTAGAAGCGGTTGCACTAAGGAATGTGGAATCACAAACAATTTTGAATGTGTTAAATAAATACTTCGGGATGTTTGGTCTAGCAAAAGAGGTCTATTTAGACAACGCACGTTATTTTCGCAGTGATGTATTCACGGAATACATGAAGGCTCTAGGGATAGAACCACATTTCTCAAGCCCGTTCAGGCCAAAAGCGAATGGACTGACAGAAATCGTCAATAAAATTTTGAAGAGTTCACTCACTGCCATGAGTAATAATACCCTCGAGTGGGATATCCGACTTGAGTTCTTGAAATTAATGTACAACACATCTAAACACAGAGCAACAGGTTTCCCACCTTCATTATTATTCTTTGCTAGAAATCTAAGAACTCCTTTCACAACGCATATTCTCTCGGAGGATATTGCAACCAAACAATATGTTAAAAATCGAATGGAGCATCTTAAACAAATCAGGATTGAAGCACTGGCAAATCAGGAAAAAATAATGAAAGAGTATGTTCGCGATGAGGACTTACAAACGGTGAAGGATTTAAAAATTGGCCAAATTGTTTACCTCAAATGCATCAACCCACACGCTTTAGCAAAAAAGTGGGACGGACCAATGAAAGTAATCAGAAAACTGCGAAATCACAATTACTTAATGTCCGATTTATCAGGGGTATATAAAAGCAACATTAAGAGACACATTGATTTGCTATTCGTACCCAAGCATGCAACACCATGTAACGAGGACATAGACAATCAGTCTACACAATCGCTTTCTGATACAGAATCTACGGAGGAAATATAACAAATTGTATAATATAGGAAAAATTTGTAAATATTTTTTTTTTATTCTCTCCAAAAATTTAGTCAAGAATTTATTTTGAAGCTCAAAAAAAATTTTTTTTTTTTTAGCTCATACTGGTTATAATTAGGTTTCAAAAATAAGTATATACTGGGACAATATCAAGTCAAAGATACAAGTCACCCAGGACTAACATTGAGCCAAATTTGTATTGAGTTAAAATGTACAGATAATCGGTAACAAAAGTAAATATATATGTATAAAAAAATATCCCCATAGACTTCACAAAATAGTGCGAGAAGAGGTCGCATTATTTATACTAACAAAATACAAAAAATATACATATACGAAACTCCACAAAATAATTTAAAAAAAAAAAATAAATAAATAAATAAAATAAAAAAAGAAAAACGAGTATTATATTTTTTTTACAGGGAAATTAAGGATTGATTCTGTTAAGAGGGGCAACTTATGTTTTATATTTAGCATTAAATACTACACATATATTTGTTTCATAGGACAGTACACTGTTTAGCTACATTATAAACAAATTCACAAGGGTTTTCGGTATTTAAACAAAAAACATTTTTGCCATTTTGAATTATTCATTCCTACTTCTCACAAAAAAAAAAAGATAATAATCATGAATATATAACAAAACTATGCAGGCAAAAACCTTTATAAGTTTCCTAGGTCAACGGGATAATATATTCATTGATTAGTAATAATTAAAAATGATCAGGAAACAAGCTATTGCATACTCAGCTAAAGTTAAAAAAAAAAAAAAATAAATAAATAAATAATAAATAATTAACTACAAAAAAAAATATATATATATATATCATAGATTAAGGATAAATTTAAAATAAATATATAAAAAGTTTGATATATATATTAAGAAAAAAAAAAAATAAATAAATAATAAAAACGAAGGGAAACTTTTAATATCAGGATTATACGAAGTTGTTGGACAACAAAGCCATCGTAACCAAGGTTACAATCGTTCGCGGAGATTCGATTCAGCACTCGAATGGAGGGGGAGCAATCGAAGTTTTTGCACTCCCTTTTCTACTCGCCTTCTCTGCCGTACAACACAGGGGACCACCCACAAATATCGGGTCGTAAAGCATCTTATCTCAAGGGGAGATACTAACGCTACAGTCACGGAACGCAAACTTTACATAACATGCAAGACAAGTAAACCACATAAAATATCACTAAAAACATTTAACGACTAAACAAAACATAATAATGTCATATAATTAAGATTTAATTTGAGGATGTTTATTTTTTTTTTCGTTTATATCTCTGCAGATATTCTTCGCAAGAAACTGTGTAAGCCGGCATAAAATACACAGGGATGGAGATAGGAAAAAAAAAATTAATCACATAAAATTGTTAGATTTCAATTTAATTTAATTCAATTTAATTTTCTCATCAGGGCAGGTCGCATAAGGCAGGAAATAAAATGAAAATCAACCTCACTTATTAAAAATAATAACGAATAAACAAATAAATAAATAAACTTACTAGGTGGATGTCTTCGTCGCGATGGTGCACTCTTGAGGTGTGTGTCTATTCCATGGGGGATAATCCACAGGCGTCCCAGACAAACACACCAAACACAGTGGTGGAATCCACAGTTTCACAAAAAAAAAAAAAAATTATAAAACACACACACACACACCGGGGGGTTCCTCCTTTTGCGTCCCCCGGTCTTCTCACGGATGGATGTTTAGAACCACATTAAAAAAAAAAAAAAAAAATCTGTTCTTCAAGGAACGTGGGACGACGACGATGGTTTCTGGCTCGTCCACTTCATCATCAGGTTGGCAAGGATTCCATCATGAAATAAAGAAACGGAATCAATAAATAAATAAATAATATTAAAATAATAATAATAATAATAATAATAATAACAAGTTACATTATTCATTTTTTTTAATTTAAATAAACAATTTGGATTTAAAACTTAATCTCGTTAGCTAATTATTAAGCGGAGATTTAAAATGATAATACTAATAATAATAATTAAGTAAATAAATAAATTTTGATTAACGTAAAATAACAGAGATAAGTAACAATGAAATATAATACAGGAGTGTCGGTTAACTAGAAAGGAATTTTACAGGACATCAAAGCTAAGTATAAAATTTAAATAAAAATAAATGTATTACATTTTGATTTAATCAGATTTTAAGCATAAAGTTCGCGATCTTAATATATAAATAGAGTGATTCCTCTTCTAAATATTTAACATTTTAAAATTTCAAAAAAAAAAAAAAAAATTTAAATATATAATAATAATGATTTAAAATACATAAATAAATAAATAAATAAATAAATAAAATAAAATAAATTGTATAGATAAATAAAAATAACGTTTATTTTAAGAATCCTCTAAATAAAGTAAGATATAGATAAAGATTTTCATATATTATAAACTTTATTTAATTTAAAGTATTCTCTTATATAAGCATTGCGACTTAATCCGTTCTGACTCTTTTAAATGGAAGATATTCGCGGGCGAATAAAATCCTAACTGCAGTATTTAGTTGAGATCGGCGGGTATGAGTCACACTTTTTTTTTCTCAAATATAAGAATACATAAATGAAATAAAAAATAATTGATCTTACTTTAAATAAATAATTTAGTTTAATTTAAATAAATAATTTAGTTTGGTCTAAATAAATAATTTAGTTCGGTCTAAATAAATAAATTGACCAGTTTTTATTTAAATGATTAAATAAACTATTGTTTTCCCATGCGTTATAGCCACGACACCGCTATTTCACATTCTTGATATTCAACCTCATTAACTTTTAAGATTAACGATTATATTAAGAAATAAAATAAAATTTTAATTTCATATATTTTAGATTATTAGTAATTAATGTTGACAGACATGAATATTGTTTTTGGGAAAGTAGTTATGCATTTGACATACACGTGCGTTCAGGTATATTTCATGTTTTAGGCTTCGTGTTAAAAAAAAAAAAAAAAAAAAAAAAAAAAACACCAGTTCAAACTGGTTTTTGATAAATAAAGGTAATTAAATTTATCTTTCAGATTATTAATGAGATTTTAAAATCTTATGCTTAGTCTCTAGTGGGAAGTTGGATTTTTAAGCACATAATGCAAAAGTTTCATGGTTTGAAACACGTGCTAACGCGCGCAGTATGTCTTAAATTATTTACATCTTAAAGTTAACTCTATAAGAAATTAAAACTAGTTTCTTGTGGACAAACACAACACAATATGATCACAATATGTTATAGGACTAAATAAATAAATAATTCTTATAATAACTCGAAAACTTACTTTATAATTAGCGGCATATTCCACGTGACGGTTTTAAACAGGCAACACACCAGTCTACCTGCTTCTGATTGAACAAAGTTGAAAGGTTAAGGTTACGGAAGAAAGATCGCATCGCAAATCCCGATGCACCTGCAAGAAAAAAAAAAAAAAAAAAAAAAAAAGGGGGGTTCGTTCCGTGGGCGTGTTCCAAAAAAAAGGGTGACGAAGATTCTCCGGTGTAGTGTACCAAACGCACCTGGTACAATCGATTTTTACGATCTACGCGGGGAGAATTTGTAAGGGAGATAGCGCGACGTATTACAGGGTCAGTTGAGGATGCTCAAAGGTAGAGGAAAAGGGCGAGGGACTTGCTCTCCATCATCTTTTCAGCTAAGAGAAATTCGTTTATCCCTGGTTAGATTAAAAGGCAACGGTTGCTTTTGATTTTCTTTTTCTTCAGTTACGATGCTCATTTTATAAACAAGGGAGATTGCATCATCCAGTTTTTATTTTGTTTATTGTAATAATAATAAAAATTGATGAAAATTATAGAAATGTTTTTGGATTAGGAATTTATTTTTTTTCTTTTGTTTTTGATAACAACCTTATATGGAGGATAAATTACACTGAATTTTTTGTTAGGAAACATACAAAACTTGGGCAAATTAAAAAAAAAAAAAAAAAAGAGGAAATAATAATAGAAATAAATATTATCAAATGAAAACGAATAATTCATTTTTTTTGCCTTTTCTCTTCTATTTCAATTCATTATCTGTTAATTAATAATTCGACGGAATTGTATATATAATGCGAAGAATAAATTGTTTCTTTACATAAATTTATTAAAATATCAATGCTAGAACTGTTTTCATTTTATAAAATTGAGAATATTTTATTAAACGATTTTTTTTTCTTCAATAAAAAGAAAAGAAGGAAAGATGGGAAAATTTTGACTACATTGATATGTTTTTTTTTTTTTCTCTATCCCAACAAATCAATATAAATGAAAACATGTATATTTATGTATATTTTTCTGGTTCATGAGTTAAAGTATGTTATTTCTTATTGCAAAATTAAAAGAAACAGTAATATGTTATTTATGAGATTACATTCTTATGTATATATAAGAAAAGTTTGCATTATATTTTTGTACTCGCTCACATATAGTATATGTAATGGGCCAAATGGAATTGTAATCCTCACATATTATTTTTTATATTGTATTAATGTGTTATTTACAGTGTCTAAAATGCAAATGACTGCCAATCTTTTTTTTTATATGCTTATGTATGCTAATTTATATTACTTTCCTGTGAAATTGTATACAAAATTGTGCTATATTTCATAGCATTGCGCATAATTTGGCACGTTTTGGCGTTTTGGTTATATATTTTGGCGGTTCAGTACTGGGTCAGTAAATGACAATATTGGATTTACAATTAATATGGTCACAACACTTCAAAGTTAAATGACGCAATGGCAAGTTTCTCATCATTGTGTGTGAACTTTTCACAGTGTTCGCCTCATCGTACTTTCTCATCATCTGTGAACTTTTCACAGTGTCCGCCTCATCGTACTTTCTCATCATCTGTGAACTTTTCACAGTGTTCGCCTCATCGTACTTTCCCATTGTCTATGAACTTTTCACAGTCTTCACCACATCACACTTTCTCATTCTTTGTGAACTTTCTACAGTGTTCTATATCGAACTTTCACATTTTCTGTGGACTTTGTACAGACATTCACATTTAACCTCCAGTTCTCAGGACTCATGTGTTATGTCAACTTTATACGAGTTTGTCATTGAATCTTCTAGAATCAGCTTGGACACTCTACATGAGCAGTGATTTCCGGAAACAAATTTACACAAAAATGTCCTCTCCGATTACATTTTTTTTTCAAGAGGGGAGATAATGCTGGATAGAACCTAAGATATTGGTATATCCCGCATCCCACGTTAAAATAATCAAAACAACGGCAACGATATGGGTGGCCGTGTTTACAAGGGCAGAAAGCAGGCAGGCGCCGAAACTGACAGTTCAGCAATGCTGAACAAACAAGGATTTATGACAGACAATCTAGAGGGGTCATAAAATGTGCTAAGATATACATTGAACCGGCGATTCCAGGAAAACAAGGAGAGGAGTGGTACATAGGAGTCCCTAAGAGACGGAATATGGCTGGAGCGAATGACAAACGTCGTGATGATCAGATATACGCGGCGACCAGTAAAAGTGATTCGAGAGAGCAGGGAAATTGACCGCCAACATCATCATTGGATAAAAAATCCTTAAGAGGAGGTAAATACTTTTTACACCCCTCTGAAGGAAAAAAATAACAAAAACTTCGCTAGAACTCAAAAATCACTTCCATCAAAAAAATCCTTAAGAGGAGGACATCTTTTTCAGCAGCTTGCTACCAACATGAAAGTTGGCTTTTCTATATAGGCTGCAGTGCTATAGGCAACAGCCTACAATTATAATTAAGTCATTCAAACCTTTTTTTAAATATGTGCCCGTGGAAGCAAGAACTACTGGTGAACTACTCTATGACTGCTATTCTCCTGAGAGGTACAGGTAGATATTATTCACCCAGATACTGTGTAAATATTTTTAAATTAATTAATTAACGTTAAGAAGATTATGCTTCTCTTGCCATCCCCAGGATCAAGGATGTATGTAAAGGTTAAATTATTATCATAAACTTATTCAGCACTTACTTAAATTTAAATAATTAAAATAAGAAATTAATAACTCAATTGATTAATATATTATATTGTTAAAGTGAAGTCTCGTGAATATAATGTGTATTACCTTTTTGTATGATTATTTTACTCTTTGCTTTTTTTTATGTTTTATATCTATCTTCTGTAAATAAAACCCTTTTTATTTTATCCTTAATTTAGACTCCAGCATTTATTTAGTGTATAGTGTGATGTTTAATCTAGAGTAATATATATGTTGGTTTAAACTACTGCTTTCAGTAAGATTTTACAGCGGGCTTGAGGGGTCAACCTTAAGGATAAGTTTCTTCAAAAAATAACACAACGCCGTACATCCTTTTTATTTAATACAAAAAAGCTATCCCAGGTTGCACGATCACAATTTCCCCTCAAATTGCCGTTAAGATAATTGGTGTGTCTCTGACAGGAGGAGTTAATTATTATGGGTTTGAGTAACGCCCTGCAAGTTTCATATATATGTTTTAAATCTCTCCAACAATATGAAAAAAGTCTTTTTCAGGAAAACGCATTTAAAGTTTAAAATGCAAGAGAATGTAGTAAATAAAACTTGTTTCATGTTGAAACTATTTTTTATATTGATTTCTAATATATCAAGACTATTTTTTAAGAAAAACTTTATATTTTGAATACAATAGAAAAAAAATGTAGCCAATTTTGTCTTCGGAGAAAATTCCTCGATTTTCATCGAAGAAAATTACACTTTTTAAAAATACTACTCCTCATTCATTTTTCAATATTTTAGTATAGCTAATATTTCTTAAATAGTGTTATAGTATATGGCAAAGACCTAGGGTGATATATTTTTTTTATTATCTTGGGGAAAAATTTAATTACACAAGGTAAATTTCTTTAAAATCGTTATAATTTTGATGTTTACCAATTTATATACAATTTTTAGAAACATTAAAAAAATATATCTCTCATTACGTTTGTTGCAAATTTCTTCAAGTTTCTAAAAATATAAACACTTTGTTTCTAAATTATTTTACCATTGAACCTTAGTACATTAAACTTAGGCAAAAAAAAAAAAAAAAAATCTGAAAAAAAAAAAAGAATTATAACATACAAAAGAAATTAGTGAAACTAAACTTACTTCGTGCGGAAACTATTTTTTATATTAATTTCTAATATACCAAGACTATTTTTTTATATTGAGCACAAAAATTTTTGCTGCCAATTTCGTTTTCGAAGAAAATTTTTCGCTTTTACAAAAAATGTGTAAAATTTTATATTATTTGTAAATTTTTTTAATATTATGTATTCTTCTTTGATTAATCATACTAAAATTAAAATGTTATTAACTTTACCTAACTTTGTGGAAGTGTAATATAAAAGTAAACAAAGGTGTATGAGCTTTTTAAATGGCCGCTAGCCCTTTAAACTCGGGTGAATACAATTTAAGAAGCTCATTTACTACCTGTTCCAAGTGTCTCCAAGTTCTGAAATTTTGCATGGACTTTCGCAAATATGTATATTATCGTTTTCTGAGATAAAAAAAAATTGAACTTTTGATGATTTTTTGCTGAAAATGGGGTTCGGGTCTCCCTTAAGATCTTAATCTTTTTCTTTTCACTGTACTTTAAGTTACTTCATTCGAAATAAACTCTTTAATGACCTTAATAAAAGAGATTTTATCGGTTGAGAAAAATAAATCTTTAATTATCTTTAACAGAGCACTTACATTTTATGACTCATAATAATTGGAAAAATAATCCACTTTTTTTGTTTCATTAAATAAAATAAATAATCTGAAAAGTACTAAGTAAACATTACTAAAGCAAAATATCCTTAAAAAATTTTTTCGCGTAATCTTTAGTTTGTAGGTTATACTGTATGCATATATATACAGGGTGCCCTAAAATGTATAGAAAGTTATTCTTCATTAACAAATAAATGCTTACAACTATTAAAGTTTTTTTTCCAAGCGTGCAATATACGAAGTTGGGAATTTCTATACTACAGTTTCTTCTTTAGTTCAAAATATCACCGATAGTTAGCGCTCAGTAACGTTATTAAAACGTTCAAAGTGATGCATATCATTTGATCAAATTTCAATCTTTTTTCCTCTTCAATCACCTAAAAAACCTTTTTTTTGTTTATTTTTTTTTCGTTTTAATATTGAAAGGCTATTTTAAGCATTGTTCTAGTTTAAAACAGTGCAGCACCATTTTTTTTATGACATTTCGAACTAATAATTTCAAATAAAAAGCATAGTGATGAAATTCCATAACCTCAAACATTTCTCCTTTGGGGTTATGGAAATATTATCACATAATTAGTCTCCCTTTACTTGTTATTGAATATTAAAAACCATCAGTTCATTTGAGGACATTCTGGTTATGTACATATAAATAAGAGGAACAATTTACATAAATATTTCAGAAGAAAACTTTAACATGTATGGAAAAGATGCTTATTACATTTTACATTATATAAAATTTTTTTAGGTCAAAATCTGTCGGCAAAATTTATGTACAAAATGATAAATTACTCGTAATTCCTTTTAGTTATGTTTAAAAATACCTTGCATATTTCCAGAAAGCTATTTGTTTTAATTAAATTTCATGGTTTTTTGTGAAAAAAGGATTTTAAAAAAGAATTCCTAGTCTATTTAACTTTTAAATATTTTCATGTATTATTAAAATTTTTATTTTTTATATTTCTAATCATGAAACTGTAATTATTAACTGTGTATGTAACTGTGTAATTGTACATAATTGCAAATAAAGAAAATGTTTATAAACAAAAATGAAAAAACAATTAAAACACACTTTTATTATCCATATAGCACACAAATTGACAGTTCGGGATTGGTAGAATCGGGAAAAGGAATGTTCAGGGTGCCCCCTCTAATTTGGCTCATATCTGGGAAGGATTCTAGCGAGATAACTGTTGGACCAGTGTTGGGCCTTAAGAAGAACACCCACATTATGATAAATGGCAAAGCCATATTATAGTACAGCAAAAACGGCATTTCTTACATTTCTTGGTGTGGGCCAGCGTAAGATAACAATTTGACTCTAAAGAACAAAATAATATTTAAAAAATGAATTGTGTACTCTAAACAACAAAATCATATTTAAAAAATGAATTGTGTACTCTAAAGAACAAAATCATATTTAAAAAATGAAGTGTTTACAAAAAAAAATCATAAAAGTGTTATACGTATAGGACAATTTTATATTAATTGGACTTTTAACCTATACACGGGAGCTCTTACAGCACCTATCACACGTTAAAATGTATTTCTGATGTAGCCTATTTCAAAAAGTTAATCGTATTCCTATATTTTAATTTATAATGAACGTTAGGAATGTTTTTCTTATGATTTTCATTTTGGGATGTTTCGTTATCACATTGTTTTCAACCCCTGACGCTTTCGGATTTTTTTCACCGCCAGGTTATTAAAAATAGATGTTTTCTTTTTATTTTTTTTATTTTTAAATACTCGAATAAAAGCCTAATTAATAAAGTATATACATATTATTATTTCATTTTTATCTTTTTATTATAGTAAGATCAACTACCAGTTGTTATTAAAGTATATTACAACGTAATATCAAAATTGACTTTTAAAGGAATGTTACTATTCCTTTAAATCACAGTGCCCTAGAATGAAAACTCCTCTCATACCGTCTAAATGCACTTAGCAAAATATTATTTCTTAGAATATGATTTTCAGTCTTAAATAAAAAAACAACAACTGTAAATTCCTTTTAAAATTGTATCAATAAAAACAATAATAAACAGTTTTATGAATATCTAGGTAGTCAAAATAATATTTCTGAACTTACTCTGTAATTTCTTTCAGAGTATATGATGAGGAAATATGAGGAATTGAGGAGTTAAACATTAAGAATAACCACACATTAAAAACTAGTCGTTGGGGGCCACCGTAATACTTACCAATCATGGAAAATGCATAATTTAAAATATAAAATTTAAAATGTGTAAACTACTTATAAAATGTATTGCAATTCAAATAAAATCGTGGCTTGATGACGTCATAAACTTTAAAGGATCGATTACAGAATTGCTTGAAAGAAACATCCTTATAACTACAAAAATAATAATCCTATTAACTGGCGGTTTATTGCATCTGATTAAGCGTCAAATTTCCTATTAAAATATATCTTTGAAGTGAAATTTGGATGAACTACAGGGTCATGAAAAATCGAAGAGTGTGGAAAATAGGATTCCAAATATCTCGGCAACTAATTATCCGATCGACTTCATGCTTTATACAAAATTTATGTTTTTTTATTGTCTTTTATATTCATTTCTTAAAATAAACAATTTCGAAAAATTTTATATACTTTTATCAGAACGAACATTTCGAGAGTCCGAAAAAATAGTTCCGGTTAATCGAGGTTATTGAAATTAAATAGGCTTCTTCCATTATTACATACTAAGTACATACCAAATCGCAAGTCTCTATCTCAATTTTTTCGGAAGATAGAGCGTTTACAGACACACAGACACACAGACGGACGGCAAGTTTTTTTTTTTTTTTTTAAATATGTTTTTCGGAATCTCCAGTGTCTGAAACGTGTAAATCCGTCATTTTTTTTTTTCGATTTTCAAAACGATTACAAGACTTACCCTATACTACGTAAGATGGGTAAGTAATAAAAAAAGCACGAGCAAACACTCGTTTTAAAACAGATTTATTTTGTTTTTGTTGTGTAGTTTGTTCCTAAACTAATGGCTGTTTTCTTTTATTCTTGCATATATTCTGCTTTCCTCAAAATACAATGATAAATATAATAAAATAATATATATCACTATAATATACATAAAATAATATATTTATATTTATATTGTTTAATGTTAAATTACGAGGCTAATGGTGCCAAAATAAATTTGCCACGAGATGCTGTACAAATAAAACAAGAATGAAAAATCATGCATCAAGCATATATTATGTAAACCTTTCCAATGCTTCCAAAATAATTTTACAAACCATTACCGTTTAATAAGCTGAAAGATAACATCTAAGTAAACAATTTGGAAAGCGCATAGCATATTTAAAAACGTAATTTCAGGAATTTACAACATATACAATATTCGTAAAGATATCCGAATACTTTTATTAAGCCCTGTATAGGATCTATAGATATGTATAGATACTACATAGGATGCCAAATTTTAGTTTAGTTAGGAAACGCGTATTTTAAGTTTAAATTTATCCTTCTGGAGTTTCTGTCAATAAACGGAAATGTGTTTGCGAATTTTTGTGATGCCCTGTATATGATCTACAGAATTTATACACACCAAGTAATAGGCAAAAAGCGAGTTAAATTTAAAATCGCGTTCAGCAACTTAAAACGCGCTTCCAGGAATTATTGTTAGCAGACAGTATAGAATTAATTTGTGTGTCCCTGTAAATGCACGATGACTGCTATACACGCACTATTCTGTAGTAAGCCTCTTGTAATGCACCTTAGTGATATATATAAATTTCAATGCGTTTAAAATAGTGAAACATTATTTAATTAAACCGCAAACGATTTTTCTCAATATATGTAATGTAACGGATTTCTTTTTACTGTCTCTCTAAAGTAACTATAAGTGCTATGCACACCCTATTCCATATTAAGCTTCTTGTAATGCACCTTAGTGATATATATCAATTGCAGCGTGTTTGAAATTGTGTAACATCATTAAAATTAACCGCAAATGATTTTTCCCCATAGACCGTAATGTAACGGAATTCTTTTGAGTGTCCCTGTAAAAAAAGTATAAGGGCTACACACTTCAGTTGAAATAGGGAACATGCTATAGATAACGACAATAAAATATGAAAATTGCAGGGCAATCCGAGCATATTTACGGGAGTTAGAGCACGGACAGACGGCAGACGGCGGACGGCAAACGGCCAGACGGCCATACGGCAGACAAACCGAATTCATAAACACTTTTCAACTACGTTGGAAAGTGTTAAAAAGCAAAACGAAAATATTAACTTTCATATTTACTGTTGACCGTTTTTAAATAACTGCTTTTATTGTACGTATAATCTCGTGGTTTATATTTATCGTGTTTTTTTTTAAACATTTTTGCGAGAATATTTTATGTTCCCAAAAGAAAATGCACAATTTTAAAATAAGAATGAAAGAACATATGGCCGATATCAAACATAATAGAAGAACTAAAGGTTTGGCCAAACTAGAAATGAAAGAGACTTTACAAATTGATTTTAATAATATTAAAATTAAAAATTATCCATGAGAAATTTATTTCTCTTCCATTATCCGTGAATCAATAGAAATCCATAAGCGTGACGAAACCATATACTAACTAGCTTTTTGTAGCTAGCTTAATGTCTGTAGCAGTTATCGCTACATATGTAAATGTAAATTTTGTTGAATATCAGTATTACCAAATTTACCAAATCAGTATTACCTATTTTTATCTGCAGTACTGTCACCATACAGTGAGATATGGGAAACAATACACTTTTATTTATAGTTGGTTAATATATTTCTCGTTAGGAGGTTTTATCTGCATTAAAGAAAATTGGCTTTTAATAACATTATCTAATTTTAACTCGTATTATGTTTGCCCCATGAGAAAACATAAAAAAAAACAATTTTAAAATTTTAAGCCTCTTTTGAATAGCTAAAAATTGGCACGAGATGCTGTACAAATTAAAAAAAAGGAAAACTGCCCAGTTAAACTGAGGACATTGAGCTCACAGGCAATTCGCACTAATTGTATATTATACTCTTATTTGAAAGAATTTGAAATATGCCCCTCGAAAAATAAAGAAATCAACAGTATATTAAGGGGGGGGGGTCATCCCATCGTTACCCCCCTCATAGTTAACTAATGAACCCCTTAAACTAATCAGGAAGTCTCTAATTACAATGAATATATATACAAAATTTGAAGAAAATCGGATAATTCTGAATGAAAAACCCATTTATCTAAATTAAGGGGGATTAGCCCCACCTTTCCCCCTTTATACTTAACCAATGAACCCCCAAAACTATTCAGAGAAGCGCATTATCGCAATTAACCTATATACAAAATTTGAAGAAAATCGGATAATTCTGCATGAAAAACCCATTTATCTAAATTAAGGGGGGGATTAGCCCTCCCTTTCCCGCTTTATACTTAACCAATGTACCCCCAAAACTATTCAGAGAAGCGCATTATCACAATGAACCTATATACAAAATTTGAAGAAAATCGGATAATTCTGCATGAAAAACTCATTTATCAAAATTAGGGGGAGGGTTATCCCCCCTTTCCCCCTTTATACTTAACGAATGAACCTCCAAAACCATTGACAGAAGCGCATTATCAAAATGAACCTATATACAAAATTTGAAGAAATGGGATAATTCTGCATGAAAAACCCATTTATCTAAATTAAGGGGGATTAGCCCCCCCCTTTCCCCCTTTATACTTAACCAATGAACCCCCAAAACTATTCAGAGAAGCGCATCATCACAATGAACCTATATACAAAATTTGAAAAAAATCAGATAATTCTGCATGAAAAACTCATTTATCTAATTTCAGGGGGGATTAGCCCCCCCTTTCCCCCTTTATACTTTACCAATGAACGCCCAAAGCTATTCAGAGAAGCGCATCATCACAATGAACCTATATACAAAATTTGAAGAAAATCGGATAATTCTGCATGAAAAACTCATTTATCTAAATTAGGGAGGGGGGTATCCCCCCTTTCCCCTTTATACTTAACCTATGAACCCCCAAAACTATTGACAGAAGCGCATTATCAATAAGAACCTATATACAAAATTGGAAGAAAATGGGATAATTCTGCTTGAAAAACCCATTGATCTAAATTATGGGGGGTTAGCCCCCCGTTTCCCCACTTTATGCTTAACCAATGAACCTCCAAAACTAATCAGGGAAGCGCCTTATCACAAGGAACCTATAAACAAAATTTACAGTAAAACGGTTAGTTCTATCAAGAGTTATCGCGTTACGTACATACATACATACGTACGTACGTACATACAGAACCGGCGGGCACATAAGCTCTCAGGCTTTGATAGCCTGTGAGCTAAAAAGCAATAAGAAAACACTAATTTCCATATTTAGAGTTGGCCTTTTTTAAATACCTGTTTTTATTATACGTATGATCTCGTAGTTTATATTTATTGTGTTTTTTCAAACTTTTTTGCAAGAATATTTTATTTATAATGTCTCATCTTGATAATATCGCCGTTTGTGCTTTCGAAACATCTCGGTCTTTATATTTAAATGTTTTTTAAGCATTTTTATGTTCTGCTTTAGCACTTTAAGCATATACATCTTTATTTTACCAAATTACAATTTCATGGAACTAGGATCTTTTTTAAGAATTTAAATTTGTGTATGGATAAAAAGGTCGGCAGACAGATTAATTGCATGCACCTTGTTTTTGTGTGTTTTATGTAACAATTTAGTCGTTAGTTTAGTATCAGTTATGAACAGGGACTTCTTCAAAGTAATCACTGTAAAAGTCTCCACGCAATAAAAAAAAACAAGAACGAAAAATCATGCGTCAATTATAGATTATGTAACACATTCCAACGCTTCCAAAATAATTTTACAAATCTTACCGTTTAATAAGCTGAAAGGTAACATTTAAATAAACAATTTGGAAAACGCATAACATATTTAAAAACATAATTTCGGGAATTTCCAACATATACAATATTCGGAAAAATATCCGAATACTTTTATTCAGCCCTGTATAGGATCTATAGAGTTGCATATATACTACATAGGATGCTAAATTTTAGTTCAGTTAGGAAACGCGTAGCGCAGTTTAAAATTCTCCTTCTGGAGATTCTGTCAATAAACGGAAATGTGTTCGCGAACTTTTGTGCTTCCCTATATAGGATCTACAGAATTTATACACACCACGTAATAGACAAAAAGCGAGTTAAATTTAAAATCGCGTTCAGTAACTTAAAACGCACTTCCAGGAATTATTGTTAACAGACAGTAGAGAATTCTTTTGTGTATCCCTGTAAATGAACGATGACTGCTATACACACACTATTTTGTAGTAAGCCTCTTGTCATGCACCTTAGTGATCTATATAAATTTCAATGCGTTTAAAGTAGTGAAACATTCGAATAGTAATTTTCCAACTGGACGAAAAATGTCCGGGTCAGGATTCGAACCTGGGATCGCTTGGCTGAAGCCGTCACGCTCTACCACAGAGCTACCACCAACGTTGGATACGTATCCAGCGTTTACTGGAGTTCCTTTACCTACGATCTTTTCTGTTGAGCTGATTAAAATATCAGACTAGATTCTCCGATCAATAAGGTTAACTGGATGAATTATGCCCTCCAGATTCGACCGGGATAGCTCAGTGGTAGAGTGTGGCGGCTTCAGCCACGCGATCCCAGGTTCGAATCCTGGTCCGGACATTTTTAGTCCAGTTGGAAAATTACTACTCGTATGATTTATTTAACAATTTGATATAATTGTGTTAAAATTAATCTAGTGAAACATTATTTAAATAAACCGCAGACGATTTTTCTCCATAGACGTAATGTAACGGAATTCGTTTGGCTGTCCCTGTAAACTAACTATAAGTGCTATGCACACCCTATTCCATATTAAGCTTCTTCTAATGCACCTTAGTGATATATATAAATTTCAATGCGTTTAAAATAGTGAAACATTATTTAAATAAACCGCAAATGATTTTTCCCCATAGACCGGAATTTAACGGCATTATTTTGAGTGTCCCTGTAAAAAAACTATAAGTGCTACACACTTCCGTTGAAATAGGGAACATGCTATAGATAACGACAATAACATATAAAAATTGCAGAGTAATCCGAGCATATTTACGGGAGTTAGAGCACGGCCAGACGGCCAGACGGCCATACGGCAGACGGCCATACGGCAGACAAACCGAAGTCATAAACACTTTTCAACTATGTTGGAAAGTGTTAAAAATAGCTAGCTTAATGTTTGTAGCAGGTGTCGCTACAATTGCAAATGCAAATTGTGTTGAATATCAGTATTAAAAAATTTACCAAATCAATATTACCTATTTTTATCTGCAGTACTGCCGCCATAGGTTAATATATTTCTCGCTAGGAGGCGTTATCTGCGTTAAAGAAAATTGGGTTTTAATAACCTTATCTAAGTTTAACTTGTATTATGGTTGCCCCATGAGAAAACATTAAAAAAACAATTTTAAAATTTTACTTATGCAATTTCGCACTAGGAGCGCTACCGGAGTATAAAAAAACTATCATGAGAAAATTTTTATCAAAACATCAATTTGATTTTTCTAAAAGCTTATTCTGAAGATTTATATAAAAAAATATCTCAAGGGTGAATATAAACACAAATGTAAAATGTGTTGAATCTATATTTCCTCATTTTAACTTTGAGTATGATTCCCATATGAGAAAACAAAAAAAAAAAGATCCATTTTAAAGTTTTATTCATACAATTTCCTCCAACGGGTGCAACGAGCATAAAAAATCATGTTCTAGATATTTTTATTAAAACATAAATTTCACCGTAACAGAAGCTTATTCAAAAAATTTATTAAAAAAAAAAGAAATACATTTTTTTTAAAAATTTAGTTATCCAATTTCCTGTCAGGGCGCGCTATAAACAGAAAAAAAATGTTTATTTTGTTTTATAGCGTTTTATTTAATAGAGTTTTATTTTGTACGAAATACCGCTTCAAGTCGAAGTTTAAACTATTTATTTTGGAGTTCGGAAAAACGAGTTCTTCCCGCTCAATATCCTGCCCGATTAGTTTCAATAAACTTAGTTTAAACCTTAAACTCCGGTGTTTTCCCTGTATTACTGTACGGCCTGGTACTCTAACTGACATAACGACAGTTACACACTCTTTTGAAGGAAAAACATGCTGTATTTGACTGCAACAACATACTAAATTTTCATTACCATTAGCGTTCTACAATCTCCGAATTCAACATATATTCGTTTCATAAAATCGTTTCTTTATGATTATATATATATATATATACCTATATATATATATATATATATATATATATATGATAGTTGTATTTTTGTGCGTGCAAAGAATTACTCAATTTTAATTTAATATATTGAAATTTATAGTTATTTTTTAACTTACTTATTGCATTATTATTTTGAAATATCTTGCACTTATAACAGACTAACTAAAGAAAAATATATGTTCAAAAAAGTGTATGACGAGCTCTCGCTCCCTATTTTATCGAGCCTGCTTCACCCTTTTAGGGGCTAAGTGCATTTTTTGTTATAATAGTTAAACGATTGAATGACATCATTATTTAAGAACAAATATATTTTTAAATAAATAAGAGTGTCCTTCACTTGCATTATAAAATTAAAATTATACATTTTTTAAATCTTTATTGTTATTCCCAAATACAAAAGCATATTTGGGTAGTAAAAATAAGCCGTATATATAATATATCACCGCCCTTTGGCGGGCTAACAGTTATTCAAACTGGAACAAAACACAAAACAAATAATTATTTATAATTCATTAAATTATAATAAAAATAATTTATTGACTGAAATATTTTATTTAATGAATAAATCAATCTTTTTTTACTTTTACTGAATTATAATGGCTTCTATTAGTATATCCAAGCTATTTATCTGATGTCTACACTTTCCTCAGAAGTTTAATCGACAATAAAATATATATACAAAAATCAATCAAAAAAATCATTTTCGCCCGCCTTCTTCTTGTAACAATTTCTGTAAAAAGACACATAAAATGTTTTCCAGAAAACAAAAGCAAACGTATTGTTCGGACCGTTTTTATGCTTTGTTTTATTTTATCAATCACTTTATACAAAAAGGTATAAGAAAGTAAACAAATTATCATCAAAGAATTTTTTTTAAGCGTATTTAAAATATCCGAATTTAGATTTTATCAAAAAAAATTAAACAACATATTTGAATTTTTTCAATATTGAGTAAAGTTACGATTAGTTTTCCTAATTGGTCTGAAATATATGTTTTAATTACTCTAAGATAACAAACAGTAAAAAAAGTAATGCAAATGTATTCATTGACTTATTTGGAAAATGAAATGTAACATAAATAAAAAGAAAAGTTCTCAGTTAAACTTTTGGTATTGAGCTTACAGGCTATTCACACAAATTGTATATTATACTCTTATTTCAAAGAATAATGCACCTCGAAAAATAAAGATATCGACAATAAATTAAGGGGGACTAGTCCCCCTTTTCCCCATTATAATTAACCAATGAACCCCCAAAACTAATCAGGGAAGCGTCTTATTACATTGAAACTATTTAGAAAATTGGAAGTAAATCGGATAATTCTGCATGGAAAACCCATTTATCTAAATTAATGGGGGTTAGCCCCCGTTCTCCTCTTTATACTTAACCAATGAATCTCCAAAACTAATCAGGGAAGCGCCGTGTCACAATGTACCTATATACAAAATTTGAAGCAAATCGGATAATTCTGCATGGAAAACCCATTTATCTAAATTAATGGGGGGTTAGCCCCCGTTCTCCTCTTTATACTTAACCAATGAACCTCCAAAACTAATCAGGGAAACGCCGTGTCACAATGTACCTATATACAAAATTGGAAGCAAATCGGATAATTCTGCATGGAAAACACATTTATTTAAATTATGGGGGGTGGGGGTTTACCGCCGTTCCCCGCTTTATACTTAACCAATGAACCCCCAAATCTAATCAGGGAAGTGACATATCACAATGTACCTATATACAAAATTTTAAGCAAATCGGATAATTCTGAATGAAAATCCCATTTATCTAAGTTAAGACGGGGCATTAGCCATTATCCCCTCCTTTATAATTAACCAATGAGCCCCAAAACTACTCAGGGAAGCGCTTTATCACAATGAACCTATATACAAAATTTGAAGCAAATCGGATAATTCTGCATGAAAGACCCATTTATCTAAATTAAGGGGGATTATTCCCCGTTCTCTCCTTTATACTTAACCAATGAACCCCCAAAACTAATCAGGAATGCGCCTTATCACGATGAACCTATATGCAAAATTTGAAGCAAAACAGACATTCATACATGCATACATACGTACGTGCATACAGAACCGGCGGGCACATTAGCTCTCAGGCATTGATAGCCTGTGAGATAAAAATAGGTATGCTTTGATAATAATGTTTAAGAATTTATTCTAAAATTCTCAAAACAACATTTTAACAGTACGAGTTTTATTCACGCTAACACAACTAACATACTGTACATATTGTATGTATTTGTCTTCAAAATAAATTACTCATGTAGATTTTATTTACTTTTTACTTCGCTTAGAAAAGGTCATATAAAAATATGTATGCACAAGGAGATTGATAAAGTTGGAACAAATAGTCTATTTCCTTAAATATTGCCCCTAGACACATACATCCAATTGCAAAGTTTTATAGAAAAGGTGCAAAATTTTATCACATATTTTGCATCCACTTGGGTGGGAGGGGGGGGGGGTATTTGAAAAAAATACACAACTAAATTTCTATACGCCTCCGTAATGTAAAATTTCCAATTAAGAAAATTTTCCTTTTCCATTCCTGAAATAAATATAAAAGTATTACATCTTTATAGCTGCAAAACTCACAGAGATATTAAAAGCCAAAATCAGTGACTTATACCACCTAAGCATAACTCTGCGCGACGTGATATCGATGCGTTTCACATGCAAGATGGGGATCATCCACAAAATTACTCATTATAAACAGGCGATTTAAGACATTTACAATATTTTACCACACTTGTTTGGTTAATCAAATATAATAGAAATAGGACATAAATTGAGATAAAAAAACAAATATCGAAGAGAATAGAATATAAATTGCGATTTTATAGTAATTTTTCAAAATGTTTACTTACGACGCTAATGCCTTGTTGTATTCGTCAAACAATATTTTAATGCACTCGATACAATTCGTTTGAAACGATACCATGGTAGGCGTCTTGAATTCTTTGGCAAAATGCATGCAAGTCTACCGGAGGTGCGATTTAAGACATCTAAAATATTTTATTACACCTGTTTGGTTTATCGAATATAATATAAATAGGACATAAACTGAGATTGGAAAAAAAAACAAATATGGAAGAGAATGGAACATAAATTGCGATTTTATAGTAATTCCTCAAAACGTTTACCACCGGCGCCAATTCCATGTTGCATTCGTCTAACAATATCTCAATGCACCCAATCGTATTGAATCTTTTGGCAAAATGCATGCACGTCTACCGGAGGTGTCAAGTAAACAGTCCTACATAAACGACCCCATTAATAAAAATCCAAAGGAATTAGATCCTGTGATCTAAGAGGAATTTCAAACGGTCCTTGTAAGCGAAGCCACTTGTTTGGAATCTCAGTTTATCCAGTTCCTTTCCACAGAGGTGTGGTTAGGTGGGACGACATCTAACCGAAACCACATGCGTTGGAGGACTGCTAAGTGCAGTGCATTCATAAAATCAGAAACAACTCCATTCAGAATGAGGTGTAAGATCTGTCACCAATCAGTGTATTGTATATGAGACAAACTAATTTAGCCGGATGAAAATCGTACATTGCATAATTATATAAAAAACTCAGGCCAAAAGATATTCAATAAAAATTCCAATAATGTGTTTGTGGCTTTTATTAAAAAAAGCGAGCAATTAAGCAATTCCGCGGAGCGACTCCAGGCAGGTAAAATAACGTCAGATCTACATGTTCATTATAAAAAGAGTGAATAGTTTTATAAGTCTTATGCCCCCAAATGTACCAAGCCAAAATATGATAACCTCGACTATAATAACGCTAAATGATGATATATTTAATAATAATTTTAAATTTTCTTTTAGCCAAACAATTTATGAAAAGGCGTAGTTGAAATTTTAACGCACATATCAAACGACAAGCAAATATTGGGAAAATCTATAATAACGAGCATAAAGAAAGTCATAAATTATAGGAAACAAATAGAAGGCATCAAATAATATGTCTGTATGGGGCCTTTAATTATAAACAAAATAAAATAATTATACAGAAAAAATACTAGGTTAATAATTATTTGTATGTACTTTATAAATTATGAAGCTTAATGGGTGATTAAATTATATTGAGAGGAAATGCAAATAATTAAAGATTTTATTTTATTTATTTAGTTTAATGGTCCGAAAAATATTCGCAATTGTATTGTTAATTATTTTGAGATGAGACAAATGATTTATTTATTTATTATTTTTTTTTTATTAACGGCTGAAAAGTAAAGAACTCGTTAGCATTAAAATAAATGTTATTTATTAACCAAAAAAGAGATGAAGATATAAATATTTTTTTAAAGGAAAAAATATATTCTTAAAAGTGAAAGGAAGTTTTAGTTAATTATATTTGTAAAAGAGGTAATTTTACTTTTAAAAAGGGGATAACTAATTACATTTAATGATTTATTAATTACATCATCATATAAATTTGAAAAATATCGCGCCATACATTTATTGTATATTGCCAATAGTGTCGAACCTCATGTACGAAAAATGGATTTGTGTCACTCCAAAAATGGTCATTTTGGCAAATAATTCTTCTACCTTGCTTGTAACAGCATTAGTCTGTCCAAAACAAAAGTACATTTTTCAGAAAAAGGGGTTGGAGTCCTCTTGATTTAGTCTCCAATTGCAGAAATCTAGACGCCGTTTGAAATCGGACTATAGACTATACAGTGCATGGACTGCACAATTACTATATGGATGACAACTGTGCCGTTGCAATATTTTGAATATAGTTGTGGAATGTTCAACTCTGCAGCAACACTTTGTGTACTCGCATAAGAATAACTCACAAAATAAGCAAAAATGTCAATTTCGGCACCTGTTGTTTTGGATAGGGACCTGGACCTCCCTGCCTTTGCACGCATCATGTACTTTGCATTCGCTTAACAATTCCATAAATAAAATTCCTAGAAGGATGTCGAGAATTCGGCGAAAGGCGCTGGTATTCTTCCACAGCTTGCGTAACATTACAATTCCAAACGGCATAAAGCATTAATATTTTAAAACATTCTTTCTTCTTATACTACGACATGCTGCCACATCAGATTAACTTCTCTGTCAATTGCACAGAGAAACCTTTTATGCTTAAAATACATCGAAACGATTGCATGACGTGCTCCTTATAAATAGAAGTTATCATAACTATGATTGGCGTCTTCGAAATGATTCTTTAAATTATCATTGTTTCTTGAATGCACGCATTTCAATTTAAGTCTAATCCGATAAAACCTGACGAAATACTTAAATGGACATATCTTTGTGAATTTTGGAGATATCAAGATGTAACCTTTTGTGTTTCATGCAGGAATGGATAAGGAAATTTTTTTAATTGGAAATTTTACCCTACGGAGTCGTATAAAAATGTACATTGTGTATTCACTTCAATAGATCCCGAGGGGGTTCTATCTAAAGTCATTAAAATTTGCATTTTTTTTATTAAAATTTGCATTTAAAAGTACGTGTCTAAGGGCAATATTTAAGGAAATAATATATTGGTTTCACCTTTATGAATCAATCTGTATATAAATCTGTCTTTTCAATGCAATATTTATTTCTCAGTAATGCATATCCATATCTCGCGCAGTATTGTTAGTTAGGCGATATTTTTTATTTACATTGCTTTATTGATATCATTTTTTCTACCTCGTATTTAATGACAGATTTAAAAAAGGCGAATATTAAAAATTGAAAGAGGTGATATCAATCAAGCATTCTGAAGAAAGAAATGCAGTCTCACTGGTTACATTATTACGTCAATAAACAACAAGAGGTTCATGAACTTTAATCGAAATATGTAGCAATCTATTCCTAGCACATCGTTTTTTACGATAGGCGTGTAGTAACATAACAAAAGATAGCTTCATGATCGTCTACTTTTTCAATTCAACTCCTTAGAGCATACCTGTACACTTTAATGTCAGTGTGTGTTTTTTTTGTTCAAAAATATAGCACAGACAGCAGAGAAATGTTAACTTTTCGACCCATATTAAAATTCTCAAAATTGGATACTCTTGTACGGGTATTTGCTTAGGTATTGACCGCGATATCATCAGATACATATTCACCCCGATTGCTGAAGCATCAGTAAGAACGTTTTCAAGAAAGATAGACGAAGGATGCGAAGGGGCACAAATGATAGGTTGCAACGACTTCGAACCCTCACTTGCTAACAGAGAAATCGTTGTAACTGGACAATAGTTTTCAGATTTTTAATTTAATTTTTAAAATATTTTAATATAAAATAATGACTGTAATGCCTAAATTTATACAAACGATAAAACGAATATATATCACTTTTTCATTAGCAAAATCAAGTATAGATATTATTAGAAGTAACTCATCAAAATAATTAAAAATTATTTATAAAGATTATTTTTTCAGGTGCTAATTTCATTTGCAAATATATTGATGCAAAAATTTTTTAGGTATAATTTTGTATAACTTATATTCTTATTTAATTTTTAAGCATTTCTTTTTACTATTTACATTCAAGAAATGTGAATGTAAAGGCAATCCTCAATTAAGAACAGAAAATATAAGTTATAAATATTTACTATCTAAACATTAATATATTTCTAATTATTAGAGTTATATATTGACCTATCAAGTTTACGTTATGACTTATATGTCTTTGAATTTTAAAGCGCAGTCATTGAATAAGTTTTAAAAACTTTACAACGTCCTTTTTGTGTGCAATTTAAGTGTTTATGAATTATGTTTCTTTAGCCATCTGTGCGTTCGCCCTGCTTCCCGTTCTCTAACTAGCGTAAATATACTCATATTGCCATGTAATTTATTGGGTTGTTCGTAAAGTTTCTTTTTTTTGTGAAAATGAAAGACTATTTTTTATAGTGTATAAGTATTTTGTTGAGTTATATAGTCTTCATTTTTGTCCATACCTTTTGCCATTTTTCAGGCAGTTGCATGATTCCACGCTCATAAAAATTCTGATCGTTGCTGGCAAAAAAATGATCCAAGTAATTTTTTAAGTCTTTATTTGAAGTAAAGGTTTTTCCATGTAAAAAAGTTTATGGAGACCGGAACAAGTAATAGTCCAAAGTTGCCAGATCTTGAGAATATGATGTTTGTGGTAGTACAAACCATCCAAAATGTAAAAGCTTTCGGCGAGTTACTAATCTTGTACCAGGTTTCGCATTATCTTGATGGAAAACTATAAATTTTCTTTTGATACATTCTGGCATTCTCTGTTTGAGTGAATCATTCAATTTGTTCAATTGATGATAGTGCACTTCAAAATTGATCACGGTATTGTTCAGAAGAAACTAATAATAAACTATTCCATTCCATTTCCACCAAACAAACAACATAACCTTTTTTGATGAATATTGAGTTTCGAAATGCTTTGAGTGTGTTCATCTGTTTTACTCCAAGATCGTTTAACATTGTTGTACACAACCCATTTCTCGTCCCCAGTAATGATTCGCTAAAAAATGAATGATTTTCTTGAAATTTGAGAATCAAATCACAGACGTCAATGCGACGGAACAAATTTCCTTCTGTAAGAACATGTGGTACACATACGTCGAATTTTGAAATTAAACCATGAGATTTCAAGCGTTGTTATTTAGTGATTTGCATCAATCACTGGCTTTATCTTGTCTTCATCAGCTTAAAATAACCTTCCAGAACGTGGTGCATCTTCAACATCAAAATCTTCGGAACGAAATTTTGCAAACCAGGTTTGTCTTTCGCGTTCTTTCAATACATCCTTTCATACACATCCACTAATTTCTTTATTCCTTGAACATTATTTTTACCTTTTCGATAGTAAAGAAGTAAAATATGCCGAAAGTGTTGCTTTCGATTTTCCATATATGATAGGACACCAAACAAAAACTATTGCACAGAATCAAATATTTAAAAAAAATAAGCCTTTCTATATCATCTGTCCAAATATATAAAGAAAATGTGACTTAAGTGTGAAGTTGGCTGTAATAAAAATACAATTACGACTTCTGTTGGGTAAAAAACTAAATTACTTTCCGAACAACCCAATATATACGTTAGCGTTAAATGTTCGTTATTGAATTTATAGTTCGTTTACACGGATACACAAAAGAATTCCATTACATTATAGTTTATGTCGAAAAATCGTTTGCATTTTAATTTAATGAAGTTCGTAAATTGATAATCAAATTCAATAAAAATGAAATTGACATACAGTTATCAGATTCAATACAAGATGTTTACTATTGAATATGGTGTGCAGAGCATTTATTTTTCGTTTACGTTTACAGGGACGCACAAAAACATATGTTTACATTACTGCGTATTAGGAACAGTTGGTATGCGTTTTAACGGTTAACATTTTTTTCACATTACTTGGTGTCTTGGTGTGTAAAAATTTTATAGATCACATATAGGTTTGCACAAAAAAGTTCGAGTAAATTCTTGCGTCTTAGAGAAAATTGCTGAAAAGGAATTTTCAACTGTGTTATGCCTTTCCCATCTGAAGAAAAATTTTGCATGCAACAGTGTCTAAAAAAATATAGATCATATACAGGGCTGCACGAAAGAGTTCGGATGTTTCTCCGACTTTAGATAGTAATTGCTAAAAATGTGTTTCCAAATAGGTTTTTATTTTTCCAAATTGGACAATTTTCCTTATTTTCCAAAGTGAATTCATGTAAAAGTGAAGACGACTTACACTATGGTGATTATCTACTAATAACCACAGAACTAAGCGTACAGCTGCCATCTCTATAAAAAAGAAGAAATAAAATCAGGAATATCTCATTCAAAACTTTCAACAAATACCTCTTACAAAAGTAGAAGGGACATAAATCGATTTAACATAAATTCAAAAGATAATGAATTTGGGCTTTGTTGCGGAAAATTCCTTACAATATTAATAGTAAAAACACCTGAAGAAATGTAAAAAATCGTTCCAACAGCTGATCTTTTGGTGGACAAATGAACTAAGATGGAAAGAAACTTCATAAATACCATGTGTGGAATTTCAAGACTGAGCGTCACAACAGGACCAACAGATTTACAAAAAAAAAGAAAATCTATAAAAAGACATATTGGAAGCCAAATGATCTGCATGGATTAGATAGCCCTCTGCAAAAACACTAAAAAACACTACAGCAACGTTAAACAAATTAGCATTCTAGCATTTACATAATCAAGGACAATGCGCATTATTCAATTCGTAGACATCAACCCACATTAGGCAAACGTTTTAAGATAATCTCTCGACTCAAACTTTGGCAAATTTCTACATTCATTTACAGAAGCAGCACTCTCCATATCATCAGAACCTCCCGTCTAAATGCAAGAGCTTAAAGTGGCGACTTACTCGTTTAACAGAAGCGATGCTTAGGGGCTGGATAATGGGGATTATATCATCATTGGAAACATCTTTAAAAATTTCAATATTGATTCTTCTGGACAGTTACAACTGCTTATTACGTCTAAATTACTTTTCCTGGTACTGGAAGATTGAGGAACTTGTGTACTTTCTGAATCAGAGTGAGTCCCCCGATGTAAAAAGTTCAATTAGACGTCTTCCTAAATATATCATAAATTAATATTAAAAAAATCATATATTCTTTGAGAAATTTAACAGACATTCATCCGTTACAACATGGCTTTTTAAAAATGAAATCAACTGAATCAGAAATTCGAGACCAGTTTTCGCAAATAGAACTAAATGTACAAGATAACTGTTAAATCTCCCTACTATATTTTGTTTAGAAAAATCTTCGACAAACTTGGCTGGCAATAGTTCGAGAATTGAGAAATCCAGATCTAGAAGCCACTTATAAAGTAAGTTCCTTTCTCTGAATCCGCTTATCCAAACTGGCTCTCCAACGAAGAACATTTGTTCAACAATGGCTATCCACAGTGCTTCTGTCTCGGCCCCTTCCTATGGAGGGATTTTATGAATATCCTTCTTCGTCTACTCAGGAGAAGGTGCTTTGTGGTAGTGGCGTACGTTGATAACCTGCTGATTATCGCTGGGGACCTCCCACAAAACTACTTGAGGTACAATCACTGAAGATCGTCGGAGAATGGACAGCTTGCCATCATATGCTGATCTCCTATCCAAATCTCAGAACCCTTTCGAAATAACACGGAAATTGTAAATTTGTACCGTTTTATCCCCTAATCCAAGGGACCCGATGTAACGCAGAAATAGTAAAAATTCATTCTCTCCTTTCTTCTTTTCCCTTAGATTTTTCTGGCCTGCGCGACCAAAATTAACGTCGAAATTGTGAAACTTTTGTTCTATTTTACCAGCGTATGAACAATCCGAAAAGAAAGCAGCCATTGTTAAATGGACATTTTTATTTCTAATTCCCGTGTACACTGGACGCGAAATAACGCGAAAAAGTAAAATTTCAGCGGTTTTTCTTCCTTTCCCTCAGATTTTTTCTGGCTTTCTAGACCTAAAGTAATATCGAAATAGTAAAATTATTGCTCTTTTATTCCTGAGATTGCAGGATCTGAAATGCCGCCAAAATCATAAAATTTTCGTTTTATTTTCTTTCTTTTCCACGGATTTTTCGGGGCCTGCGGGACACAGAAATTGCAAAATTATAGACGTTTCTTCCAGCGCGCGAGACCCGAAATCACACAAAAATTAGAAAATGTTCTATTTTTATTTTTTTCACTTCTTCTTCCACTTTCTCGTGTCTGATGTATACATTGTGATTCATAAATATCGAAACAATAGACTATCTCCTTAAATATTGCCCATAGGCACATACTTCCAATTGCAAATTTTCATTAAAAAAGGTGCAAAATTTGATGACATAAGTTGCAACTCCATGGGGGGTCTATTTGAGAAAATACAAAAATTATATTTTTATACGGTCCCCGTAGGATAAAATTTCCAATTAGGAATTTTTTCCTTATCCACTCCTGAATTAAAGAAAAAAAAGTCCATCTTGATATCTGCAAAATTCACAGAAATATTAAAATCCAAAATTCGTGACTTACACCACTTAAGCATACTTCTGAGCGAAGCGATATCAGTTCATTTGAAATGCAAGTTAGGGATCGACCATACATTTACACATTATTAAAAGTCGATCTAAGACAATGCCTTAACTTTTAGATATAATATAACAGCGTATAGATGTTTGCGTTAAACTTGCTTGAGAAATATGCTAGAGGTCTGCATGAGACCCAGCTTTGCGCCAGGCCCGTAACCGGCACGCCCCGCTGGCCGGGTGGTGCCGGCCCGTGTTTTTAATGTTCTTAAGACGTGTTGGACAGACAATAAGTTTTGTAAAAGTAATAGCGATAATAAAACTTCTGTAAACGAAATCATTGGAAATATATTTTAATAAATTACACAGAAATATGTTGAAAAATCTACTTTTTATTATACAGCTTCAAAAGTTATGATGTTTTTAAACCTATTTTTCATTTACTCCAAGCGACATTGTTTTTTTTTTTAATATTTATTCGAATGTAATAGTCTCAGAGTATAAATAATCATTAAAGTTGCTATTGCGTATGTTTTAGGTAGATTTCGTAAGAAATACTATCTATCAAACTCTCCCCCAAGTTGAAATTTTTGAAGAATTTTTGCAGATCTACGTCGATTATGACTCCCAGAACCCCCCCTCCCTCCAGTTGAAAACTTTATCTATCTATCTATCTATTTATGTCACTATTTTATGGACACGATAACTCCCATGGATACATAAAATCAAGGGGCATAAAATATTGGTCAAGTTCGTTAATGGGCAAAATCGAACCAAGGGAGGGGGGGTATGGAGGAGCTTTTTGTGAAAACAGAAAAAAATCCATAACTTCTTAATTATGATACGTATCGAATCCGTTTAAAGTTATTATTACTTCTAGGAAAAGGGCCGAGAATTCATGCATGACAGATTTTTGATATCACTAAAAATGGCCCCAAGAGGGGGAAAAAGGGGGGGGGGTTAGAAGAAAAAAATTTATAACTTCTATTTACAAGATATCCAATCGGCTTAAATTTATTATAAATTCCCTTAATATTATCTAAAACGTTCATATTGACAAGTTTTTAATAGGACCAACACTTATAGCAAAAAAAAAACAAAAAAAAAAAATCCCCACCGGCTCTGCCTTCAAACAAGTTAGATTTCGAAATGGACGGTCCCAACTGTGGCACCATGGCAAAAAGATAATTTCTTCTGCAATTCCCAACTAACAGGCGCTCCACGGTCTGCGTCTTCGAAATCTAACTGTGCCTGTAGGTCGAGCCATCAGGGATTTTTTTTAATATCATAGATGCCAAGCTCTCACTAATCTTCCGTTATAAGTGTGTTTATTTGACCCAGGTTGGAAACGAACTCTTAAGAAATTCAAGTGAATAAATTCGACTTTAAACCTTTAAATTATGTAAGTCAAAGTTTCATTAAATAAATTTTCTGGTTATAAGGTGGTTAACTAGTTCAAATTAATACATATTACGGCGGATTACTGGAAGGTTTGGCAGCTATGTAATTGTCATGCGAACACATAGTAATCTAAAATATACTGTAAAATTTTGGTCTAAATATGTATGTAGTATTTTTTTTAATAATTTTAATTGTATCTTAAGAAAAATGGAATTTTTTTGTACGAATTTCGGCCTTGTCAGAAATCTAAAATATGCACAGTCACCTGTCTAGATAATGAATTAAATAAAATTAAGTGCATCGCCCATGAAAACGGTTTTCGAAACCCATCTATGACCTAAAACATACAGTTCATTAAAATAAATTTATATCTCTAATAAACCTATATTTTGTAACTTTGGCTGTATACCAGATTTGTATGAGAGACTAGGGTATGCGTTAAACACATTTAATATCTGTACCCGAGAGCCAAACGATCGAAAAAGAGGATACTATTCGGTACAATCTTTGTTTAAAACTTTAAATGCATTTTTCTGCATCATAGGTTTTTTTTCAAAATCTCATGTTTAAATTGATATAATTCTTTAACCATTAAAGATAAATGGTTCAAACTTGGAATATATCTTTTTAAAATACTTTACTTAAATTTTAATTTGGTAAATTTGAAAAAAATATTCACTTTTGAAAATATGATTTGTTTAAAATAAATTGCATCTTTTATTTTTTTTATTTATTTATTTTTAATTGCTATTTTAAATATTTTTATTATTTTTTTAATTAATATTTTTTAAAATGCTGAATCAAAATTAAAACTTATATTTTTCGGTTTCATTAAAAGAAAAAAAAAATCAATTCGACAAATAATATTTCAAGTTATAACAATTTTAAATTACTCTGAATTTTTTGAAAAAAAAAAATAATTGTGTAAGAAGTCTTATGATGCAATTCTGTTTACAAATTATATGGTAAACCATCACAAAAAATTCAGAATTCTAACTATATAAATAAATAAAAATAATACATGTTTCGCGGACACTTTACAGTAACATTGTTTCTTGAATTACACGCATTTCAATTTGTGTCGGATCCCTTGAAATCTCACGAATTATTAAAACGGACATATCTCTCTGAGTTTTGCAGATATCAAGATGGAATTTTTTTTGTTTAATTCAGGAATGGATAGGGAAAAATTTCCTAATTGGAAATTTTATCCTACGGGGACCATATAAAAATTTAATTTTTGTATTTTTTTAAATAGACACCCCATGGAGTTGCAACTTATGTCATCAAATGTTGCACCTTTTTTGATGAAACTTTGCAATTGGAAGTATGTGCCTAGGGGCAATATTTAAGGAGATAGCCTATCGTTTCGATATTTAGGAATCACACTGTATATATATATATATATATATAGATGTGATCCCCTTTCGGAGGACTAAAATGTGTTAAAATGTGGGAGCCCTAGAGTAGCGAACCGGTTATTAAATAATTTGAAACCCACCACTGTTCTTATTCATACAAAAGTCTCAATTATTATTATATCCAGTCTATATCCAGTTTGTTTCGTTTTAAGAATTTATTCATTCTTGTATATAATCATGTGTTGAATTGTAAATATTGTATGCTTCATTGTTCATGGTATGGCTCTTTAGAAATTGTATTGTGTATTGTAATTATTGTATCTATTTCCCTTATCACTGTTTTTGCATTTAATATATTTAACTATCAAGCATACAATGATGCAAATGTGTTTCTGCATTCCTCCATGGCATCAATTTTTATACTTTTGTATATAGAAGTAGTGTTGTATATTTTTACTATAGTGATACATCGTTCATTGACATACACGGCTTTTGAAAATATCACAGTTTTAACCTATATGGTTTAATTTGTCTAACACGATATGGATAAGTATAATGTGCATTTGTATCGTTACTAGTAGTTTATTTAATATTATTTATGACTTCGTGTATTCCATACATTTTATTGCTTATCATCACGCCCTGACCTAATTGGTCTGCTATAAGTAATAACACTGTACAAATTTTTTTTAATATTTCAATAAACAAGTGTCTTTGTAAATATAATTAGCCAGTCAGGTCTTTCTGTGCTCAAGCCATTTAGTAGGCATCCCTGCCTAGTCAAAACATAAACTTGTTTATTACCTCTATTAAACGGTGAAGTTTTGTTACAGTATTCCGAACGTGTTGAAAGTGTTTCATAATCTATGCTTATTTCATGATTTTTCTTTATTGGTTTTAGTAATCCGAACATGATTATGGAAACTTTTCACTATGATCCATTATTTAAAAACAAAAGTATATATCGACGCATAAAAACAATTAAAGCGCTTTATATCTACAAATCCATTTTTTTAGAAATGTTATTTTACTTATTTAAACACCTATTTTGAAATAACTTTATACCAAATTGTTGCAGTTTTCTTCATTCTCAACTCTCATTTTTTAATGCACAACTTTCAATGAAAAGACAGACAACAAATTGAAAATGAAAATATCTTTAAGAATGCAAAAATTGTTGCTTGTTATTTATGCCAATCTATGCAAACATAACTTTGTATACATATAAACTTTGTAAACAATGTTCAAATTCTATTTTAAATATTGTTTATACGGAAATCAGTTATTTACTGAAAATGTCTCGAAAAGAAAAATTTAATTAGAGAATATTTAAATGTTCATAAATTATTAACTCTGAAAAACACAAAGATGAAATAAAGAATATATTTTTAAGTTTGATTGTAAATTTTGTATACAGTGATTTAAAATTTCTGGAATTTGCATGAATAGATGGTGTTGTGCGACTTTTACCTAAAAGAATAAGTAAATTATTTAAAATTTTTTTACAATAAATAAATAAATAAATAAAATAAATAAAATTTGTTTTTCGCTCTTTAAAAGTTAAAACAAACTAATTATTCATACAGTTTTAAGTATTACATTTAGAAATGTTTCCGACAGCTTAGTGTCGTCTAATGACAAAAATTGGAACTATTTTTTAAATGAAGTTGTACAAAATACCTGATTTACATTCTAAGCATGGGTCGTTTCTCATATTTACATTTATTGTATATATTATAGTAAGTAATTTTAAATTTAGAGTATCCTTTTTGGAAGAACGTGAAATAATCAATTTCGTGAAATACGGCTATATGAGTGTAGTTTGATAAGTTCTCGGCTTTACACTGAGATGGAGCAAGTATGACCAAATGACAATGATGTTTGTAAAGTATCATCCTTTAGATGGCATGTTTTCCAGTTTCGGACGCGTGAGTTTATTGAGTATTGCTGGGATAAGTTAAACCTCTCAGCACCGAATTTTTTTTCCAATTTTGGGAAAAATTACTTTTACGCTTAATTAACAAAATTAAATAACAAAATTAAAAGTAGCTATCAAAATTACAGAAGTTAAAGTTTACTTAAATTTAACGAATGTGTTCTTTACAAAAATCTAACGAATGTAGTTATGTTGCGTGTTTTTCCTATGAAAATAGTGTAAGGAAGAATTTTTTAAGACGTTTGGAAAATGTCGTATTACAACCAGATTAAACAAACAAAAAATTTAGTAGTCATTTTTATCTTTTATCACAAATTACTAATTCGGAAAAGGAGTCCCTAATTTAAATTTAAAGAGTGAAACATATGTTTAAATTAAAAGAAACGCCAATGGTTTACTAATAATTAATAAAACTTTTATTAATATTTTTATTATTAAATGCTGAAACATAAGTAACGTCATAATAGTAAATGTATCGACATATGCTATCACTATTAGGTGCTGGAATTAACAAACATAATTCTTTTCTTTCAAATATTGCAATTCGAAGTAGGAGCCTCATATGAGGCCCAGGGTGTCGAGAAGGTTAAAGTAAAGAAGTTTTGACATTTTCTAAAAATTGAAAAAAACTGAAGTTCGAACTGTCATAAAAATCTTTGTTAAGAAAAGTTTAATCCCCACAGACATGCAAAAAGAGTTACCTTCCACCTTAAAGAATTCTTGTCCTTCATATTCGACGATTAAAAAGTGGGCTGCTGAATTTAAGCATTGTAGGAAATCAAATTACGATGATGAACACTCAGGACTCCCAAATACCGCTACGACCGACGAAATCATCTCAAAAATTCGCAATGCCATATTAAAGATACGCGAACTTGCTGACATTGCAAACATCTCGATACACCGTGTCCTATACATTTTACAATATGTTTTGGATAAGAAAAAGCTTTCCGCTCGATGCGTGCCGCGTTTGTTGAAGTCAACCAAAAACGCCAAAAAATGAACATTTCTCAAGAGTCATCTGAAATGTATTGTGTTGCAAGTTGAAAAAGAAAGAAATATCGTCCAAAGTCTTGTGATTTTTTTTTTTATCAGGCTGAGAACTTATCGAACCACCCTCGTACAGGGCTGCACCAAAGAATTCGCACACGGGAGTGTGTCTTGAATGTATTCATTTGCAAGGGGACTACATTGAAAAATAATATGAAATTATGTAAAAAAATCTTTTGCTTTCACTGTCAGGCCGAGAACTTTTCGGAACACCCTCGTACAGGGCTGCAGTAAAGAATTCGCACACAGGAGTGTGTCTTGAATGTATCAAGTTGCAAGGGGACTACATTGAAAAATAATATGAAATTATGTAAAAAAAATTTTGCTTTCACTGTCAGGCCGAGAACTTTTCGAACCAACCTCGCACAGGGCTGCACCAAAGAATTCGCACACGGGAGTATGTCTTGAATGTATCCAGTTGCAAGGGGACTACATTGAAAAATAATTTGAAATTATGTAAAAAAATATTTTGCTTTCACTGTTAGGCCGAGAACTTTTCGAACCACCCTCGTACAGGGCTGCAGTAAAGAATTCGCACACAGGAGTGTGCTTGTATGTATCAAGTTGCAAGGGGACTACATTGAAAAATAATATGAAATTATGTAAAAAAATCTTTTGCTTTCACTGTCAGGCCAAGAACTTTTCGAACCACCCTCGTACAGGGCTGCAGTAAAAAATTCGCACACAGGAGTGTGTCTTGAATGTATCAAGTTGCAAGGGGACTACATTGAAAAATAATATGAAATTATGTAAAAAAACATATTTTGCTTTCACTGTCAGGCCGAGAACTTTTCGAACAACCCTCGTACAGGGCTGCAGTAAAAAATTCGCACACAGGAGTGTGTCTTGAATGTATCAAGTTGCAAGGGTACTACATTGAAAAATAATATGAAATTATGTAAAAAAATCTTTTGCTTTCACTGTCAGGCCGAGAACTTTTCGAACCACCCTCGTACAGGGCTGCAGTAAAGAATTCGCACACAGGAATGTGTCTTGAATGCATCAAGTTGCAAGGGGACTACATTGAAAAAATAATATGAAATTATGTAAAAAAATCTTTTGCTTTTACTGTCAGGACGAGAACATTTCGAACCACCCTCGTACAGGGCTGCAGTAAAGAATTCGCACACAGGAGTGTGTCTTGAATGCATCAAGTTGCAAGGGGACTACATTGAAAAATAATATGAAATTATGTAAAAAAAAATCTTTTGCTTTTACTGTCAGGACGAGAACTTACCGAACCACTCTACTAGTAATTTAAAAAGAGTTTAACAGTTCAAGTAAGGAAGTTAAATAAAACTATTATTTAATAATCATTAAATTATCATTAATATTTAATACGAAAGCGTATTTCACTTTAAAAATAAATTCCACCTGTATACTGATGAAGTTGATACATAAAAAATAAATAACAATTAGAAAATAAAGTTACATTTCTTAATGTTAATCTCTTAAGCGCATAAAATCATGAAAGTGTACAAAAAAGTGATTTTATAATTTAAAATTCCGTTGAAATGCATAGAGAAATATATATATATATATTTAATTTAAAAGAGAACAAATGTAAATTCAAAGCAGGCGATAAATTATAAGCAGAACATAAAACTTATACTTCCCCATAAAATAATTTATGTATGTAATAAAACGATTTCAGTTCTAGAGTGGAAAAATAGTGCTACATAAAAAAGTGAGATATCCTTGAATTCTTTTTAGAAATTTACACCTTAAAAATTATGACGCAGATTGTTGAAAATCTTTGAAGCTGATATAATTAATCTTCTTACTAGGACGATAAAATGATTTGTGTTACTGGCTATTTAAGAACAGAATTTTCCTTTATGGCTAGGCATTTTAATGCTTGAAAATTACTTTTTTTGGGTGATAAAGCTATATTTGGAAAACTAAACGTTTTATGTAAATATTTAGTCAACATAAAATGCATTTGTTTTGTGTAAATGCATTTGTTTTTCTTGTTCTTCAAAGAGTTTTGCAAATTTTTTCAAGATATTATTATTTTCACTGCAAAATTGACATAGACAAGCAAGTCTATTGTCTATGGTTTCGCATCTTGTTTGTGCCTTCTTAAAACAATTACTTTTTTATATTTCTACAGGATACCAACTAAAGTCCTGGACCCCCCCCCCCCCCCACCACCACCAATACTTAATAAAAAGTTGCATTCGAGGGCGAACTCAATATGCAAATGTATCGTTAAATGCATTGATTTGGATTAAAACAACAAATTCTGCAATAAAAATTGTTGAATCTACTGCTAATTCAGCTTTAGAGAACTTTATTCATGAAAAAAATATATACTATTCATTGTGAAGGAACTAAAACTTGTCCCAGATATTAACTGCCTAGAATTTTTTGTAAACTTTGAAAAACAAAGAATAAAACTCGCAGAGAAACGACTCCTCAGTTACAATTATAAGGCCCAAATTGCCAAAAGAAGAGAAAAAAACCCGGCTATGTTTGCATACAAAAAAATGTCTGGTATATGCATCGCGAGAATTATATTAGTGTAATTGAAGTTTCATCCACATATTCCTTATATTCATATATCCATACCAAGCATATTTAAACTTGCATTTTCTCAGATTAGTAAATTTTGAGTTTGCGCTTGAAAACTTTCGAAATTTCCGTTAATATATTTTAAACAATATTTTTGGTGTATCTTTTGGTTTTAAGTTAGAGATGTGTATGTTATGATTGTAATTTGGGCAAAAATTGTTGTCTATATGCATTGTTTCTAATTTTATCATATGCGCAACAATTAATGATTTTCATTCACATATTAGTGATTTGAATATTTAAAATTAAAATTAAAATATTATTTTTGAACATACAACATTTATCTTTCTGTATAATACACTTAAGAATACATACTTTAGGAAGAAAGTAAAAACAAAATCTCAACCGTATATTATATGTCTTTTATAATTTAAAAATTGTGATGTTTTTGATCGTTTCGACTGCGAATCGCTAAATGCGTTGTCCTGAAACAACGAATTCTGCAAAAACAATTGTAGAACATACTGCTAATTTAGTCATTGCTAACTTTAATGATGGAAAACAATCCATTTTATTTATTAAGACGTGTTCCAGACGTGTTCCGTATAAACGTGTTCCAGGTATCAACTGCATGCAGTTTCTTGTAAACAATGATAATCGACGACTCCCAAGTTACAATTATGTATCCCGGTTCGCCAAAAAAATAGTGAAAGAAAGCCGATGAGCTTACTAATTAAAAAAAGATATATTGTGTATGTCAATGCAGCATTTTATTTGTGTATCTATACTAATTAACGAAAGTTTCGTGTGTGTGTGAGTCTGTCTGCGGTGGATAGAAAAATGTACCACACTTGAAGACCTCCTCGAGATCACTTGAGATCTGAAAACGTGGATTCAGGTAGTTCAAAACAGCTCCTGATGGACCGCAGACTCAGAATTTTTTATATTTTAAGAATTAGCCTAGATATTAATCAAAAACGCATCAAACGCTTTTTTCCGAGTCGGAGGAGCGTTAGCACATACCCAGAACCCCATTTACCCAGCGGACGCAAATTAAGATTCATTTGAAAGAAGAATGCGTATATTGCACCATTCTCTTTTAACTTATATCTACTAAAGCGTTTAGTTTATTTAAAAACGAAAGACATATTCTAAAAGATAGTACTCTTACGTCTCAAATTTTGTAATCAATTTGAAAAAAGGGATCTTTTACCCTTTACCACAACGCCCTAACGATCATCATATTACAGATAGACAAATCAAAATTATGATATCAAATTCGAAAACGTCTTCTAATAGCGGTATAATTGATTTTAACAAATACGAATTTTAACCTTTTCAAAAATACCGGAGAACACAGGCTATTTCCCGCCTACCGAGACGATTTTTCTTTCTTACGCTAAAAGTAACTAACGATTCCTTAACCTTTTTAGAGAATTTCAGTATAGTGCAGATTTACATCACCTACAACAATTTCATAACGTTCGAAAAAGAAGAAATATTTGAAGAAAAAAAATCTGAGAAATTTTCGACTAAAACGCATAATAATGAGGAGTTTCGGCGCGGCTATGCTCGACTTCGGTAGCTTTTTCAGTATTTAATACGTATATATTTTCATAAAATTTTATGGAAGACTTGGATACATTTATATTTATAAACTACAAAAATTTTAGAGAGTTTGGAAGAAGAAAACTATATTTCTCTTTTATGTTAACGGACCAGACGCAAAAACAAAAAAACAAAAAAAAGAAAAAAAACAGAAATAAGCAAATTTTTATTTACAATTAAATAACACTATTCTTCACTTAATTTTTACACGAGCTTTAAAATAATTATATTTTTTACATTCATAACCTTCCTGAACAACACAAAAACTATTTTTTAAAACTTTGAAACGACTTAAAGAAGAAAATGTTTTCTTACGAGAACTTTTTTCAAAAATTATCAGTACTTTTTCGTGATTTTTTAGTTAAAAATACAAATTCATACAAAAACGGGGTAAAGATAAAATTATAAAAAATTGGGGGTAATATAAAGTTATTATGGCGGGACGCCGGGAGTGTCAGATTGTAGAGCAATAAAAAAGAGTATAATTGAACGTAAGTGGATATTGAAACTTTAAAATGCGTTTTCTCTTAATAGTAAATTTTTTGCTTGCGCGTACTGTTACTTTCAAACGATATACGTTACAGTTAAAAAAAATAACCTCATGTGCGGTTGTACATAACCTAGATTCTAAAACCCAAAATTTAACTTTTTTTTTTTTTTTTTTTTTTTTTTTTTTTTACTTTAAGATTATTACTTTTTGACAAATATGAGAACAAAAAAATTGACGTCACATCTGAAGAATTGACGTCACATCTGCATTTGTGTTATATTAAATTTTGTTAACGAATCTGTAACGCACGTTAGTACGTTCGAATGCGTACAGAGATTGCTTGAACATCTATTCGTGTTAACATGTGATCATAAATCACGTACCGATGTTCAGGTTTCCAAAACAGCTCTTCTTTCAGTGCAGAGGATGCGAAGTCACAGTTTTTTTTTACATTTTCCCCAAAAACAATGCGTTGTACAGATGTAGTTCTTTTTAATCTTTATTTCATTCGAGCAAATATACTTATTTTGCACAATTTTTGCGATTTTGACAGAATACGCTGTATTTTGTGTAATTCTCCCTCGTGTGAAAACTTTACGTTCGATACCTTTTTGACAATCGTAATTAAATATATCTATACATTGAAAACTAAAAGAGCATTTTGTCAAAATTCACATTCACAAGAAAATTACCCTTTTGAACATGAGTAAAATTAAATCAAGAACCTATCCAATTTTAGACTACACTTAAGCGAGGAAAGGATGGCCGAGTGTTTTAAGGCTCATTGTTTAGTTCGACGGTTCGATACCCATTCCTGACCGAATGATTTTTCTTATTTTAATGGCAATAAATCTATTAAATACTGTCATATTTAATTCAGGAGGAAAAGTTATATAATTTGTATTTTTTATACGAGTGCTTTATAATTAAAATTTAACACTCAAGGATATTTTGTTTTAATTACTAAAGTTATAATTAAATTATTTAAATTAAAAGATTGTGCATGTAATTATCGATTAAATAAACTGCACTGGTCTACAATTTTTGTTATGTTTGATATGATATTTATCAAGGTGTCATTTATGTACTAAGATAGGTATGTGGTTATTTTTTGTAAAAAAATAAAAATAAAGAAGTAAAAATATTCATACAGGAATTCTAAATTATCTTGATATCCATGATTTAATAATTAGATAATGTATGAAAATGTAAAATGAAATTCCAGTAATTAAACAATATTTATTATAAATCGGTAGCTGCAAACAGCAAAGTTTAAATTCAGGGTTTTAGAATCAGATAGATAAAAATTAATTTAATGTAAAAGTTTAAAACTCGCGTAGTGAAAAAGAAAAAAAAACAGAAATACGAAAATATAAATAAATTCAAGTAATTAAAAAATATGTATTTCGCGGTTTAAGAATCAGACTGATAAAAATGAATTTTGTGAAAATTTTTAAAGATTAAGTAGTTAAAAAAGAAAAAAAAATTACTAAATATTGTTTTTTTTTCTTTTTTTTTTTAATATTCGGACTTTGGTAAATAAAATTTAACAACCGACAATTTTTTTTAAATTACTTATTTAATATTAAAAATATTTAAATTAAAATATCTTGCATGTAAGTATCGATTAAATAAAGTGATCTAAACTTTTTTCTATATTTTGTATGACCGTTATAAAGAAGATATATTTGTATAACTAAGAAAAAATATGATTATTCTCCTTAAAAAAAGAAAAGAAAAAGAAGAGAAAAAAGAAAGAAGCAAAAATATTCATTTAACAATTATAAAAGAAATCACCTTGATATCCATGGTTTGGTTTAACATATAAATAATGTATGAAAATGTAAAATTAAATTAAATTAATTAAACAAATATATATTATAAATCGTTAGCTGCAAAAAGCCAATTTTAAGTTCTGGGTTTTAGAGTCAGGCTGATAAAAATAAAATTAATGAAAAATTTTAATGGTTGCGTAATTAATTTAAAATAATATATATATACATATATATATATATATTAAATATTGATATTTAAAAAAAAAATGAGACTGTAGTAAATAAAAATTAATCATTCAATTAATATTTTGAGTTAAATTATTGCTCAATTAATTCAAGCACAATAGGTTGTAAATTAGAAGATTAAAATTATTTCACTTAATTACACTCATGTCCAAAATTAAGGTCACAAACATAAAATCTGTGAAAACTGATGGACTGTTCACTGTGTGGCCACGAAATTTGGCACAGAGGTATATTAGAATGGGAGAAAGAATATAGCAACATAACAATATGGAAAAGATTTTAATTGTGAATTAAAATATAGGGTATATTAAAAAGTGTTAAATCAAGAATCAGAGATAAAGCATTTATCTCAGGAAAAGTATGTCTGATATGGAGTGTGACCACTGTGCACTGCTATACAAGCCTCATACTGTTTATGAGGGTGTCAATAAATGTTTGTGGCAATAAAGTCATTTCTTCCAAAAGCGCGGCTTTTAACTCCTGGCGGGTCATGGCAGGGGGGGGTTACGCTGTGCAATGGTTCTTCCTAGACCATCCCAATGACACCAGGAAGGCCAGCCAAGACCGCCACAGAGCAACGACACCTGCACAGAATAGCTATTTGGCGTTAAGTGCACGACGACATAGGCTGACAACGACTCCTCAGCCTGCTGATGACCTTACTGCTGCGTCTGGAATAAGAATATCCAGGCAAACAGTATATAGACGACTAGCAGAGAGGGCACTTTACGTCCGGCATCCTGTCGTGTGTATCCCTTTCACTGCATCGAACAGGAGAGCCCAGTTGTTGTGGAGCCGAAGACATCGGTCTTGGACACAACAAGAGTAGGAGCGTGTTCTTTTCAGTGATGAGTCCAGATTCTCCACGGAAAGTGATTCTAGTCGAATCTTCATCTGCAGAGAACTTGAAGCTCGCTATCATCCCTCCTACGTAAAATAAATAGACATATTTGGTGGCAAAGGAATCCTTGTCTGAGACGGCTTAATGTTGGGCTGTCGTACCCCACTGCACGTCTTCGATGCGGGTACTGTCAATGCACATCGCTATAGGGATGAGGTCTTTGAAGCCTATGTGAGGTTGTTCAGGGGTGCTGTAGGCCTAGACTTCATTTTTATGGACGATAATGCGAGGTCACACAGTGCTCACATAGTTGATGATTTTCCTTAAGAGGAGGTTATTCACCGTATGAATTGTCCCTCGATATCTCTGGACCTCAATCCTATTGAACATGTTTGGGATGGTCTAGGAAGAGCCATTGCACAGCATAACCCTACAACTAGGACCCCCAGGAGTTAAAAGACGCGCTTTTGGAAGAATGGGCTTTGTTGCCCCAAACATTTATTGACACCCTCATAAACAATATGAGAGCTCATTGTGAGGCTTGTATAGCAGTGCACAGTGGTCACACTCCATATCAGACATACTTTTCCCGAGATAAATTCTTTATCTCCGATTCATGATTTAACACTTTTTAATATACCCTGTATCTTAAATCACAATTAAAATCCTTTCCATATTGTTATGTTGCTATATTCTTTCTCCCATTGTAATGTACCTCTGTGACAAATTTCGTGGCAACACAGTGAATAGTTCATGAGTTTTCACAGATTTTATGTTTGTGACCTTAACTTTGGACATGAGTGTAATTGAGCAGACTGCACTGACAACATTTTATATTGTCTTATACCTATAGGAATCCCTTACACAATATAACAATTCATCAAGTTTTCAATACCTAATTATATTAAAAGCAAATAATTAAAATAAAAGCATATTTCTAAAGGGAGTTTCAAGTTGTTTACCATCTAGTATATATTATAACAATGTTTTCGACTCTGCACGAAGTCATATAAGTCCAAATCATCTAATACTATATCGAAATCTGCAAATTAGCATAGTTTCTTCCCTGTATTGCGTCATATTTCAATGGAATTCCACTATATTTGTTTGAGGAAATTCCTTAAAATGTTAAGAGACTTAATAAGGGTTACTTACAGTTTCGGCAAAATAAAATTTAAATCATTCTGCGAAGTATAATCAATCGTTTTGTACAATTTTATATTAAGAAGTACTACAAAGTTTCTAATTTCATTTAAGGGGATCACTAGTTTTTAAGTCAAAAAATTATTTTTGAATTTTTGAGAGTATTAATAACAATGAAATTTTTTTTTACGGGGGGGGGGGGGTGAGGGTCCGTATGGTAGAGCTAATATATTAAGTTAGGATTTGAGAGGGTTTCATAATTCTTAAATTAAAATAGCATGCTTCACAATAGACATCAATGTACACGATGGTCACCTGGAAATACAGAGTTAGTTGCCCACTTACACCTAGCATTCCTGACACATCAAAAGTCAAAACAAATCTTATGCAATTTACCGTTAGTGTATTGACTATTGTGTAGTGCAAAGTTTTTCCTAAATTTAAATATTTCGGAAACTGACAGGATTTTTAAAGAAACAAAATCAATTTTGCGCCTTAAAAACAATTTTAAAATGCTAGCGAAAAATCGAAAATTAAAATAGGAAAACCGTGGAGTAGCGTGATAGAGAATTCAATTATGAATAATGATAATTTAAAGGTAATTTGTCTCAAGATGGAGTGTAAAATGGAACCTCTCATAGAGGAGAACCAACTTATTCCAAAATTAGTTTAATGAGAGTTAAGATATAGTTTTAGATAATCCTTTTGTTATTAAAATGCAACTGAATTTATACGGCCGACAAGATCAATGTTGTGGATATATAGCGTTCGGAAAACCCATAGAAAATAAAAAATACTTATCTTTAGAATTTGAAAGTTTTTGCTGGTAACTCACGACACAGTTCCATTGTGATCGTGTGGTTTCTATAAATTTTGTTGCAATTTCTAAATAATGTAAACTCTATTCGGATGGACATTTGATATCGTTTTATGAAGAAAGCAGTAGTGTTTAGTTTATACAAATAATTTACAGAAATATATTTAAATCAATAAACTCTCCCGACATTATATCTGCCATAATACATATAAAATGTCGCAGAGTAGTTAAAATGAATAAGCAATCAGTATTGTCTATTCATATTATAACTTTTATTTACATAATAACTAAAACGCTGTCTTAGATGATATTTTAATGATTAAAACTATTAACTTTTTAAAAATGAAATTTTATTGTACTATATTATGTGGTTTTTCTTACAAAAAAGTGTATTTAATTGTTTTTTTTAAGTAAAATGTAGTATATATTAGCCATTATTTTTAATGAGAAAAATATTTACAAATAGCTAAAATGTTTTAAGTTGTTTGAATGTATGTATGCTTGAAAATTTTTAAAATTACATTGATACATTTGGAGAATTAAGATTATTGAACCAAGTTTTATATAAACAAAATATCTACTTCAGTATGTGAAGAACAATAAAAAATATAAGTACGTAATGCTTAATATATTCTTGAACATAACCCTTTAACTTATGTGCTTTCTCTTCTTCAGATAAAAGTCAAAAGTAACAAGATAAGAGATGTCTGACATTAGTTTCCGGTGTCACATTACGAAGCACGATATTGATCAAACTTAAACCAAGAGGCTTTTGATATTTGCATTTTTATTTTGTGAATGGCAGCTTTCACATAGACAAATAATGCTGTAGTTTTTATCCGAATTAATCCAGGAAAAAAAGTTAGAAAACAATTATTTTCATATTTTATAAATAAAAACTTTTGGATTTAAAAATAATTGAATTAAAAAAAATAATATAAAAGTGACCTCTTAAGATTATTTGTATTGTTTTTTTAAAACATTGTTATGAAGGACAAATCTATGTATAGAATCAGTTAACTGAAATAATGTTATTATTATATTTTATTTTTTGCTTTGAGTGCATATTAAAAAAAAAAAAAAAAAAAAAAAAAAAAAACTCAATTAGAATATATCAAAATTTATTATTATTATTATTATTTGTAATGAAATGACATAAAATATATTAACTTGTGTAAGCGCAATATTATGGATTATTGGGGAAGATATATTTCGATTATTTTAATCCATGTATTATATGCTTTTAAACGAATACAATGAAAGAAAAATTACAAATATCTCTGAAATAAATATTTTAATAATTTTATAAACTTTCACCAATATGTAGGTTTATATTATTTCCAAATGAATGTATTCTTGTAAATGTAAGCTTTTATCTGAGAAAACATGAATGTTTTTGTCTCATTTTTTAAGATCTGTCGATACCAAAAAAAATATTTCTATTTACCATTCTGCCAAATTTATATGGCTTATAATGTTTAATATATATATATATATATATATATATATATATATATATATATATATATATAAACATATATATATATATATATATATATATATATATATATATATATATATATATATATATATATATATATATATATATATATATATATATATATATATATATATAAACATTTACAAACTGTGCATTAAACGACTTTCAATAGTAATGCATAAATATTTATATTATAATATCGATAGTTATAGAACTATGTTATCTTCTACTTTAAATTTTATATTGTAAACATCTGGCAATTATAAAGTTTCTGTCTATATTAAAAAAAAAAAAAAAAAGTCCACCGCTGCCGCCGCTGCTGTCAATAAAGTTTTTGTTGACTAGTATTCACAAAGCTATTTCATATAAAATCATGCAAATTAGTAGTTTTATAGAGACATGTTCAATAAACATGCTGAAGTAGACAGTTTCTAAATCGAATAATTATTTTAAACAAAATTTAATATTAATGTCTGTCATAATAGTTTGCTTAAAATAGTTTTATGGGAGCAAAAACTATGCATAGGAATTTCATAATATATTGAAAGGATATACTTGATAAACTTGCAGTGTGCAGAGTAAAATTATGTTTTTTAATTTGACTAATTTTTAAGGGGGTTTTCAATATTTTATTCAAAATTTCATCAATTTAATTGAAATCTATTTCATATTTAGGAAAAATCCCTTATTTAAAATTTTGCCAATATGTAAAATAGCGCACGTAATAATATTCCCTTTCAATTAAATAATGTATTTACACGGCACTATTAAAAACAGAAATAAAGTTTTAAAATAATACCTAAATGATTACGTGTTAAAAGCGGTAAATGGGGAAAATTACGCCATAAAAAATGGAATTGCGCGTGAATATTAAAAAGAGAAATAAAACTTGAAAATAATAATTAAATTATTACGTGTTCAAAGCATTAAATGGGGAAACATACGCCATACTTCAAATGCTCAAACAACAATATTTCCAAACAGTTTCAACAAAATATATATAAACGAGAGATTCATTTATTTCCACAAAATATTTTACCTATTGTTATAAATTTTAAAACAGCGTAAATAATAATATTTCCATTCAATTAAAAACTATATTTTACATTTAATAATGGGAAGAAAACATTGATGGAAATTACGTCATATTGGAAACGATTCATATTGGGAACGATTCATATTGGAAAAGTTACATTTAAAACGTCTTACTGAATGCAATTTTCGGTACTTTTCCATTATACAGTTGATAACTTTTCGTTGAAAAAAACTATCGCCAAACTTGTAACGCCCAAAAAAGAAATAGAAGAATGTTCCCATAGGAATATTTTTCAAAATTACAATAATTAGAAAAAGTTCCACTTACTAAAGTGTCAACTATCAGTAACTTTAAATAATAACATTTAAGATGTACACATATGAAAAGAGAAACAAAAAATATTTTAAATATTTATTTATTTACAATATTTTACTTAATTATCGCCCTCGGCAGGAGGATAAGAGTTTATGACATCAGTTGAAAAGGATCTGTTGTGCGTAACTATGCATAGCAACATTTTTTAAAAGCTTTTTCTATTTTAATATCATGGCGGCGCCGTTTATGGTCGTAATTATTATTTAAATTAACGAAATAACTAATTGGTAAAATATAATTAAAAATACAAATAGACGTCGAAATAAAAATCCCTGAATGACATAACAGAAACGTGTAACGTATGCGACCCCAAGGTAATTAACTTTTGGCGTTAAATCCAATGTTTTGAGGAGAGTGTTTTCCTTTTATGGAAAGTGATCGACGGGATAATGGAGACATACTCAATTTTCTTATAGCATCGTTATAAAATTATCCGATGCAGCGATATTGTTTACTTAGCCCTTTTACACAATTTAATTTTCAAATGTTTAATTGGTATTATTTAATCAATCACGAAAACAGTTTTTTTTTGGACAGCGGTTGATTCGACCTTAAAATCGCTCCGTCATAGGAAAATAAATGGAAACCCGATTAAAACAGATCGCCTCTGGTCTTTAAGTTTAATTCAATCTACCTTAATCGTTTTATAGTTGATTAAACTAGCATGTTTTCAGAGAATGCGGTGTCAGAACGGGGTTTGGTGAGCGGAGCTTGTAGGAGTCCCACAATTTTATATAATAAATAGCATAGTAAGAACGTAGCAAAACTAATCATTTTCGTAATCATTTTGTATAAAACAACTCTAGTTCAATAAAAATACTTATACAAATAAATTGATCAATATGGCTTTCTTAAGAATATGCATTAAATCATAGTAAGAGAACAGGAATATGTAATTATGTGGTAAACAATATAATTCAATAGAAGTATCTCAAAGATTTATTAATATACTTATATATGTATATTGTGTTTGTTAAATTTTAAACAGGCAACTAAACACTCATAAAATCTTTAAAAAATAGTATTAAAAATCTCATGTTTTAAATCAATTGTAAAATTAAAAATAGGCAATAATAATTCATTTATTTAGGTTATTAATTTAGTTATTAAAGTTATTTAAGTTCACAATATCAGTAGACGCATTTAAGAATTACCATTTTTTATTTTTCTTATTAATTATTCTTACTAAATAAATTAGAAAAATCGAAGAAAATTACGATACATGCCGTTAACGTAATATTTCACCTAACGTTAAAAATCTAGCTTTAGGAACTTTTTTAAAATGCTAAATTAATACTAATCAATAATTCCTTCAAAATAAAAATTATTTAGATAATTTTAAAAAAAATAATGAATAATTTTTATTAAATATTTTACGTAAATACTTTACGGAGAAATATTATTTTTTCGCTTTAAGGATATGATAACCCGAAACACGTTTATATTTCTTCTTAAAAAGTTCCAAGTAAATCCCTCATATAGCTTTATGCCTGGTGTATAATATATTTCCAAGTGAATGTGTCTTAGATAACTAGATACAATGCATGTCACATTAGTTTCCCGGACAAAATTTACATAAAGAACAAGAAAAAAATATGCATCAAGCACAGATTATGTAAAACTTTCCAAAATTATTTTACAATTCTTTATCGTTTAATAACGTGCAAGATGAGATCTAAGTAAACAATTTGGAAATCGCATAACGTATGCCCCATATGCATAACAAACCCAATTTGAATAATTACCGACAATATTCTGAAACATATCTGAATTATTATGTGCAACCTGCATGTGATCTACATATTTGTATATGTACTACATAGAATGCTAAATTTTAGTTCAGTTAGGAAACTGATTTAGCACAGTTTAAAATTCCCCTTCTGGAATTTCCCTCAATAAACGGAAATGTGCTCGAGAAATTTTGTACTGTCCTGTATATGATCTACAGATATTATACACACCATATAATAGACAAAAATGAGTTAAATTTAAAAACGCGTTCAGCAACTGAAAATGCACTTCCAGCAATTATTGTTAACAGACGGTACCGAATCCTTTTGTGTGTCCCTGTAAGTGAACGATAAATGCTATAGCAGTATTCTATAGTAAGCCTCTTGTAATGCACCTTATTGATATACAGGGTGGTTAAAATGAAACTGACGGTACTCAGATGCTTATAACTTCGGTTCTACTGAACGGATCCAAATGAAACTTCAGATTAATGTTATGTAGACCATGCAGCCGAGGTTTTCGTAAAAAAAGATTCAAATTTTGCCACCAGGTGGCGTTTTAACAATGTAAAAGAAAAGATAATTGTTAAAAAATCAAAGAATAATGGAATATTTTTATTTATGTACACACCTGTGTGCTCTATGTGCTTGCCTTGGTTGTCAACAATATGCTACAATAATACTACCGCGTTATCAACAACCGCTTGCAACATATCAGTAGGAATGAGGGACACATTGTGTACGATGCTAGCTTTCAAGTGCGCTAAATTAGTAACACGTCCTTGATAAACATGATCTTTAAGAAAACCCCACAGCCAGAAGTCACATGGGTTGAGATCTGGTATCCTTGCTGGCCAGGAAATCCGGAAAGTACGCGAGATGACACGTTCATCAGAGAGTGTGGCTTGAATTACATTCTTTACACATCTCGCCGTATGAGCAGTTGCTCCATCTTGCATGAATATTGTGGTAGTCAAACGGCCTGTTTGACTTAACGCCGGGACCACATGATTCTCATGAGCCTGCTGCATTGGTCACCTGTTGCTGTAAGCCTAACAAACCCGTTCATTATGACTTCCTCGAAAAAATACGGGCGCAAAATAAAGTTCGCCGTGAATCCATACCAAGCCGTGACGTATGGGGAATGTAGTGGCTGTTGTTGCACGGCGTGAGGATTGGTGTAACGCCATATGCGGCAGTTCTGAGTGTTCATTGCCCTACCTAAGTGAAAATGAGCTTTGTCTGTCTGTAAGATGTGTGATGGCCAGTACTCATTCACTTGCATCTTCGCCAGAAAACGCAACGTAAAATCAAGACGCACAGAGTGATTTTGCGGTTTCAACTGTTGCATGATATGCATCTTGTAAGGGTAGAGCTTCAGAATTTTGCTTAGAATTATGCGTAGAATCTTGCGAACGATTGTCTATGGAATGTCCAATCTCGTGACATTGAGCGGCCATTTACAGTAGAATATGAAGAATTTGCGGATGCTTCAGCTGTTGCAATCGCAACTTTTTTCACAATCGCCGGCTCAGTTGCACTCTGTCCTCTTCCCGGTGCAACATCCAGAGAAGTAGTTTTTCAAACTTACGAATCGTGAATTTAACTGCATTTACGGACATGGGTCCTCTCCTTAAGTTTTTTCTCCATCGATACGCACAGGGGGCTACCGAACCATTGCTCTCATTCTGTTAAAAACGTTTTACGATCAAGGCGCGTTCCTTCCTGTTCAGCAGCATGTTCACTGCGGACGAATGATTTCTTTGAACAATACGTTCCACTTTTATAGCGAAATTGCACTAACTAATCATTTGCATATGGTTTTTAGAGTACAGCGCCATCTAATAAGTTTTTTTTTTTTTTTTTTTTTTTTTTTTTTTTTTTTTTTAAGAAAATTTTGGCCGCAAAATCTACATAACATATATCTGAAGTTTCATTCGGATCTGTTCAGTAGAACCAGATTTATGAGCCTATGAGTACCGTCAGTTTAATTTTAACCACCCAGTATATCAATTTCAACATATTTTAAATAGTGAAACATTATTAAAACAAACCGCGAACGATTTTTCTCCATAGACCGTAATCTAATGGCATTGTTTTGAGTGTCCCTGTAAAGGACCTATAAGTGCTATGCACACCATATTCTATTGTAATCCTGTATTAGTGCACCTCAATGATATATAAAAATTTCATTATGTTTGAAATTGTGAAACATCACTAAAATAAACCGCAAATTATTTTTTCCCATTGCCGTAATGTAATGTAATTATTTTGCGTATCCCTGTAAAAAACACTATAAGTGCTACACACTTAATTTTCAATACCGAACAGACCATAGTAAACCAAAATAACATATATCAATTGCATGGCAATTCGAATATATTTACTCCAGTTAGAGGACAGACAGACAGACAAACCGAATTCATAAACTCTTTTCAACTATGTTAAAAAGTATTAAAAATAAATCATTTTGCAAAAGGCCAGGATTTTCTCTATTTTTCACAAGGAAAACCTTGCTTAGAGAAATCTTGGTACAGTTTTTCTCGAACAATAACAAAAAAAATGGTTTCGTACTTAATAAAGAGATTAAATTCCAAGTACTAGTGTCAAATATTGAAAACATAGTAAATTATCGAACACAGAGATGTACTTATAATCTCATATATATTAACCTGCGTTTAAATATATATTTAATTTAAACAACTTAAATATTTTTTGTGTATACGATATTTTGAGATTTAAGATTTATTGCATTAATTAATAAATTTATTATTTAAAAGTGAAAAATAAAATAAAATTATGTTTTCTTTGATATTTTAGAATTTAAAGCTTATCTATATTCGGAATAATAATTTTAAAAAAATCTTGAAAAATAATGTTAATGTGAAAGTGTGCTTGATTATTTAAAATTAGCTGTAAAGCTAAACAGAAAAATTCTCCTTTTGTAACATATTTCAGGCAAATTTCGGTATCATGAAATTTTGAATTTAAAATACAGATATACTTTTTAATGCACATAGTCATCTATTAAGAATATTTTCAAGTATTTTCAAAAGCACTTTATACACATTTTTGATCTACCTGATAAATGTGTCGCTTGTTTCATATTTGTTTTCATTATAGAGAACGAATTATTTAATTTAAATGTTACGAAAATTTTCATGAAATATTCTGTATATAAAACACACTCGGAAAATATTTTGTGGTATATATATATATATATATATATATATATATATATATATATATATATATATACAGTGAACTTCCGTTAAGACGGCCCCGTTTAAGATGGATTTCTCGTTATTACGTACAAAAACAAAATTCCCGGTTAAGGTCTATAGGAACTGCATGTAATAGACATCGTTTAATACGTACAGTTTAAGATTTCATTCGTTAAGATAGACAAATATTCATCAGGACAACGAAATCCCAAAAATTTTTCTATGCTATTTTTAATATAAAAGGAGTAGAAACTTCGCCTCTGACGTCACGGAGCAGCCGATGAAGAAATATCTCCTCCATAAGTGCAAGTTATTTGGGTGCAAGATGTCCGTGATATGCTGGTGACAATTAGGAAATTTTATCAATCAACTGAAAATGTTTTTGAGACACATTTGAACATTTGGCTAAACTTGAGAATGATATCGAAAGAAGGTCGCTTACCAAGAAAAAACAAATGAATATTACTTCTTATTTTGGATTGCTTTTAAGTACCCTTGACCGTTTTCTTTCATGTACTAACATTTTGCACGTTCAAGTAACAATGTAAGCATGCTTCAATGTAAACTCGAGTTTCAAATATATATATATTTTTTCATTTTAAAGTTGTTCTTGTACATCTTTAGTAAAGTAGCATAAAGTGGTCTGAGAAATCCAATTTTTAGTCATATTACAATACATATGTACATAAAAAGTATGTTTTACTGTAATGTAAAACGTCAAATTTGTGAACTCCTGTTACATAGGACTCTCGTTAATACGGACAAAAAACGCTTGCCCTTGACTATCCGTCTTAACGAGAGTTCACTGTATATATATATATATATATATATATATATATATCTTATAAATGTGAAATTAGAAAGGGGTTAAATAGCCAATAATAATGTCAACTGGTGAATAACATTAAACACAATTTCAAAATACTTAAATCCCAAAATATCTCTTACTTTTTCATGCCAGACTTTTTAAGTGATCTTTATCGTTTATACGTCACTGATATTTAAGTTTTTTCGTTACCGATAATTACTTTAATGACCCTAATTAAAGTAACTTTTTCTTTAGAAGACAATATTTCTTTTAATCGTTTGCACAGAAGGTAAATCTCACCAATGTTGTTTTTCAAAAATTATTTTTTATTTTAATGATGTTTATAAAATTGTAACAGAACCATTTAAATACTAGTTTAAAAATTATATAAATATTTATCAATAAAATTAATGCATTTCATTGATTTTGATTTGAAATCGTTAAATGTATCTGTATCTTCCATAAATAAACAATATATACAGAGTAACCCATAAAAATTGAAACTGATTTTATTTTTTAATGTGCTGGAGAGAAACTAACGAAATATACAGTCCGAGTAACTTCAACTCCTCTTCGCTTTCACATGACAAGATTGGTTGGTTACCACTAATTGTCGAAATGTCAAGGAATCACTGTAGGCTGAAATGTGACCTCCACATGTGGAGGACAGCAGCCTTAACCCTTAGGGGAGACCATATTAGATATAATTTTGCAATGTAAAATATCAATTTACTCAAAATAAGGTATTATATATTTTAATATTAAAGAAATAGTCCTACCATTAATTAATATATATATATATATATATATATATATATATATATATATATATATAATTAAAAATATTTTATTCGTTTACGCGATTTGGTAAATATTTCCATTTCTTGCAAGATAAACTTCACAAAAAACTGCATAATTGTATCTTTAAAAGTGGTGAGTGGAGATTAATTTGAAATTAAACATTGTGAATGGGTCTGTTTATCAAATTAGAAATGTAAACGCGTGAGTTATTTTAATAAAGAGGAATTACGGACAATAATACACACACACTTTATACGAAAGTAAACAAATGTTTGAAGAAATATTGGAAGTGAAGGCACGCGAAAAAATTGCAGGAGCATTATTAGAAGAGCCAAATTATGCAATAGAGTTTAGAGAAATTCCTTGAAAAAGTTTCATGAATTCCTGCTTTTAAATAAGTTTTTAAGATTTAAACTTTCTACATCACGGATCTCCTAAATTATTGGAAAATCAGGGAAATGACACTAATATTTCCCAATATGCACTTTCGCATTTAAAATGAATCGCAACATTTCTGTAACTGAATAAGGAAAATTGTACTGTTACGAAATTGTGTTGTGCAGTACATTGACAACAGCTTGAAAAAATCTGATGTATATGATCGTTTTTGCAGTTTTTAACAATTTATTTTATCTGAAGAACTATATTGTTAATTTCTATATGATTCCTACCTTCATCAATGAAATTGTATTTTTAATGGTCAGACAAAATGATGCAAGCCAGCTGCTTTTCTTCTAGAGTAAATATTAACGTCATGGGAACGCAATTTTTTGTACTTAAGTTGTTGCAGCTAACCGAAAAGTGTAATTGAAAAGTTTTATCTAGTGGGGCCGTGTAAAAACTTAAAAAGTGCACCGATACGAAATCTAATATGCTTATTCTAAATTTTAATATAAAAAAATAATTATGGTAAATGTTATTGAGTTTGTTGAGATTTTTTTTTTATTTGAAAATTATGATAAAATTGTTAATAGGAATTTCGGTCTGTTGATCTCAATATGTAACATAAAAAATATCTTTTAACGAGCACTTTTTTTAGATTTGAAATTATTAAAATATTTTTAATTTTACAGAAATATCATCTTTACTAATTTTTTTCTATAAACATTTTTCATCTGATCATTGTCCTTGCCTCAGAAATTAGCTCAACAATATAATTATATAAATAAAAATTAATCAAACAAAGTTATTTTTAAATGCCTTCCTCTTTTAACATTTTTTCAATAAAAATAGTAAAATGTTTGCAGGAAAAAAAAGTATCGTTTTATTTCCATACATTTTTATCATATTTCCAACACAGTTCAAAAATGTTTTTATGACCGTGTTTTCTGGATGCGCTATAACTGACTGATATAAATTCGGATTATGAACAGCAGAAATTTTGTTACAGAAAAAAAGAGCATATAGCTGATATTAAGTATAATAGAAAAACCACAGCCGTGGCAAGATGATGTCAAGAAGAATCCATCCAAATAAATTTCAATGAAAGTAAAATAATTTTTCCCTCCAGTCTATACTATCCATCCATAATAAGAGAAACCACAGAGATCCTAACGCGAATAAATACAATGTGTAACGATGCGGCATCTTTTAACTTACCGAAATTGTGACTCGAGTTACTCCAGGGTTCCAGATGTGAAAATAAACAACCAAGTAAAAATAAAAGATAACGTGCGTAATTAAAAAAATGAAAATTAAAGATAGCATTTTAATAATAACTTCAAAGACTAAGCAATTATGTAATATCCTCATTTCTTTTTGAAAATGGCTCGAAGTGAGCCGAAACTTGTCAAACAACATAATAAATGTTATTTTACTGCGTATTTATTATATTGTTAATTTACACCTTTCAGCATTTAAAAGAAATATACTCCGATTGTCATCTGATTGATATCTTCTGTATTGGAAATGAATGTTGTAACATTTATAGCTCATTTACCAGTACGCTCCAAAAATTCCGTTTCACCATGGACTATGGGAAAAAATTGTTTGCAATGTAATTTTGTATATTTGTTTCACATCACTGAGGTGTAATACAATATTCTTATTGCATAACTTAGTTTACATAAAATGTACAATATTTATCGTTCATTATCGTTCATCGTAAGATATGTAGATCATCCGTTCATAAGTCACACGTTCATCGTAAGAAGTTCATCAGAGACATACAGAGGATTTCTAATTTTTTTGAATTTGCACATCTTTTTTGAATTGGAAATCTTTAAATGGCTATCGCAACGCCCCCCTTTCGTCGAAATATCCCCAAATTCTAATAGAACCTGCTTGCCATAGCCAAAAACATAGAAAAAAAATGTGGTTCAATTTGAAGCATAACTTCATACATTTTTTGATAATACAATAGTGAAAATGGAACAAAAATATCGATCACAGCGCCTCCTTTCGTCGAAATATCCCCAAATTCTAATAGAACCTGCCTGCCATAGACAAAAACATAGAAAATAAATGTGGTTGAATTTGAAGCATAACTTCATACACTTTTCGATGATACAATAGTGAAAATGGAACAAAACTATCGATCACAGCGCCCCCTTTCGTCGAAATATCCCGAAATTCTGATAGAATCTGCTTGCCATAGCCAAAAACCTAGAAAAAAATATGGTTCAATTTGAAGTATAACTTTATACACTTTTAGATGGTACAATAGTGAAAATGTAATAAAAATATCGATCACAGCGCCCCCTTTCGTCGAAATATCCCCAAATTCTGATAGAATCTGCTTGCCATAGCCAAAAACATAGAAAAACAAATAGGTTCAATTTGAAGCATAACTTCATACACTTTTAGATGGTACAATAGTGAAAATGGAACAAAAATATCGATCACAGCGCCCCCTTTCGTCGAAATATCCCCAAATTCTGATAGAATCTGCTTGCCATAGCCAAAAACATAGAAAAAAATTAGGTTCAATTTGAAGCATAACTTCATACACTTTTAGATGGTACAATTAAAAGCCACACAGACGGACAGACGGACAGACGGACGGACGGACAGACGGACAGACGGACGGACGGACAGACGGACAGACAGACATTTTGTAAAAACATGTTTTTCGGAATCTCTGACCCCTAAAACGTGTAAATTCGTCGAAAACCGGAAGTCGAAAAAAATTTCGATTACAATACTTTCTTCTATTATAGATAGAAGAAAGTAAAAAATTGTATTTTTCTTGATATAAATTTCAAATCTAATGATTATGACGTTTTTCAAATATTGAATTTCAAAAATTACCAAACTTCACAATGAAGTACCATAGCGAAATCTTCCCGCGTAAAAAGATAATGATAACGGCAATGTGTCAAGACGTGTATCGTGTAGCATCGTGTATAGCGCTATAGCATTAGTAACAAATTTTAGTAGACATTATTCTGTTAAAATATATTCAATTATGATGTCACGAGTGCATGATTTTTATTTAATTCTCGAGAAATAGCATATTTTATTCCCCCTCAATGAGACATATCAATTTCATTACATTTAAAGTATCGTTTCTACATTAAAATCCAACAGAAATAATTTTTCTCCATTGACTCCATAATGTAAATTCATAGACACCATAATGTAACACAATTCTTCTTTTTTTTTTTTTTAAGCTGACCTATTCCACAATAAAGTCTACAGAGAAATGGCCTAATTTGGAACGAAGTTTTTTGGCTATCTTTAGGTACTTTTCCGTTATACCAACATCATGCCAAAATGTATGCTAATGTGCCATTTATTTCAACTCTGACTGTACAAATAATTTTTATTTCAAACCGTGCCAAGCGCTGGGACTCGCTATTAATTCAACGCGAATCTCTCTTTTTAAAAAATTATTATTATTTAATCGTAAGCATGAAAAACATTTTAATTTACTATTTTTACTTTCTTCTATCTTTACAAGAAGAAAGTATTGGATTAATGAAAATTTCCGATTTCCTGTTTTCGACGGATTTATACGTTTTAGAAGGTCCTGAACACGATTTGACTATTTTTAAAAAATGTCTGTCTGTGACTTTGTCTGTCTGTCTGTATGTATGTGACAAAAATTTTGTGGGCACTCTATCTCAAGAAATAATGCTCGGAATTTAATAAAACTTTATATTCAGTTAGTCCCTGATATAAATTGGTGATGATTAGATTTTGGTAAAAATCACCCAGTATGTGGCTCTTCTATGCAGCATTTTTCGCGATTTCCAAAATAGCTTTATCTCAAGAACTAATGATCGGAATTTATTAAAACTTTATATCCAATTAGTCTCTGATATAAGTTGGTGCTGAGTAGTTTTTGGTAAAAATCGCCTAGCAGGTGGCGCTGCTATGCAGCATTTTTCGCTATTTCCGCAATAGTTCTATCTCAAGAATTAATGCTCGGAATTTAATAAAACTTTATATTCAGTTAGTCTCTGATATAAATTGGTGCTGGTTAGTTTTTGGTAAAAATCGCCCAGCAGGTGGCGCTGCTATGCAGCATTTTGCAGGATGTACACGATTTTAGCGATAGTCATATCTCAAAAAATAATGCATGGGATATGATAAAATTTCAGTTTCAGTTAGACCTTGATATAAATTGGTGCTAATTCTCTTTAGTGTATGCGAAATCTGTGTGAGATAGAAGAAAGTTTTGGGATTAACACGTCCGACTAGTTTGAATCGTAAATACTTTTTATTAAGTTATAACTTACATTTTTTGCTGATTCTAAAAGGAATTTCTAACTAACCTTGCGGAATGGATTTTGGCATGACTTGCACTGTTAGTTATATAATTTGTCAGAGATGGTTTTAGTATGTCGCATATTTTTCTACTTTGCTTAGTTATAGAATTATGGGGGAAAGTTTTATAATCAGATGAACCTGGTTATGAAAGCTTAGCCTTTTAAAAATATTCTGCCAAATGCATTTTAACGGAACCTTTAATGTTATTTAGATGAGTTTTCAAGGATGGTTATAGTATATAGCATATGGTTTAATCATTCTTTACCAAATCCTACTGTAAATAATCAACTCAAAGTGTTTGTCCTTAACAGCCCAAATTTTGTCTGACACTTTAAAAATGTAATAACGCAATCGCGTTCGTATCGTTTTCAGAAATGCAGGACATTCCAAGTAAAAACACGAGATCAAATTCAAAGTAGATATTTCGTAGTAGATATTCTGCCGTAAGGTAGAATTTTTCCCACTTGTATTTAACTATTTTTGCGTATTAATTGGCGTGTATAAATTTTATTGATCATATATGGTGCTGCTCAAATTAATTCGAGTACATTTCCGTTTATTAGCGAAGATTGCTGAATGGGAATTTTCAAGTGTATTATTTGTTTCCTAATTGAACTAATTTTAAGCATACTATGTTCTATATATATACATGGGGTTTCAAAAAAAATGTGGATACTTTTCTGACTATAATTAGTTGTTGCTGAAATTGGGTTTCCACATGTGTGTAATGTGTTTTCCAAATAGCTTGCATAGGTATAATATTTTACCTTATTAAACGGTAAAGATTTGTTACAGTTATCTGAATGCGTCGAAAAAGTTTCATAATCTATGTTTGATGAATGATATTTTGATTGAATTTATGAATTATCTTATAGAAAGGAAAAAGATAAAATATATAAGCAGACATGCCAAGTCTCCGGATTTTTGGATACCTGTATTTTAGTACAGAAAATGTTGTTTTATTTAATCGGAGCACTCTGCAATTTAAAAGAACAACATTTTCCCCAAAAAAAAAATACTGGTGCGCAAAAAGCCGGAGACTTGACAACTCTGTATAAGAAATTTCTATATTTCATTATTTGGACAATCGAACTTTTACGCAGAAAAAAAAAATAAACATACTTTAATTTCACACATAAAAATTAAGCGAATATAATTTGCTCCTCATATTAGCAAGTTATCAAAATAGCTAATCATTTAAGTGTTTTTTATTTCTTTACAAATTAAAGAGTTTAAATAAAATATAAAATATAACAAATAATTTAATATTTTTGGGTTAAAAATATGCAATTCTATTGTGCATAGAAAGTAAAGTGGGAAAAAACGACTGGAGGGACGAGCGACACGTATACGTGACGCATAAGATGTTCAGAAGCCTCGATTATTCCCACCAGTTAATTTTTATTGTAAGCTTTACCTTGTTTAATGCTAGCATTTTTGCTATTGAATTAGGAAAAAAATTCTGTTTTGAAAAACCGGTTTTTAAAGATTAAAAATTCTATAAAGGACGCTCGTCGCGAAGGGGTTAATAAATTAAAATTCGCTCCTATATTACATTAATTGAGGTTTGTAGTCTATTTAACTCTTTTTTAAGTAAATAATTACAATTTTTTTAAAAATAAATTTTTGTGTACTTTTCGTTGGAATATAAGTTCTAAGTTTAATTCGCAACGTTCCAACATCTATAATGTTGGAATATTATTAAGAAAGTCTTATGAAATATGAAAGAAAAAATGCCGTTTGTGCTCATTTCTTATGTCAATTTTTGTAAAAAAATAATTAAAATAAAACCACTGGATTGAATAACTTGATCGCCAGTGGCGACCTCGAGACCGCATTTGATAAGTCCTGGTCAACTGTACTATGCGTTTCTTAAAGGATACAAATTGTAGAATACGATGTAGTATACACAGTAAATATCCTCTAATCCGGCACGTTCCGGACTTGAATCATGCCAGATTACGAATTTTTCCGGATTACAGGATTAATATCGGGAAAATCGTGTAGAAGTTAGAATTAAACAAAAAATGACAGTAAACCATGTTTTTTATTCTTTACACAGCTTGAATATAATAAAAAAACTCAATAATGTAAAGTACAATATATGTACATGACTATAAAATTAAAACGTTCACTGTAGGTCTATACAATAGGTCTACTCGTAGAAGCCATCTTAAACAAATCTCGAATATTAGTTTGCTTGGATGTAGTCTTCTCTCTTCTCTTTTTTAGGAAGTAATTTTGTATGATGTGGAGTTACATAATTTCTACATTGTTAAACGAACTGCTGCGCTCAGAAAACTTTATAAATGTATTCAAGGCATCGGTTGTTTGATTTCAATTGATGTTGTTTGACGTGTCCACATCATCTTCATCAGAGGCGTCATTGTGTTTTCGCAAATTATCCACAGAAATTCCCCCCACCCCTCGTCAACGGGATGACTGAGCTATTTATAGATTCACAATTTTCACCAGCATTACGTACCTTAGGATGGTGGATTATAGGATGTTTATTGCATACAAATCTATACATCGTATACAGGACGCACAAAATAATTTAGATATTATTTTGACTTTCGATGATAACATCTGACATAGTGTTTTCAAATGTGTTATGCGTTTTCCAAATTGTTTATTTAGATATCCCCTTTAACCTTATTAAATAGTGAAGTTATTTTTATAGTTTTCTGAATATGTTGGAAAGTGTTTACAGTCTATGCTGAACGCATGTTTTTTCGTCCCTGTTTAAATATGATTCGACCACTATCTAAAAATTAATTGCCAATAGATGGACAAAGTTTCAAAACTAGTGAAGATAATTTCGCTGATTCATGAAATGGCTGAAGTAATGTCAGGATATAAAGGTTATATAATAAAACTGTTTTTATTTCAGAAACATTTGGATTCTATCGTTGTACGTTAGACAGATGACATGAAATGTCATGTTATTCCAATAATATCATTTTCGAATAAATCGTTAACGTATCATTGAAGGGTGTAACAGATAAGATAATATTATTTTTGTCATTTGATCTTGGAAATAATAAATAAGGACTACATTTTAATGATATATTCGCACTCTATATATGCAAAATGTCTGAATATAAATTACTTTCAGTTATAAATTTAAAGTATGTGTTGGTTAGACACATAAGTTTTGTTCTTTATTGTAGAAGATATCGTATATCAAAAGCTTGTATTATTTGCACATTGTGTTATTTCTTTTAGACATTTTTATTGCCTAATATTCAACTGTAAAGAAATAAAAGTAAATGTATATACCTGGTGATTTTTTTTTAAGTTGTGAAAGTAAAACCGTATAACAAATGAATCACTGATCTAAGTGACCTAAAATTTCACCAGTATATTCCCAAAGCAATGGGAATTTTTTAGGCATGGTTAAAGCAACTTAAAATCGCACCGACAGATGGCGCTTTCCAAAGCAGCCTCATCAACTGGTTTCTTTCCTCTACCGGGTTTTAGGCTCAGTGAACCAGTCTGTTCAAATTTCAAAACCATCTTCCGTAGGCCTTCTGTTGTCATTGGACCTTTTCTTAACTTCTTAAGTGCCCTAAATTTCTTAAGAGCAGTTGCTGTACTTTCATTATTCTGATAATACAGTTTCACTAACAACGCACGGCATGCCAATGGCACAGTCATTGCAATGATATCCGTAGAATAATGAACACGAGGTGTGCGTACTTCACGTTTTTAATGCTACTGTGCATTAAATGTATGCATTAAATGTATGCATTAAATTAATGCTACTCTGTATGCATTAAATTAATGCTACTGTGCATTCCAGGTGTCGTGCTCTAGATATTCTCCCGGCATTACTGCATATACAGCGTCATCTGTCGGTGAGATTTTAAGTAGTTTTTTAACCAAGCCAAAAAAGGGAGCATAGAGGGAAATTTAAGGTCATTTGGATAATTGGTTCTTTTGTTATAGTATTTTACTTTTACAACTTAAAAAAAAAAACACCGAGTATATTACTTTTAATCAAATAGGTGTCAATTTTCATTTTATGCTTAACTCTTTATAGTCCGGCGGGCAGAGTCATTTTAATTTAATGGTCTAATAGCATGTATCAGTACAGACCTAATATCCTTGATAATAGAATCCTTGATCCCAGAGCTTTAAAAAGAAGTGCCGCGGAAAACACCTGAAGTAAAGTTAAGTGTTGTGTTCAAAATCAATAAAAAGTCATTTGTTTGGTGACTACGATTCCACTGGCAAAATTCCTTCCGGCTTGTACCGGTAGGAAACGGTAGCTTTCATAGTCCATGTTTTTAAAAATTCAACTCATTTTACTCAAACACCCGCCGCTAAAATATTTGGAACCAGATTATAGAAGATTCAATCCCAATTTTCGTTAATACAGAATTTGAATGAGAATTTCTGCATGAAAGTTACAGCTTAAAAAAATTAAGATTGTTTCAAAATGTCAGCCACCCTATAATTTCACACTGCCAAATCTCAGCTATTTTTTAAGATAAAGTCAAAACAAAAAAATGTTCCGGAATCCTTGTATCACAATCCAAAACTTAACGGAAACAACTTTTTCAATTTATAAGTTTTCATACATCTTTTTAAATTTAATTTTTTTTTAAATTAACTTGCCAACATTTTGAAACAAGATAGCGCATAAACCTGGTCAACGAACTCGGTCGAGACCTTGGTATGTTCTGTACACATGATCAGTGACATTCATATGGGCTTATAAATACAAGAGTTACAGCATCCGAAATATCAAATTGTTTCAAAATCTCAGCCACACTAGAACTTTAAACTGCCATATCTCAGCCATTTTTTAAGATATAGCCAAAACAAAAAATGTTCCTGAATCCTTGTGTTACCTTCTAACACTTAACCGAAACAATATTTTCAATTTATATTTTTTGTGCCCTTTTTGGATTTTTAAAAATTTAAATTTTTTTGACTGACTACCATTTTGAAACAAGATGGCGGATGAAGCTGGTCGACGAACTCGGTCGATACCTTGGTATGCCCTATACACATACTCAGTCACATCCAAATGGGTTCATAAATAAGAAAAGTACAGCATGATATATGTCATATCTATCTATATATATATATATATATATATATATATATAAATCAAAAATTGAACGGAGGGTAGTTTGGGGGTCTGGAGGTCATGATTGGTGAAAATATACCATTTTTTTTAATTGCTTTCCTCCGAACAACTGCAATAGGTAGCTTTTTGTAATGAAAGCTACCTAAAAGGGTATGTTCCGATTACGATTCGAACAGTAGATTATGAAACAGCCAACGCAATTTTTAATATGCATTTAAATTAAACTCTATATTTTAAACATCAGAATTATAATAACAACAGCTATTAAACAAAAATAAGTTTTAAACCCAGTTTAGCAGTTTAGTCATAAGTGATAAGTAAAAACCGGCTGATTAGATATCACATTTCATACAAGCTGATCTTCAAATATGTAACTGAATTTACATACTTATTCAATAAAACAGCCGTTAGCTGTCGCGCTAACGGTAGATTGATGCATCGGATAGAAACCTAAGAGAAAGGGACTGTCTCGATTATGAACTATTTGCTACACCTAGTAAATGTCCCTAATCGAGAATTTCATATTTTATTATCTCAAATATGATTTTTGGTTAAAAATAATTTAAAATTTCAAAATCGTTTTAAAATTATATTCATAAAAGCTACAAAATATGGCATTAAGAAGTAGAAAGAGACAGAACCCGGAATAGTCTTCTACAAGTTTTCTCATTATTTCCTTTAAGGTACATCAATGACATGATAAAGAGCAATTGGGGCTACATGAAGAATGAAAAGTAAATGGAAAAAAAGTCTCAGAGGATTTGTAACAGATTGATTTTACATTTGTTACATGATCATGTTCAGACCCAATGGAAATTCTTTCTTTATTTTTCTACATTACCTCTTGCAAGAAAGTAATACAGAATCCGTAATGAAAATAAAGTAAACTTCTAAAGTGGATTTTACTGAATTTGGATAAAATGATTTTACGGAAAATTATATGAAGTATATATAACTATTTTTTATGTTACTATAATTCTTTTATATGCGAAATTTTATCTATAGGTTTTATCCATAAGTAAATTGAGGTATTTCAAGAAAAAGATGATAATACCTGCATTTACTCAATAATACATTTTAACAAATATAAAAATCATATTTGTATGGTTAATAGATCTGAAGAGTTTTATTGAATGAAATAGAAATATGTGAAGAATTTAAAACAAATTTAAAGGCAATTATCCGAAATGTATATTATATTTTTGCGATATTTGCTGAAACGTCAGTGAAGGCTCACTGTGGAGACGCTGAAAGTTTTAGCTTTCTGTTTATTTGTTTGTTTTTCTGTGTGTTCCGCGATAACTGCCGCAAAAAAATCCAATTCGGTTGATTTTTGGTAGGTATAGTGGTGAGGTACCCGGATTTAGCTTTTGCTTAAATTTGGTTCATCGTTTAAAAATATAGAACATTTTTTTTTAATGTCATAATGCTTTCGTATGGGAATGAAGATGAATTTCAGATTTCATCTTTAACTAAAATGAAGATGGCACATTTGAATAATGGATGTAAACGTAAATTTATGGATTCTAAATTTTCGACATGCAAATCATAAATATACATCCAAAAGCTTCGATAAATTGCCGATACTTTTATTAGAATTTAGAAATTAATTTTTGAATTATTCTGATTTTTTTTTTGCATCTGTTCGAGAAATATAAAACTTTTTTTTTCCTGCACTCTTTAATTTATTAGTTGCTTATCAATATAATAAAAAAACATACAAAATAATAAATTCTAGTTAATTACTCTATTTTACCGAAATATTTTATTTAATGAAAATAGCTTATTTTGGGAATATTTTAAGTATTCTATTGAAATATGATGAGGATTTATTTTGATAAAAGTTAACTTAAAAGTAAAGACATGTAATATGGATTTAGGTCTCCTAAAAGGAGCTTACATTTTGTATAAGTATTTTTTTTTATAAAGTTTTATTCAATTTCTGCAACAGATATGCATGTTTCGTGTCTGAAACGTTATAGTGCGTCTCAAAAGTATATGGACAGGCGATTTTTTGAAATAACAGTTAAAAAAATGAAGCAATAATCACGAAAAAATAATATGCATATAGTATCATAACATAAATTTATTACAACAAAGAAATAAAGTATCATTTTTACAGATTTTTTGTAAAAAAATAAAAATAAAAATAGGCTATCCCAAAAATATATGGACTTTTCGAATATTTTGCATTTAAATTCAATTTTTGTATCCATTTTTTTTATTATCTTGAAAACCCTATCAGGCATGCTTCCAACCAGTGTTTGGAGTATGTGCGGCTGTAAAGAGAACCAACTCTGCTCTACTTGTTGCTGTAATTCCTGAATAGTAGAAAACTACCGACCATGGACACACACATCTCGTGCAAGTACTCCCCAAAGGTTTTCAATTGGATTCAAGTCTGGGCTGAAGGCTGGCCAGTCTATAACAGTCACTTGATTCTGTTTAAATCAAGCTGTTGTTGAGTGGGAGCTGTGAATCGACGCATTGTCCTGTTGGAATTTCCAGTTTTCGCCCCTTAAGATGTTTCCTATTGCAAGTAGATTGCTTTTAAGGACATTTTGATAATCCTCAGAGCACTGTCGACCAATAAGAAAAGCAATATCCGTTGTTCCGTTGAAACAGAATGCGCCCCATACCATTAGCGAATCCCCTCCTTTTTGTCGACTAAAGAACTCGCGAGGCTCTTTTCGTAAGTCATGCCAATAGTATGCCCAGCCATCAGGGCCATCCAGATGGAATTTTTTTCGTCACTGAAGAAAACACTTAACCATTCATCCGTCCAATGCATGTGTTTTTTAGCCCAAAGAACTCGAGCCTTTCTATGGTGCACTTTCAGCATAGGTGTCTGACACATTCTGCAATATTTATGATTTTCGCTTACTTGTATGCGACGGTGAACAGTAGATAAGGAAATAGGAAACGCCAAACTCCTCGCAATTTCACGGACAGACTTCTTTTGGATTGAAACTGGTCGCAAAATTTCTCTATCTTGTCTTAAAGATGTTTATCTTGATCGACCTGAATGCTTTTTTGCAATCGTATTGCCACTTTTTGATAAAATTGCATAAATTCCAGATCTGATACGCTTCATTTGTTTTGAAATATTAGAAACTTTAACATTTTGAGTCTTTAAACGCCAAATTTTAGCAATATCAGCAGCAGAGAATTCAAATTTGCGAGGCATTTTCCAACTATTCGACAATTGAAGAAAGAGCAGTGATTTTATATTTCGAAGTGGTTACGTCACAAGTACATAACGCAGAAAATGCAAATTTTTCTGATACGGTGGTAATAAAAGCAATTCGTTTCATTGTCCATATATTTTTGAGACAGCTTATTTTGAATTTTATTTTTTTACAAACAATCTGTGATATAAACATAACATTTCTGTATCGTAATAAACTTTTGTTTTGATTCCATATGCTAATTATTTCTTTCGTGATTATTGCTTTATTTTCTTAGCTGTTATTTCGAAAAATCGCCTGTCCATATAATTTTGAGACGCACCTTAGTATTCTATTAAAAATAAGATAAAATCCCTCGTACAAAAAATGGTTAATATTAAGAAATTAGAGCAGTAAGATGCATCCATACATATTCTCTCAACGTGGAAAAGCACAATTACTGGAATTAAGAACATAAAATTAAAAATAAAAGGCAGAGATCCCTTGAATATTTAAATAACATTTTGCAATCTGGCCTGTAACATAGGTTTGCATCAAACATATACAATAATCGAGCGATTTGTATTATTAAAAAATATATATATGATAAAATCTACCCTACAATGAGATGGTTAATCTAAAGAAATCAGAGTAGTAAAACCCATCCACACATTTCTTCAAATCATGAAATAGCACAATTAATGTAAATTTAGAACAAAAAAGCTACTTCAAATAGTAATTTATAGCGCCAAACATGCCTGCTATCTATTGAATTGGCAGTGGACACGATTATGAATGATTACACAATAGGTTGAAAAGTTTCCAAATATACCTATTTTCGGAGTATTTTAGTACGCTATTTCCATCGAGTATATCAGGATGTACTTAGATAAGATCTTACATCTAAATATTATAGAATGTCCATCATTTTTTTCCAAAAACAAAAATTATAATAAGATTAGATTTCTAAAAAAGTATATAAGTGAAATATACTAGAATATGTTTATATTTCAATAAGTTGCTTTTGTACATGAGATATTATTCAACTTATCCAACATATACAGGTGTATTGGGCATGAAAGTAAAGTAGAAATTACTATTTGGATATTTAGATAACATGAAATACTTTTCCAAATTGTTGCTTATCCTAATAAAATCACAGTATAACATGAAATCTAAGGTATACTATAATCATTCGCATAATCAATAGGAAATCACGAATATAAATTTAATAAGATTACGGGGGGGGGATGCAGGTGGGCTCTGTTCTTATGGGACTCTAGAAATGTACTTTTTACCGCGAGAATTGTTTATTGTACCCCGAATCGTGCGTGTTTGTCTAAAAAAATAGTAGAATAAGCATTTCATAGAATTTTAGACCCCGTGTTTGATTTAACGCTTCTAATTTCTGAAATCTTCGAAGTATTTAAATGCCGATAAATATGTGAGCAATTAAAAAAATAATTGCGTATTGTAAGATGTTTAATATTATGAAAAGTGAGATTATAAAACAATTATTTCAGAGCTGACGTTAAGGCTTCTGATATGTAGATTTGCTAGTTTTTTTCTTCCTGGAGGAAAGAGACTAATATTTCCTGAAATGTGTTTCTATAAATACATGACAAATATCATAATTTATTTAGTTTTAATTTCCACAAAATGAAAAAAAAATAGATTTTGTATGGGTAATAGTATATATTATTAAAAGTATATTTATTTAAACATATCAGCGATTCTGTAATTTATTTTCAAAATATCACTGTAGAATTTCAGATGAAAAGTACTAGGATTAATTATACATGATGCATACTTCATCTGACTGACGTTTCTTTCTGTAAAAAAAAAAACAATGCTTTATTATCTTACAAATAATTTGAATATCACATATGCCAGGAGGAGTGTGAATATAAAAACAAGGAAATACTGCTTTTAAGATCTCATTCTTTAAAAAATGGCTAAAGTAAAAAAATATATATATATATTTATTTTAAATGGAGTATATATTTAACTTAATGTGAGATATATATTCATTCACATAGAATAACTACTTTTTTTTTAAAAGTTGAATTGAATCTTGAAATGAAAACGCAAAAATCATTTTCTTGTGTTTTTATATTAAGTTTTTATCTTTTATGTAAATTATTTTCCTGTACAAGATTAATTTCGTCATATTTTTTTATTCACTGCATATAGCATATTTTTTTTTTCTACTGCTTTAAAATGTAAGGTCTATACAATTCATTTAGAACTATTTTTTTATAGATATGGATATCAGACCACATATATAAGAATTTTTCAATAGAATTTTATTTTGCTAATAAGAATTTTTTTGAAAAAAAAATGTAATATTTAATGAGGAATATTTAACTTACATAATATAGACATTTACAAGACGTCCATCACAATGTCCCGGCTAATAGTATTTAATTGGAATTACTAATTGTAAAATATTTCAATGATTTTTTCAGTACTGGAAAGAAGATTTGATTAAAATGATTCACGTAATGTTTTATTTTCATTTTCTCAGATATACTTGATTTCCATTATATATATATATAAATTTACTGTATATGTGTGTATATAGAATACAAATGGCTATTTCGTTCCGGTTGCTTAAAACTTCAATTCTGCTACATGGATTTTAATATGACTTCCAATGGTAGTACATAAGTTTCAGAGAAGGTTTTAGTATATAACATATCTTTCTTGGTTACTTAGTTAAAGAGCTATGGGGGAAAGTTCTATAATCATGTAAACCTGATATTGAAATATTAGTCTTTTTAAAAAGTTGTACTGGACAGATTTTGATGAGACTTGCATTGTTAGTTAGATCATTTTTAGGGATGATTCCAATATATTGAATATACTACTTTGCTTTGTTGCAGAATTATAGTGGAAAATACTATACTCATGTGTCTCCGATTATAAAAGATTAGCCATTTTAGAAAGTTCTACTGAATGCAAAATAAACTTGAGTCATGAAAAACGCAACACTCAATTGAATCAAATTCACCTCTGTACTATAATAATTGTTTAAAAACAACACAAAATGTCCCAAAAACATATATGCATCATTTATTAAAAAACTTTTACTTTAGATGTTTTAAAAATATACAAAACTGCATTTCACATTAAAAACCTAGCGCTTTCGAGCCGTCCTGGCTCATCATCCTGAGAGATGGGCTCATCTTCCTGATGATGAGCTTGGACGGCTCGAAAGCGCTAGGTTTTTAATGTGAAATGCAGTTTTGTATATTTTTAAAACACCTAAAGTAAAAGTTTTTAATAAATGATGCATATATGTTTTTGTGACATTTTGTGTTGTTTTTAAACAATTCTACTGAATGGATTTCGTTAGATTGTTTGAATTGTAAGTTAGATAATTCTTTAGGAATGGTTTTAGTATATTGGCTGTCGTTCTATCATTCATTGACAAACTTACTGTAAATGGTCAGCTAAAAGTGTTGTTCCTTAAATGCTCAGTTTTTATCAGCTCATTAGAAAACACAATAGCGCATTGGAGTTCGCATTGTTTCAGCAATGCGGAAGGACATTCCAGGTAAACGTCCATATTGCTTTAAAACACAATGTCATATTCACTGATATATTTTGTTTTATTCAATATTCGTCTGAGGAAACCGACCAACATAGCGGGCGAAGCCTACTAGTAATGTTCTAAAATAAATAAATTTATATTTTTAAAAATGTTTAATAAAAATCTCATTATTTTAAGACAGTATTTTAAATCTGAAAAAATAATAAATATACAATAAATAATTATTTCAAAATATTTCATGATTTATTTATAATAAAAGTTATGCCCTTTTTATTGAGAAAATATTAAGCTTTTGCAATATATAAAGTATGTATAGATTTGTATATTAATTGAATATAAAAAAAATCATTGCAAATATCGTTAACTGAAATTTCTTTTCTTTAATATGAATGTCTAAATATTTCCGAAATATAATAAAATAATACGTTTAAAATAAATATTTGTGCAATAAAATATAGTCAATGAAATAATTGTTCGGATATAAAACCCTATAAAACTTTGTTTAAAATAATACAGGGTGTAACAAAAAATTGCAATTGAGAATTTCAGTAATTAATGCGACAGTAAAAGAAGCACAAGAGATTTTCGAAAACAACCAGGTGTAACTTCGGAACTTGTTATGTGAAAGGGTAAATTCGTGTAGCAATTACAGATAAGATTAATTTCGACTTCAAAAACGCGCACGCCTATAATACGTCAACATGGTGGTATGTCAGGGAATAGTGTTGTTACATTATCGAAAATTCTTTTTCAATAAGAAATTGTTCAAAGAAGTTAGAAGGTCTGGTAGTTAGTATGCGCTATCGGATCAACAATTAACAAAATAATGCAACTATATCATAATGATCATGGAAATAGATATTAGATAAACTGAGATATTAGTTATAGCAATTACAGATAAGATTAATTTCGACAAAAACGCGCACGCCTGTAATACGTCAATATGGTGGTATGTCATGGAATAGTGTTGTTACATTATCGGAAATTCTTTTTCAATAAGAAATTGTTCAAAGAATTTAGAAGGTCTGGTGGTTAGTATGCGCTATCGGATCAACAATTAACAAAATAATGCAACTATATCATACTGATCACGGGATAAACTGACATGCTGGAACGAGTCTTTGTCAACCTAATAAAACCTCCACAAACGTGTCTAAAATATTGAGACAGTTAAATTTTAACATATCATGTAGTTTACAACAAATCAATATATATTTTTTTATTTTTTTTTTGTTTTTCTTTATCGAAAATTCTTTTTCAATAAGAAATTGTTCAAAGAAGTTAGAAGGTCTGGTGATTAGTATGCGCTATCGGATCAACAATTATCAAAATAATGCAACTATATCATACTGATCATGGGATAAACTGACATGCTGGAACGAGTCTTTATCAACCTAATAAAACCTGCATAAACGTGTCTAAAATATTGAGACAGTTAAATTTTAACGTATAATGTAGTTTACAACAAATCAATATATATATATATTTTTTTTGTTTTTTTTTATCGAAAATTCTTTTTCAATAAGAAATTGTTCAAAGAAGTTAGAAGGTCTGGTGGTTAGTATGCGCTATCGGATCAACAATTAACAAAATAATGCAACTATATCATACTGATCACGGGATAAACTGACATGCTGGAACGAGTCTTTGTCAACCTAATAAAACCTGCACAAATATTGAGACAGTTAAATTTTAACATATAATGTAGTTTACAACAAATCAATATATATATATTTTGTTTTTGTTTTTCTTTTCGAAATTTTCTACCAGATTTTTTGGGAGTGACTGCATATGACAAGAATAAGTTTAGCTTTGGAAAATGTTTTGATGATTGAGATTTTTTCAATAATTGCTTCTGTTTTTACTTCATGTTCTATTTTCCATCCATAAAAATTCCTCATCTGCCTATTTCCATTTATAATATTCTATTGGATAATTCACATCTATCCAAGTTAAAAGTCATCTTTTTGTTTTTTAGGATAAAAAAGAAAAAAATTCGAAATAACACACTTTAATTCCCAAAAGGCGTTATCGACATTTTCTCATCTATATACTAATATTATAAAGTAGAAACTTTTATAAATAGCCAAAACAATTTCAAATAAATCGTAGTTTAGAAAGTTCTTAGAGCGTTTTCTGCTCATTTCCCACTTTTAAATTTCGAATTTTACAGAAACCATTCTTTGCAAGTACAGGGTGTTTCACAAAGGACCCCTAACTTTAAAAATCAATAACCCGTAAACGGTGATAGATACAAACATGAAACCAGTGGTAAGTTTATTAAAAAAAAGCGTAAGAATCTTATACTTAAATGTCAAAATATAGTTAAAAATAGCACCGATAGATGGCGCTGAGAGCGTTAAGAATCATTCTAAAGAGAGTTCAGAAGCATAGAATGACTAGCCTTTGAAGATATCGCCATTTTAATCTGACCGCTTTTAGCGTACATTGAAAATAATTCCGAAAGTGATGTATACCGTGGAGGAACGTGTCTTTATTGTGTTGGAGTACCGCCGATTAAATCAGAGTCCTACTGCCACAAGGATAAGTTTTCGAAAGCGATTTCAAGTCGCAAAAGGCCCAGATGGGAAAACAATTCGTGAGCTTTTCAAAAAATTTAAACAGACAGGCCGGTGAAATACAGCTGAGAGTCACTGACAATTTCATTCTTTGTTTGCGACATGTCTGTTTTGTAAAAGGTGCACATTCTGAATCACTTTTAATGTGATACGCCTATTTAACGCAGCGCCATCTATCGGTGCAATTTTTAACTAATTTTTGAGATTTATGTATAAGATTCTTACGATTTTTTAATAAACATACCACTGATTTCATGTTTTAATCTATCACCGTTTCCGGGTTATTAATTTTTAAAGTTAGGGGTCCTTTGTGAAACACCCTGTATCTACACTTTAAATATAGCAATTATGTCAAACTTCATGTTTCTAGGCAGAACAATATCACAGAAATAGCCAATTTATAACGTTTTTTGCTCCTGCAAAATTGTAACTATTGAATTTTCTAAAAACTGTTCTTTGTGAATTTTTTTTTCTTAAAAATAATAACCATTTCAAATTACAAGTTTCTTATTTTGATATTTTTTAATAATTTGTTTGTTTGCTTGTTTGGAAGGGGTAACCTATTAAATTAAGAAACTGATTTCAAAAACCTTGGTGGGCAAAATAATGGTGACAGTCTTTGCTGCAACATAGGCTATATTTTACAGAAGTGCCACTACACCGAAGGATGTGCAGGTTCAAACACTTTTTTTAAATTGTGAGTCTCATGATATTGCTAGGGATAGAAACATAAAATGGGCATGTTTGGTTACTTTTAATACGTGTATGCTCGTTAAGAACGATTTCTAAAGAAATCGAAATCTAAAAATTATATCAGAGGACAATGTTCTTAAAACATTCGAAATTACGATTTCTTTGGAATTGTTTGGGCAAGAAATTTGGAATTTGAAATGGCTAAATTTTTACACATTTAAATTCACGCACAGAAGAGTTTATACAAAATTCGAAATTTAAACGAGGGCAAAAACAATAACAGAAAAATATAAAATTGCAGTTTCTTAGTCTCGAGCTAGATACTTAAAATTTGACATGGTGGTTACTTATAACATGCACGTCCATAATGGTTTCTAAACAAATAGAAATTTAAGAAGGTGGAATGAACAGGAAACGTTTTTAACACTTTCCAACCTAGTTGAAAAGTGTTTATGACTTCGGTTTGTCTGGCCGTCTGGCCGTCTGCCGTCTGGCCGTCTGTCCGTGATCTAACTCCCGTAAATATGGTCGGATTGCCTTGCAACTTTTATATGTTATTGTCGATATCTATAGCAAGTTTCCTATTTCAACTGAAGTGTGTAGCACTTATAGTTTTTTTACAGGGACACTCAAAAAAATTCTGTTACATTACGGTCTATGGGGAAAAATCATTTGCGGTTTATTTTAATGATGTTACACAATTGCAAACACATTGTAATTGATATATATCATTAAGATGTATCAGAAGAAGCTTAAAATGGAATAGGGTGTGCATAGCACTTATAGTTAATTTACAGGGACAGTCAAAAAATTCCGTCAGATTACGTCTATGGAGAAAAATCGTCTGCGGTTTATCTAAATAATGTTTCGCTATTTTAAACGCATTGAAATTTATATATATCACTAAGGTGCATTACAAGAGGCTTACTACAGAATATTGTGTGTATAGCAGTCATCGTTCATTTACAGGGACACACAAAAGAATTCTCTACTGTCTGTTAACAATAATTCCTGGAAGTGCGTTTTAAATTACTGAACGCGATTTTAAAATTAACTCACTTTTTATTTATTACGTGGTGTGTATAAATTCTGTAGATCCTATACAGGGAAGCACAAAAGTTCGCGAACACATTTCCGTTTATTGACAGAAACTCCAGAAGGAGAATTTTAAACTGTGCTGCGCGTTTCGTAACTAAACTAAAATTTAGCATCCTATGTAGTATATATACAAATCTATAGATCCTATACAGGGCTGAATAAAAGTATTCGGATATTTTTCCGAATATTGTATATGTTGGAAATTCCTGAAATTATGTTTTTAAATATGTTATGCGTTTTCCAAATTGTTTACTTAGATGTTATCTTTTAGCTTATTAAACGGTAATGATTTGTAAAATTATTTTGGAAGCGTTGGAAAGTGTTACATAATCTATGCTTGACGCATGATTTTTCGTTCTTGTATAAAAACGTTTTAAATTTTGATATCTTTAAAATTATCAAGATAAGAAACTTGCAATTTGACATGGTTGTTATTTTTATGAAACATTTTCGCAAAGAACTGTTTTTAGAAAATTCGATTGTTAAACGTTTGCAGGAGGAAAAAACGTTCTAAATTTGCTATTTCTGTGATAATGTTCGGCCTAGAAACATAAAATTTGAAGTAATTGTTACATTTAAAATGTAAATATTTTTCGGAGAAAAGAACGGTTTCGCTAAAATTCGAAATGAGTGTGAAATGAGCAGAAATCGTTATAAAAACTTTCTGAATTACGATTTATTTCAAATTATTTTGGCTATTTATAATCTTGAAATTTGACTAATATTTTCGAGGCGTACATGCTCGCCTAGAAAAGCTTCTAAAAATGAAATTTCAAAGTGTGGACAAACAAAAATATGTTTTAAAATTACTATATCTCTGATACTGCAGAAATAGAAAGTGATATTTCGCAATGTGGTTTCTTTAAAGATATAGATGCTCTCTAAGAATAATATCTAAAAAATTTTGAAATTTAAAAATTTGAAATGAATGCAAAACATTCTAAATTACTATTTATTGAAAACTGTTAAAGCTAGAAATATGAAATTTCACATAGTTACGTTTAGAACGTTAGAAAACGTTCCAAAAGTAGGGTTACTTTGGAACAACTGAACCGATTTCTAACTTTTGTTTCGGCATAATACTGGTTATAGCCTCTGCTTAAACCCTCGCTATATTTATGTTTGCGCCAATGCCCTCAAAGGAGTGCAAGAGCAACAGACTTGCTAATATCACGATTATTTTTATTGTGTTGAGGCTAAAAACATAAAATTTGATTAGGATGGTAGGTTTTTTAAGATGTAAATTCTCACTAAAAGTGTTTCTTAAAACATTGAAATTTAAAAGGGAAAAAAGAGTGGAAAACTTTCTAAATTAGTTGGTAGCTAAAAAGTAAAATGCTATCTTTTGCAGCCGTTCGGAGGAAAACAATTCCGGAAAATTTCGGTATATTTTCACCGATCATGAACCCCAGACCCCAAAACCACCCTCGGTTCAAATATTTATTTATATATATATATATCTGATATATGTCATACGATAGTATTTAGAATTAAAACATATATACAAAGAAAATATAAATTAAAATTTATATTTGTTTATATGTTAGGCTTTAATACAAGGATTCCGGAGAATTTATTGTATTCCCTCTATCTTAAAAAATGACTGAGGTATAGCAGTTTGAAATTCTATGGTGGCTGACATTTTGAAATAAGACAGCAGATTACACAAAATCAGGGATTAATTTATGAGTTTTAGTGAACGTGATTTCTTGCAAATTATTTTCTTTTATTTTTGCATTAATCTTCCCAATCATGCGCATATAATTATATTCATATCCGTTCGCGTCACATTTTCCACAAACTTGGAGACACTTGGTAAAATATCGCCAGGTGTCGAATTGGCGACTGAAATAAGCTTCCATAAATGAAGCCAACTTGGCTATAGCTCAATAATTTGTCGAATTTCTTTTTCAAATTCAGTATTAACGAGTCTTATGCAATTGGGTTCTTTGCATGCTGCTTTCAAGTAACATTAGATAAAATTTTAAAACGGAGATATAGGAAATCTACTTTTTCTTTCCGGAACAGACCGGAAGGTTTTTTTTATTTATTTGGAATTGTTTGTGCTATAAACTTGAAATTTGACAATGCTATTAATTTTAGACATCAATACTCACAGAGAAAATTTTCCAAAATAATGTACAGGGTGATTAGAAAATGAGTATACATTTGAAAAAATAATAATTCACGGAATTATGTAGGTACAGAGGTAAAAATTGACACACATGCTTGGAATGACATTGGGTTTTATTGTAACCACACAAAAAAAGGTTAAAAAAAAGCCGGCAGATGGCACTGAACAGCAAAACGTCAGTGACTCTGCCCGAGAATCGTGTATAAAAGGAACTGTAATGGGAGAGAGAATCAGATGCGCCAGAAATCGCAGCATGTTTGACGTTACCAGAAAAGGCAATGTTAGTGAAGCTCTACTATCAAAATGGGGAATCTGCCGCGATCGACAGACATCAATAGGCATGCTAAAAGACAACATTCAACGCCAATTTCTCACCATAACTACAGATATGCTGCACAGTGCTGTGCACAACATTGTCCCTCGGCTACAGCTACTGTTGCGTTATGATGGTGGACATGTTGAGCATTCTTTCTGAAGATCATCGTCTTTGCTTTGTCATAATTTGTTATGCTAATTATTGCTTTTCTTATCACACGAAGCGCCATCTGTCGGCCATTTTATGAACTTTTTTGCGGATACAATAAAACCCCATGTCATTCCAAGCATGTGTGTCAATTTTTACCGCTCTACCTACATTATTCCGTGAATTATTAATTTTTCAAATGTATACTCATTTTCTGATCACCCTGTACTTTAAAAATGGTGCGGGAACAAAAGTACTATATCTCAATACTGCGGAGATAAATTTGACATTTGACATGGTGGTTACCTTTAAGATGTAATTGCTCACTATGAATGTTTTTATAAAAAGATAAATGAATGAAATGAGGAGAAAATATTCTAAAAAAGTCTTGACTCTTTGGGTTTGTTAGGTATAAAAACTGAAAAATTGAAATGGCTGATACATTTACGGCTAAAATCTTGCACATTATAATTTCTAAAAAATCTAAATTTATAAAGATGAAACGCATAGAAAAAGTTATAAATTTGTTGTTATTATGTAACCAATAAACTGATTTCCAAAATCATTTCAGGATAATATTTATGATATGCGAGTGGCACTCCGATTTTTGACAAAGGAACAGGTGATATGTGCCATATAAGTTCTAGGTCAGATATTTAAATTTGAAATATTTTATCTCCGCAGACGATAATTTGTTTCTTTCCACTTAGCTTTCGTTGAATAAATTTTAAAAAACTAGAAAATGGTGTTGACGCGAGAGAATTATCGAGATTGAATTTATGTGATTTTAAAGTTGCGCTAAATCAAGAATAATGCTTTAAATATCTACAGTTCGGATATGGGAATAAAGCTCCTGCTCGTACCAACGTATTCAGATTTTTTCCACAATTTAGATTAGGTATAAAATTCTCATGGATGAAGAACACACAGGAAGACCTTTGTAAGCTGTAGTCGCAGAAAGTATGTAGACCGTAAGAAAAATGTTAATCGATGAGAATTGCTGTACTTAGAGAATGATATAAAAGACGCCTAGTATTAGATTCTCAGCTAGCTATACATAAAATATTAATGAACTGCATATGACAAAAAATAGTCTGTCGTTGGGTCGCCCATAATTCAACAGAACACAAAAATATGGAACATGTCAGAATCGGTAAAGAAAATCTAAATCTAAAATTACCTTATTGTGGTTGGCACCGCATTATTTCTACAATCATGACTGTTTATTTGTTGTTCTAACACGCCAAGAAAGTAAATCATTTATAATCTTGAATTGACCCCAAACCAACAATTGTGAAATGTATATGAGTAATGAAAAAAAATAATGTTTGCAGGATTCATCAGAAGAATAGGTCTGGCCAAAGCCATACAGATTCAGCGATAGACGACAGTTGCACCAATAAATGTCGTCTATAGTTCTTCAAGAGGGGGATGTTAGGGGACACATGCTTTAAAATGACAATGTATCTTCTCTATCAACAAGTATTACAGTCGAATTCATTTAACAAATAAACATCAAGGTGGTAGAGCCTCCACCCTATTATGCTGATATTTCAATGTGTAATTTTTGGCTATTTTTAACACTTTCCAACCTAGTTGAAAAGTGTTTATGACTTCGGTTTGTCTGGCTGTCTGCCGTCTGGCTGTCTGCCGTCTGGCCGTCTGGCCGTCTGCCCGTCTGCCCGTGCTCTAACTCCCGTAAATATGCTCGGATTGCCCTGCAATTTGTATATGTTATAATCGTTATCTATAGCATGTTCCCTATTTCAACGGAAGTGTGAAGCACTTATAGTTTTTTTACAGGGACACTCAAAAGAATTCCGTTACATTGCGGTCTATGGGGAAAAATCATTTGCGGTTTATTTAAATAATGTTTCACTATTTTAAACGCATTGAAATTTATATATATCACTAAGGTGCATTAGAAGAAGCTTAATATGGAATAGGGTGTGCATAGCACTTATACTTACTTTACAGGGACAGTCACAAGAATTCCGTTACATTACGTCTGTGAAGAAAAATCGTCTGCGGTTTATTTAAATAATGTTTCCCTATTTTAAACGCATTGAAATTTATATAAGGTTCATTACAAGAGACTTACTGCATAATATTGTGAATATAGCAGTCATCGTTCATTTACAGGTACACACAAAAGAATTCTCTACTGTATGTTAACAATAATTCCTGGAAGTGCGTTTTAAGTTACTGAACGCGATTTTAATTTTAAATCGCTTTTTCTATATTACGTGGTGTGTATAAATTCTGTAGATCCTATACAGGGAAGCACAAAAGTTCGGGAACACATTTCCGTATTATTTAACTCCAGACGCAGAATTTTAAACTGTGCTACGTGTTTCCTAACTGAACTAAAATGTAGCATCCTATGTAGTATATATACAAATCTATACATCCTATACAGGGCTGAATAAAATTATTCGGATTACTTAGATGTTATCTTTTAGCTTATTAAAGAGTATGATTCGTAAAATTATTTTGGAAGCGTTGGAAAGTGTTACATAATCTATGCTTGACGCATGATTTTTCGTTCTTGCTTAATTTAACAATAAAGTTATTTGAGCGTCGTTTTCATTCTAAGCATGAGATTGATTCGGGTACAAAAATATAATTTTCATATATTAAAATAGGTGGATGTCTTGGGTTTAATTGACCTAATTGATTGAATTAATTGTATTTAGTTTTTGAACAATTCGTCTGCAAAAGTGCATTGATCTTGGTGGGAACTATTTTGAGTACTCCTAAAAGTTCATAATTTTAACTTGTACCATTTAACCGTATCTCAAAAATTTCACCATGACCCACATAGTATCTTCTTAAAACGAAATTTATCTCTATGAATCATCCCTCAAAGAGATACAAGAGCGACAAATGTTAAACTATAACGATTTATTTCACTCTTTTTAAAACTTAAAAATGAAATTTTACACGATTGTTATCTTTTGAGATGTAAATGCTTGCTAAACGCATTTCTAAAGACATTGAAATTAAAATGTATAAAATGAAACGAACATGTTCTAAAAACACCTAACTTGCATTTTTTGGAACTGCTAGTGATTGACTAAAAATTCAACAGTGTAGTTAGTTAATTTTAAGAAGCACATGCTTGCTCAGAACAGTTTTTAAAGTTTACATAATTTTAAAGGCAAAAATAACGGGAAAACTACATAAAGTTCTGATAATTTTGGAACTACGGGACCCAATTCAAATCATCTCTTCCTATACTATTGATGACAATCAATGCTTAAAAATTGGCTAAATTTTACCTCTTTGCAAACTATATCCAAGTAAGTGAAAAACGAAAAACGTTCTAAAATGATTTTTGATTCTGTTGTTTTTAATTTTAAGAAGTAAATATTTCCGAAGAATGTTTGTTAAAATATTAGAAATTTAAAAGTATGAAGTAATAGGAAAAATCTGTATAATCATAATTACTCTGAAACTATCGAGGCTAGAAATTTTAAATTTGATATTTAGGTTTTTATTAAGATTCGATGCCCCATAATAAAAGTATCGTTTTAAGAAATTCGAATTTCAAATAATTGGTATTGCAGAAATCGTTCTGTAGTTATATATTCATTTTGATTTATGTGAAACTGTCAACGTAAAAACTTTAAATTTGGTACCGGGATAACGTCTCAGAAGTTGATGCGCAAGAAAAACGTTTTTCTAAATTTAAAATTAAAAAAATTAAAAGCTAAGAATGCATGCCAGTGTTAGATAAAACTTTCCTCAAAAATGACACAAAAGGAAAGGACAAGTAACTGCTATAATTAATTAAAAATATAGTAATATTTTTTTTTTCTCAACCAGGTAAGTGAAGTAATTCGTATTTAGTTTTCCGACGTACAATAAGAACGGTTAAATATACTAAACAAATATTTTCCAGCTTATTACGTAATGTTATTTTAATTTTTATAGTGAATCAACGTATAATAATATTGTAGAAATAATCCTTTGTTCGTTTGTAGGAAATAGACTCTGAACTGATTTTAAAATTCTTTCAATGTGCGAATGCTTATAAACATTGTTCCTATGTAGACGGAATTGTATATGCTGATTGAAAGGGGGCGGCTGCTAATGATTGGAATGAAGCTTTTCTCATTAATTAAAGTTTCACGTGCACCGAATAAGTAGTTTCCTCAAAAAGTTACTTGATGTGTAATATTTAAATTATCTGTAGCTGAATAATTTCTTCCTAATGTAAATAGGCACATGAATACAACTTGTCATATTTCCACATTCATGTGTGGAAAGTCGCATATTTTGCTAGCTTATTCATAATGCAATTGGTTTAATCTAGAGACGGCTACTGGGAAGACAATTTTACAATTTTAGGGTGCAAATGTAACAAAATATGATTGTTAATTCAAATAATACGGTCAATTTGGTGCCTATCCCATCAAAAAAGCATTTATTTTAACTAATCAAAAATAAGATAGAGTTACTGCTACCCTTTATACTTTGTAGGTTGTCGATACTGTGAGCTATCTAATATATAAAAATGAAAATTTTTATATTTGTTTGTCTGTATTTCTATACAAATCCAGAGTTTAGAAACGAGATTACTAAAGTAATCTACACAGACCAGTACTACACAGCCGAGAATACTAAAGTTATCGGAAATCGTTATAAATTATAGTTAATTTTTATTTAATATACACCACTAATAAAAAAAAAGTTTCCTATGAAATTAAAACAAAAATCGTTATAGCAACTGCCAACAATTAAAAATCCACAATGAAATTTTTTCCACAACAATTGATTTTCTATTGAAAAATTTCCACGTGGAAAATGAAAATGAAATAAAAAGTTTCCTGCATAGGAAAAAGAAAATGAATATAACGTCATATTGGAAATATAACAGAGATTTACAAAGAATTTGCAAAAATGTAATGGGTATAAGTATGAGTAAGTACAGAAAGCAGGTGAATGTGATGTCAGCAGGTGAATACAAGAACGTCTTATGAGTTTGAGGAACGTATTGAATCATGATAAAAAACCGACTATAGAAATATTGGCGTATTTTAATAATTTGAGGTTATCTGAATTCGTTGTCGTATTTTACAAATTTATTACACACATATACGTGTGTGTGTGTGTGTGCATGTATATTAGAATTTTCAGAAAAGTTTAGGTCCATAGAGTTCATACTTATTAAAGAACTGAAATAAAAATTTCAGATTTTTTAAATCATAAAACTTTGTACTTGCCTTTTAGTAATCGTTAAAAACGTATTTAAATAACAAAACATACAACTTTTCAGGAAAATGTTTTAATCTCGGCCTCAGTCCGGACCACAGATTATTTACTCAGAAAATAGGTAATCTCTCGTCTGGATTAAATGAAATATGAGTGAAAATTACGCAAATTATTTCTCAAAATAAAAATGTATATTAAAACATTACTTTTTTATACTGCCAACATATGTACTTTATTTATATTAAAATATATATTTGAAAGAATCTTTTTGAGCTTTTTTGCTCCAATAACGAATGAAAGCCACTGATTTACAGCTGATTTCTAATGAATTTATTATATAAATTTACATATTTTTATAATGGGTTTTTATTTTATTCATGTGTATAATATTTCGCATGCTTCTTTCATTATGTTTTTATACTGAATGTTTAATTTTTAACTTCATTTTATTAAACAAACATTCTTAAAAGCAAGACCGGGTACTTCAGCTAGTGCTGTATAAATTTATGATAAATTTCGGAAATTACACTATAAATACTTAAAACAATTTAATTATTCGCAACTTGTAATATTATTCTTGTAATTATTGTTCACATTATTATTCAACTGTAATGTTATTCATAAAAGGAAATCATTCGTAATCTAACAAATGTGGTTCATTTGCAAACTTTCGTTCATGAAAAACATCTAGAGCTTAAAATATAAGTTTACCACGCTTCAAATCCTTGATATTGGCTGGTTCTATTACTCGATAAGTTTAAATCTCGTTATGCTGTTTTCAATGTTAGAGAATTCTTTCATAAAAACATCGTCAGCAGCTTCTAGTTTTGTCAAAAACTGTACCTTTCACGGAATTCAAAAACCCTTAAGAAACGTGACAACCGATTTATTTGTATAATAAATACTGATTTTTCAGAATGGTGCCTTATTAGCCGATCTATGTATCAAAGATTAACTCTGTTTCAGGCTTTTATAAAGTTTTATTCAAATACAAATGTAACACACAGGTTTAAATTTATTTCTATTACCTTAAAGTAACATTTAAAATAATTTTATTGATTATTATTCTTTATTTGTTCAATACATTTTATGTTGTTGTTTTTACTGAATGACATTAACTCTGTTTCAGGCTTTTATAAAGTTTTATTCAAATACAAATGTAACACACAGGTTTAAATTTATTTCTATTACCTTAAAGTAACATTTAAAATAATTTTATTGATTATTATTCTTTATTTGTTCAATATATTTTATGTTGTTGTTTTTACTGAATGATATTAACTCTGTTTCAGGCTTTTATAAAGTTTTATTCAAATACAAATATAACACACAGGTTTAAATATATTTTTATTACCTTAAAGTAATATTTAAAATAATTTTATTGATTATTATTCTTTATTTGTTCAATACATTTTATGCTGTTGTTTTTACCGAATTATATCGTTTTTGTATTTTCAAATAAAAGCTTTTTATTTGATGTCTGCACTTGCCTCAGAAGTTAGATCGGTAGTAAAATATATAGACAAAAATCTTTTAAAGAAATTAGTATCACCCGCCTTCTTCATGTAGCTTTGTTTTCTGAAAAAAGAATAAATTACCTTCCATGAAAAAAAAAAGCTATCGTAGTTTTAGGAAGTTTCTGGCTTTGTTTCATTTTATCAATAATTTTATGCAAAAAGGTTTAAGAAAAAAAATAATGCTTATTTTGTTTAAATAATGTTCGAAATTGCGTTTAAGACTGACTGAATTGATATTTAATGTAAAAATGCATTATTCGTATTTTTACTTCTTCCAAATTGAGAAGATTCAACATTTTATACATAATTAGAAACACATATTTAGATAATTGCGTTTTAAAATTACCAAAAGAGAAAAAAACATACGTCAATTAAAAATTGAAATATTTTCCAAGACTTTCACAATAATTGAAAAGGATCGTCGCCATTTAATATACTAAATGTATTTAACTAAGAAAACAATTTAGAAAAAGTATAATACATTTCAATCCCTATTTCGACAATTACTTTCCATGGTTGGAAAGGTGGTCTAATCTTTTGTGTAGTCCTGTACATTGCATGTATATCCCTTTATTGTGTAGTCCTTGATATGCGCCGGATTGTTATAATGTAAGTTTTAATGTTTTGTCAATGCCCGGCAACATCAAATAATTAAATCACTATCGAATTCCAGTAAAATTTTGTTGTCAATCTGAGAAATATATTTGGAACTCTCTTGTTGACAAACGTGTATTTTTTTTTTTTTTTTTTTTTTTTTTTTTTTATCGGAGGTCGAAACTCTGGTGGACGATCACTGTACACTGTAAAAAATGACAGATGTTTCTTAATTTATGATAATATGCTATAACCACGAACGAAAATATAATATAATCTTCTGAGTTATCCGAAATTTCAAATAGTATGTTACATTGTCTTTTGAATCCCCAGAAACGAATACATCTTCAAAATTTAAAGAATAATTTAGAAAAACACATTATTTTTAGCTGCCCGAATTTTTCAGAAACGTTTCCGAAGGGTTTTTATAGTGTATTAATTAGTGTCCTCAGGCTGGAATACCTGTTTTCGTTCGTGGTTATAGCATATTATCATAAAATAAGAAACATCGGTCATTTTTTACAGTGTAGAAATCCGATCTGTGAAACTTCCCAACAATTAAAATATATTTTCTTCGAAATGTTGATGAAATAAAAAAAATATATATTTCAGGAAATGATGCAAACATTTATTCAATCCATAGTTAACAAATGTAATGTAACTCAACGAACAAAAGAGAAAATAAACACTTTCAAGAATAAATCCTAAATTAACTAAATAGGTCTAAATATATATTTTTTCTTTTACATAAATTATAATATATTTATTCATTTAGTTCAAAACTGTTTGATGCACAATTCCTTTTTTTTCTAATAGTTAACTAAAATCTTTAACTATTGAAAGAAATCGAATAGAAAGTCATTAAAATCCCTTTCCTGGCTCAAAAGGAAACTATAAGAGCAAAAACATTTCTATACCTCGTTATCAAAAGCAATTTTAGTACAGATTCAATAAATATGTCCGGTATCTTATGATATTTTCCAAATAGATAATCATTTATTTTTTAGTACTTCTACTTACAAAAAATGTGTGCAAAGAAAAAATATTTACATATATATTGCAAAAAACTTTTAAAACATTTGAATATATATTTTATTTTTTTTAAGTGAAATTTGAATATAAGATATTTTGAGATATATATTTAATTGTGTTGTAAATATTTTCAAAATACATGAATTTATTTTTTTTTCTCTATTTACTGTGTAGTTAACTTATGTAACGTAAATTGCACATATTATTCTTTAGTAGTTACATGAAAAGAAAAAGTCCTTCCGGCCTGTACCGGGAGGAAAAGGTAGCTTTCCTATATCTTCGTTTTAAAATTTTTAGCTAACGTTACACGAAAACAGCAAATTAAAATGCAAATAAAACGTTTACAAAAGATTCGTTAATACTGAACTTGAATAAGAAATTCACCAAATTATTGAGCAATAGCCAAATTGGCTTCATTTATGAAGACTTATTTTGGTCGCCAAATTTGGCGATATTTCGCCAAATGTCGCCAAGTTTGGCGAGAATTTGGCGCTAACGGATATGAATATATAGTTTTATGCGTTTGATTGGGAAAATTATTACAACAATGAAAATTTTTGTAATGTGCTGTCTTGTTTCAAAATGTCAGCCACCCTAGAATTTCAAACTGCTCTATCTCAGCCGTTTTTTAAGATAGAGGTAAAACAAAAAATGCTCTGGAATCCTCGTTTCAAGGCCTAACACTGAATTAACTAAGAAAATTTGAATTTTTAACTTTTTTGTATATTTATTTTAGTTTTAAATTTTTAATTGGCCGCCATCTTGAAACAAAATGGCGGACCAAGCTGGCCAACGAACTCGGTCGAGACATTGGTGAGCTTAATACACACAATTAGTTTCATCAAAATTGATTTATAAATACGAGCGTTATCGTATGACATAGGTCAGATATATATATATATATATATATATATATGGAGATATATATATATATATATATCAACATTTGAACGGAGGGTGGTTTTGGGGTCTGGGGGTCATGATCGGTGAAAATATATCGAAATTTTCCGGAACTGTTTTCCTCCGAACGGCTGCAATAGGTAGCTTTATACTTTTTTGTATTGAAAGCTACCTAAAAGTTATGTTATATACTATGATAAGTTGCACCTGTTCCCCTTTTTCTCTCTTGATTATATAATTATTATAAGTTTATTCACACATTCATTAATATTGTTACAACCAATAATAAAAAAAAAATGAAAATTTCAAATAATTATTATTTTTTTATGTGTTTAGAATGTGCACTAACCTCAAACCTCGACATATCGTGAAATTATTCACAGCAATATTAAAAGAAATCTGACATCTGACAACCTAAAACATTATAGTTTTCAACAAATTGTTGCATTTCAACTTTTTAATAAACAAATGTCTGTCAGATAAGTTTCTGAATATCATCCTTTCGTCATATGAAATTCTTTTACTTAAAATTTATCTGAAGTAATGAATAACTTTGCACCAAACTACATAAATTGTATTTTGATTTAGGTTGCTAGTACAATTTCCGAACTTTTCCGATAACGAATTCCCTGGTTTTAGTTTCACGAGTATGTCAGAAAGTAGCGAATATAGACTTGACAATATCGATACAATTAATGTCGATCTATAGAATGGTTCACCGCAAAGAGTAAGACAGCTTAATTTTTGACATTTTTGAAATGTTCACTTTCTTGTTAAAAAGAAGTCATTCAGAATAGGAATTTTATGGATATTAATAGTGGAAAATCATAGGTGCAGCTAAAAATTATATTTTTAAACTTTAAAAATTAACTTTTAAAGGTTTATTTTTCTTTTAATTTTCCAAACGTTCAAAAATAGAGAAATTTCTTTCATCTGCAAAATCTTTAAATGTATATTGAGCAGATAATGTTCCCAGTAAAATTTTCATTTTTTTAATCATAAAGCTTCTATATATTCTACATTACTTAGACGCTTTTTCTTTCAAATTTTAAATTAATATTAGCTGATTAATTTTATTTTTATTTATAATCTTATAAAAAGGACTCGATAATGCAATATATATATATATATATATAAATGAATACACATGTGAAAAACGAATGATAAAACACCATAAAAAGCAATGGAATGGACGCATAAGGAATTATACTTAAAAGGATGAAAAAGCAAAAATTTAAAAAGCAAAATTGGAAAATTATGAATATCTTACAGAATCTTCAGAAGGGCTTTATAAGAATATTATTCATAGTAAGTATATGTTATTTCAACAAATATTGTCAGCATTATGCCTAAAATCGACAATAGTAAGACCTTAAAAACATATATAAATGAAACAAGAAAATTAAGGACCGACATGAGGTTCATATGACAAAATAAAATGAAACAAGAAAATTAAAACCCGACATGAGGTTCAAATAGCAAAATAAATAAATAAATATGCAACTGAAATAAAAATTAGATAATTAAAAAATGATTTAACTTAAATAGTTAATAGAACATAAAATAATGTTCAAGACTCACCAAAAAGGACAATATATATATATATATATATATATATATATATATATATAGAGAGAGAGAGAGAGAGAGAGAGAGAGAGAGAGAGAGAGATTAAGTATGTATTTTTTAATCGCTTGCTGGTAATTCGATTCAGTGTGTTACATTTTATAACATAAATTTTCTTAAATAAGTAATTTACATGGATAGCCAAACAAACATTAAAAAAAATCTTTTATTATTTATTTGTAAAAAAAGACATCTGATAGTACTTCCTGAAAAAAATATAAAGATTTTTCTGTTCTATTGAGTATTTATAGGCATGGCATTTTACATAGTATTTTAAAAAAGCTTATCGAATTTTTATTTGTGTACAAAGAGAAACTGGAGCATTTTCGTAACGGAAATCTATACATCCACTTTCACAAAACCACGTTTTAAATTTTTTTTCCGATAAGAATTTAAATTTTTTATCGTAATTTTTTAAATGCATAGTAAGTATTATATCAAATTGCAGTTGTTACAAAAATAAAAGAAATGATTTATATATGATACAAAATACACATTTTCAGTGGGTTTAGTAACAGTATTAATCATTATTACACTAGGACATATTTTTACCTATTAAAGAAATAAGAACAAGAACTTTTTAACAACGTTTCTATCTTATTTTTCTAGTTTTTGCAATACTTATTATTGATAAATGATTAAATACATTAATGATACTTAAACGACTGTAATGTTCATCTAACTGTAGCAAATAATACAGTATTAAACATAACATATAATTATTAAGGATGTGTATATAGGAGCAAAATTAAATAACAAAATTTTTTATATTTGTTTTCCACTTTTAGCAATAGGTATTATTGATTAATCAATAAGTACATTAATGCTACTTAATCGACTTTTACGTTCATCTAACTGTAATGAATACGTAATTTAATAGAGAATTATCGATAACATATAATTATTAATGAAGTATAGCTACGTGAAAAAATAAAATTACTTAGAATTGATTGCACTTCAATTGGACGGATGAAAAATAACGCCCCTTATTAAAATTTATAAATAATGTTTTTCAAAATTTTATTTTATATATATATTCACTAATTCTATTAAGTTAACAATTCCGAATATTTTTTATTTAATAAAAATAAATAAAAATACGCATTTTTAAAAAATTTTATAAATTAAAACCTACAGAACAGGACAATTAAATAATAAAGATTTAAATATTTTATTTTCATCATATTTTGTAAATGTAATTACAATCATTTCCCTGGTCAACAATTTATGAGTGACTAGCTGAAGTACCCAGCGTTGTGTCCGGAATTTTAAGAATGCCTGTGTAGAAAAATCTACTTCAAAATTAAACATGTTTTATAGCGAAATTCAAAATGTTAAAATAAGTCAATATTTCCGTAATCGTATTTTTTTATCCTGATTCAATAAGTTCTTCAAACTCATATGACGTTATATTCACCTGCTGACGTCATATCTACTTGCTTTCTCTATTACTTAAATTGATACTCTCTTTGTATGACACTCAAACATTTGAAAATCTCTTAAACTTCCAATATGACGTCATATTAATTTTCTTTTTAATTCTCTAATGACGTCATATTAACCTGATTTCTGTAAATTCATCTACTTATACACCTTGAATTTTTGAGAAATGTTTGAAGATTTCAGTTATATTACAAATATGACATCGTATAATTCTTTTTTTTTCAATTGGTGAAACTTTTTATTTCATTTTCATTTTTCACGTGAAAATTTTTTAATAGAAAAGGAATTATTAAGGAAAGAATTTTAGTGTGGATTTTTAATTGTTGGTAACTGCTATAACGAAAAATGTTTCAATTAAATAGGGAAAAGGCTGATAGATATTTGGCTTTGTAGTTATTAAAAATAACTACGTATTATTTCGATTCCGGATTATTTTAGTTGCCTCGCCCGTGTTTTAATACCTACACGTGACATTTCACAATTTGGGATTTCACACTGTTTATTTGTATAGAAGAGCAGCCAGCCAGACAAATTTTAATTTTTATATATTAGATATCAAGCACTTCGTATTCAAAATTAAAATAATTTGTTAAATTAATATGATTATATGAAAAAAACTGACACAAATACATGTTTTTATAAATACACAGGCACGCAACTGTAACATTCATCCCTCAACATTAATTTAAGTTGGTGTTTTTGGTTCATTTTGAGATACTGATATAAAAAGTTAATAAAACTTTTACAGGTGCCTTTTTCACAAAATTGTGAGAACGGATTAATAGTAATAGTAATAGTAATAGAGAGCATGTTCTCTATTACAGTGTTGATCAGAGACGAATGTTTTTTTTTTTCATGAACTTCTTAAAATGTTGTCAGTTTTTACAAAACACAACATAAGTCTGTTTAATATATCATTATATTTTCCTCATTATTTTTTAAATTGCGTTGAAGAAAACTCTGCCTTCGGCTTTAATGAATGGACAATTTTTTACTGAATAAGAGGAATTTATGGAGTCTGTTTTTTAATGCAAACAATTGTACCTTTTACTCTAATACTTGAAGATTTTGGAAACAATCTTCTTGATTTAATTGCACTTCAGAATAATTAAAAATCGGAGTTCTATAATGCCCCTGCGTCATATTTGTTTATTTTCTTTGAAATTTTATTTTAGGATAGATAAATTGAAAATGTTGCCCCAATTTAACGACTGCGTACATGAAATAATTCAAATTTACATAGTCAAACAGCTTTTTTTGGACGCGTATCGTTTCGTTCTGTCTTAAAATGCTCATAGTTAGACTAATATTAGCACCAGAGATTATTTTGTTAAGAATCGTATTTCATATTGGAAAAAGCTTGCAAGTCATAATACAGGATGACGAAAATAACAAAGAAAAAAAAGTTCCACTGTTCCCTACTAAAAATAATAATCTGTACAACAAATTTTATTAAAGTAAAGCCAGGAGAGATGGCGCGGTCGGAGAGATTTCGCGGTAAGGGCGTCAGGAGAAGCAGTAGACGTGCTTTGACTCCAGGTAGTTGTACAACAGCAGTAGTGGAGTGTCTACTTGAATCTTTAATGTGCACGTTGATTGTTTCAAGTGTCCAAGATAAATCCTTGAAATATATTTTTTTTTGTTTTTACAAGGTAAGAGCTTGAATTTTCATAACTATTCATTAGATTTTCTATAGAATGTCAGTAGTACAAAATATTAAATTAAACGTTTTCCCATAAGATGCTAACCTAGAGTAATGGTGCGAACACTTGCGATGCGTTTTATAAGTGGCCATATTTAAATAAAATGTTTCGGAATCTCACCTACCGAAATTGGAGAGTTTGCGCTCCTGCTACTTGGGAGAGATAGCGAATTGTTCCCATTAGTTTCCATGCTACAATAAATTACGGGGCTTATCGGTAAATTTCCATAAATTTCAAATTACATGTAAAACATATGAATGAATAGCGCTATAGCAGCAACAGAAAAAATCACGGCTTTGCATACGAAAGAAGCGTTGAACGGCTGTGGCGAAAGACGACACAGCAGGTTAACGCGAACGTGATGACGAAGAAGATGGCGCTGTTGCAGTGCCCTCGCAGATGGCGCTATTGATTGCAACAACGCCATCTGCGCAGGCACTGCAACAGCGCCATCTGCTTCATCGCGGTCGACCTCTACCCAATGGTGTATCGGTGTCTTGCACGTTCGCGTTCACCTGCTGTGTCGTCTGTCGACCACAGCCGTTCAACACTTCGTCCGTATGCAAAGCCCTGATTTTTTCCTGGAGGGCTTTTTGAAGCTTATAAAGCGGTATAAGTGTCTCAATGTACCTTGTACATATGTGGAAAAAATAAAGTTATGTTTTATCTTTAATGTCTCATTACATTTTTTGTCTTTCATACACACCTCTGTCCACAGTCGCCAGGGGAAACTTATTTTCCGACTGCCCCACGTATTTCCTTTATTTTAAAGTGTACAATTTTATTGATTGCTTATTTAAATACAAGACGAATTCTCTTACAAAAATTAAATAAAACGAGGAGGAACACTTCGGATTTCGACGAAAGAAAATGTTTAAAAAGGAACTATTACATTGAATTTACAATAAACCTACAAAAGTAATTACAATAAAAAAAATCATATTACGTGGTTTAATCTAACTGTTAAAACAAATATTATTTTAACTCCAAAGTTACCAAAACACTATTACCATAAACATCAACTTTTCAAATTATGGACAAATTAAACTGTATTAGTATCAAGATACGTAATTATGGTAACGTTATCAATTGGGGCTCTTATGCGGGACATTACAGAATGAAAAATCATCAAAAATTATTTCAATTTAACACTGTCCCTCCACCCCATAAAATCTAAATCTTTGAGAGTATCAAGATTTACATACGCACCTCTCATATCCATTTTAACGCGCAATAGCTTAGGTATTAATAAATATATTTTCAAATTTGAAGTTACGTGGACATTCGCATTCTTGACTTGAGGTTCTAATTTAATTACCAGCAAGTAATATATTCAGAAATGTATGTCTTTTAGATGCATTTGTAGTAAAATATTTATTTTTATCAGAGGAAATGATGATTTTCCTAATATGACGTCATTCTCACTCACTGAAACACTTCGCATAGCGTCTCAAACTCAGTATCAACGGAATGAATAAATATGAAATTTTAACAGAAAAATGCGCATTCTTTTAAAGCTTGAAGTCATTTTCTGTTTATTTATTTTATTTTTATTTCTAATTATAATATGTAAATGGCATTAATAAGAATGTAATCAATAATGATAAATAAGCCTCATTCCTTCTCTTTTCTCTGCAACAATGGAAGTAATCCGATTGCCACCATTTTGAAGAAAATTTAAAATTTAAAATTAAATATAACTAGTCGTATCCTAAAACGTTATTCTATCTCATACATGTTAATTCTTCAGAATTCACTATCCCATTTCCAATAAAATAAATATTTCTCGTCATTCCTTTGTACTTCAACTGCTGGCGAATCCTCTGTTTATCTGGATTCAAAGCACCCTTCGTTGCACTATCATTCAATGTACAACACAAATAGGAAAAGTCATACGCCCGTACCGGGATAAAAAGGTAGCCTGCATATTCTTTTTTTTTTTTTTTTTTTTTTTTTTTTTATTAAAGTTAATTTTACTGGAAAGCATGAAGCTAAAATTCGTGGAACCAGATTACAGACGATTCATTCCCAGTTCTCGTTAATATTGAATTTGAATGGGAATGTCAAAAAACAGTCAGTTACAACCAAGTTGGCTTCATTTATGGCAACTTGTTTTGTCGAAAAATTTGGCGATATTTCGCCAAGTATCGCCAAGCCTGGCAAGAATTTGACGCTGGAGAATATGAATGTGTAGTGTTAAGCATATAAAAGTTTGGACGATGCGTACAATAATAAATGAAAATTTGCCAGAAACAATGCTCACTGAAATTCATAAATTAAACCCGTTTATGGAGAAATTCTGCTGTCTTGTTTCAAAATGTCAGGCACCCTAAAATTTCAAATTACTATATCTCACCATTTTTTTAAAATAAGGCAAAACAAAAACTACCCCGGAATCCTTTCATAAAAGCCGAAAATTAAGGGAAAAAACCTTTAGGATTTCTAATATTCTGCAATTTATTTTAGTTCTATTTTTGAATTTGAAATCTTTAAATGAATATCGCATCGCCACTTTCCACTGGAATATCCCCAAAGTCAACTGTGACCTGCAGGCCGTAGTAAAAAAAATACATAAAGTTTGGTTTATTTCTATGCATAACTTCATTCACATTTCGATGATACAAAGAGGACACAAAAATGGATAGACGGACAGACAGACATTTTATAAGAATATGTTTTTGCAATCTCTGACCCTACCTAAAACGGGTAAATCGATCGAGAACTGAATGTCGAATAAAATTTCCATTACAATACTATCTTCTATTATAGATAGCAGAAAGTAAAAAAAAAAAAAGGAATATTTTGAAAAACAGATAGTACGGGCACATCTTCAAATGGACAGCTTTCATTTAAAAAAAGAATTATCAAAAATGGTTCAGTACAAAGCTCAGGACAGATGGCAAAATAACAGCATTGTGTTTTAAATATATAGATTTATATGCAACGCGAATTCTTATGTATTACTTTAACTGTAGCACTAATACAATAACAATAGAAAATACGAAGTATACTAGATTTTACTTTAAAATTTAACAAGAAATTGTTATTAGAATGTAAAAACATATAGCAAACAATGCAAACTGTTGTCTATTCGGAGCCAAAATATAAATTTACTTTTAGAAGTTATTGCTTTTTAATCCAGATTAAAAGATCACACGTGAGGAAATAATTCTAAATTTTTATTCAGATGTCGAAAGACTCATTTCTTAATGCAATTTATTTAATCAAAAACGAGTCTCTGTGGACATTTAAATTACATTATATATAAATGTAGTAAAGTACATGTACCAAATAAATACACTTTAAAGTTTCATATCACAATAAACTGTATCGTATCAAAATTAAAACTTTAAATGTTGTTGGATGTAATATTTAAATGTGTTTTTACAATATTAAACCATGTATAATATTCTTATCTGTTTAATTGGTAAGGAGAGATTAAAATAAAAGATACTTTAAAAGTAGCTTAATTAGGAGTATGCGTTTTAAATAATGCTATGATTTTCTAAATACCTGATTTAACTTTAATTAGAAGATTTTTTGCGGTTATTCCACAAAATAGAACAAAATAAAGAGTCCTCTTTCTGATGAAATATTTTGTGGCTTCTATATATTTACTGTCGTGCCATTTCGGGCAACCAAAACGGCTCATTCCATTTGCCCTTCAATCTATTCAACTTTCTTTATCACGGTATTTTTTTAGCTTTCATAGTTTTCTGCAAATATTGCCACATAAAATTATTAATTAGCTTGGTATTTATAATTTATGATGAAAATGAAGCATAGCATAATAAGACTATGCTTTATCTGTTTTTCACATATTTTGCTTAAAAAAAAAACAGAATTAAAAAAATACAAATTAATCCACTCTACATTCTAAGAGGTAAATATTTACTTGTTTTTATAGAAAAATAAATAGAATTTCTGATATAAAAAATATCACCAACAAATAACTAAAAATATTCATAAGAAAATATTATTTTTATATATTTAAATTTTATAAACACACACGTGCATTAATAATATGTGATTACAGGCAAAATTGAGCTATTTATTAATATAACATTTGTATATGGTTATGCATTTTATATATTCCTAAATTAAAATTTATTTGTCTACATTTCCTCCTTTATTGCATTTAATCTTTTTTTTTTTTATTTATAAAATAATGCCATCCACATTGGCTTGGCTGATATTTACTTTTAGTACCTTTCTCTTCCATCTACATGCTTAGTTATTCCATCCATTGGGACAGGAAACAGAAAGAAATAATGCGATACATCATCATGTGGCGGCAAAATGTTTGCTGAAGGCATTTATTGAGGATAAGGGATATAGCAAAGATTTCACCGCACCTATCTTCCTTATGTGACATAAATGATTTTGTTTATTCAATAGTCAATAAATGCTTTTGCTTGTATGTTCATACAACAAAAATAAAATAAAGAAATAAAGAAAATAAAGAAGAATATTTAAAACAATATTATAAGAAAAAAAATAATATTAAAATAGCAATATTAAAATTGCAATATTAAAATCTATCAAATTGCTAATTTTAACATTTTTTTATGTAAAAAATAACAACAATATGACAACATTTATTTTCCTTTCACATTCATAACAAAGATTTTATGAATCAAACAACAAATTACATATGTTGAACATTATATTTATGTAACTCACAAACGGCTCCCGAGACATATTTTTAGTATCAAAATAAATCTTATTCAAATATATTACTTTAAAAAAATACTTTACAGATATATTTGTTGATCAATAAGCAAGAAAGAGAAAATATAGTAACAGTGGTTACAGCTTCGTTGCTAATTACTGTAAGAAAATAGCGAACATTTCAAAACTCTTGCACTCGTGTATTTTATTTGATTTGTCGTAAGGAGTCATCTACACACTAATCATGAACGAAAATGCTAAGATTTATATAGCAATTTCATAATCTATTCATTCAAGCTTATTGCAAGACGAACTCAGATCTCCCTTCAATTTATTAACAATAAAGAAGATATTCTAATGATATGTGTTACAAACTTACTTTATTTTGTGTAAAAATGTCCAAGGTTACGAAAAGTGCTAAAGTGTACAGTAATATTGTCACTGTATATTATTCCCAAAACTATGGAACTGCTTTTACAGCACTGTTTCAACGAATCTCAAAACAACTTCCAATACGATTTTTAAAATCGAATCATGGCACTCAAAAATAAGATTCAATTTTAATATTGTGGGAAATAATAAAAAATCGATTTTTTTTCGAAAATGATGTTTTAAAGGTGTATAATTAAACATTATATCTTTTGAAGATATAATGTTTAATAGCTAATTGTTGAAGATATAGTTTGTATTACCTAAACGTTATATCTGTTGAAGATACATAGACAATGTAACTTTTAAAAGTGTTACAAATAAGATAAGAATTAATACTATATTGAGGAAATCATTCTGAAATTAATTTTCTAAATGTTCTACTTTTTAAATATTTAAAAGGTCGCTGGGTCGTATAACGCATAATTACAAACATCTTCTCCGTGTTCAAACATCTACATCAATAAAACCCAATTCGTATACGACCAAAACTCAAGTACTTATGAAATTCTAGTACTTCCCGGAACTATAAAAACATATTTCACTGTTTAGTGCGGGCAAGCTCTAAAATTGTATTACTTTTAAACTACCTTCATAACTCGAGGTTTCGGTTTTTGGAGAATGGACTTTTTACTGTTGTTCTTATCAAAGCATGGACAATAGTTTTCTAATTATAACTTATAGGAAACATAAACCCATATAAATATTTTAAAAGTTTAAAATTAAAAAAATTATTGGCAAGATTTATTCATCAGCAAGCTTAATTATTACCTTATTTTTAATACATTTGAAATTTATATTGCTTACGTATCTCCAAAAGATTTAAAAAAATGGTACTTCTCTATTATCCCGTCGAACACTTTTTATAACAAAAACTAACGCCAAACTGTAAAATTAAACGCCAAAAATGCAGTCTCATTTACTTGATATCAGAAGCATTATACGCGTTTGTTATGTCATCAAGTGGTTTTTAATTCGACATATGCGTGTACATAATGAATTATGTTTTACTGACTTATTAGTTATTTCATTAATTAAAATAAAAATTGTGTCCTTAAATTTTTATATTTTATTTATTTATTTATTTTGATATTCCAATGGCAATGTTCTCCCGTTTATTTGGCGATACAGTTTCGCGATAGTTTTTTGTTATCAAAAGTGGTCAACGGGATAATACAAAAATACCAAAAAAAATAAATAAAGCACATTTCTATATTTTTCGGACTACCTGAGTTCAATAAATATATTTAATTAAGAGCAAAAAAACAAAAATATGAATAAAAGCATATACGCAATTTTAATTAAAATCGTGTTATGATCTTTTTTTTTAATATGGCCAAATCTAGCTAATCAAAATAATTATTTCTAAAACTTATAACTTTTGATTATTTTTTTCTTATATGTATTTTTAAATCATATAAGATCTTTATAACCTGTAATTTTGCTTTTATCTTTTAACTTTACAAATTACACTTAATAAATTATTTTAAATCTTGAAGTGCGATTTAATAAAATTTTCATTTTGAATTGCATTTCCTATCAGTTATTTCATAAAATATATAATTAAAATCAGAGATAATTTACTAAACAAGTTTAATTCAAAATTAATTACATCTATTTAAGCGGAATTTGCTGCTAGGACGAATAATTATTATTAAAATGTCATTAGTCAAAACTGCGTTGCCGAAGAAGATTACATGTGCTGCATAAATTAATAGAATTCGTTGAAATAACTTTTCAAATATTTCTATAATGATAATAAACTGGCAGAAATAAACATAAATTTAAATTTATCTATAAAAACGAAATATAAGGGTATTTCTAACACAGTCATACTAATATAAATATAAATATATAGCATAAGTGTTTGAAAATTTACGTACGAAACTTGATATGCAGGGTGTTCCAAAATTCTACCCACAAATTAAGAGAGGTGGTAGAAGGCATCAAGAGGATGAAAACGTACTATAGAACATGGGGTTTCAAACCACATTTAGTGGGAGAAAATCGCAAAAATAGTTATGAAGGGTGTGACGGCGAGTGGAACAAAAATGGCGAATAATAATTAGAAAAAAATCATTTATATGACGTCAAGCATGATTACAGTGCATTTCAGTTCAACGTCAGAAAAGAGATGACGACACATTTTTATAGAAATTGTTCGAAGTTGCAGCCGCGAAGTTCATTGCAGAGTCGACCCCGACGGACGAAGGATTGTCGGACACGTTCGATCATATTCCTATAAAAATGTCTCGTCGTCTGCTTCCTGTCATTTAACTCTAATGCATTGTAATCATGCTTTACGTCAAGTAAATGTTTTCTTTTATTTATTATTGGTCCTTTTTTGTTCCACTCGACGTCACACCCTTCAAAGATATTTTTTGTTATTTTCTCCCACTGATCGTGGTTTGCGACAACATGTTGTATGGTAAGTTTTCATCCTCCTGTTGCCTTTTATCTTCCCCTCGTAATTTGTCCGTCGAAATTTGGAACAACCTGTGTACTAAGCTGTATTGAATTTTATATAAATAATTTCGTTTCATTTAATTTCATCATTAATATTTTACATGCGATTTCTGACTGTATCTTACAATCATGTTTAAATTATATTTTATATATCGACCAAAGATTATTTTCAGTGTTAAATTTCAGTGTCATACAACTAAATAAAGCTGAAAAAATGCAAAAAGTTCAAGATTTCGACATTGCATGTCTTTGTAATCATAAATTTAAAAACACATAATTTTACTGATAATAAATAGATAATAATTTGAAAAAAAAAATCACGTGTAAAATGTGAAAAGCATCCTTGCTCGATATAGTAACATGTTCATAAAAAATAAACAATGAAGCGTAATCCCATGACCGCTTAAAATATCGCACATTTTACAACTAGTAAATCTGCAGATCAGGAACCTCAACGTCAGCTCTGGAAGGCATTTTTTTTCTAAATTTCACTTTTCATATTATTTAACATCTTACAATTCGCAATTTAATTTTTTTTTTCAGAAATTAGAAGCGTTAAATTAAACACAATTTATGCAATGATATTCTGAAATTCTTATGAACTTCTTGTTCTTGTAATGTTTTTAGATACAAAAATGCATTTCTCATTTTAATATTCTTTGAAATAGGGTTGCTAAGCAAGTAATAAAATAAAGAGGAAAGAAAAATAAATTCATTTTCAAATTTATAAAAAACAAGTTGGAAATTGTACGTCAAACGTTACAAACGAGGTGCGTTCGTACGCACGTTTTAGAATTAAATTCATGATATCCCGTGCATAGAACGGGTTAAACAGCTAGTTAAGTATATATTTTATGACACTGTTCATACAAATATCTTAACTAGTTATATAAATATTCAGATATATATGTATCAGCTAGTTATATAAATATTCAGATCTTGATGATTTTTAATTCTGTGAAATGAATTATATCGTCTGCAGATTAATTTCTGTAATAAAATAAGTATCTCGGTCGCTTGACGATTTAACATCCATCGGAAGCTCCTCTAACAAACAAGTTGGAAATTGTACGTCAAACGTTACAAACGAGGTGCGTTCGTACGCACGTTTTAGAATTAAATTCATGATATCCCGTGCATAGAACGGGTTAAACAGCTAGTTAAGTTTATATTTTATGACACTGTTCATACAAATATCTTAACTAGTTATATAAATATTCAGATATATATGTATCAGCTAGTTATATAAATATTCAGATCTTGATGATTTTTAATTCTGTGAAATGAATTATATCGTCTGCAGATTCATTTCTGTAATAAAATAAGTATCTCGGTCGCTTGACGATTTAACATCCATCGGAAGCTCCTCTAACAAGAAAGCACCGATTTTTTAAAAAAAAATCAAATTTCTTAATAAATATTTTTATTAATATCTCCTAAAGTTTTGATTCAATTTTAATAAAATTTGAAATGTCTCGACAAAATTCTGCAAAGATAATATATTTTAAATTGCAAGCCATTTGGTTGGGTAGTTTTTGCGTTGTTATATGCGGACAGACAGACAGACGGACGGACAGACAGACGGACGGACAGACAGACAGACGGACGGATAGACGGACGGACCAAACGACGACTATAGGTGCTACGTATTTATATAATTACGAACGCACCTAAAAAGCACCGATTTAAAAAAAAAATCAAATTTCTTAATAAATATTTTTATTAATATCTCCTAAAGTTTTGATTCGATTTTAATAAAATTTGAAATGTCTCGACAAAATTCTGCAAAGATAATATATTTTAAATTGCAAACCATTTGGTTGGGTAGTTTTTGCGTTGTTATATGCGGACAGACAGACAGACGGACGGACAGACAGACGGACGGACAGACAGACAGACAGACAGACGGACGGACCAAACGACGACTATAGGTGCAACGTATTTATATAATTACGAACGCACCTAAAAATAGGAATATGAAATGTTTTATATTTCCCGAAAAGTTGCAAAAACATTTCTAATAATTTAAACAATTTCAAAATTCTAATAGATGTATCGGCAAATTTTCAAAGCTATTGCCTATATTTAAGACCTCCATATCGAAATTTAGTATCCGTAATTTAACGTTTCACTCCATTATTCAAATATGCGATTTTCATTTCAGTTAAAAATGAAATTTGAAAATCGTCTGAATTCCCATAGGAAAGCATTATAACCTAAAAAGAAATGTTCTATATTTTTCGAAGGAATGAACCAAATGGAACTAAAGACTATACAGTAGGGCGTATCGAAAAAATCCAAATTTCTTAGATCTTTTTGCGGTAGTGCGGAAAAGTTGTGAACTCCCTTTATAAAAAAGTGTGCGGAATCTTAAAACTGTGGGTTGATATCTTCTGTCGCGTCAATGGGCAGAAATTTCCAAAAATTGGACTAAAAACGATTAAAATACAAAAATTAATAAATAATCACAGATTTTGCTGATCAGTTTGCGGTAGTGCTTACAAGTTACTATTTTGTAACAACAACAACCATAAAAAATTGTAGAATTATGGGTTAATATCTTCTGTCGTCTCATCGGCATCGAATTTTGGAAATTTTGATGCATTTTGGTAGTTTTCTGCATAACTGTTTACTGCTTGCACAATTCACAATCGAGACAGACAGGGTTTGGCGGTCTGCCAAAATAGTGGAACACCCCTATTTTCACGCTGAGAAACAACAGTAACAGCCATACAAAAATTACAATTATATTTTAATATCTTCTGCCGCTTCATCGACACCAAATTTTGGAAAATGAAGGCAAAAATTTAAATAAATACATGTCACACTTACCTCATTTTAATGCGAACACAAACTTTATTTTACCTTTCCAATATACAAATGACAAAAGCATTACCGCTTGTAATCATTTTTGGTTTAACATTTTGACATGTATTTTCTGGATTCTAGTGTCGCTCTAATAAATATAGCCCTGTTATGCGGCCAAACTGTTTTTTCGGGGGCTGCAGTGACTAGTTTCACAATCCGCGCAATCGCTTGTGTGTGTGAAGCAAATTTAATAAAGTCCTCCAGAGTTAACAGCAGGAATAACGAATTTGCGAACACAATTTCCGTCTGGGCTAATTTCTATTGCCTTGATAATCCGCCGAGCTGCAAGGGTCTTAATATGGCACCTATCATCAGTTAACATGGCCAAAAGCATGTTTTCTGGAGCCGCAAAGTAAGCGTTGCGAAAAATAACTGGGTCGATTACGTCACAATACTTTTTTGGCAATTACCGAGATGAGCTGATGAAATGCCACAGGTGTCTATCACCATCCTTTATGGAATGACGAATCTTAATTCGGAACCATGAGAGTGCGTAGACTCTTAGAATGAATGCAACCAAAGTTAGCAATTCATTTGATGGGTCTGATGTAGATATATATAACCTCAGTATTCGATTGGAAGTTGTTAGCCAGCGGGATAAATTCAACGTTCCGGTTCCCGGATTGCTAGATTTGAACAACAAACGCCAGAACTAATGGCAGTACAAATGTCTAATAAGTATTTCTGATCTGAACTGAGGGTGGTAGGATCAATGTCTGGCAACTTGCATTCAATATTATTAAAAGCAATTGAAAGCTTTTCGCTTCCTTTCAGGTTTCGTCCAATGCCTCCGGTGTAAGATGTAGAGCCGGTTAACTTGCAGTTTATGGACTCAAACAAGTGTCATAATGGCAACTCATTGAAATGAAGTAAACAGATAATCCATTGGACTGGCCTCTGAAGTTTCAATTGAAGCCGGCGAATTACGCCATTAAACACTCCTGTGTTCATTACAGTACCGTCACACCCGAGAACATTAAGGTTGCTAAAATCATCCAATAAATCACTTGTTACGTATTCGTAAATGCTATTAGATATATCTAGACTAGATCGCTTTCAGGTGTAACATGTCTCATGTGCGTAGAACCAGGCTCCGATACAATACAGCAATGCGATTCTACAATTGTTTTTTGAAAATGCTTTTCCTCGAGTATTTCTGCCGTGCATCAAAATAAAGACCAGATAGAGTGGAACGATTTTCATTTGATTTTGAGACCAATTTTTTGTAAGTTCTCGATTTTTCCCTTCATATTTTATTTTTGTCTGTGACGAGGCTGGTATCTGATTGCGATATTAAACCCAAATCTTGCATAACACTCGATGCAATAGCAGCCGTGGCTCTGTTGGAAACACCATACCTTTCACTGACAAGAACTGTGTTGTCCGGTTTTAAACGCATTTGAACACACCTTGTGGGCTGCTGACGCTGTGTAAGACGTGTGTTTGGTGCCCACCTTGTCTTCACTATTTTGGCAGACCGCTAAACCCAGCCTGTCTCGACTGTGTATTGTGCAAGCAGTAAAGAGTTATGCAGAATACTACCGAAATACGTCAAAATTTCCAAAATTAGATGCTGATGAGGCGATAGAAGATATTAATCTATAATTCTACAATGGTTGTTGTTGTTACAAAATAGTAACTTGTAAGCACAACCCCAAACCAATGAGCGAAATCCGTGATTATTTGTTAATTTTTATATTTTAATCATTTTTAGTCCAATTTTTGGAACTTTCGGCCCATTGAGGCGACAGAAGACATCAATCCAGAGTTTTAAGATTCTGCACACTTTTTAATAAAGGGAGTTCACAACTTTTCCGCACTACCGCAGAAAGATCTAAGAAATTTGGATTTTTTCGATACGCCCTACTGTACAGCTCATTACGGGTAACTCACCAACATACCCACCAAAAATCAGCTTAATAGGAGGATTTTTAAGGCTGTTATCGCGGAACAGACCGACAAACAGACGGAAACCAAAAACTTTTCGCGTCTCCAACAGTGAGCCTTCACTGACGTTTCGGCAAAAATGTCTTCTTTTTCAACACAGTTCATTTCAGAAATTCAGAATAATCAAAGCATAATCAGCATAATCTTTTTAAATAAATGTAATTCGATTAAAAATACATTTCTGAATCATTACTCGTTTTTCTTAGTAAATGAATGAAATTGTAAAAAAAGAATTGCAATCATACGAATTGACATTTTTCCGACTAAGTGAAAAACTGTCCAGACCGAATCCAAGACCTTTGGCTTAAATTAACAATGCTATGCCTATTGAGCTACCCGGACTGACGACCGATGACAATGCTGAAGTCAAACATGTTCTTTACATTCTTGAAGTTCAAGGGCAATTCCTAAAGAATTTTAATAGATATTCAACAAAATGACAAAATGTCTAAAATCGAGAGTGTCTGGTCACTGCTCCTTAATGTATGGGCATCCTTATGTATTGTGTATATATTTACCATAATAATCCTTATGATAGTTCTGATTAACTTTATATCATTCTTCTGTTAACAACATACAAATTCCTGTCTCAGGAGAAAATTTTTCAAAAGCAATAAAGATATTTTCGCTGATTCATGAAATAGTTGAAGAAATGTTATATTCTACAATGTAACAAATTTTATTTCATTGACAATTCACTCAGCTAACATTATTGGCCTTATTCATCTGTTCAGAAATCAAGACAGGTTAGAAGAACATACCGCAGGTAATGGATATTCATTAAACGATGGGTACGTAGATTACGTACGCTATGTAGATTATTCTACGTAGCTCTAAATAGAGAGGAACTTATATAAATCGTCCATTCAAATATCGTAAAAATTCAGGAAGTTCGAAGTGATATAGTGAGTTGCTTTCTAAAATTAGCTGAATTATAAGGGTTTTTTCCCAAAATTTTTTAATCAGTTTACAGTATCACCGGTATCTCTCTGAGTTTTCACGATATTTGACTGGTATTTTTATATGAGTTGCTATATAGAATTAACTACCAAAACAGGAATAAAAATCTTTGCTGTAGTTCGCATATGCTCAGTTAAAATTTATTTCATACAAATACCCATATCGCATCGAATATTCAATATATTAATCTTTTAATTGCAGTATACTGTTTCTACAGTCCTTTGTTAAATTTTAGAAAATAAGTGTTAAATTCGTTTCAAAATTCTGTATGCTATAAATAAAAAAAAAAAAACATTTGAAATTTTCACAGCAACGTTAGCATTTTCAAGAATATACGTGCTATGCTTACACAAAAGCACAAAAATGTTGAACAGGACTTGCATAGTCATTTGCTACAGTGACAAAACATTTTTGGGCATTTTCTGTTACTTGGGTGATCGCAAATATTATTCAATTCCTACTATTAGCTCACGCTTTCTATATATTTATATATCTTGTTCAAATTTTCAATCGTAATAAAATATTTTTTATTCATCCACTCAAGTTCAAATACATATTTTTAAACTTGTCGTAGATGACACTTGACTTCAAATATTAACTCCTTAATTAAATTTAATTAATTAATTTTAGTTTTATATGGGAGAAAACAAATTCTCCCATTGTTTTCATAAATGAAATGAAAGATTTTCCTCAAATTAGTGATGCCACAAAAATAAAATACCGCAATGATCATTATAAAACAATGTTCAATAAAGGTAATATGGGACATTAATGCTGCGTGGGTTTATTTTATATATTTATGATTAAACAGTAGGAATTGACTTAATTTTTTTATATTACTTGTTTCAATATTAAAATTATGGCCCTCCCCCCTAACTGTACTCGTGACTAAATCTTCACTGAAAATTATGAAGTCAAACATGTACTTTACATTCTTGAATTCCAAGGACAATTCGTAAAGTATTTCAGTAGATATTCGACAAAACGTCGAAAATCGAAATAGTCTTGTCACTGCTCCTTAAAGTTTGGACATCAGTGTATATATTTAATAATAATCCTTATGAGAGTTTTGATTAACTTTATATCATTCCTCTGTTAACAAAGTACAAATTGCCGTCTCAGGGGAAAAGTTTCAAAAGCAATAAAGATATTTTCGCTGATTCATGAAATAGTTGAAGAAATGTTATGTTATATAATGTAACCGATTTCATTTCGAAACCGATTTCAAAACGTTGGACGACACTTTTGTGCGTTAGACATATATGAAACGTCATGTAATTCCAATTATATCATTCTCGAATAAATCGTAAAAATATCATTTTTTGTCTGTGTCAGATAAATTACTTTATTAATAGTTAGGATTAAGATATTTTTCAGGAGATTTTTTACATAAAATGCAGTGTGATTGTGTGTTTTTCGTAATTTAAATTAAAAAAGAATAATTTTTTCTTATTGAATACGAGACTTAGATATTTGATCAACATATACATTAAACAATATATAATTGAGAATTTTAGTTTATTACGTTATTTTTTATCTCTGTATTCTCTCTATATAAATGTAGAATATAAGCATATAATGTAACTTACAAAGGTTAAAACATGAATAATGTAACTTACAAAGGTTAAAACATGAATAATGTAACTTACAAAGGTTAAAACATGAATAATGTAACTTACAAAGGTTAAAACATGAATAATATAATTTACATGTTTATTAGACATTCAATCTTAACACTACATTAAATGCGTTCTCACACATAAAAAATAATTTGCAAAGATTAGGAGACTGTTCTGATAACTTGGAGTCGGATTGGGGGAGAAAGGCAATTTGGCTGAGTGAACTGTAATTGTTCGCGTTCGTCGAAAACGTAATTGAAGTTTGAAGAAAAACCATGTGTATATCAGTTTTCTACTAGCAATTGGATATATAACAGAAACAAATGTTGCAGCAGGTGTACGTTGAGGGAGCAATGTGTCGTGCAAATGTGTTTTTAAAAGACGACGTTATCTAAGGTTCCGGAAGCAATTTGTAGAAAGAGAAATGCTTTTTCTAGGAAATTTTGCTGAATGAATTGTAGTTGTTTGCCTTTGTCGGAAACGCAATTGAAGTTTGAAGTACCGTGTGTGTATATCAGTTTTCTACGAGAGTTTGGACAGATAACACTGACAAAGATTTCACTTTCAGATCTGAGTAAATAGATGTTTTAATTTTGTTATGAAACTTTTTGTTTCAAATAGGATGACCCAATGCTTTCAATTCTGAAATACCAGGCATACTCAGAATATTCAAACATAGACATACTCTAAACGGAGCACATAAAGGTCATTTCATACTCATTTTTGAAACATGGATATACTCGAAAATGATTAGAATCAGTTCAAACTCATTTTTGAAACATGGAAATACTCAAAAATGAGCACACAGAAGTCAGTTCATACTCATTTTTGAAACATGGTCATACTGAAATAGGAGCACATGATGTTTTATTCTTGAGTGTGTGCATGTTTTCAGAAACGAGTATATACATTTTTCAAACTTGAGTCATTTTGATTCGGAGCCATTTAGTCTATGTGACATACTCAGATTTGAGTATTATTTTGCTCAGTTTTGAAAATGTCGTTTTTAGAGTGAAAAGAAACATAAATGTTGCAGCAGGTGTATGTTGATGGAACAATGTATCTTGCAAAAGTAATTTTAAAAGACGACGTTCAAAGAGGTTGAGGAAGTTCGACGACTGAAATAAAGACCATTTTGACCATCTTAACCAACGGTTGCAGTTGTATTTTGAGCAAATCTAATCACGCCGGCATAACTGTATAGCTTATAAAAGACAGTACTTTGATGGTAGTTGTGCGTGACATATAATATCAATAACTCATATCCGCTGGAAAAGCCGGAACCTTTTTATCTTAGCAGTTTATATAAGATATTGTAGTGTTGTATTACATGTTTTGTTCGACCATTTGTATTGCATAAAACACTGGAAAATAAGATATGGGAGTATATAGAATGAATTAAATGAGAAACGTATGTAAAGTTGACTTTCAGTCAAAACATCTTTATCGAAACATTTATTGTTTAAATTTCACACACATTTTTCATTTTGTCATGACCCATATTCTATGTTTTACGTTTTACCAACACTAATAATTAATTATTCAGTATTTTTCGTAAATATATAACTTTAATGCGATTTCTTTATTTCTATTATTTAAATTCGAGTTCTTATATATTGGGTATTATATATTAAAATATATTTTGTCAAACACAATTTTCATTAAGAAAGACTCTAGAAGTTCCTCCATTTTAATGTAACTTAATTAAATAAAAAAACAATCTATTATAAGGCATTTCATTTCCTTAAATATTTATAACTGGTATAATTAGATGTAAAAAAGATAAAAAATATAACGTTTTTAGAAGAAATGTCTTTAAGAGAGTTATTTTTTACATTATAATACGGGAAATATAGTTAAAATAATATAAATATCGCACAAATTTAATCATTATTTCAATGAATAAAGCAAAGCAGGAAGTTTGAAATTTTTGTTTTGAAAACTGATACTTTATTTACCAATATCTGATGTAGTGTGAAGATATTGATAACTGATTTAATAGTGACATTTTATACAGAAATATTTTTGCAACTATGAAACAATTCATAATATATAAATAAAAATTCTCTTTTAGAAATATGCTGCAATAATATTTATTCATACTAAGGGGGAGGGTATAAGTTTTAAACATTTCCAAAAATTTAATTTTATTCTTTGTAAAAAAAAAAAAAAAAAAAAAAAAAAAAAATGCATACATTTCGAAAGCGAACAAAACAACTCGCATGAAAATGTTTCTGTTACAACAGGGTCAATTTGAAATTGATATGTGTATCTTAAAATAAACATCAATAAAATTTTTAAACTTTGATTTTGTTTTTCTGCACTATGTTTTTGCAGTTTGTGCTCGCTATAAAAATTTTGTTTGAAAACAAATATTTTGTTTGACATATCTAAATATAAAATTATCATACCTACAGTCTATGTCTTTTGTTTTCTCAACTAAACGACGTAAACTAAATTTATTGCTTTTAAAATATGCTTTTTAACACGATACATATTTAAAAAATTATGTTTAGAAGTTTTAAGCTGATGGCACTTTTTAATCCAAAGGTAATATCATGCAATTTATTAAAAGTGAAAAAAATCACACTAAATAAAAACATCATGCTCAAATGATATAACATAAATAATATTTTGAAATTAAATAATCATAATTTTAGTTTTTATTATTTAAATATATAATTATAGATTTGTTATATATCATAAGCGGATATTTTCTAGTAGACGTATTTATTGTAATATAATTTGCATATTTATCAATTCCATAATAAATTTTTATACAGAGTTATTATTGGTTTTTCTACGAGGCGAACTTTTTATAATATTGTTGTTTACTTATAATGTAAGTTTCCGAAAATAAATAAAAAATATAAAGAATGGGAAATTCATCATTTTCTAAATGCTCCAATTTACTTAAGATATGCATAATATTAGTTTAATGGCAAAAAACAAACAAAAATAATCCTTTAATAAAAACCAATCATTTTCGTTAATTTAATGGTCAAGAGTATTTCGTCTATATGAGTTGAATTACATTCAAACTATATAATTCAATTTAATAATAACACAAATGCTTTAAAGAATCGAAAGTTTTAAAATCCTTGCCTTCCCCTCTTTACAAGAACAAAAGGATATTTTTTTCGTAAATGTGTGCGTGTTTGTTTTATATCTATATATTTATTTATTTTACGTGGCACGAAAATAAGACAGAATTTCTAGATTACGTTTGGCAACAACCGTAGTCCAATATGCGTCCAGTCTAAGAGCTGTCAAACTTAAACTAGCAATTATTAAAAATAAGTTGATGTGTACCTAATACAAAGCATTTGAGAAGATTCCTCTTTTTAATTATGAGTAATATCGTTAATTTCAAATGCATTCTCAACTCTTATTTAGATTTTGTCTAGGAATTTCACTCACACGTAAGTCGGAGTAAATAAAAATATCAACTGTCTAGATTGAACCTGCTGCCATCTATTGCTTGCAGAAATCTATAATCAATTAGAACAGTAAAATGTCGAACGAAATTTAAACAATAATTGGTGAATTTATATAAACTATCCTCCTATCACGATTTTTTTTTGAATGAATTTCAGCCATTCTGTACAATATTATAGATGCAATGAGTTTTAATTTGATTGTGTTTCCACGATCATTTTTTTCATAGTATTTAAATGATTTATACCCATTGGTAGCACCAACTAAATGTGTTTTTAATTAAGTTTTCACCGAAGTTTTCATACGTTTTTTTACATTTAAAAATTGTCAATTTCATATGCTAAAATTATTTATGGTAGTACTTATTCCAGCTAGATTTGATAGAAAAAATATATCTTAATTTCCCCTAGTGTCCTAATATTTTGTTTAATATTAAAGTATGTTTCTCTACAAAATGACGTGCATTTGATATAATACTTTGTTTAATTCACGGGATTATGTTACCCATCTTTCTCCAATTCTGTATAATTTTACAAAAATATTGTTTTTAAAAAAAGAAACAAAAACCTATTTTTTTAATTTTAATCCCAGTTAGACTGAAAATTATTATAATATTTATTCACCGCAATTCAGAAAATGACGTATTTTTTAAGATTTATAAATAGTATACTTTATTCTGTCGTGAAACCAACGATAAATAGGCAAAAAACAAATATTTTATAATTTATTAAAATGAGTAATTAATAATTTCCGTTGATGTTATTTACAAATCTGTAAACCCACATAAAATGAGTATTCTGAATAATTTCACATTTGTTTTAATATGAACTTATGTAGACATTATGTTTAAACTATGTGACAGTTTTTGTTTGTTAATATTTTATTGAAATATTTATTTTAGATAGAGATTTTTACAAATACAAATTTAATATATTCACTGAGAGACGCAGTAAAATAATAACAATTTTAGCTTTTTTCCATAGCAAAGAATTGTTGTTGCATTTGTAGTGTAAATAATATAAAACTGACAACGAAAACTTTGCACATTGGAATGGTTCTACGCTAGGCTATATTATTTTTTTTTCAATTTTCAAGGGGATATTATGTACATAGGTTAAACCTATAACTTAGGAAAAAAATCACAATACTTTGTTTTATTTTGAAATATGAGAAAAATGTAAACAATATAAGAAATAAGTATTTTTCAGTTTATAAAATATATATATATCATTTAATTATTTTTTATTAATGTAAAATAAAATGTTGTCTACAGCGTATCACTGTAATACCTAATTTTTACTGTTATTATACTCATTTCACTAATCGCAATGTAAATGAAATGTAAATGAATTAGTATTTACATTTAAAGTACATTAAATTTATAGGTACACATGACTTTCTCAGAATTTTATTAATATTTTTACTTTCAAAATATTACACATGTTTAAATACTGCCAATTTACTTATTGCATTTTATAAAAATGAGTTTCATTTTACAATCAGTTTTAAATAAAAATAGAAATTCATGTATATTAGTAGGATGCTTTAAATAAAAGCAGATATATATGTTTACTCCTCCTAACACACTAATACATATTTATTTATGTTTGTATGTATTAACGAGTGAGTGCGTGATTATATAAATGCACACGCGTGTTTATACTTAGACACGCGAATGCAGTAGCATAAATAAATAAATATGAAACCGTGTATGCGTTTAAGCATAATATTAATAATTTATAATCTTAGAAATATCCCTTACCGCTTGCTCTTATATTTAATTTAAGATTTTAATCTCCTTCTCTCCAGTGCACTTTGAGTTACTTCATTCGAAATAATCTCTTTAATGACCTTAATAAAGGAGATTTTATCGGTTGAAGAAAATAAATCTTTAATCCTCTTTAACAGAGCACTTAAATTTTATGACCCATAATAATTGGAAAAATAATCCTCTTTTTTTTTTCTTTGAAATAGAATATAGAAATGGTAAAATGATTACGTAAACATTAATACTGAAGTGTATGTTTCAAAATTAAAAAATAAAATAAAAATAAACATTTTTCTGTGTATGTCTTCATGTATAGTGAACTGTTTATGCATATTTGTACAGGATGTTCTGAAAGGAAATAAAGACTTAAAAATGAATAAACAAAATAGAAGTTGACAGTTATTTGAGTTATTATTTTAGGGGATTAATGTGTGAGAATGATAATTTCTCATCTACAATCCCTTGGTTTAAATGCACAAATCACTCACAAACATATAGCCTGTCTTGACCTTTTGAAATGCTAACTTTAACATATAACAAATGAGTAAGTCTGATCAAAGATCGCACAAAAGGTTTCGTTTAATATTAATATAAAAACACTTTATCATTTAATTAATAAATCCAAACAAATTTAATTTTCCAAAATAAAAAGTCGGGTTTGTTACAAAATAAGAATTTACCGGTCTATTTTTTGTTTTTTCGAATATCTGGATTGGCCAGATAGCGGGGGAAGATATTATTATGTGGACAAAATGCGATATTTAATAAAAAGTAGTGTTTATTATAAAATAAAATTTTACCGGTCGATTTGTTCGTTTTTTCGAATATCTGAATCAGCCCGATAGCGGGCGAAGATATTATTATGTGGACAAAATGCGATATTTAATAAAAAGTATCCCCCCCCCTATCGCTTTCGTTTTTAATAATCTATATTCGCACTATTAATTACATCACTGTATATTAGCGTTTATTTTTTTTTTCTATACAAAAATCAGCATTTTGTGATAAAATACAACTTTGGTTATAAAATTGCGATTTATATAAAAAAATTGATTTATGGGTTCACTGTGAAAAAATATGCATAGATTCATAATTTTCGAATCGGTAAATGTAATATAAAAAAAAATAGAGCTTTTAATCTCTTACTACCCTCAAAATCTCTGGTTTATTTATCTACTTCCCTTCCAAAAATCCGCTTCCGACTTCACACAGCAGTTTCAATCATCAAATAATAAATAAAAACTATTTTCACTAACGCAAAACTAATTCGTAATTTCTGTTCAAATTGCGCCATCTTTATAAAAATTCGATTTCTGGGTTCGCCGTAAAAATATACGCATAGATTTGTTAACTTCAAATTGATAAATTCAATATTTAAAAAAAATCTATAGAGCTGCAAAAATGCCAAGTCCGCCATCATTCGGCTGTGAGAACAGGTGCAGAATATTTGTCTATCGTTTTCCAATGCAAGAAAATTAAACGAATTTATAAAAATCGATTTTTAATTCATATTTACTCTTCTAGTCGGACTAACGAAAAATGTTTAGAAATGTTGAAAGCTAATTTTTCTTTGAGTGTGTATCCAAAATTTCACGAATCTAGGTGGAATAGTAAGGGGTGATAGGGGTGTCTTTACAAATGTCCAGTCAGTTATCGCCATTGGAATGTTGTGACTATGATAAACCTCAGAATGACCTTTTTTGCGGTTGATTAAAATCTACGCTTTAGTTGAATATGTTTATCCATTAATGAGTAGGTTTTGAAGATTTTAATTAATATGTTGCATTAATGAAGCCGATTTCAAAATTTTATGATTTTCAGCATGATAGTAGGTATTCAGCTGTAAGTACACAAAATTCCATGTCTCTAATTTACACAGTTTCTGAGAGCCGACTCAGTGACAGACAAACAGAGAAGCGAGAAAAAGGGTTTCGCCATATGAACAAAACATTAACATCCAGTGGATCCGTACGAGCATTTTGCACTGAAGTCTAATATTTTTTTAGATGCAGGTTAGATTAAAGAAACATTAATGATAAAAATGTCTGCAAACAACATTAGTCAAGTAAGAATATCATCTCATTTGATCCATCAAAGATACAGTAGCGAGAAAGAAAATTAACAATCGCATTTTAACTGCATTGAAGGATGACGTCATCCGCTTCGAGGAAAACATCTTACAAAAAACATAAATTGAATGCATATAAAATGTGATTTAATCTTATATAACAAAACATACATTTTAGGTTACACGTGAATTATTATTACTGATTTCGATCGATGGTGTCTTTTACTTCTAAACTTTTGAATTTCAATTTTGCTTTTTAATCAAATATACAAAATAAACCCGTACGAAGACATGCACACGTTATCTTTTTTTTTTTTTGACTATTTGTTTCTTTTTAATCATTGTTGAGCATCATATAATGCGGTAATTTATTTTTAGGGGAACACTAATTTGAGGAAAACCTTTCATTTCATTTGTGAAAACAATGGCGATTTATTTTTTTAATTAACAGCAATTTTTAATTAAAAAAACATGTTTTAATGAAATGTAAGTGCACTATGTCAGAAGCCTTTTGAAAAGCTTTCAAATGATACCTCATTCGTTGTTGTTCGTTTCATAAATTCATAGAAAAAGGGATATTCACAACAGAAATAATATATATTGCTGACCGGTATTCAAGCGGTGTATACTCTTCTTTTTGTTTAAATACTGAACATATAGTGTGCCTTTTGAAATTCCATTATTGTATAAAGAAATATTTCAATTTGAGACGGTACATTATCATTTATCATTGATATTTAAAAATTAAACCAATGAACCAAGTTAAAGAAATTCTTTATTTCACACATTACTTTCATACAACTTTTATAGCTGTCACCATTCGCTTGTTATTGAACTTAAAACCATCGATTCACTTTATCACGCATATCCCATACATCACTGAGAGAGACTACCCCCTTGACAGCACCCCGACCCATTTATGGGGAAGGAAAATATTTTCAGCTATCCAGGGGTATTGTGAGTTTCATAGCTTTGGGATGATTTCGGATATTTTGGGATTGAGAAGGTTAAAATGTTTAGTAATTATATTTGGTACACTTTGCATTCGCGAGATTTTTTTAAGTCAAAAAATTAAGTAAAAAAGATACATTGTTCGTATAATATACTTTTTATTTGGCGCTTTGTAAACTATTTTAAATTTTTGTTAGGAGCTTTTTTTTTTTTTTTTTTTTTTTTTTTTACGATGTAGATATCATTTTTTAAATTATTGTATTGAAATTAATATCATTCCTGCATGCAAAAAATTAATATTTTACACATTTCTAATCAGCACAAAATGTAATCATTTAGTATAATCGACAAATTTTGTGTTTAAAATTAACATTAAATATATATCTTAAGCGTTCTTTAATTTATGTAGTAAATATCAGAAAACAATACTATTATAAAAAATCTAGAGGCAAAAATTTGATTGGATGGTAGAATTAATCAAATCAAATCAAATAACTTTTAACCGCAATCAACTTTTATTTTAAAGCAATATTACATATTTGTTTTATTATCATTACGGCAAATTTCCTCATCGGCATGTTTTTAGGCATTCAGGCTTATATGATTTTTATTTTGATCTTCAGATTTTTGTATAGAGAATTTATTTTTTAGTTTTAGGTAAACATAACAGCATACATTACTTATTTTGTTGTTATTGTTTCTCCTACTTTTAATTGCACAATCGCACCAATATTAAACGTTGTATAATAGCGTATAAAACTTTCAAACAAATATTAAACCTCGCTTAAAGCACAGTGACTACAAATGACATTAAACTCTTTTTTATCTTTTCCTAATGCACTAAGGAAAACTAAGATTTTCGTTATTACAAAGCATAAACATGCCCATGAGTAACGCCGACATCCTATTGGCGGTGGCAACACTTGACCAAAAAATTTATTTTTACTAAAATATTTAACTTCTAAAAATCGCACATATTCACATTTTACAGCATAAAACATAATTTTTTTTTTCTAATATAGTTTGTTTTAAATCTGTATCTCAATTTACAGATGTTTATATGGTTTTAAAAATATTTTTGAAGCAAGATTTTTTAAAAATCTATCTTTATAGCGTACAGTCCGATTAGTAAAGATTAACCAGTTTGCACTTAAAACAATAACAGCAGTTCAACATTTGTTTCCATAACTAATATTCTATAACGAAATTAATACTGCATTAATAAATAAATATAATAATATAAATAAAACTCAAATATAACAGACATATAATTTGAGCTACTCGCTTAAATCACTGAAATTATCAGATTAAGATAGACTGTTGTAAGCAGCGAAATCTTGTAAGTATATTGTAATATTGTGGCATGCAGCTAATAGGGATGTATGGCTTATAAGAAATTTCAAATTTCTGTTTGAATACAATATTGATATTTTTCATATAAAATTGCGTTTTGATATTGTTGGTGAGCAATCTAAAAATACATATTTAATGTAAAAATATATATATATATATTTAGAATTTACAATAAAAAATATTGTTCACTTATATTCTATACCAAGTAAAACCGAGTTCAACTCATATTAACTATAAAACTGAAAATACCATTTTTACTTACCCATCATACGTAGTATAGGGTAAGTCTTGTAATCGTTTTGAAAATCGAAAAATTTTTTTTTACTTACCCATCATACGTAGTATAGGGTAAGTCTTGTAATCGTTTTGAAAATCGAAAAATTTTTTTTGACGGATTTACACGTTTCAGACACTGGAGATTCCGAAAAACATATTTTTAGAAAAAAAATTTTGCCGTCCGTCTGTGTGTCTGTGTGTCTGTGTGTGTGTGTGTCTGTAAACGCTCTATCTCCCGAAAAAATTGAGATAGAGACTTGCAATTTGGTATTTACTTAGTATGTAATAATGGGAAGAAGCCTATTTCATTTCAATAACCTCGATTAAACGGAACAATTTTTTTCGGACTCTCGAAATATTCGTTCTGATGAAAGGTATATAAAAATTTTCGAAATTGTATATTTTAAGAAATGAATATAAAAGACAATAAAAAAACATAAATTTTGAATAAAGCATGAAGTCGATCGGATAATGAGTTGCCGAGATATTTGGAATCCTGTTTTCCACACTCTTCGATTTTTTATGACCCTGTATTTCATCCAAATTTCACTTCAAAGATATATTTTAATTAGAAATTTGACGCCTAATCAGATGCAATAAACCGCTAGTTAATAGGATTATTATTTTTGGAGTTATAAGGAAAAACCTCTTTCAAGCAATTCAGTGATCGAGCCTTTAAAGTTTGTGACGTCATCAAGCCACGATTTTATTTGAATTGCAATGCATTTTATAAGTAGTTTACACATTTTTATTTTAATATTTTACATTATGCATATCCATGATGGGTAAGTATTACGGTGGCCCCCAACGACTTGTTTATGTTATGGATGAATTCTAGTATAACATAAGGTAAAGCTGGGAGAGTCTGCGCACAATTCAAAAGAATAACAATAAAAAATGTAAATATATATTTTTTTTGCTAAAATTTCCGTGAATAAATTTTACTTCATTTGTGTTTTATACATTTCTATTGCTATTTTGTTGTTATGTTGTAATTTAATAGAACAGTTGTAATAAAACCAAGAAAGTTATTTTGCGCAATCTCTCCTTACAGGTTTTGGTGTGATTTCGCACATGGATAGGAGAGATGGTTACTAATAATAACTACAATTTTTAACAATAATAATTAAACTTAAATGACATTGTTGTAAGGTTTTGGGAACAAATATTATTGTATTAGGAGTGAATATTTCAACCTAATGATTAAAGAATCAGAAAAAGGAAATAATTTAAAAAACGATTAAAAAATTTTAATTAAAGGGAAAAAAAATAAAGAATCCGAAAAAGCAAGTTCAGATAAGATTACAAAATAACATTAAGTTACTTGATAACACGTTTAACTTAAAATTAGTCCATTTTAATTTTTTTTTTTTTTGCAAATTTACCAATAATCTGCGCAATCTATCCTAGTATGGGAACTAAAAGGAACAATGCGCCATCTCTCCTAAGTAGCAGATGCGCAAACTCTCCAATTTTGTTAGGAGAGATTGCGCGGCCTTTTATATAAACATGACCGCTACTAAAACGAACCGTTGATGTTCACATTGTAGTCTAGATTAGTAGCTTATGAGAAATCGTTTAAGTTAAAAATGTTTTGTACTACTGAAATTGTATAGAAATTCTGATGAATAGCTATGAAAATTAAGCACTTACTTTGGGAAAACAAAACAAAATAGCAATGCTTTATCTTAGACGCTCAAAACAATCAACGTGCACTTTCAAGTAGACACTCCACTACTGCTGCTGTACAACTACTTGGAGTCTCTGCGCGCTAACTCTACTCCTTCCCCCCGAACCTCTATGTGCGCAATCTCTCCGACCGCGCCATCTCTCCTGGCTTTACCTTATGCATTATAAATATGTAGAGATTCGCAAAAATAGTCTTTAACTTAACTCATAATATCCTCCAGAGTACATAAGTAACACAGTAAAGAGCATTTCAAAACGCATTTATTTAAAAAACAAAATGTAAAACACTTGTCTAACAGGATTTGAAGTAGATTTATTTTGCAATTGTTAGGTGGTCTCGTCTGAATAAATGGCAGTTTCCCATTATTCGTCTGTATAATATTTTAATATAAAGCAATACAAAAGGTTTAATGCAAATAAAATAAAGAAGAGTACTTCAGAAGAGTATTTGTCACTTAAATGGAAAAAAGTATATTAAGAAGAATCTGGTGGCATTTTAAGAAGTTATATTTGTAAATATAAAACTATAAAATTGCGTAAAATAATATATACAAAGAAGCAAAAAAAAAAAAAAAAAAAAAAAATAGTACATTGTTAATGTTTTCTCTGACATAGAAAAATCTGCGAGAAACCGTATCAATTTTAAAAGTAGTAGACCTCTTTTGGAAATAAGTCATAAGTTTCAGAAATAATATATTTTGTTGCTTTTAGATTTGTTTATCAAATGATACTTGATATAATTTTTGAAATAATCTCTTCTGTCGCCTTTATTAAATAGTACGTACCTTCTATAAGAGTATATTTCCGCATGCGCTTTCCCGAGATCTAGTATTACTAATATTTAATGTTCTTTATTGATGTATATAGTTGCTTTCGAACTTAGACATTTGTTATATTATGAAATATATTGCACATTTAATAACGTAACTAAACCTAAAACTTGTGTTTTAAATTTTACGACGTGCGCCCATTCGTAAAAAGAATTGCAACTGTCCCGCGAAAAGGTTTATTCGTATTTAAATAAAACCCCCAAAAATATTTAACCTTAAATTCTAATTGAAACTTTTAATTTATTAACATTGTTTGTTTATTCAATTAATGTATCTTTTTTCTTTTAGCGAATTATAATGGTTATCTATTTTTAAATAGCAGCTATTTATCTGATAGCTGCACTTGACTTAGAAATTTGATCGGCAATAAAATAAATACACACAAATTAATCGAACACGTCAATTTCGCCCGCCTTCTTCTTGTAACTTTTTCTTCTAATATACAATAAAATGTGTTCCAAAAAACAAAATGTATCGTACATTTTGGACTGTTTTATGCTTTGTATCATTTTATCAATCATTTTATACAAAAGCATATAATAAAATAAACAGGAGAAGATTGTATGAACCAAATTACTTGGGTAAATGAATTTCAAAAATGTGCTTTAATGTAAAAAAGTTAATCAGCGTATTTTAAGTTCGTTGATATTGATTAAAATTAAGATTTGTTCCCATAAGTCTAAAATATCTAATTACTTTTGAAAAAAATAAAGTTTATGGTTTTTATTAAAATTTTAGTGATATATAATTTACTAAACAATAAATTACATAAAAATATAGTTTTGCATTAACAGTTAATCTTACAGTGCAAGAATTTTTCTTTTAGAATTGTGTTTTTTTTAATACTTATATTAAGAATTCGACACCAGAAATTTTAAGAAATTTTAATTTTTAATTTTATTTAGTAGCATATTTATATTTATGTTATTTTTACAGGATTAATATTTCTATATAAATATAGCGGTTGCAAAGAACTTGATTTATTTATTAAAATTTAAATAGAAAGTGTTGCCAATTGGCCACACTATGCACTGTAGTCTTAAGTCGCTATTCTAAAATCTCAAAAGATATTGACATTATGATTTTTGTTCATTCAAAGGTATGTCATTTATGTTTTTTTTTTTTGCTTCAAATAACAAAATCACACATGTAGATTTTATTTCCTCTACCTATATTATCAAAACGTGCATTCATAAATATGTCAAGTAAAACGACTGAATTAATGTTTTTTTGGACAGGCAGGGAATTTAACACCGTTTCAGGGTCAACCTTAAATAATTACAAAATATATCTATTATTATCAAGTAATGATTATTTTATCAAAACTTCATCGCTATGTGCAGCAATTAGGTTAGTAAAGAATCTCTACCTCTAGAACTTCCACTAAATATGTCATCATTCTATCTTACCAGATCGTGTTTTATGATAGAATTATGAAGACGTATAAAATAAACGCATCATCAAATGTACAAAATAAAAGTACTTAAATTTTATGGCGCAAAAATAATACATACGAATAAAGAGAGTTATCACCAAATTGTTTTTAGAAATATCTACCATCAAATTAGAACACGGATAGATCAGAATAATTGAAGCAGAAATAAGTAATCAATTATCTTACTACCGTAATAGAATATTCTGTTTTATTGGGTATTAACGCTTAGATTATTTTATTGCTCTAATTATCTAATATTTAAATGATTTTATGGTAGCTAATGACATGCCTATAACTTTAAACGTTTTATGTAAATATGTAAAGAATAAGATAAATTATATTTTACTAAATAAATTCATTTATTACAATCAAATTTTAATATAAATATTTTATCAGTAACTAGCAAAACCTGCGGCTTTTCTCGCGTAATTATTTAAATATACCATGTGGTATTCGTGGGCGCTTACTTTTATTAATGGAAATTATTCTGCTACCCATAATTAAAAAATTACTAATTAAGCTACTTTTTGAGTAACTTCTTATTTGTACAGCTTTAGTTGAACGCGAGACTTAAATGAATGAGAAGAAATAAAATTACTTCAAAATAAATCGTAATTTAGAATGTATTTTGAAGATTTGCCACAAATATAACCGTACTTAGCGAGCATTAACATCTAAAAAGTAAATAACACGCCAAATTCTACGCTTCTAGCTATCCAAGTTCCTATAACAACCATATCACTGAAATTGAATGTTTAGAACATTTTTTCCTACACACTGTAAATTTTCTAAATTTTTACAAACTCTTCCGTGGATGAACTTATGTCTCTAAAATAATAAGCAGGTAAATGTTTACCTTTCTATTCCTAAAATTTCAGATAAATCATATATTAGAATGTTTTGTAGAACGTTTCTTGTTCATTTCACCCTTTTAAATTTTGATTTTCGTTAGAAACCGTTCTTAGAGATCCCTTAAATCCTAAAAATAAACAACATGCCAAATTTCAAGTTTCTATCCGAGCACCCTTACAAAAATCGGAAATTTAGAACTTTTTTTAGCTTCTGCACCCTTTTAAATTACAAATTTTTCAAAACTGTTTTGTGGGAGAATTTACGTCAAAATAACAGACATATATAATTTTAAGTTTCTATCCCTAACAATTTGGAATAAAATGTAATTTAGAAAGTTTTCAGCTCATTTCACACCTTTAAATGTCGAATTTTTAATAAACTCTTTATACTGTGTAACGGTATTATAAAAGTAACCACTATTCTGAATTTCCAGTTTCTAACCCGAATAAATCCAACGAAATCGCAATTTAGAACGTTTTCCGTTCATTTCGTCCTTTTAAATTTTGATTTTTTTTAGAAATCAACCTTAGTTCCCGAAGTTTGATTAATAGATCAGCGCCACCTAGATGATAAAAAAACGTAAACCAGTCAGTTGAGCTTCCTTCTGAAACGAACAGCTCATTGTAACGAGTGCCCTTGCGCTCAAATCAGAAGTTCTATAAAACTTCATTTGCCCCTTGGTAATAAGATAAATAATTTTAAACACAGTCCACTGATTGATTGATCCCGTCCTATGTCCCTAAGCGACCAGAGCACGGTGAAACAAGTTGGTAAGTGTGATCGAAGATTGCTCAAAGGGTTTCGTTTAATATTCCTTTCAAAACACTTTATCCTTTCTTTAATAAATTCAAACAAATTTCATTTAGCAACAACAACAAAAAAAAGTCATGTTTTTTATAAAGTAAAAATTTACCGGTCTCTTTTTTCCTTTTTTCGAATATATAAACCAACCGGATAGCGGTCCAAGCCCGCTATTATATTCGGTCATAATAATATCCGTCATACAGACTAAATGCAATATTTAAAAAAATAATTTCAAAATTAAACAAATTGTACACCTTCAAAATGTTAAAATATGCGAATATTTCCATAATCGGTTTTTTATCACGATTCAATATGTTTCTCAAACTCATATATTTACTATTCTCTATTATTTATATTGATACTCGTTTTGTATTATTCTCAAACATTTGCAAAATTAGTTAAACTTCCCGAGGCTAACGAAAAAGAAAGGCTACCGCGGTGCTTTACGCGTACCTTTTTTTACAGACCGCGGGAGTCACGTGATGCTCGAATCCCCCAATGCAGGTGTACGAAAAGAGCATCACGTCACTCTCGCGGTCTGTAAAAAAAGATAAGTGGAATGCACCGCGGTAGCCTTTCTTTTTCGTTAGCCTCGAAACTTCCTATATGACGTCAGATTTTCTTTTTAATTCTCTAATGACGTGATATTAATCTGCTTTGTCCACTTACACATACTCATACTCCTTGTATTATTGAGAAATCTTAGACATTTTCCGTTTTATTACGACTATGACGTCAATCAATTTTATTTCATATTTATCTTTTTTTCAATTGGTGAAACTTTTTATTTCATTTTCATTTTTCACGTGAAAATTGTCTTATAGAAAATTAATGATTGTAGAAAGAATTTCATTGTGGATTTTAAATCTTTGGCATCTGCTATAATTAAAAATGTTTCAATTTAATAGGAAAATGCTGTTAGAATTTTGGATTTTTATCTCTATTTATTAAAATAATACGAATTTTTCAAATTTTATTATTTTGAGCTCTTCACAGCTGCTATTCAGATTTATACACTAAGTTTCAACTCTGTAAGTTACATACTTTTTGAGAATGGCTCTGTGACGGACAGACAACGGAGCGGGAGTAATAGGGTTTCGTGAGATGAACGAAACCCTAAAATTGAGCAGCTTATCAACTTTAAATCGTCAACGCGTCGTATTAAAAACTAAACTGAGTAAAATTACAAAGTTTGTCGATGGTTATGTGTGAACAGATATAAAATAATCACACCCACAGCAGAAACATCGGTTACGATGTAGCGGCCATCTTAAAATGTCCGCTGTGTGGTAGAGCACGAGGAAAGAAGTACAACTGTTTTAAAACCAAAAACTGGTTTATTAACACAATCAGTAGGGAGTTTGAGCGAGCTCTACGAAATTTTCCTAAAAAATTAAATTAACTAAAGAGTTCTTGCTAACACTTGTAGCTTAAACAAAAACGAAACAATATAATTAAACCTTAACCTTTTTAAATATATAATCACGATTCAATACTCTTATCCTTCAAATTACATAAGCACTGATGCAGGTTCAAGTCAGCTTTATCAATGTATAAAATTCCAGTATAAGAATACTAAGGCTGATTTTTAATCACGAGACTCGATGCGAGGTCTCAAGGCTAAACCTAAATCTCAGTCGCACTATTCAACTTCCCAGGCCAAGTCTCTGCTGAGCGCTCACCAGCTCCTCTGAGCTCTGCACTCAAGTCAAAATTCGCTGCTTATATACTTCAGTGTCGATCGACCAGCTCCAGAAAATTTGCATAATCGAAATCACACGGCGACTCACAATTTCAGGGATTCAGCTGTCCTTCGAAAGTTAAAGAAAGATAGAGAGCCTTTATAACTTGTACGCACATAGTCGGTTAATGGACAAAAACGATCTCATTCACACATTGCCTACTCACGTGATGCGAGTAGTCAATACCTTACAACGATTACAAAGCAAACGAATTTCGATTTCGTAAATTAAGACGTCACTCGCTGAGCTTGTTTCTGCTTATACAGCGCTTCCAGTAGATGTTGATTTAAAAAATTCCCTAGAAATATCAATTGATCTTGAAGATGAACTGGAAGAATCTGAGGTAAAACATAAAATTTTGCTATCTAAATTAGAAGGCTCTAATGTTAAAAAAGAAAATCCTACTGTCACGCCTAATTTTAAAATACCAGACTTACATCTACCTAGTTTTTTCCGAAAAATATGATGAGTTTCAAAAATTTAAAACTCAATTTATGTCAATTATAGGCAGTAATACAAATCTAAATTCAACTGAGCAGTTATGCTACAGGAAAGGCTGTCTAAATGGTAAAGCCAAAAGACTCGAGTCAGAACAAGACACTTATGAATCTCTTTGGTCTTCTTTAGAAGAAAGATACGAAAACAAACGACGAAAACATATGAAAACAACTGTTATTGATTGCCATATTATTAAATTATAAAATTTATCAAAATTACCATATCCTCCTAATCATTTAATGCAATTAATTGATAATATTAAATGTAATTTACTTGCCTTAAAATTACTCAGGCTTGTATCAAACGAACTTTCAGATGCTTTAATAATGCTCATACCGTTTCAAAAACTTGATCAAAATATTAAACAATGTTTCGAAATCAACTGAAAATGGTAGAACTATCATTGAATTGATCCAATAAAATAGCTAGTTAAAGCAAGTTTCAAACTAGATAACACTCGAGACATCCATTTTGATAGCAAAACAAACGACGAAAACATTAGAAAACAACAGATATTGATAGCCATATTATTAAATTATAAAATTTATCAAAATTACCAGATCCTCCTAATCATTTAATGCAATTAATGTGTAATATTAAATGTAATTTACTTGCCTTAAAATTACTCAAGTTTGTATCAAACGAGCTTTCAGATGCTTTAATAATGCTCATACAGTTTCAAAAACTTGATCAAAATATTAAACAATGTTTCGAAATCAACTGAAAATGGTAGAACTATCATTGAACTGATCCAATAAAATAGCTAGTTAAAACAAGTTTCAAACTAGATAACACTCGAGACATCCATTTTGATAGCAAAACAGCCGAACATAACTCCCATCTTTGAATTAAATCGACATAATGAAAAGACTCTGGACGTGCTAGTAATCAATTTGATTTTCACTTCATCTCTATCTGAGCGCAATTTGTAATTTATTACTGCTCCAATGACACATCTTCAAATCCATGGATTTCAGTGGGTTTCTTCGAACATTGCCGTAAATACGAGTTGGATTCCCTATTTAGACCCCCACGGAGGGTACTCCGTCCAGTGCCTATATCCCTCCTGTAGATAATTGGCTGTCATAAAATCAACCAATCAACCATGGATTTCAATTATGATAAGGTTTGCAAATAGAATGAGTCTTTCTATTTCTAGTCCATTTAGCATCCGCAGTTCAGGAAAAAGATGCTTCCACTCTTTGATTCATTGTCTGTTAGAATATCATTCCAATTAAGCTTTAGTAGAAAAATCATTTGAAGTAATGTTTTAGCTTTTGTAAATACGGAACCTAACAAGCGGATAGGATCAAACAGTCCATCTATTGTGGACCAAGTATAACGTTTCGTGGCAATGGTATTGTTTACTCTAAGCCAGATTAAAAGAAAAATAAACATTTTTAGATTTCCAGGAAACTTGGACAATTGCAGTATCTTCTTCATTCGAGAATGGATAATAATTACCGTCCACTGCAATCTTTGGGCTATTAGTACACCTATAAATCGTCATACTTGCACATTTGAATATTTTTGTTAACCGAATCTGTAGTTCTTTGGCAGGAGTTTACGAATTTGAACCCGATAATAGATTATCTATGTAAAGGTAAAAATATAATACTCGTGCCGCAATCGGAAAATATTCTCCTTTATCAACAGAAAGCTGCTTAAGAATTCTCGTGGCTAAAATTTTAACATCTATAGACCGGTTTTAATGTTTTAAAACCGTTATTTTTCTTTTGCAGTTATTTTAGTAATGAACAATAAATTGTGATTCATTTTAAATGATTTTAAATCATTAATTTTGAGCCAAAAATGCAGAAAACACAAATGATGGGCCAATACATTAAAAATATTTCTTCCAAAGACACTATTAACATTATTTCAATTGCGACCCACAATGACTATGGTCAATCCGTGACATAGCAAAAACACTGTCTCATCAAACCTTCTCTGTACGTACAAGATTCCCGCACTGATGCCTGCAAACTTATATGCTGCGTACAGAACTAAAATTATAAAATTCAAAATGCACAATTCGAAATAGAACATCACAGTAAAATTTTCCTCAAGAGCAAAATACTCAAATGTAACCCCCACCCGCCTCCCCCCCTCCAAAAAAAAAATCCACACAAATACCAAAAACCGCATGCGCTAAGTTTTTCTACCAAAACTAGAAAACGGACAATACAAGGGCCGAAATATTACTGATAAAGACTATCGTAGATAAATTAAATTTGTGAGCCAGCAAGAAATTTATGCTAAACACTCAGAAAAAAATATTTTCGAAAGAGCTCCACCACCATTACATTTGGACACGTACGTACAGCGTAGTCCACTGTAGTACTTTTACAGTATGGATAAATTGAAAATTTTAAACATTAACCTTATAACAAGGATAAAAAATTCTTCATCTGTTAAATTAAAATCAAAAATAAGTAATATCAGTGAGTATAGTTAAAAAAGGGTCTCATCCCAACGAAAACACATCGTAAAACACGCAAAAACATTTCCACCATCAAGATATATTAACATTAAATTAAAACAATTTCAAACATATTAACCTGCAAAACAACACTCTCAAGTAACAAAACTAAACTCGTAACAACGAATGACAAAAAGAAAGTTAGGTTAATTCAAAGTTTGTTATTAGGTGCGTTCATAATTATATAAATACGTAGCACCTATTGTCGTCGTCTGGTCCGTCCGTCTGTCCGTCCGTCCGTCCGTCTGTCTGTCCGTCCGTCCGCATATAACAACGCAAAAACTACCCAACCTAATGGTTTGAAATTTAAGATATATTATTTTTGCAGAATTTTGTCGAGACATTTTTTTTTTTAATCGAATCAAAACTTTAGAAAATATTAATAAAAACATTTATTAAGAAATTTGATTTTTTTTTAAATCGGTGCTTTCTTTTTATAGGAGCTTTCGAAGTTTAATCGTCAAGCGACCGAGATACTTATTTTATGACAGAAAAGAATCTGCAGACGATATAATTCATTTCACAGAATTAAAAATCATCAAGATCTGAATATTTATATAACTAGCTATAGTACGAATGCACCTCGTTTGTAACGTTTGACGTACAATTTCCAACTTGTTATAAAACAGAAACGAGTGTCAAGAAACGCTTGGCCGTAAAACCTGTGCTCCCTAATGGTGGCGTCTAAATGGCGGCGCCTGTATACCAACCCAAAATGCTATCGAACAGGTCTAGTTATAAACCTATAATATAATATATACATGATACAATACATTCCAACTATATAAAATTTTAAACATATAACTATATAAATACAATCAACAATCTTTCCAGAATACCACAAAGCATTTTAGAAAAAAATATATGTACAATTAATTATATCAATCTAAAAATTTCGACATCAATTTAGATTCCAATAAAAGCAGAAATTGTGAATCCGTTTACAAAATTCCAAAAATCCGATCAAAATAACAGAAACCTGCCCATATGCTTTTCGTCTTTCATATTGATACATAACATGTGTATTTAAAAAATTAGAGCATCATCTCGCAATTCATAGAAATGCCTTTCAAACGGCCGGTCTCGAGCTGATTGAAGGTTCTTTTCTTTTGTCACAAAATCATTGAGCAAAAAATCTCTCATCTATGGCACTGAATGGCACGATGCTATTGTCAAATGTCTGGATTGAAGACCCATGTGTTATCGATGTCTTTGAACAGGCGCAGTCTTCACTCCATGATTAGGTCCAGGTAGAGTTGCAAAGGCTAGAAAAAACCCGGTTTAAACCTGGGAATAAACCGGGTTTTTTGGGAATAAACTTGTTTTTTTGGGAATAAACCGGGTCTTTTGGGAATAAACCTGGGAATAAACCGGGTCTGTTGGAAATAAACCCGGGAATAAACCGGATTTTTGCAACTCTAGGTCCAGGTCGATTAACATATTCCACTCAATGATTAGGACCAGATCGATATACCGATTCCCCTTGATGACAAGAAGCAGTTTAATAGACAGATTCAGGATCCGGGCGTCGCTGAACAGTCGTCGATGGCACTGGATGGGGTAGTAACAGAATCCATATATTTTCATAGTCGCACCGTATGAAATGGAACAATGCGGGCCACGCTTCAGAACTATAGTCCACTTCCTTTTTGACACTGGAAAGACATGTTTAGAGTTCATTATTTGACGTTTATGTTTAATGCGTGTTAAATAGTGTGCCCTTTCTGGTTCCGGTTTAGAAACACCGATGTCGAATTATCACGTTTGGCAATATTCTTTTGATTACTTGGAGGCAATATAACAGTAGGAACTCGTGTAGAAATATTAGATTTTTGTTCTTTCGACAACGCATATCACTTTACCAAGGATCTAGCAGTTTTCATTTTATTAAGTTTTTGTCCACCAGCCATGCGTTTTCTCATAGCATGACCACTTTGGACGCTGATTGCATAAGACTATGTTGGTACCACAGTGTGCCGTGATACACAGATGGTGTACCACAGTGTGTGTCTGGTACACCATTGTGATTTGTTCTCTTTGTTAACGAATATTTGCATGCGGCTTCTAATTGTCTCTAGGAATACCTGAAGAATTAAAAACAGTAGACTCGTGTATTGGGGTAATTTGAGAAATACCACTCGACATTTGACAGACTTCATACCAATCCTCTCCAAACCTATGCACTCAATAATGCCGATTAATCGGCATTATTTCTCCGTCAAAATCTATGTACAAACTATTGTTTATCACTTCCAACACATTAAATGTACCGACAAACTTTAAACCAAAATTCGGGACTTTATTTTGCCGTTTAGAACTTAACCAATGTCTTTCCAACAAAACAAAATCACCCACCTTACTTTCCAACTATCTTCTACTCATATTGTAAGAAAATTCTTGCCTTTTCTGGGCCTTACTAATGTGAATTTGCACTATTTTCACCAACGTAAGTGCATCTCGACACATAAACTCACTTTCTGCACCAGGCACCATCACTAACCTGTGAAATGTCGTAATAATATTTCTAACTAGAAACAGAAAACCTCACCTAACATTTAACCTGTTGTTTCATTAACCGAAGTGAAAGCGCATATTAAAATTGCTGACGAAACTTGTCGCAATTCGAATGATTTGACCCAATGTAGCATGATAACATTTGAAGTATTGCTCTATTTACACGTTCTTAAATATTAGATGGTTGCCAATAGGGTACCGAAAAGACATGGGAAATAACCACCTAAGCCTTAAAAATAGCCAAAGAGCCTTAAAAATACCTGATATAAAACAAAAGCAATTATCACTAATTAACTTGATTGGCTCACCAAATTTTGAGAACAAATTATCAAAAAAGACGTAGGCGCCTTTGAGGAAGCCATCCTGAGAGGAACAATGTGTACACATTTACAGAAATAATGAACCATAACTAAAACATCTCTAAAGCTATCAGGGTTAGATAAAGGGTACGGACCAGATGTACCTAATGTTACACATTCCAGGTGGTACATTACATTAATTGGAATTTAACTTGCCAGCTGGACTTACATTTTTATAATTATATCTTTGGGATATGCTGCATAGTAGAGCACTGCTTCCAGCATCTAAGGGAAGCAGCGGCAATTATGTTTCTAAAGTACCTAAGTGTCCTGACAGTATGAAACAATTTCAAGGTGTTTTTATGAAAATTAGTGGTAAAAGTTCGTAGTTCACCATTTTAGTTAAGAGTTTTAAAAAAATAAAACAGAAGATCAGCTATTACTTAAACGATTGGGACCATTTCTTAAACATAGACCGTTTGCACTTTGAACTTCGTTGGGATTATTTAAATATCCGGTTTAACTCCGGTTTGCTTGCTACAATGTTAAACATGTATATCACTGAAAGTAATTGATTCTCTCAAAAATTCAATAAACTATATAAATGTCACTATATACTAGCATGCTGTGATCGCCACTGAGCTTTATTGAATAATGGCGAATATTGTGTCTTACCCAAGATGACAGATTTTTCGGGTAATTCTGGACTTCAGACCCCTCAGGGCACGTGTCACGTTTCGATCTCAAAATGCAGGACAACTCGTTTTGTGTTGCTCACTGACGTCGGTCATTCCATCTTGACCGTGAGACATTGTCTAAACATTTACATCTGTTTTTAACTTTTTCAATCTGAAGATGGAGCTTGAGAGGTTCCGAAACAGCTGTATTTCATTTTCATATGTATTTTATTTGTGCTATTTCATACTTTGTACATTTATTTTTAGTATAACGGCACAGAGATCAATCCTCCCTTTTAAAATACAAAATTTACCCAATGAAACACAAATATTTCTTTTTCAAATATGTTGGACCTCGCTTTTGCTTTACTAGACCTAGATATGCAACATATAATTTGCAAAACATATAATTTGTTCCCCTTCATATATGATTAAATGGATTTTAAGGAATGTTTTATGGAATGTTTTATAATTTTATGTGCGCAAAAAATAGACTTTTAAATATTTTTTAAATATTTGAATTTAAAACTCACTTGAATCAAAATGCATGTATTAAATGGGCACACACTTTGGGAAGCATTTAAAATAATTTAGGATATTTCTATGAAAAACTAATTCGCATACAACTGAAACTGTCTTTCTAAATACATATTGTTATGCGATAAGGTAAATGTATTCATTTCCTCTCCATATATATGTCTTCTTATCATTCCAATTTAGAAAACATTTCGAAAATGTCTTTCAAATCTACTTTTAGAGGCATTAGTGACTTTCTTTCTTGAATGCATTGTTCTTAACAAAATTCCCTGCATCATTTTTATAAGTAACGCTTCCAAGCAAATTTGAAAACTGTGTCCGTAAAGAAAAATAGATAATAAATATCCCCTAAATTGGATTATATCTCCATTAAAACGTTGATTTCACTCACCTGTCTTCTAAAATTTAAGATTTTTATACATCTACAAATTGAACTAGATTTTATTATAGTGATAAGATTTAGGAAAGAAATGGATCCACTTAGCAGTCGGCTCATTCACACAATTCTATACAAAGTGTCGAACCTTTTTCCATGAATCTACTTCAATTATAGATTTATGAAAAAGGATTTGAGTTAATGCTCCATTAGTAGTTGTTTCATTTATTTATAATTCATAATAAATATACTTTGCATATTTTTGTGTTTTTACTTCATTGTATATTTTATAAATATATGTTAGCATATATTTACAGATTTGGGAAAATATATTTTAAAACATTCCTTTTTATTGAAATACGTTCTTCTAAAACTTGAAATAAATTTATTTCCTAAAACTACTTCAATTATAGATTTATGAAAAAGGATTTGAGATAATGCTCCATTAGTAGTTGTTTCACTTATTTATAATTCATAATAAATATACTTTGCATATTTTTGTGTTTTTACTTCATTGTGTATTTTATAAATATATGTTAGCATATATTTACAGATTTGGGAAAACATATTTTAAAACATTCATTTTTATTAAATACGTTCTTCTAAAACTTGAAATAAATTTATTTCCTAAAACTACTTCAATTATAGATTTATGAAAAAGGATTTGAGTTAATGCTCCATTAGTAGTTGTTTCATTTATTTATAATTCATAATAAATATACATTGCATATTTTTGTATTTTTACTTCATTGTGTATTTTATAAATATATGTTAGCATATATTTACAGATTTGGAAAAATATATTTTAAAACATTCCTTTTTATTGAAATACGTTCTTCTAAAACTTGAAATAAATTTATTTCCTAAAACTTTATTTTAAATATAAGGTGGAAATTTATATAATCTTAAGAATTGTCAATTAATTATTTACAGTCAATATAAAAAGAAGATACAACCTTTATTCACAAATCATGCACGCGCACACACAAAAAAAGATTTTTTTTTTTTTACAAACATATATATATATATATATATATATATATATATATATATATATATAATATATATAAACTAAATTAAAATTTCAAAACAATAGCTGGTTCTGCTAAAAATACTTGCATATCATGGTCTATATATATATATATATATATATATATATATAAAACAGTTATCAAAATATGATTAAAATCAACATTATTCGCTTATCATATTACCCATTATGACAGAAAACGTTTCTGATTTGTTGATATTCATGCACTTCATATTATTAAAAATGTATTCAAAACTGCCCATTTTATTTCAGATATGAAGTCACTTTTCCCCAGCGAAGTCTTTTTTTAATAATATAATTATTGTTTCTTTAATTTTCTTTTTAATTCTGACGTCATTTTTGACAAAAATCTCTGTTCATTATATAAATGATATTCATGCTTAGTAATCAGTATCGGTAAGAGAAAAAATACATTAGTTTTCTAAATATGACGTACGATTCTGTACTTACTTTTATTTATTTATGCCCCTTATATTATTAAAAAATATATTTGAAAATATCAGTTTTTCTTCAAACCTCATTTTTTACCAAGCGAGATGTGTTTCTTCTTCATTTTCTTTTTCTATTAATTACGACGTATTTTTTTTAATAGAAATCATCGTTTCTTCCTGTCTAGTAAAAAATATTTAAATTTTCCTTTTCAAATGTGACGCAATTTTTAAATCATAAAATGGTTTATTTAATTTTCCCTTTCCAAGTATAAATCTTTCAAGAGAAATGTAATTGTTGTAGAAAATTTATTACTCCGGGTTTTGAATTTTTGGCAAATATAATGTTAAATGGTGGCTAAATTTGATAGGTAAAATGGCAGTTGATGATCTATGAAAATAACTAAATTTTGATTTATTTAGAAAATATATGAATTAAGTAAATTAAAAAATACCCTAATAACATTTTATGTGTGTGTTTCATTCCCCATATATGCTTAAATACAAAATCATTAAAAACTTCCGATTTAACGTTGTCTTCAACCAAACATCCACATCCAAATTTAAATTTATATTATTAGTAGAATTTAGATTTTAGTAATATATACATACATACATATATATATATATATATATATATATATATATATATATATATATATATATATATATATATATATGTGTGTGTGTGTGTGTGTGTGTGTGTGTGTGTGTGTGTGTATATATATAGCTGAATTTAATTGAATTTACCTGTCAAAAAAACTCAGTTTTTAACATTAGTCAGAAGTAGATACGTAAATACCCTAACAAAAATTGGTATTTTTTCTTGCAACTCAGACAATTGAATTCCACCATAAATGTGCAGATATGTGCAAGTATGTGTTGGGACATATCTTATCACATGCTTTTAAATTTGAAACTCTCATGACGCTGAATACAGTTTTATGAATGAAATTTCCATTAATAATATTCACCTTGCATCGGTTAATAAAAAGGCTTATTTAAAACAAGAAGAATGTTCTTTCTGATTTTTCTCCTTTATGTTTGGTTAGAAAATAGACAAAAATCTCATGATAAATCCTTCCTGTTTCAATTATTTGGATACATATTTTTTTTTCTTTCTTTAGTTTTAATTTTGTATAAATATTTTGTTGCCAAAAACAAATGCTTGGTCTAAAAGTGCATATGTTCAAAAGAGTATAGAAATTTCACGACTTATTTATCATAAAACCAGCATTTTCCGAAAGCATGATTCGATTTTATTATTTTTTTCGGTTTTTAGCAAGTATTTTACTATGTGTTTGGCAAAATCCATTTATCCTGAAATGATTCCAATGTGGATTAACGTAGAATTGCTACAGCCGAGAGCAGAAATATGTAGTTAAAATTTTGGAAAAAAACGTTCGGAATAAATAAAAAACTAAAAATACAAACATTCTCAGGTAGAATGCTTTAGGCAAAATTACTAAACAATCACACGATTAGGTAGTTCGTGCAAAATTACACTATCGCTTTTTCACTCAATTTGTAAAAGAATTAATTCTATGCACATGCATGTGTTTCAGCGTTTATATCGTCCTGACTTCCAAAAAATTAAACAAATATGAGAGAATTATCAAAAATATGACAATAAATAAAAAATATTAAATTTGTTTATTTAATATATACTACATACAATGTACAATAATGCATTTGTATATGAAATTTATAGCTAATTTCTAAATGATTGTCATGCTTTCAATAAAGGTATAACGTTCATTTGAATATTTTAGCGACTATACTAGCAAGTATATCATTGAAAATTATTTAAATGAATAAAATCTAACAGCATGAAATAAATTATAATACTGGTGAAATAGCGTAAAAATTAAAATTAATAAAGTTTAATATTTTTTGTAGGAAGTATTAATTAATGGAATATAGAAAAAATGCACCACAAATTTCAGATGATTCTAGTAACTTTCTAGCGTGAACAATAAAAATTAAATAACCCCAAGCAATATTTAATACGTTTATATACTGTTTATTCTTTTTCTTAAAGACACGTTGTTCTTTAAACAATATATATTAAATTTGCTTTCATCTGATGCAAATGCAGTATCAAAGTGCTTTAATGAAATCATTTATTAACACATTTGCATCATTATTCACAAACGTATGAGACAGACTGTAGATAATTATTAACTTCCAGCCAGCATGATGTCGCAAATAATACTATGAACGTGAAAATTTTAAACCTTGTTCAGACAAATGCAATTAAAACTATATCTTTACTAATGATATACAGAACTGATTTCTAAAATGTCTCGCATCATTGATATGAAAAATTCTGCATTTATAGCAGCATAACCACGGTCCAAAAAATAATCATGTGCTTGCGGTAATTTGTTCACTAGTTAAAAAGCGTTAAAATTAAATTCAAAATCAATCTCTTGCATATTGCATTATTTTTAATTTTCTAATAAAATTCTAATAAAATTTCTAATAAATATTATCTATCAAAATATGACGTAAAATGTTTTTAAAATTGCTTTCCTTGCAAAAAAGAAACTTTAAAAGTATTATATTTCCGTATAGAAGATAACTGGCACGTGAATTTGTGCATGTTTCACACTTGAAAAAAATATTACTCACTGTATAAAACAATAAAGCAATAGAATAAATTTTAATTTCTTCATACATTTTTTTTGTTCATGAATGTTATTATAAGACGCGCTGCGTAATACATCTGACATCACAGTTCATGACAACAAACGACATAGTCATTGTTTTTACATACGTCGCTTTTCAACTTGTCCCTTTTAAATATTGCTGTTTCGAAATTTATTATGACAACAAAAAGTCCTATTATAAATACTGCAAAACAAAAACGCTGTAGTAGATTTCATAGGTATATTGTATCTATAAAGATTCATAAGCAATAATCCTGTTTTATTGATGATTAAATAGGTAAAATGTAGAAACGTCTAAGAAATGACACACATAAATATGTTAGTTTTTAATTCAGAAAATAAATAAAAAAATATTGTGAAAGTGCACATTTTTATTAAGTTAGGGACTAGGTTTTTAAAAAAGGGATTTATTTCGAAAAAAATATTTTGTCATGTCTTAAAAGAGATTTCAAAATGAGTTATTTCAAGGCGTAAATTAACTATTGTGAATAATTGATATTTGATAGCGCCATCTACCGAATGCAAAATCAAATATTCTTACACCTCAAATATTGTATGTATGATTCATTTTTTTTTCTCTTTTAAAGAATAAAAAAAGGCAGTTTTTCTTAAATTTCATATTAACTCCTACACTTCATATTTGTTTAAAGAATAAAATCATAGAAGACGGAATTTTCTGTTAAAATATCGTGTATGTTTATCCATTTGTAATAGATAAATAATTTGAACTAATATATACTTGTTAGTTAAAAATAATTTTTCTTTAAAAGAAACATTTTTCACAGAGTTCCTTGAAAATTTTCGCATTTCACGAGAATTTTTTTCAAACAGCTTCTAAAATTATTATATAATGAATAAATTTTTTTTTTTTTATAATATTCTAGACATAAAAAAAAAAAAAAAAAAAAAAAAAAAAAAAAAAAAAAACTTTTACGTCTCATATAAAGGATTAAAGAAGGATACCAAGCATGCAATTTTATCCAAGATCATTTAATTGAATCTGTAATCAATTATTTTAGTTAAATAAATAAATAAATATATATATATATATATATTAGAAATAAATATATGAAAATGTCTTTTATATAATATTCTTACAAAATAAATAAATGCAGCTCGTTATTTGATTTTATTATATAAATTGAATAATATAAAAATGATTTTACGTACCTTTTCGTTTTAATCCCTCTTATTTCTGCTCCCATAAAATCGGGGGTTTTCCCCCAAGAAAGAAAACATAGTAATGCTATCTATTCTTGGCAGTTTGTCCGATTGTCCTTTAACCAAATACGGCTATAAGAGACATAATTTGTAAAAATAAATACGATTTTAGAAAAAAAAATCAACAATCAGAATGAGATGATGATGAATTATTATGAAAATCCGAATAGAAACAAAATGTCAAGAGAATACGATTGCCGCTTGCTAACAGAATGTAAACGTGTCGTGAACTGTGACGTCAGAGCAAGTCACGCCCCGATTTGTAGTCACGTAATTTTAGCTTACTTTTACGATTAATTATTTAATTATTAATTTTATTTTTTGCGTTTTTGAGAACATTTTTGTGGATGCAGAATTATCAGAAAAAATATAAAAAATGATCAATTCCCCCATGTGTGCGAATTCCTCATTCTCTCTAATTTAAAATTTATTTTTCTTAAAAAAATAAGGATGGATTCCTCCTTCGAACGGGGAGCAATTCTACTAAATATGTGATATATTTTTGCGCGAATTGATTGTTAAAATTCTGTAATCCGAAAGAAAAATCTCTGACAGGGTTTCTTTTGAATGTATCAGAATGTTTCATACATTTCAGACAATTGTGCGTCTAGTACATTTTTCGTGTTATTACATATCCTTAACATTTTTCGTGTTATTACATATCCTTAACATTTTTCATATAATACATAGGTTATTTTTCTACAAAGTTTAAACTACTATCAAATGATTTTCTTTCGTTTAAAAATAATAATTTGTATATTTTTGTTTAATATATTTTAGATAAAAGCTTCTTCAAGAAAATTATCTATAACAAAAATCCTTAACTACTTTGTAACAAAAACAAATTTAGATACAGTATGTCTTCGTCGTATTTTTGGATTTGTGGACAAAAATATAAAAATATATAGCGCGTTCATAAAGTCATTGCGTATTCATGGGCATGATATTTTCCAAAGATTATCGACTTTCTATTTGTTTACCTCGAAACCGTGAAGTGGTTTCAAAACGGATATCTATACAAGTTCCCTTTCGAAACCAGAAGTCAAAAGATTTCCGTGGTAAGAATCTGGACATTTTTGTATTGAATTTTTTAAAATGTATAATAAATATTGCATGAATAACGGTGCTCTTACAACCATACGAATTACAAGATATACGATAAAATATTCAACAGTACTACTTATAGAAATATTATTAGTATTATTTAAAAAAAACTACTGTAGTTAATAGTGAAATTATTTAAAAATTAATAACTCTATATTCTAAAACTTAAAAAAAAAAAAAAAACATATCAGTGAGTATCACCGACGTCATAATGATGCTGACAACTATGTAAAGAGTTCATTTTCTTTTTTTTAATTTAATTTTTTTTTAATCATAGCATAATTAAAAAATTTCACCGACGAATCGGAAAATATATGTTTTTTTATGCGATTTGATTGAAAACTATCTTAGTTTACTGATTTTTTCATGTTTTTTAAATAATTTTTATGCATGTTTTCTTTTTAAATCTATCTTTATTGCGTGCCGTCAGGTTGTGAAAGGTTTAACCGTATGCTCTTAAAACAATATCAATAGTTCGACATTTGTTTCCTGCTAATATTTCATAATGAAATTAAAACCTCAACAATAGATAACTAAAATATTAGAAATAAAAAAACAAAGTTAACAGACATATAATCGAACAACTCGCTTAACCTTCTAAGCGTGTTGAACGTAATATTCCGTTCACTAAGCTCCAGGTTTCACTGCAATATATGCAATGTTTAAGATAATATAATTCTATAGATTTAATGAATTTTCAAAACATTGAAGAATGATTAATACTCTCAAGGGTTACATTCATATTTGTAATTAAGTTTTATTTATAATGCTGAAAGAATCATATTTTTTCAGCATTTAAAACTAAATGCAGAGAAAACAATATTACAATTTTACCCTTTTTCAAAACGCTCAGAGTGTTAAATCACTGAAATTGTGAGAGTCAGAAAGACTGTTGTAAGTAGTGGTCTTTGGCAATTACTTCGGCCATTAAACCGGCTAACGATACATTCGGCTAAAACGAAAATATCTCTTTTAATAAATTTAGAAACTTTAATTGAATACATTATTAATATTTTTTCTAAAAAAAGAGTTTTGTTGTGGATAGTGAGAAATCTAAAAATATATATTAAATGTAAGAAAATATATTAGAAATTTCTTTAATCAAAGAAAGTTGCTCTCACCTATTTATTGTATCCCAGCAAGGCCGAATTGGTTCCATTATGCTTGAAAAAAAAATTCAATTTAAATGAGCTTTATATTTGAAATTATGTAAAATATGCGGGTTTTTTTTTTCAAAAAAAAAAAAAAAAAAAGATTTAAGCGCACATTTCTCGCCCCCATCCCCTCCACAATAAAAAGAAGGAAAAATACGGGAAAATCTAATGAAAATCTTCATTCTGTTCGTTTTTATTGGCTTTTTTTCTTTATATCATTTCTTCTTTTGTTTCTATTTTATTAAGCTACAGTATACACATTTAGTCTTGCTTGAATTTCCTTCTTTGCATATACCCCAGTTTAATTAATTCAAATAAAAATTACCTCTATTGCATATTTTTTAAAATGACTCTTAATGAGTAAAAAGGCAAAACAGTTCAAGATAAACCAATGCATTTTTCACTTATAAATGCGAAATTTCATGCGAAATGTGGACATCAATTTATAATCAATTTATAAAGCAAAAAAACTTACAAGAAAATCCTTACACCCATACATTCGCTTGCAAATGTTTAGCTTACATCAAAAGTCCTGAAATATATTTGCTTCGAGAAACATAAAGTTGTTGTTTTGCCTCAATCTTGTTAATCGCAACTCAGTGTAGAATATAAATGCTGATTTTCGACAAAGCTGATTTTCATTAATATAAATCTAAATGTTTATGTGCATTAATTATTAATATTTATCTTGTTAATTTCTAATTAATGTTTCAAATTAGTTTAATACTAAGTATACAATATCATTATATTGAGATGTCTTGGAAAACAAAAGTATCAAATAAAATATAAAAAGTAATTCAATCAATTTGTGACGTGCCGTTGCGTAGTGTACCCTGGATAGCACAGCGATAAGACAAGAAGTAAGTTAAAATCAAGTTTTAAGTAAAATCTAAAGAAAAGGATGGTGGGTGAGCCTCCTTTACTACTATTTGAATTCTGGTTAAAACATTGTTTGTTGAGTGATCCCACTTAAGCGATGCACGTACTAACTATAATGAATATCACTTGAATAAGTCGATTAGATAAAGATTTACCTTATGGCGGTATTAAAAAAATTTTTCCACGCTCAACAACTCAAAATTTTCAGACACATTTTTAAAAGTAAAAACATGAAACTTTGCGTGTTTTTGTGTTTTCAGCGCTATCGCTTCGGGAAATTTGGTTCAAAATGTCCACTTTGACAGCCTTTTTTGAAATATATTCTGCCGTTATCAGAAAATCGAAGCAATACGGACATTATAAAGTTTCTGAATAAGAGAACTTGCCAATTGGATGCATTTTAGAGCAAAAATGAATTTACAAATGTGTCTCAAAATAAGCAGTTTGGATTTGAATACACCCTTATCTACAGACGAGAACTGGTTCTATTATTTCAGAACTACTTCGGACGAGATGCGCCGCCTTCCAAAGCTTTCTGAACGAACTGTCAAATTAGCTAAATAAGGTAGCCCGTGGCCACAAAAATACTTTATTGAACTTAACGCTTAAATTTCGCTTCCAGATCTTACCTCTAAGCAAACATCAGAACAGGTATTCATCTTCCGTCTGGTATTAAAAAGCAGTCTAGTTTTCCCTGGGGGCGAAAAGCGACATATCCAACGACCAACACACTTTCATTCGCTTAAATAAATTGCTAACTGACCAGAGAAGCCAAAATTTCCATAAAACAGCTGCGAAACGTAGACAACTCACAAATTCCCAAAAAACACATGTATTCGTCGAGAATTAAAGTAAAAGGGAGTATAGATGTCGCTGCACGCACTCAGATCTTATTTTGACAACACGAACTCAATTAAAACAAACGGCTGCCTTTATGAGGAGTCGCCAATCCACTACAAATTTGTATTTCTTATATGTGAGCGAAAATAACTGATGTTATATATATATATATATATATATAACTAGTTACAAGTTTAATCTAAAATATAAATGAATTATGTGTTTTAATAAATTTATTCCTTAGTATCATTAAGTGATAGTAAGATTTTGATTATTAATATGTCGTAATCTACCCTTGGTCTTACAAATATGAAATATGTGTAAAAATGTTAGAAAATGGTTTTATTCAAATAATATAAAATTTGTACATTTACTTGCGAGATTAAATAATAAATTTCAAAATTATTCTCTCATACTGGAAATATATAATTTGATAAGATTTTGTATAAAATGCTTCGTATAATTTGGAAGCAAATATTTGTCTTTATGGATATCACGAGGCATGATTTCGAATGACAAAGTTTATTATGCTTTAAATTAGAATAGTTTATAGAAGAGTTAGAATAGTTAGAAAAGTTTATACATTTTAGAACTTTTATGAAACTACAAATTTTGGAATTTTTCACGAAAGTCAATAAATAATTAAATTGCTAATATTAGGGTAAATTTACTCATAAATTAGTAACATCAGGAAGCCGAAATTCATACTGGGATAAATAATAAACAAGTGGATAAGTGTGATCGAAGATCTCTCAAAGGGCTTCTTTTAATATTCCTTTCAAACACTTTATCCATTCTTTAATAAATCCAAATAAATTTCATTTAGCAAAAAAAAAAAAAAAAAAAGCTATTATATTCTGTCATAATAATATCTGTCATGCGGACTAAATGCGATATTTAAGAATATAATTTCAAAATTAAACATGTTGTACACCTTATTTTTTTTTTAATTTGCGAATATTTCCATAATCGGATTTTTATCACGATTCAATATATTTCTAAAACTCATATATTTACATACTATTCTCTATTACTCATATTGATACTCGCTTTGTATTATTCTCAAATGTTTGAAAAATTCGTTAAACTTCGAATAGGACGTCAGATTAATTTCCTTTTTAATTCTCTAATGACGTGATATTAATCTGCTTTCTGTATATATACATACTCATACTCCTTGTATTATTGAGAAATCTTTGAAAATTTCCGTTTTATTACCAATATGCGTCAATCATTTTTTTTTCATATTAATCTTTTTTTTCAATTAGTGAAACTTTTTATTTCATTTTCATTTTTCACATGGAAATCTTTCAATAGAAAATTAATTATTGTAGAAAGAATTTTATTGTGGATTTTTAATTGTTGGCAACTGCTATAACGAAAACTGTTTAAATTTAATAGGTAAAGGATGCTAGAATTTTGGTTTTTTATCTCTATTTATTAAAATAATACATTATTTTTCAAATTTTAATATTTTAAGCTTCTTAGCAGGTATTCAGCTATATATACGTAAAATTTCAACTCTGTAAGTTATATAGTTTCTGAGAATGGATCTGTGACGGACAGACAGCGGAGCGGGAGTAATAGGGTTTCGTGAGATGAACGAAACTCTAAAAATGAGATTGAAACAAATCGAGGCCACATTATATATATTTGTTGTATGGTATTCAGTGTTTTCCTGACCTGTATAGTGCTTTAAAAAAGTAAAAAAATAAACACCCTCAATCATTTATTCAAACAAAATTTAATCCGATAAATAAAAACAGCTTTGTTACTTTCTCTTTGACACTAAATATTACTGTTTGAAGAAGCATTTTTGAAAGCACTTTTAAAGCAAAAATATGAAGATATGTTACAGGCTGATCCTGAATTCATGGCACAAATTATTAGGGTTGGTTCAGGACACTGTAACAAATACTTTTGTATATTAAACCACGGTCGGAATTCCATTTATATAGTCAAACATATATTGCGTCTCACTCCAATTCGATGTCACGTTCTCTTTCATAACTTTAACAGTAGTAAAAATATTTTAACAAAATCCTTACAATATGCTTACAATTCATACAAAGACGAGTCTGTTGCGAGTTCTGTTAAAATATCTTGACTACTCTTAAAGTTATGAACGAAAACAACTGAAATATAACCCACTTAATCACCAGTAACTTTCTGATTTTTCAAGACTTTATACTAAAAATTTATGCAAGTTTACCTATATTGTTAACTTCTAAATGATGTAAAAATTTCTATTATTCACACATTGACATTTAAAACCTATGTCACACAAATGCTCATATTTTATTAAATATTCATCGTATTCATTTTCTGATTGCAGTATGATGCTTATCCTGAATTTTGTTAAAGTTTCTGGAGGTAGTTTTAAATTTAATTGAAAAAACAGCATGTTTAAACATAAAACATGCGGGTTTTTTTTCATAAAATAAAAAAAAATCTTTATACATTCTGGAATATATGTACTATGCTTACACAAAGGAACACACTTATTGTACAGGATTCGTATAGTAAATTTTTAGAGCTACACACCATTCTATCTGTTTACGATCTAAGATGTTATATACCCAGATATTATTATATTTCGTATATCTATTTATCGTATAATATTCTATATATATATATCCATTACTATTTGTTATGTATATTACCCACAGATATTATTATCTTTCAATTTTCTGTTGGTCTCCTATTTGCATCGTGATTAAATTTTCGCTGCAAAATATAAGAACAAACATGTTTTTCATGTCCCCGAAGTTCAAGAACAATTCGTCCAGTATTTCTCTAGATGTTCTGCAAAACGTCTAAAATGAATGTGTCTGGATACTTTGGAACAGATAATATATTTCTATAAATATTTTTCTTTCGTTCAATCTGTCCGAATTAGATATAAAAATTGTCAAAAGAAAGAATAAATCAGCTGGCTCATCTAAAAATAAACGGATATAATCTTATTAAATTGCGTTGTTTAAATGTGGTGTGTTTCAACGCTAGAAAAAATCTCAACTATGATACTCCAACCATTGGATATAGTTTACCTAGTTGAATATACTTTCCTCTGTTCATTATATCTGTATAATTTCAAACATTCCTTAGACTTTCTGAATTCCTAATAGCAGTTGTTTCATTTAACAAGCAAAGTTTGACTTTGGTCTTTAATGAAGCATATTAATGATCAACATTATTAACATTAATAGAGAAACGTAACATTAGTTTAAGGAAATTATGGTAATCATTAAACTGGGGAGAATTAATGTTTATATGGTAGGCGCAATTAATAACTTAATGGTAATAATTGTAGAAATGTCTAACCTTTAATAAAAATAATGAAATACGTCCCCCTCCAAAAAAAAACATTTTTTAAATTATATATATTGTGTGATATTGTTTTTATTAAACACTATATTTTGCTATTCTCTTCATGAGATAGCACTTATATACAATATTTTCTTGCAAAATTCAAACAATTGTAAATATTAATTAAAAGATACATTTTAAAATGCATGAAATATTTTTTTAACAAACGCATATGAGCAAAAAAATCACAATAAAATCGAGGTACGAATTACATTTTGTACAAAGTTATTTTTTCGTTTAGAATAAGTTAATAAAATATCAACTATTCAAATTACCTATTCGAATTTACACATACCTTTACCTTATTAAAAATATTTATAGCGGCTTTTTTACTTATCCAAGCAAAGCATAAATTGGAAGCTTAAAGAAGCAGATTAATGATGGAACCCCCCCCCCCAAAAAAAAAAAAAATAAATAAATAAATAAAAAATAAATAAAGAAAGAAAAACGTTACTTTCCAAAGAAAAACGTAACAGTTGTTAAAGGGATTTATTACAAATTATTAAATTAGAGAATAACATTTATATGCTTGTGCCGTCATTACCTTAACATTAAAAGTTGTAAAGATATATAGCCTTGAAGTATCGTTATCGGTAAGTGTTGAAATAATATATTTTTAAATAACGATAATACTGGGTGATCTTAAATTTTAAAATTATTTTTTAGTGTATTGTTTGTTCTCAAAATGCTCTCGCTACTGAATTTTTTTCTTAATAATATCAGATCAAACGTGTTCTTCCCATCCCCAAAGTCAAAGAACAATTAAACTATTATTTCTGTATATTATTGACAAAACGTCTAAAAGTGAAAGTAGCCGAATATTTTTATTAGATAGTGTATATGCTTATGTTAGAAGTATAAGGATTTATAAAATATTAAAGTAAAATTAGAGCTTCAATGTACACATACATGAAACAAAATTACATTTACAAGGCAATTAAAGATTATTATATTTATTTTGGTTAGTTTAAACATTTTATACATTTATATCAAATTGTATGTTGTCACCTAAAACTCAATGTTTAAACTGTAACTTTCAATCTTAGCTTTTATTATACCGAGTGACAATATGTTTAACCCCTTAAACGTCGCGTCCGATAAGCGTAGGCTACGTTTTTAAAATTCAGATTGCCTGATTGCCACCATTTTTTTAAAGTAGAAATATTCGGAATACTTAATGGCAGATAAATTAATGCGAGCATAAAGCCAATTACACTACTTTAAAAAACTGGTAGGAATCAAACAATCTGAATTTTAAAAAAGTTGCCTACACTGCCCGTGAATGTATCTGGGGGTTATATATTTGGGGGTTAAATTATTTAAAAAATTGTTATATGTGGATAAATAGCTATTTTCCGTAAAATGACTTCTCAAATTAATTTATTTTCTATTAAACATATTTATTAACCTCTCTTTCTGTGTGGAAGATTACATTACACTGTAAAAAAGAAACCTGAGGTTACAAAAATTTTTTAGTACATCTGTATTCCACAGAATTTTTTAGTAACCAGTATTATAAATCGGAATCGTTGCTAGCTGTTTTCTAGTAATTGACACAGATTTTCTTGTAACTGAGTAAGAATACAAAAAAAATTAGTAATTACAAGGATCAATGAGAAAATCTAAACTCTTTTTAGTAGATCGACCCATTTTTTACAGCGTACTTTGTATTATTGTAACAGGAATAATAGTATATAATAGTAATATAATTGAAACAGTAATATTGTAGCAGGATAATAATACATACGGATATTTCGATTAAGGTTCTTTGCTTTCACATCGATATTTTATAATGGCTCCCGAAGTCGGGCTCAATCCGAATTAGAAGATAAATATTTTTCGTCGTATTTTATCTCATTATTTATAGAGAATATAACATTCTATATGTCAAACTGAAAAGGGATTTCTATAAGATTCACAAAAAATTGACCTATTTGTTCATGCGTGAGATTAAATCTAAAACTGTTCAGTTTTATGGTACACTCGAATGCGGTCATCGTAGCCAAGTGGTGAAAAGCGCCAGTTTAAGCTCTGGCTTTTGTATGAATTTGTATGACTTGTAAGCATGTTGTAAGGATTTCGCTAAAGTATTTTCACTACTATGATAGTTATGAACGAAAACACGACTTCAGATTGGAGTGAGACGCCCTGCATTTTTGACTATATAAATGGCTTTCTGATCCTGGTTTCCTACACAAAAATTGTTTCTTACAGTGTCCTGTGCCAACCTTTAAAATTTGTACCATAATTCAGGATTACCCTGTCTAAGTACATGTACAGGGTGTTTCAAAAATGACCTTTATATTTGAAAAATCAATAAAAACTAAACGGGCAGCGATAGAAATACACCGTTTGTTGCAATATGCTTGGGTCAACAGTAAATTTAAAGGCAGACAAACTTTCGAAATTAGTTACAATTTTCAACAACAGATGGCGCTGCAGTTTGGGAAAATTCAAACCACGATATTTTCCATATATCCACCATGCGCAGCAATAATATGGAGTAGTCTCTGAACGAAATTACCAGAAACCTTTGTAAACCTGTGGCTTCTTTCTGTGGGGACACTTGAAAGACCAGGTGTACCGCCACAATCCAGAAACAATGGAACAACTGAAGCAGTACATCTCTTCTGCATGTAAAGCCATCCCGCCTGACACGTTTACAAAGGTTTCTGGTAATTTCGTTCAGAGACTACGCCATATTATCGCTACGCTTGGTGGATATGTGGAAAATATCGTGGTTTACATTTTTTCAGACTGCAGCGCCATCTGTTGTTGAAAATTGTAACTAATTTCGAAAGTTTGTCTGCCTGAAACTTTACTGTTGTCCCAAGCATATTGCAACAAACGGTGTACTTCTATCGCTGCCCGTTTAGTTTTTATTGATTTTTCAAATATACCGGTCATTTTTTAAATACCCTACATTTATATACACTATACGTTAATTCGTCATCGGACACTTTCAATTTTAGACATTTTGTCGAATATGTAAATATATACTTGTCGGATTCTTCTGGAACTTCGGGATTTTAAAGAATATATTTGACCTCATATTTATCAATGACGATATGATCAAGAGCTAATAAAAAATCGGAGAAAAATAATAACATTTGGGATTACCCTGAAAAATAAAATGCACGAAACGATCTATCGCTATAGGACACGAACATGTGGATATTGTACAATACGCGCTATCATTTGTGTGAGAATAACATGTAATGAAAATATAGTGATTTTTTTTAAGTTCAAAATATTCTTGGATCTTTTTTGTTTCTACCAAACTTAACGCCACTTTCAGAAATTGTGACAAAATGGAATAGAAACAATATAGTACATTTGAAATATAATTATATTAAACATTTGGTGATATATGAGTAGTTGTATGAAATATTTTTTTATCTGCGCATGCGCAAACGATAAAAAATACCTTTTTTCAAGATTTAATAGTCAGCTATATAGAGCAACTCACATGACAAAGCCAGTCAAATATCGTGAAAATTCAGAAAGCTATCGGTGATGGAGTGAGCAGATTTTTAGTTGCTCTCTAAAAGTTGCAGAATTATAAGGAATTTACAACAAATTGACAATTATAATGGTTATACTATTTTTAATTTTTATTGATACTTTAGTACTCCTTGGAAAACAAAAATACTTCGAACAAAAAAAAAAGAGAAACAATGGCTCTTTGCTGTACTTTATTGCAAACTTAGAAAAGGTAAAAACGCAAGGCATATCATGTGAGGAAAACTAATTTAAGAATTTATTTAAAATTTAAACACTAAACAGATGTGACATAACACCTTGGAGAGCAAAAGTACGTTTGTTTTCACAATGCTTATTCTCTTTTAGGGGTTATTCTGATGAAAAATTATTTTATTAAATAGAAAGAACAATATTTTATTCTTAAATAATGCTAAAAAATGAAAATTAATGCTATTGTAATTGAGAAATGTGTCGCCTAATCATAAAGAATGAAATATTTTTATAAATGAAATATCATGATCTGTATTATAAAAAAAATACATGAATTTCAATATTCATCTTAACTTCAATGAAATAAAATGAATTTCTTAAACTTATCTTTTCTAATTTATAAGAATCTTTCTATTCTAAAAAAAATAACTTAACTAATTTACTGCTTCTAAAGTAACAAGTTACTGCCGTGGTTGATTTTTTTCCGACAAGGGTTCAAATAGGCTTGTTATGGTTGTTTTCTGCAGATATCTAAAATGCCAATAAAAAATGCAAAATAGCACAAAAATTAAAAAGGGCAATTTGTGGAAAATCCCTTATCATTCAGCTACTTTTAGAGAGCATCTAAAAAGCAGCTCACTCCATCGCCGATAGCTTTCTGAATTTTCATGATATTTGACTGTTTTCTTTATATGAGTTCCTCTGTATAGCTGACCATTAAATCATGAAAAAAGATCTTTTTTATGTTTCGCACATGGGCAGATATAAAACATTTCATACAACTACTAATATTTCATCAAATGTTTAATATATTTGTATTTCAATTGCACTATATTGTTTTCAGTACATTTTGTCAAAAGGTGTGAAAGTGGCGTTAAATTTTGTCGAAAGCCCTAGATGATAGAAACAAAAAACATGCAAGATTTTTTTTTAACTTTTAAAAGAAATTGCTATATTTCCATGAATGTATGTGTTATTCCAACAAAAATGAAACTTATTGTACAATATCCACATATTCGTGCGCTCCAGCGATACATCATTTCGTGCATTTTATTTTACAAGGTGGTCCCAAATGTTATTATTTTTCTTAGATTTTTTATTGGCCCCTTAATTGTCCTCCTGATCAAAACATCATTGATAAATATGAGGTCAAATTTATTCTTTATAATCCTGGAGTTCCAGAAAAATCCGACAAATATCTCTTTAAATATTCGACAAAATGTCTAAATTTGAATGTGTCTGGTGACGAATGGTCATATAGTGCAAATAAAAAAAGGCAAATTCAGCGTTTATATATATGCATTAACTTACAAACTGTATATAAATTGCTTCTAAAATAGTTTTCAATTGCCTCTTGTGAAATTTGCATTTTCGATTGAGAAAAAAAAATACATGTTAACCCTTCGTCCTTGATGTCCTACTAATAGGACATGTCTTTTATTGAGTATTATTTTGTCTTAAACATTATTTTTATTAATTTCAGCACCTAATAGTGATAGTATGAATCTCTACATTTCCTATTATGGCTTCACTTATGTTTAGCATTTATTAATAATAATAATAATAATAATTTTCATAATTATTAGCAAGCCGTGGTCATTTCTTTTAATTAAAACATACGTTTCACTCTTTAAATTAAAATTTGGGAATCCTTTTCCGAATTAGTAATTTGTGATAAAAGATAAAAATTATTACTAAATTTTTATGCTTGTTTAATTTAGTTGTAATACGACATTATCCAAACGTCTTCAAAAAAATTTCCTTCGACTATTGTTATATGAAAAACACGCAAAATAACTACATTTGTGAGGTTTTGGTAAAGAACACATTTGTTAACTTTCATTAAACCCTAACTTCTGTGATTCCGATAGCTATTTTTAATTTTGTTAGCATAACAGTAATTTTTTCCCAAAATTGAAAAAAAAAAATCAGGGCCGAAGGGGTTAAAGCATATACAACATAAAATATAGCTTCGCAAATCCCATTGCTTTTTTTGTCCTGTTTCTTTGCACTCCCTCTCGAGTTAAGAGACAGAAATAACAAGAGAAAAAACCTCTGACATTAGTGTCCTGCGACACATTGCGTAAAAAAAGGCGATTGATAAGGCATCTCTCAAGGGGCTTGTGATATTTGCATTTCTGTTCTTCCTGTTTCAAGAGATCTGATCTAGTAAGAGATCAGATTAAAAATAATCAGAGTTATATAAAAAAAAAAGAAAAAAAAATTGCATATAAATGTTTTTTGTATAATTCAAAAAGACGTTTATTTTAATTAATTTTCATGCTAAATAATTCTAATATTTAAAAGAAAATGTGAAGGAAAAAGTATACTTATGCAGGAATTTTAAGTATAAACATTAGCAAAAATATATGTTTTCACTTTTTTATTCCATACATCAAGACATTATTTCATTTAATATTGACTTCAACGAATAGTAACTTTAGTAAACATGACTGTATTGTTTTAGTTATTTATTTTCTGTGTAATTAAATAATTGTGTTGTAAACTATCGTTGGTGTAACATTCACTTAACGCTTAAATATCATATTTAACATTCATATTAATATTCTGCCAGATTAATTTATTTAGGAATGTATAATTGTGTTTATCAGTTCATTTAATGAATTAAAACTGACAGCATTAAAACCCATTAAAATAACAGTTTATTTTTCAAACAAACAATGTGATCACAACATTTTTTTTTCCTTTTTAAAGAGACTGCATTTTAAAACCAAAATATGAATTCATAAAACATTCCTTCAAAATCCTTATGTAATATTACCGTCATTTTCTGCGTTTCCAGTTTATTTGAACGAGTCGGATTACAATATAAAAACATTTGACGTTAGTTTAATCTTTAACATTGCGAAAAAGATATTGCATATACCAAGAGGGTTGTGTTATTTGCATTTCAGTTCTACCGTTTGATAAGATATCCGATTTTATCCAATCGTACTACAATATATTCAGGATTAAACGTAAAAATAACTAACGCTAAAAAAAAAAAAATCAATCATATTCAACCAAATTCTAATTGTTCTTTCAAAGAATTCATAATTCTGAAATATTATCATTAAAAAAACGTATCGCTGCTATAATAAAAATATAAAATTTAAAGTATTTGTTTTTGAAATATATATTTATGTGCAGAGTATTAATTTTATAATTATCGTTTCAATTCATTTTTTGCTCAACGCGTTATACTATAACATTTTCTGTATAACAATTAGATGAGGAAGGAAATAGGTGTATACTAATAGACTTTTCTTTGTTTTACTTTATGTTGCATTACTTTTTTTCCCTACGTTTATTATTTGTTTGTATAGTTTACTTCCATTTGAAATTGAACAAAATAATATTAATTTAAACCAAGGGTAAAATTACAAGATTAAGAACAAGGGTAAATTAAGGTAATTTAACCTTGATTCTCAAAACTGTATTCATTGGAAATTTAATATAAAAAGTAAACAATTTTAAAAGAATGATATTTTTCTTACTCGAAGCATTTTCATAAAAAATAGGTGTCTACCTGTCAATTTATTCAATGATGTATTGTGTTAATTTTTTTTAGTAACTATAATTATGCATTTTAATAGAGTCATTTTACATGGAAACATCCTGAAGAACATTTAAATTAAAAAAATAAAAATATGTGCATGCATAAAAAAATAACATATTAAAAGAAAATGTATTTAAATTAAATGTCTTACTCAAGTATTTATTTCCGATAACTACAGGTACGTGTTTTCTGCTAAGTAAACGAAAATGTATAGCAGACCCATGTAATGCACAAAATATTCCTTTGGAAATCTAATGGATTTTTGCCCTATATTTTTATGCCCACTCTACTAAGATGGCACAGATAACACAATAAAGAACATCTGATATTAGTTTTCTGAGTCATAGCCAAAAAAAGATACTGATCAAGCAAGTTCCGAGAGGTTTTTGATATTTTCATTTATGTTCTTGGTGTTAAAGTATAGCTGATGTACTACATGTCTGAAATAGCTTTTATTACAACAACTTGAAGGTTATATAGATGAAACATATGCTAGGTAAAATTCAAATTTCATTTTTATTGTACAAATTTAAATAAGATTTATTTTAAAAACACATTTTTGTTTAACAAAAAAGTCACATATGAGAAATTGTAGACGAAAAATAACAAAATTTTAAGTGTAAAATTCATAATAATTATTACAAAATATATACTAGTGCATTTTGTTTTATTATGGCATTTTAAGAATAATTTAATCAATCAGTTCTTTTTAAAAATATAAATTTGTGTTTTTTCTTTGATATATCAAATTAACTTATTGCCCAAAATTATTCTTTTTAGCTTCATTAAACGCACGAATCTAATGATTTCTATTCATAACAAACGAATGCAAAGCGTGCATTTTTCAAAATGCATTAACATTTAAAATAAATGCATTTAACCCTAAAATGCTAATCTCTAAGTTTATTTTTAATCTCATATGACTTGAGAGTCATCCAGCAGACGTTGATGTATTATTCTAAGGCTAACTAAATGTTTCCTACAAAATCAATTTTTTTTTATTCTGATATATTTTATTTTTTATTAAGTAAAATATTTTTAACGACAAAGGCTGTAATGCAAAATATACCTCTTCGCAAATCCCATGGATATTTACCTCCTTTTCTCAATTCCTCTTTGGTTCTGAGATAGACGTAACAAGATAAATAACATTTGACACAAGTTTCCTGTGTCAGATTGTAAAAAGTGATTGATTAAACTTTTTTCAGGGTGATATTATTATTTGCATTTTTGTTGTACGTGTAATAGAAGCTCTGATACAGTTGATATCTAACAACAACCAATTCTGGATTTAAGCAAAAAACTAAAGTTTGAAAAATCCTGGCGTATTCTATGTTATATTCGTTTAGTAAAATATATTTTCTTAAATAAAATATGTTATTTAAAAATGAATCGCTAGAAATAAAAAAAATACAAACATAACAATACACTTTCAAACGATTTTAATAAGTCAAAGGCCGGTATTATTCAACTTTCTGCCGAACTGTATTTAGTATGCTAAAAAATGTTTCTAGAATGTAAATAGATTCATATACAAGGTATGGTATGACATACAAAAAAAAGTTCAAACTGTTAGCAATAGATAGCGCTTTACACGTCTTAATAGGTAAATAAAAAATGTCTCATGCGTACAAAACATTGCATTTGTTTTAAAAACGCGGGCAACCTGCCGTTTCCCTAATATTGCGTCTCAGAAACTCTCTATGACTCTGTCAGTGAAGTATCGCGCTCTGCTTGTGAAGCTGTTCTACTAGAACGGTGACTGTGCGGTAGTATCTGTGAAGACCAACCGGACAGTAAAGTATGTGAAAAAAGGCTGTGGTCCGATGTCTGCTAAATGTCTGGAGAAAATGATTAAGACATTCGAAGGTACAGGTTCACTTGAAGTGAAATACATCAGAGGAGAAGGAGACCAATTGCTTCAACGGCCGTAACAAAAGTGGTACAAAATTGCAGGAAATAAGGAGCAGTGGTATGGTAAATTGCAGTGCACGGGAATTGCCCGATCATTAGATGTGCTTGTAAGTACATCACGTAAAATTTTACGAAACATCATGCATTACTTTCCATTCAAAATTAGCTGCTAGTACGACAAACGTTTGCTCTAGAATTTCATGCTCGCACGGAAGTAGACAATCAATGGCCATGGAACATTTTATCGATAGTCGAAGCCAATGTCCATCTCCAAGGATATTTCAATATTCAGACTTGCAGAAGATGGACAGCTGTAAATACATTAGGATTTTAACAACTACCTTTTCATTCTGCAAATGTAACTGTGTGGTTCACGTTTACGGCAACGTTTATCAAGGGTCATTCTATTTCGAGCAGATAGTTACTTCGGGTCCTGTTACCTGCACTGCCAACTGTGAACCATATGAGACGGTTTGCGCAACCACGTCATTGCAGCACATGGTGACGCTCCTCCACACATTGTAAATCCAGTTAAGCATCTTATCCTAAATTTGGGGCATGACATAACTATCAGTCGTCATTTTTCCAACAGCATTTCGCCAAGATCACCTGATCTTAATCCTTGTGACTTCTGGCTGTAGTGTCATCTGAAAAATATTGAATTCATTGGTCCGTTTGCCAACTTAGCTGACTTGAAGACACGCATTGCACAACGTCACTGATACACTCTGATCTGTTGTGGAACATGCTGTTTCTCAGTTTCAACTTGTGGCTTAAAACTGTGGACAGCATATTGCACATTTTTTGATAAAAAATCGAGACAATTAATAAACGGTTTCTTTGTCTCATTTTCTATGGTTTTTGGAAAATTAAAAACCGATTTCATTGTTGCTTTACTGACGATTTTTGGTCTCCGGATAATTAAAACACCGATTTTTCCTCATCTGATGTGTCTGCACCTTGTCGGCTTGAATGGCTTGGAAGTTCTTTTTTTATTAAAAACCCAATACGGTCACACACGTTGAACAGTACAGTTGATTTAATCTGCAACTCCTGCAATAACTTCTCATTGGTATTTCAATATCACTAGAAGCTGAACCCATTTACGTTATCAAGAGTAAAGCGCCATCTATTGCTAAAAATTAGAACTATTATTTTTATTTTATGCCACACCATCCTATTTTTCCCTTCTTCGCGTTTATTCAGATCAAATTTCAGGTCATTCTGACCAGAGATTCTGTTCTGACATTTATTTATTATTTTTGAACGTTGAATTTTAATTATAATCACTCTGTAGTTTGCGAATTTAAAAACTCATTTTTTCCAGAAATATTTTAAATTTAGCTTTTGTTAGTTAATTTAGTTTAGCTTTTAAACTTTTAACATGAAAAAAACATTCTTTCAATAATTTATTTGGTTTAAAAATAAAAGTTTTGAATTGTCCTCAACCAAAATTTTAACTACGCAATAAAATATTCAACAAGAAAATAATCCTTTACATTTAATGTTAAAAGAAGTATAAAATATTTAGAAATGTTTAGTTTTCCTTGCTAAGTTGGAAAAAAATGTTTTGCTAAAATTACATTTTTAGTTGTTATTATAAAAATGTCAGTATTAAAACTATTTAAATGATTTTAGAATGAAATAGAATAAATTTAGAATAAAAATCATTAAGTACTTAAAAATGTGTGTATTAAAATTGCTAAAAACTTATTTCTATACGAGACAGAAATAAAAAAAAATTATAATAATAATTGTTACTATAAATATAATTTCACTTACTAGCATAAATTTTAAATATTAATATATTTCAAAAAAGTTGATTGCACTTAAATTAAATATAACAAAGTAAGAGTTGAATTTTTGTAGTAGATTGTATGGGCATTTGTTCTTCATACATACTTTAAAATTTAATTTTTTTTTAACCAGATAAATCATTTTAACAAGTAGAAATCGAAATATTTTATTTTACAATATTGAAAGAACGCTTCTAATTTTGTAGTTAAAAAACCCCCTCATAAATATAAGTTATACTGCCATATTTTATTACATATTCTGAAATACAGTTTTTCCTAACATGAATAACTAGCAATTTAAATTTTTTCAATACAATAATAACCATTAAGAAATGTTTATTTTTCTAAACAAATGACAATAATGTAATGGATATTCTTCATCTGTTATAAAAAGTACAAAATCATTATTGATTTTAAAGAAAATTAAAAATCGCTGGAAACGCAGAATATAGAAAACACATATTAAATCAACATTAAATATGCCAGAATGTATCAAAAATAATTTTTAAATGAAGGAATCAAATATATCACTATCTAGTTATAAAGTTTTACATGGTTTCCAAAAATATAACTTCTAATATATTTTAAAATATTTAAAAATATTTTTACATTATAGAAAATACTGAAACTTTTACAGTTTATAAGCAAATGGTAATAAGCATTTCATTGTATGTTTCCAATAATATTCCTCGACAAAAAAAATACATGGTTATTTCCATTTATCAATACATTTATCAATAAACACTCAAAATAATACACTTAAAGCTTAAAAAAAAAACCTAATTACTATTCAAAAATTAAACGGACTACGTTCCCTTTCAACTAAATTTTAGATTGCAGTATTTTATAATATTTTTTGACATATTATCAAATGATTTAAGATTTACCAAGAAAAAAAAAAAAAAAAAAAAAAAAAAAAAAAACGATTTAATAAGGAAAAATGTAATTTTGTTACGGAGAAATTTAAATAAATAATTGTTTTTGAATACTTTAATAACATTTTTAAATGACACTTTTACTAATTTTTAGAACATTTTAGAGCAATATTTTGCACATATTACTTAAAAGAGTGTTTTATAACGGCAAGAATCAGTTGAAAAAACAGTTAATTAGTTTAACAAAAAATAAATAAAATGTTTTGACATATGTGAAATTACAGTAAAAATGATAATTTACTTAAAATTTTCCCTTTTAATGGGAAAAACTATTTATAGTACTGAAAAATTAGTTTCCTTATTTTATGAATGCACTTCAACAATCGTCAAAGGAAATAGCAAGTAAAATGAAATGTATATGTTGAAATGTTAGAATTTTGATCGTTCAGATATATTGTAGACACACAAATTGCGAAAAATTAATTTAAATATTTCAACCCGGAATCATTTATAAGGAAATAGGTGCAATAAAAAGACCTATATTTGATATGGATAGTCATCGGATCTTTAGGTAAACTTCCTATTCTATACTTAGAATGCTAAATACATTTTCAGCCGAAAAAAGGAACAAATGAAAAAAAAAATGTCCTTTTTCGCAAAATAAAGTTTACTAACTCACAAAATATCACAGAATATCCACAGAAATCTGAAATGATCTATAAATTACTGTTAAACATTTAGTAATCCATTTAACAGGCAAATCGTATCGTTCTCATATCGGCCCGTACACACGTTTAAGCTAAATTTACGCGTAATATCTCCGTGAAGTGAGTTATGTTATTTTTTATCATGTTAAATCTCGCAGGTTTAATGTAGATGTCGTTGCACTTGTACTTTTCTAAAACAGTGTAAAATTGATGCGTTAAAACTTAGTAAAATGTTAAATTTCAACAGTTGGGGCTAAAATTTTAAAACCATCAACAGGAACATGAAAGGACTAAACTGGTGATCTTATAGCTTGAGAGAGCACGGAGAAATGATACGGAAAGGAAAGGGAAAACCAAGAATAAACAAGAATAAACAAGAACGAAAAATCATGCGTCAAGCATAGATTATGTAACATTTTCCAACACTTCCAAAATAAATTTTTAAATTTTTACCGTAAGGTGTAAGATGATATCTAACTAAACAATTTTGAAAGCGCATAACATATTTAAAAATTCAATTTCAGGAATTACCAACAATATTCGGAAAAATATCCGATCTCTTTTGTGCAACCCTGCATATGATCTATAGATCTGTATATATACTAAATAAAATGCTAATTCTGCAATTTCCGACAATAAACGGAAATGTACTCTAGAACAGTTGCCCTGCCCTGTATACAATCTATACAATTTATACACACCAAGTAATAGGCAAAAAATGAGATACATTTAAAAACGCGTTTAGCAACTGAAAAAGCATTCCCAGCAATTATTATTAATAAGCAGTACTTTAACCGAATTATTTTGTGTGTCCCTGTAAATGAACAATGAAAGAATACACACAATATTCTATAGTAAGCATCTTTTAAACCACGTTAGTGATATATATCAATTTCAATATGTAAAAATAGTGAAACATTATTAAAATAAACAGCAAACGAGTGTTCTTCATAGACCGTAATGTAACGGAATTATCTTTTGAGTATCCCTGTAAAGGAACTATAACTGCTATGCACACCACATTCTATAATTAGTCAATGGTAGTGCACCTTAGAGAAATATATCAATTTCAATATGTTTGAAATTGTATAACATCATTAAAATAAACTGCAAATTATTTTTTGCCATAGACCGCAATGTAACGAAATTCCTTGAGTGTCCCTGTAAAAAAAAAACTGTAAGTGTTACAAACTTTATTTTCAATACCGAACATGCCACAGTAAGCTTCAATAACATATATCAATTGCATGACGATCCAAGCATATTTACGTGAGTTAGAGCACGGCCAGACAGACAGACAAACCGAATTCATAAACACTTTTCAACTATGTTAGAAAGTGTTAAAAGGGGGAAAAACACAGAATTAGCTGGAGCCATCAGTGACTTTGTAATAGGAACAATCAATATTATTTAAGAGAGATAAAAATGAATAAATGCTGAAATATTATTGAAACACTCAACATTTCAAAGATTAATGATACCCTAAATGAGAATAGGGTTGTTTTTGAATGAATATATAAAAAGGAGTGACTAAATAATTAGCACTGTATTTATATTAAAACAAAAATAAAATATTTGTGTTGACGTAATCTAAAAAGGATTTTTAATATTGTTATGAATTTTGTATATATCTGTAAATATTCCATTTGTTTAAATTTATTTTATTTTATTATTGTGAAAATTGCAGTATTATTAATGTATTTCCTATTGAGCATCATGTAACTCAATGCTAAAGGCCTCAGATGGTTTGCAAGGAAAACAACCTTACACCCTCATCTTTATAATGGAAGTCTATGGTAAAATCGCCAAGGAATGGGTTTATCGCCAAGTTGGCGATGGTTTTCGCGACTTATTTTTGTCGCCAAATTTGGCGATATATCGCCAAATGTCGCCAAGTTGGCGACGGATTTGGCGACTTTTTGTGCAACCACCCCCCTTATACCTGTACATTGGGATCCTTTCTCACTTTGGTTCTCTATCGAAAGTTAAAGCACTTTCTGGTAATTTCTAGCATCTGAAAGCTCTGGAATAATCTGGAAAGATCTCTGAAACCTATATAAGGGACCTCCACCAGTTCAGTTGGTTAGTTCTCTGTCAAATGCGATTGAATACGCACGAGAAGCTTTGCATTGAGAACTGTGTTACTCGGATCGATTTTGTCGTTGATACGTCGTATTGAACGCATTGTTTCTGTGTGAAATTTTGCTGCGCTTTTATTGGATTTGAAGATTACTGAATATCTTGTAATTTTCAGAAGATATTTGTGATCGTATTGCACTGTTTATAGTGAATAAAGCCTTTTTATTGTTCTTATATATTGGCATCAGTCCTTTCGAACCCCGAGCTCACAACAATTGGTGTCAGGAGTGGGGTTGAATGCCGATTACCAGAGCAATGGAGGCACAGCTGACTAAATTATTGGAGAAATTAGGGGAGATGGATGAAAAATGACTGCCAACCTTGGCGAGTTGAAAGAAGAAATGAAGAAAGAAATGACTGAGAATCAGGCTGAAATGAAGGAAATGTCGGAAGAAATGAAGAAGGAAATGTCAGCGATAGATGAGAAAATGACTGCAAACCAGGCTGAAATGAAGGAGATGTCGGAAGAAATGAAGAAAGATATGTCAACCAACCTTGGTGAGTTGAAAGAATTAATAGATAATAAAATTACATCTTTAAATGAAAGAATTGACAGCGTGGAAAACAAATTTGAAGGAAGATTTCAGGAAATAGAAGAAAAAGTTCAAAAGACAGCCAATACCGTAGAAGAAAGAGTAGAAGAAAAAGTTCAAAAGATCTCCAAAACCGTAGAAGAAAGTATTGAGAGTGTAGAAAAGGAGTTGGAAAATGTGAAGAAACAAAAGATAACTGCCGAAAACTATCCCGAAGATGTCAAGTATCAAGGTATGCTTCCTCGGGCCTCTATTAAACTCTCGACCTATGACGGAAAATTCTCATGGCCAGTTTTTAAGACACAATTTGGGATCGTAGCGGACGCCAATGGATGGGATTCCCAGACAAAGGTTTGCCAGTTAGCTGCTTCTTTAAGAGCTGATGCTGCCGACGTCCTACAGACTTTGCCTGCAAATGAACCGCTGGATTTTGAAACGCTCGTTCAGTGCCTCAGATTTGCGCTTTGGCGAGAAATGCATGAAGGAATATAGCAGACTCCAGCTCAAATCTCGACAGCAGAAATCCACTGAATCCCTGCAAGATCTTGCTACGGATGTCGAGAGACTTTCACATCTTGCTTATCCTGACTGTCCGACTGAAATTAGAGGAAGCTTGGCTCTGCAGCATTTTATTGATGGTGTGCGTGACTCTGAGATCCAGAAACAACTCCGGATTGCAGATCTCAGTGACTTAAAAGGGGCTTTAGTTTATGCCCTGAAATTCGAGGCAGCCCAGCAAGCTACAAGGAAAGATCGACACTTTGTGCGAGTAGCCAACCTGCCTGAGACGTCGGATAGAGCTGTGGAGTGCTTACAGCAGCAGATGAATGACATAATGAGATAGATGAACTCCTTAATGGCCAACAAACCTTACAGGAAGATCAAGTGCTGGAAATGCGGTGGAGAAGGCCATATCCAAATCGACTGCCCAAGACGACCCAGCACCGAAGGTAATAGCTCACCCGCTAACGGAGGAGCAAGAAAACTGATTATTGACCATCTTGCGGGGCGGGGGTTTCCAAATCTTAAGAAGCCTCATTTTCAAGTATGTGAAATTTCTGCAAGAAGTTGCGGCGAGAACGGAGTTTTTCTAGTCGGAAGTGTGAATGATTTGCCCTGTAATATGATCATCGATACAGGAGCCAATGTGACCATCATTCGGAAAGATCTAGCTCAGCGGCTGAAAGAAAAACCCTTCTGGACCCCGCCGCGTGTTATTCTTCAAACTGTGACCGGAGATAAGATCGATATACATGGAAGAATGACACTGAAAATAAAGTTTGGGAACGCCGCTTATCGCCATACAGTCTACGTGGCCGATATTTCAGACCCTTTCATACTCGGACTGGACTTTTTAAAAGAGCATGGATTTACACTGGACTTTAAGAATAATGAGTTACGCTCTGCTCAAGAAGATGTCACTATTTTCAAACTTGGAAATGAGTCCTGGTCTATTCAACGGATCACAGCCAAGACAGATGTTATCATCCCTCCTCGGACCGAAATGATGATACCTGGATTAACTGGAAACGAAAGAATTTTCCAGTATGGCTTGACTGGATATCCTGAGAAGAGCCCAAAGGGAGTGCTAATAGCATCAGCGCTGGTAGATCTGTCGAGAGATGTGATCCCTGTGAGGATGGCGAATGTAAGTGAAAAGTCTAGAACTATCCAGAAGGGTGAAGTGCTTGCTACCTGTGCTCCAGTCACCTGTGTTTGCAAAGACCCGAGCTTGACGTTGTCGGAGCCGCCTACAAGTTTAACACCTGAAATTGGACGAAACGAGAATTTATCTCCTGAGCAGAGACATGCCGCCAAAAGACTGTTCCAGGAATTTACGGATGTGTTTACACAAAACGAGAATGATATAGGTCGCACTTCTCTGACACGTCATAGAATTGATACTGCCGACCATCCACCGATTAAACAGCATCCAAGACGCTTGCCGTTCGCAAAACAAGAAGAGGTTTCTAAGCTCTTACAAGAGATGCAGAATAGTGACATCATCGAACCGTCATCAAATCCGTGGGTCTCTCCCATCGTGTTGGTCCGAAAGAAAGATGGCTCTACAAGGTTTTGTGTGGATTATCGAAAACTTAACGATATCACGAAGAAGGACAGCTATCCTCTACCAAGAATAGACGACACGCTAGATACTCTTTCAGGACATAAATGGTTTTCCACGCTGGATTTGAAGAGTGGATATTGGCAAGTAGAGATCCATCCTGATGACAAAGAGAAGACCGCATTTACTACTGGACAAGGACTTTGGCAATTTAAAGTTATGCCGTTCGGGCTCTGCAATGCTCCAGCAACGTTCGAGCGCCTCATGGAGACAGTGTTAAAAGGCCTGACTTTTGAAGCTTGTCTCATCTACCTAGACGACGTCATCATTGGTGGCCGCACGTTTGAAGAACATCTAGAAAATATTCGAAAAGTGTTAACGAAGCTAAGAGCGGCGAATTTAAAGCTGAACCCTTTGAAATGCAAGTTCTTCCAACGGGAAGTAAATTATCTAGGACACATCATTTCAGCTGAAGGTGTTCGAACAGATCCTGAAAAAGTGTCCGCAGTAAAGAACTGGAAGCGTCCGGAAAGTGTCCATCAGTTGCGAAGCTTTCTGGGACTATGCACTTATTACAGAAAGTTTGTCCAGGGGTTCTCCAACATCGCAAGACCATTGCATAGGCTCACTGAAAGCAAGCAGAAGTTTCTATGGACACAAGAATGCGAGAATTCCTTCCAGCGGCTGAAAGAAGCTCTCACATCCTCTCCAGTCCTTACCTATCCGCACCCCGAGAAAAAGTTCATTGTGGACACGGATGCCAGTCATGAGAGTGTCGGGGCTGTACTTTCCCAAGAAATAGATGGCCAAGAACGAGTCGTAGCATATTGGAGCAAATGTTTATCGAAACCAGAGCGGAATTATTGCGTCACTCGTAAGGAGTTATTAGCTATAGTAAAAGCCATAGAACACTTCCATCACTATCTCTATGGCAGGAAATTTCTCCTTCGTACTGATCACGCATCCCTAACATGGCTGATGAATTTTAAGAACCCAGAGGGCCAAGTAGCCAGATGGATACAACGACTCCAGGAATACGACTTTGACATCAGGCATCGCAAAGGCTCATCGCATGGAAACGCCGATGCCCTATCAAGAAGACCGTGTCCCGAGAGGTGTCGCTATTGTTCCAGAGCGGAGAGCAAGTTTAATCCCGAATATGTCATACGCCAGACGAAGACTTCACTATTGACGCCACCAGATCCCTGGAGTGATGAGAAGATTCGAGAAGATCAAATGGCAGACTCTGAGATCAAACCAATCTTGGAGTTATTAGAATCTTCTAGCACGAAGCCCAGTTGGAAAGACATCTCGACTTACAGTCCTACGACGAAGCAATATTGGGCTCTTTGGAACTCTCTCCACGTCAGGAGTGGTGTCCTGTTCCGAAAATTCGAATCGGAAGATGGGAAGACATCTCGGTGGCAGTTGGTACTTCCTCGATCCCGAATCCCAGAGGTCCTCAAGGAATTACATGGCAGTCCCACTGGTGGCCATTTTGGAGTCATGAAAACATTACACAGAGTCCGAGAGCGCTTCTTCTGGGGAAAAGCGCGAGCTGACGTCGAACAATGGTGCAAATCTTGCGATGCATGTGCAGCTCAGAAAGGACCAAAGAAACGTAGCTGAGGAAGACTACATCTCTACAATGTAGGAGCACCTTTTGAACGCATCGCCCTTGACATCCTAGATCCTCTGCCAAGAAGTGCTGATGGCAACAAATACCTCCTTGTTGTCATGGACTATTTCACAAAATGGCCTGAAGTTTATGCCATCCCTGATCAAGAAGCTTCTACGGTTGCGGATGCCTTGGTACACCAGTGGATATCAAGGTATGGAGTCCCCCTTCAAATGCATTCTGACCAGGGGAGAAATTTCATGTCTGCTGTGATTGAGGGTCTCTGTCAACTTCTCGGAATGGACAAAACTAGGACGACGCCTTTACACCCGCAGTCGGATGGCATGGTTGAGAGATTTAATCGTACCATCCTCAACAATCTCTCACTTCTAGTCTCAAGAAACCAGCAAGACTGGGACCAAAAACTTCCCTTGTTTCTTCTCGCCTATCGCAGCGCCGTCCATGAAACAACCGGCTATTCCCCGTCTCAGATGCTTTTCGGTCGTGATCTTCGTTTACCTTGTGATCTGCTGTTTGGTCGCCCGCCAGATGCGCCTTCATCGCCAGAGGGATACGTGCAGAATCTCCAGGCACGATTTGAAGACGTCCACAACTTGGCTCGAGAGCGGATCAATATACAGACGGAGAAGATGAAGACCAGGTACGACACGAAAGCCACAGGACATCAATTCAAAGAAGGTGACAAGGTTTGGTTTTATAATCCGACTCGACGTAAAGGACTTTCTCCCAAACTGCAATCGCACTGGGACGGTCCTTATACAGTCCTAAACAGACTGAACGATGTCGTAATTCGGATCCGAAAGTCACCAAGTTCGAAGCCTAGAGTCGTTCATTACGACAGGCTGGCTCCATACTATGGCCATAGTACTTAGTTCATTGATTGTAAATAGTGTAATGTAAATAATGTAAATTAGTATGACCATGGTCTTGTATATAAATTAATGTAATTATTTATTTTGCTTAGCATTATCATTATTATTGTTATTATTATTTAAATACTTGTTATGTAATAATGTCTATGCTTTAATTTAATTTTATTTTTAAATAAGTGTATAGTTTATATAATTCAGCATTATGAATGTGTTTTAAATAGTATAGCATTTGTTGGTAACGGGTTTGCTTTTCGATCAAAGGTTGAACTGCCCGGGACGTGCAATCCTTGAGAGGGGGGCAATGTTATGAATTTTGTATATATCTGTAAATATTCCATTTGTTTAAATTTATTTTATTTCATTATTGTGAAAATTGCGGTATTATTAATGTATTTCCTATTGAGCATCATGTAACTCAATGCTAAAGGCCTCAGATGGTTTGCAAGGAAAACAACCTTACACCCTCATCTTTATAATGGAAGTCTATGGTAAAATTGCCAAGGAATGGGTTTATCGCCAAGTTGGCGATGGTTTTGGCGACTTATTTTTGTCGCCAAATTTGGCGATACATCGCCAAGTGTCGCCAAGTTGGCGACGGATTTGGCGACTTTTTGTGCAACCACCCCCCCTTATACCTGTACATTGGGATCCTTTCTCGCTTTGGTTCTCTATCGAAAGTTAAAGCACTTTCTGGTAATTTCTAGCATCTGAAAGCTCTGGAATAATCTGGAAAGATCTCTGAAACCTATATAAGGGACCTCCACCAGTTCAGTTGGTTAGTTCTCTGTCAAATGCGATTGAATACGCACGAGAAGCTTTGCATTGAGAACTGTGTTACTCGGATCGATTTTGTCGTTGATACGTCGTATTGAACGCATTGTTTCTGTGTGAAATTTTGCTGCGCTTTTATTGGATTTGAAGATTACTGAATATCTTGTAATTTTCAGAAGATATTTGTGATCGTATTGCACTGTTTATAGTGAATAAAGCCTTTTTATTGTTCTTATATATTGGCATCAGCCTTTCGAACCCCGAGCTCACAACAATATAATATGAAACGCAAACAATTTGGTAAATTACAACCACAATAAATGAATAAATGAATATGACAATACATCTAAGTAACATTTAAATGGTTCAGAACTCACTTTATCTTATTTAAAGTACATAACTTAACGTTTACTTTAATTGAAAGCAGAAATTTTAAAAGCTAAACCAATTATTTATTGATTAAAGAATTAAAAACTTGATATGCTGGAGCCATCAGTGACTTTGTAATAGAAACAATCAAGATTTTTTATGAGAGATAAAAATGAATAAATGCTATTATATTATTGAAACTCTCAACATTTAAAAGATTAACGATACCCTAAATGAGAATTGTTTTTTTTTCAATGAATATATAAAAATGACTGATAAATCAATTACCACTTAATTTTTATTAAAAGACAAAAATGAGATATTTATGTTGACGTAATTTAAAAAGTGTTGTTATTATAATATGAAACGCAAACAATTTTGTAAATTACACCCACAATAAATGAATAAATGAGTATGACAATACATCTAAGTAACATTTAAGAGTTTGGGAAATAGAATAACTCACTTTATCTTATCTAACGTACAGAAAAGTTTACTTGATTTGAAAGCAAAAATAAAAGCAAAACCTATTAATTTATTGATTAAAGAATTAAAAACTTGATAAACTAAATTAACGAATTACTAAAAATTAAAAATTATTAGCATCGTAAAGTTAAAGGGAGGGAAATTACATATGTTTCTAGTACATATGGGAGAAAAATTTAGAAAAGCATAGGAAATAAGGGGAGGGGGCATTTAAATAAATCGAAAAGGCTAAGTTGAAAATATATAAAACGAAAATTGATGTATTATCTACTGCTGAAAGAGTTAAACATAACCAAATAATTGATGAAAATTCGAGGGGAAGATAAGTCATTTTCAGAAGGTCCGTCCATATACTGAAAAATAAAATATTTATGTTGACGTAATTTAAAAAGGATTGTTAAGATAATATGAAACACAACAAGTTGGTAAATTACACCCACAATAAATGAATAAATGACTGTGACAATACATCTAAGTAACATTTAAGAGGTTGAGACATAGAATAACTCACTTTATCTTATTTAACGTACAGAAAAGTTTACTTGATTTGAAAGTAGAAATTTTAAAAGAGAAACCAATTATTTATTAATTAAAGAATTAAAAACTTGATAAAATAAATTAACGAATTAATAAAAAATTAAAATAATTAGTACCTTAAAATGAATCTGGGGTGTAATTACATATTTTTATGGAACATACGGGAGAAAAAAAATTTAAAAAAGCATAGGAAATAATTGGAGGGTATTTTAAATAAATTAAAAAGTCTATGTTGTAAATGTATAAAAGGAAAATTGATATATTATCTACTGCTGAAACAGTTAAGCATAACTAAAAAATTTATGAAAAAAACGAGGGGATGTTAAGTTATTTTCAGAATGTTCGCCCATATACCTGATATTAAATGAAAAATTATCATTACCGGGATCATCATTTCATAAAGCAATTTCAATTAACACTCTAAATGAAACTTTGAGTGGGTTATTGTATTAAGAAATAATATTGGCGTTGTCCAAATCTATTTTAATATAATTGTTATTGGCATAAAATCTCAAAAAGACAGTTGTCAATCTTCCGAATTTTAATAACAATATGGCAATATATATAATACAATATATATAATTTTTTCTTACGTACTGTGTGGAATTTTATAAAAATTCATTTCTGTCTAGAATTCTAGAATTTTATAATTTTACTTTGAAAAAAAAAAAAACTTTTTCACTATAATGTTAAATATTGTGTAAAAAAGCAGCTATTTGTTAATGTATCCGATATTATGTTTGTGCATAATTTACTGATTCATGCTTAAGAAAATTCCTTCTTTCCGATATAGCCTATATATTACATTCCCTTTACAAGTCGTACGTCTATATGTTTTCCAGTATATATTTGCATCATTTCTTTTTTAACAACATGGATAACAAAGTTAAGCTCATTATAGATTAACTTTTGATGTCACATTTTGAAAACACTAATGCTTATGAAATTTGTCTGAAGGGATCCTTTGATCTTTTACTCCTGTTTTCATTTTTATGCAACATATATTCTCGACAGAGAAATCCTCTTACATATTTTATGTTGAAAAAGTAACATGTTTTGTTATAAGAAACTCAAAAACATTACAGTGGAAATATTTCAGATAATGAAAGTTTAGTACGTGAAACTGCATATCTATAATGTAATGCATAAAAGATTCCAAACGAATAAAATAAACCTTATTCTGCAATATTTTTACTTTAATTTTTAATACTCATAAATATGCTTTGAAAAAAAAACGTTCAAAATATTCATTTTTTTTTCTTAATTAATGTACTAGTATATATAAATTATTGCCTAGAACAAAATTAAATTTGATATTCAAAGGATGTGAATTATCACTTTACTAAACAGCGCACAACCATTAGAGTGAAAAAATGTCCAGACCGGGGTTCGATCCCGGATCCCATGGTATAGCGCTCCAAGTGCTTTACTAAGCACTTACCTTTTCAGCTCTGCTGAAAAATTAATTAGTGTATAAATATTCACCGATACTGGGTTTTATTTGTCTCGTGCATGCCAACGGTGTTGTGTTCATGATTGACTTATCCATCTTGTGCTGCGTGGTTGTCATATAAGAGTGAGAGAATGCTGGACTGGATGTCGTCTGGAAGGCTTAATTGGTAAAGTACTTGGTGCGCTGTACCAAGGGATACGGGATCTATCCCCGGTCTGGACTTTTTTTCACTTTAATGGTCGTACGCGGTTTAGTAAAGTGATAATTCACATCCTTTGTATTTCATTAATTTACAGCGTAATTTTAGCTCTGCTGAAAAATTAATTAGTGTATAAATATTCACCGATACTGGGTTTAATTTTTCTTATGCATGCGTACGGTGTTGTGCTCATGATTGACATTCCATCTTGTGCTGAGTGGTTGCAGCCGTGCCATATAAGAGTGAGAGAATGCTAGACTGGATGTCGTCTGAATGGCTTAATTGTAAAGCACTTGGTGCGCTATACCAAGGAATCCGGGATCGAACCCCGGTCTGGACATTTCTTCACTGTAATAGTTGTACGCTGTTTAGTAAAGTGATAATTCACATCCTTTGTATTTCATTAATTTTAGCTCTGCTGAAAAATTAATTAGTGTATAAATATTCACCGATACTGGGTTTAATTTTTTATATGCATGCGTACGGTGTTGTGCTCATGATTGACATTCCATCTTGTGCTGAGTGGTTGCAGCCGTGCCATATAAGAGTGAGAGAATGCTAGACTGGATGTCGTCTGAATGGCTTAACTGGTAAAGCACTTGGTGCGCTATACCAAGGAATCCGGGATCGATCCCCGGTCTGGACATTTCTTCACTGTAATGGTTGTACGCTGCTTAGTAAAGTGATAATTCACATCCTTTGTATTTCATTAATTTACAGCGTAATTTGAATTCTGCTAAAAAAAAAATTAGTGTTAAATTTGATAGTTTTAACAATATACATGTTACAAATAATATAATACAGTCACTTGTTAAGTTTAAATTAAAGTGTAATTATTGCTGAAAGTGATAAAAACATAACAGGAAATGTTTAAAAATACCATTTAATATAGATTACATATTTTTCCTTCGCTCTAACGGCGACATCTTCTGATCAAAATGATAAATAAAATATTCTCGCAAAGTTTTGAAAATGGTAAACATAAACCCGCTGATCACCCGTCCAAAACAAGCAGGTGCTTAAAAATAATTCTTTTGAAACTTTCCGCCTTTAGACATTTTAATAGAAGTGCCTTTACTATCTGTACCCCTAATCAAATAACTAATGAAATAAGTAAAATACGTGACATCTCAAGAAATAACAGATACAAAGATAGCACTATTAATAAATTAATTAAGAGCATGAATATTAAAAAGAAGAAAATTTTTAATGAACGAAACTCAAAGTTATCAATTTTGCAATATTTTCCTGGATTCTTTGAAAGATTAAAATATAAACATAGAAAATTTAATATCTGCGTTATTGCAAAACCTTCCACTAAAATTAAAAACCATAGTATGTAGAAAAACTGATCCAATAGAACATGATCAACTTTCCGGTGTTTATGAAATCCCGTTCACCAAGGCGTATGGAACAGTACAATACTACATATGGGAATGGCAAACAGAAAATTTAAAATAAGAATAAAAGAACATATGGCAGACATCAAATATGGCAGAAGAACTGCTGTCTTAGCTAGACAATATGGAATAAAGCCGTTGCTGATTAATTCAAGAATAGTAAAATAATTTTTCACTCAAGAGTTTATTTCCCATCCATTAACCACGAATCAATAGAAATATATTTACGAAAATATAACATTTGCAACGAATCGGCTTCTTTTGAATTACCTAAAATTTCTAACCCTGTCAGTATAAAAGAAATCGTAATTTAGAACATTTTTTCCTCCTTTAACCCTTTAAATATCGATTTTTTAAAAACTACTCTGTGTGTGCACTTGCGTCTTAAAAATATCAGACTTGTCAAATTTCACGTTTCTGTCCTTAACAATTCCATATAAACTTTAGAACACTTTTCCCTTATTTAAACCTTTTAAATTTCAAAATTTTTAGAAACTGTTCTTAGAGAGTGTATCTGGAGACACGGATGTACCTCCGCCAAGTCGAGAAAACACAACTGTAAGCATCCTTTTCTGGAAGCAACTCAGGGCACTTTTGACCCCCCATATCTTTGCTCTGAACTTTCCCAAAACCTGAAACTTCGCTTATCTAGAGTATGTGGCACCAGGATGAAAATTAAAACTTTTACGTTTCTGTCTTTTTTAGTTCAGACGATGTATGAACTCAAAGTTTCGATTTTTTGTCACTCACTCACCCGTCATCAAAAAGATAAGGCACATCCCTTAGCCCTAGAAACTTAAGATTTCGAATAAAGGTAGTGTTTAGGATACAAAGAAAGGAAAAATTTTAAAATCCGGAAAATTCGAAAAAAAAAAAAATTCTAACAAAAGTGAAAATTGAAAATAATTAATCTCGTAGTCTTAGAAACTTAAAATTTGGTTTGAAGGTAAAGATTAGGATTTAGAATAAGAAAAAAATAAAAACACAATAAAATTCGAAAATAAAATAAAAAAATCGAAAAAAATCAAACTAATTAAAATAATTCGATTTTTAACGCTAGAAACATGAAATTTGGTATAAAGGTAGTATTTAAGATACACAAAAAGAAAAAAAAAAGAAAAAATCCGGACAATTCGAAGAAAAATTCAAAAGCAATTGAAAAAAAGAAAATAATCGATCTCTTAGGCTTTGAAATTTAAAATTCAGCGTAAAGGGAGTGTTTAGGATTCAAAATAAGAAAAATTAAAAAATTAATAAAAAATAAAAAAATAAATAAAAATTCGAAAGAAAATCAAAAAATTGAAAAGAATTCGATTTTGTAGGGCTAGAAACTTGGAATTCGGAATAAAGGTAGTATTTATGATACAAAATAAGTAAAACTTAAAAAACCGGAAAATTCGAAAACCAAATTCCAAAATTCCAAAAATTCCAAAGAAATTTAAGAAATGAAAATAATTTGATCACGTAGCTTTATAAACGTAAAGTTCGGCGTGAAGGTAGTGTTTAGGATTCAGAATAAGAAAAATAAAAAAAAAATAAATAAAATTTGAAAAAAAAAAGAAAAAGAAAAAAAAATCGAATATTTGAAAATATTCGATTTTGTAATGGTAGAAACATAAAATTAGGAATAAAGGTAGGATTTAGAATACAAAATAAGGAAAAATTAAAAAATACGGAAAATCCGATAAAAAGAATAAGAACATAAAAAAAAAATTGAAAAAAGTTTTATTTTTTGGATTTTTCCAGAATTTTTTATTTTTTATTTATTTTTATCCTAAACAGTACTTTTATGCCAAATATTTATGGCTGCGAGTAATACCTCATATCAATAGCACCTTTCCTGGAGGCAACTCAGGGTACTTTTGATACCCCATTCCATAGCGGTGTGCTGGAGTCGCCCAGAAACCTTTTCTAAATAAAATCGGATAATATCGGATAAAATCGGATAATCCTAAATAAAATCGGATAATCTTAATCTAAATAATCGGAAAATCTCAATATTAAAATCAGTCACTCCTTTAATAACACAAACTTGCTCTTGGACTTTAAAATCTTAACATCTCATACTTAAAATACTTCTTTTAAATAGAATATCACATGAAACACCGTTCTCCCTCCTTTTAAAGTAAACTCTTAACCACAATCCCATCGAAAACCAGTAATATTTCAGGAAGTTCAGACGAATACCTGTCACAATAATTAAATTCCAGAAGGCTTTTGCTGTTTATCCCGTGAATGTAAACTTTTCTACCTACCACCAAATACCTCTTTAACTAGCACAGCCTTATACTAGATCGTATTTCTACATTTACACTAGCCTCAACACTTTCATCCCCAATCCTAAAGGATTAGTGGTGATGGGAGATTTACCTTCCTGAACTCCACATCTCTGACCACAACCAAAAGTTCCTCTTTTACGACCATTACTTCTAAAGTTCTCACAATTCCTTCGGTAACCATTTCCAGAATGCCTCACATCATTTCTATAATTATTATGATTTCTACTTGTAAACTCACGATTTCTCCCATTAAAATCATCTGTATCCCCCTCATCCCTGAATTCAAGTGAAAAAATATTACTCACATGACTACGAGAACCTCTTTGTGTTGGGCTAACCGGTCTTCGCCACGATCGGAGTTACTCGACATTCATATTTTAACAATTGTTCATATAATTCGCTATAATTCTATGCTATTATTTTAGTATCATCTCAATAAAATATTTTACAAAAAAATAAAAGCGTGGTAGAAAAATAGCTATAAATTCATCAAAATTCACGTCAATAACCACATTATTTATTTATTTATTTAAAGTTTCGATTCGATTAAGAATTATTATGTACTTATTTAAATACCACAATTCAAAAAAATGACATATTCTTAAGTTGTAATGTGTCGTGAAACAAACTAAGAATAGCCAAAACAAAATTTTTATTATTTATTAGAAGAAGTATTTGAGAATTATTTCCGTCGAAGACGGAAAATAGGTAAGAAATCTATAAACCCACATAAGAAAAATCTACTTTTTTTCACATTTTTATTTCAATATCCTCTTATGGAGATCATATTTTTCAAACTTATATGACAATTTTGGTTTGTTATCCTTTTATGGAATTTTTTACTTCTCGACAGACATTTTTACATAGATACGTTTTATACATTCATTGAGATGAGCTTTAAAATAACAATTTTAGCGTTTTCATAGCAAAACAGTTCTAGTTGCATTTGCAGTGTACATGCACACGGTGACACGATTGTATGCAAAACTATGATTTGTTTTTCAGTTTTTATGGGTATATTACACAATAAGTTTTTACTTTGAAATTATTAGAAAAATGTAAACAATAAAATAAATAAGTATTTTTAAGCTTTAACCCCCCAAAAAAATCTGAATTCTTGATTTTTATTACTGTAAAAATAAACTTTTCTACAGAGTATTGATTCACTCCCTCATTTAACTTTTCATTATATTCATTTTGATGATCTCCATGTACATAAAATATAAATGAATTGTTTTACTTATTGAAATAAACCTTAATTTGTCGGTAAACATTCCGTTTATCAGAATTTTATTATATTTTATGTTTCAGTATATCATATATTCTAATACGTGTTAATCTTGTGTGTGTGGTTATATATATAAATATATATATATGCAAATTTTATCTTAAAAATAGCTCTAACGATTTTGACAAAACTTTGTATCCTACCGTGTTGGAGCATCAGAAGACCATTGGGCTAAGTCACATGTTCGCGGAAATTTGATTAGTGGATCATTTTGAGACACAATGAGTCAGGGTCAAGCTAACTGTATCTAAAAAACGGCTCAAATGATTTTGACTAAATTTTGTATCCTATCATTTTCAGGCAGAAGAAGACTATTGGGCTTGGTCACATGTTCGAGAACTTTCGATTAGTGTGTCATTTTTGGCTCAACGCGGGTCAAGGTAATTTTATCTAAAAACGGTTCTAAGGATTTTAATTAAATTTTGTATCCGACGAGTTTCGGACACGAGAAAATCATTGGGCTAGGTCACATGTCCGAGAAAATTGGAGTAGTGAGTCATTTTCGGATCAATGTGGGCCAAGCCAATTTTATCTAAAAAATGGTTCAGACTATTTAGACTAAATTTTGCATCCTATGGTTTTCAGGCACGAGAAGACCGTTGAGCTACGTCACAACGTTCGAGACAATTAGATTAGTGGGTTAGTTTGGTCATGGGTCATTACGGATTAAGCTATTTTTATCTTTAAAACGGCTCAGAGGATTCGAACTAAGTTTTGTATCTTAGAATTTTAGAGAATGAGAAGATTATTGGGCTAGGTCACATGAGCGAGAAATTTCGATTATTGGGTCATTTTGGTAATGCGTCAATATGGGACAAGCTATTTTTATCTTAAAATCGTTTGAACGTCAGAAGGTTTGTCAGACGGTTCGTCAGACGGTTTGAACTAAATTTGTATCCTATGGTTTTGAGGAACGAGAAAAATCATTGGGCTAGGTCACATGCTCTAGAAAGTCCTATTAGTGGGTCATTTTGGGGTCACTGTTGGTCAAGCTAATTTATCTAAAAAACGGCTCAGACTATTTTGACAAAATTTTATATCCTAGGGATTTCGGGCAAAAGAGGACAATTGGGCTTCGTCACATGTTCGAAAAATTTTGATTAGTGCGTAATTTTGATTATGGGTTTAAGCTAAGTTTTTCTTAAAAACTGCTCAGATGATTTGTACTAAATTTAGTATCCGACGGTTTTCGGGAAAGCGAAGACTATTGGGCTAGATCACATGTTCGAGAAATTTCGATTAGTGGGGAATTTTGATTATGGGTCAACCTATGTTTATCTTAAAAACTGCTGAGATTATTTGTAGTAAATTTAGTATCCTATGGTTTTCGGAAAGCGAAGACTATTGGGCTAGCTCGCATTTTCGAGAAATTTTGATTAGTGAGTCATTTTTGGGTTACTGCGGGTCAAATTTAGTTAATCAAAAACGGCTCGAACTAATTAATTGAATTTTGTATCTTACGGTTTTCGGACACTAGAAGGTCATTGGGCTATGTCAATAATATATCGAGTTGAACTCAAAGCTAATTTTGACCGAGCATAGATCGGTCTTCCCTGCTCGTTGCACTAATACTGTCAATTTATTTATTGACTTTTATAAATTTACGTTTTACGTTTTTTGTTCAAGCTGGTTGAAATGAAAATAGAAGTTCATGTATGCAGTAGAATACAATAAATTAAAGCATATACTATATACGTTTTCTTTGCTTAACACACTTATAGATGTTTGATTATGTATGTATATAATAACAAAGGAGTTCGATTATATAAATGCACATGCGTGATTTTACTTCCACTTATGAAGACAGGAACATAAAGAAATAATTTTATGAAACCGTGGATACATTTAAGAACAATGTTAATAATTTGGAAACCTTGAAATAACTACTCCGTTTGCTTCTATATTTAATTTAAGGTTTGAATCTCTTTTATGTTCAGTGCACATTGAATTACTTCATTTGAATACTCTTTTTAATGACCTTAATAAAGGTTATTTTATCAGTTGAAGAAAACAAATCTTTAATTATTTTTAACAGAGCACTTGTATTTTATGACCCATTATAATTGGGAAAATAATCTTTATTTATTTATTTTTTTGAAATGAACTATAATAATGTCAAAATGTTTAAATAAACATTAATGATGAATAAATTGTTACAAAGTTTTTTATGAAATTAAGCATGTTTCAGTGTATTCCTTCTTGTATACGACAACATGCATGTGTGCAGTATATTGTGCCTCGATAGGAAATAAGGACATTTAAAATTCAATACCAAACATAAGGTGCCACTTATTGCAGATAATCTTGAAGAAAATAATTGTTTGAGAGGTGATATTTTTAAAAAACGGTCCCCCTTTTTTTAAATGCAAAAATCCACGATAGCTGTCATAACCTCTTAAAATGCTAAATTTTACATATAAAGATCAATTGATGTTTCCACACCTTATAATCCTTCTGTCAAAACGGCAAAATTATAGCGAGGATTTCAAAATTCCATGATTATTTAAAGTATTCTAACAGTTTTAGACAGTGCAGCATTATCTGTCGATGATTCATTTTTAAACTAAAAAAAATTAGAATGAGAAAGAAATTCTTGTTTTCATATATTATTCTTCGACAACTTATACATGCGAAACCTTTTATTTGTTATCGAACATAAAACGAATTATCGAACATAGTTGACCGATTTTTGGACAACATGTATCAATATAGATGGATCCAAAGAACAAATTACATGAATATTTTAGAAACAAACTTTAATATGTATGGAAAATCGTGTTTGTTACGCTTTAACAGTATATGTTATTATATGTTTCTTACACTTTAACTTATACTCACAATTATTTTTCATAAAGTTAAATTTCGTGCAAAAAATTCACTTAAAAATATAAATAGTTCGCTTATATTTTCTTTTCAGCTCTGGGTAAAATAATTTTTTTACGATGTAAATGACATTTGTCTTCGTATGGCATTAAACTTTATACAATTTTTGTATGCAGCAACAAAGAAATATTTTTTATACATTATCGTTTAGCATAATACAAAGAATTTGTGTTTAAAATTAAAAACAAAATATTGCTTTTGGCGCGTTTTCAATTCTGGACATAATGGCAGAAAATATGACACTGATAAAAAAAATCTAAGAATTATTCTAAGAAAATTTAACCGCATTTATAGAATAATATAATTTTTTAGGAAATATTTTATATTTTTTCCATAGTGTATCTTTCCTTTATCGTAATCTTTCCAAGCCTTCAAACTTTTATTGTTTTTATTATGATTTTCAGATTTTATTTATAATACGGTTATTTTTTTTACATATAGGTACTCTTATAACAGTATACTATAATTATTGTTTTTTTGTTGTTCTTCCTAATTTTTTATTTTATATTCGAACAACAACGATTGCTTTATTTTAGCGAATAAAGACTTCCAAATAAGTCTCAAAATTGGCTTAGTGCCCAGTGACATCAAATGATATTCTCTAACTATTTGTGTGTTTTTCCAAAGCACTAACCAAAACTTTCTTTCTATGGGTAAGATTTTCTGTAATAAATAAGTATAAAACTGAAAATACCCTTTTCTAAATTAATGCATAAATTCTATAATATATGACATTATGAATTTCTAGAGATTCGCAATAATCTTCAATTTACCTCATAATATCATCCAGAAAATGCAAGAAATATGGTCAACAACAATGGAGAGCATATTTAGAATAAAAAGTAATTGGAAAACACATGTCCCAGGGGATTTCTAGCAGATTTATTTTACATTTGTTCGATGTTCTCCTTTAGAAACAATGGCAGTTTCCCATTATTCATATATATAATGTCTTCGTATCAAATAATACCAAGTGCTTAATGCCAATAAAATGAATTTCAGAGGAGTACTTATTATTCAAATTGTAATAAAACATATTAGATGAAAATTATGTGAAATAGATATTTTAATATTTTATGATAATATAATTCAACTGGAGCATGTGTATAACAATTCCCCTCCATTACATAAATTCATGTAATCGAAGAAATAGATCTTAAAGGAATTATTTTATAAAATCATTCTTTTAATAAAGTTAGAATTTTTAAAGTTATATTTGTTTGGCAACAAAACTATTGGGCAATTATTCACTGCCCATATATTTCTATATATATTATTCATATATATTATTCACTGTCCAAATATTTACTAACAGACGAAAATCATTTAATATTATGTTTGTTATTATGCCTTCATAACTGAAGAAATAGGAAGGTACTTTATGTATTTCTGAAGAAGATTAAGACGAAACTGACGTAGATAAAAAAAAAATACATTTGTATAAATAAAACTACAAATAGGCGTAAAATAAAACATGTCAACCAAGTCAGAAACGAAAGAGCTGTTCATTTTGAAAGTTATCTTGGCATAAACAGGATGAATTATTAAAAGTAAAATATATTTTTGAAAATAATAGATTTTCTTCTTTTTGTATTTTGCTATGAAATCATTCTTGATATCTTTTTCTGTACGAATATTTTTCTTTCATCTATAACTTTAGCATTTTTATTGGTACTTACCTTACATAAACGCACATTTCTTGATGTGTTTTTGTGCGAACCAGTTATACTAAAATTTTATTTTCTCTATTGATATATATATATATATAATTAATTTCTAATTTCGATATTTTGTTTTTGATTTTATGGAATATGTTGCATCCTTTTTATCGTAACTGAACGAAAACTTTTTTCGTATATGAAACGATGAGGATCCACAGCTGAAAAGTATTACAGCGATTATTTTATTAGAAAATTATTAGCGATTATTTCATTAGACAAAAGTATTATTTTTATTTAATCAATAATGTTATTCAATTAAGTCTTTTTACTTTTACTGAATTATAATATTTTTCTATTTTTAAATCAAATAAACTTATCTTATGGCTGCGCATGCTTTAGAAGTTAATAATCGGCAATAAAATAAATACCCAAAAATCAATCGAAAAAGTCACTTTCGCCCGCCTTCTTCTTGTAACTTGTTCTTATAAAATAAAATAAAAAGAGTTTTGGAAAACAAAAGTTACCGTATTGTTCAGGTTGTTTTATGGTTTGTTTCATTTTATCAATTGTTGTATACAAAGACATATAAGAAAAATAATACGGAATTTTTGTAGATTAAATTATTTGGGTAAATGCACTTCATAATGGTAGAACTGCGCTTTATATATAAAGCTAGTCAATTTATTTTAAATTGATTAGCATTATATGAGTAAAATTTGAAGATTGAAATTTGAATTATTAAGTAAAATTTGAATTTTTTCCATAGTTCGGCAAAATATCTATTTAATTTAAAAGATAAAGAAAATAAATAAGTATATGATTTTTTTATTTAATTGAGCAATCTATAATTCACAAACAATAAATAACGTAACAATAATTATGGTTTTGTATTAATAGTTAAGGAGCTATTTTAAAAGTTAAAAAAATATTGATGTTATAAATTTTATTCATTCAAGAGTACATTAGTTCTTTAAAATAACAAAAAGCACACATGTAGATTTCATTTCATCTATTGTTATTATCAAAACATGAATGTAAAAATATGTTACGTAAAACGACTGAAATATTTGGCTCAATTCTTAGACAGGAAGAAAATTAAACATCGTTTTCGGAGTAATAGTAAAAAAAAATACTAAATATACCTGTTAATATCATACAATATTTGTTTTATCAATAATTCATAGCCATGCTTAACAATTAGTTCAGAAAAAACCTTCAGTATTAGAACTACCACTAAATGTTTCATCATTCTATTCGTGGTCTTTTAGCACATAGCTAAATAGAATAGATGTATAGAATTGTACAAACGTATAAAATTAAAGGTTAATTAAGCGCACAAAATAAAAGAATTTCAGTTGTAATACCTGGAAATCACGAAGCATCAAAACGATACATGCCATTAAATTTCTGAAATTTCGATCGTAAAAATTACAACACAGTTTGTTCAAAATAATTGTTGTTGAAATAAGTCATAAATTATCTTACTAGCACTATAAAATATTTTGTTTCGTGGCTATTAACGCTTAGAATTTTATTATGGTCGTAATCATTTAACTTGTGAATGTTTTTACATTAGCTAATGAGCTGTACGTGTACAATTAAACGTTTTATGTAAAAATGTCAATCAATATGTCCAATCAATAAGAAAAATTCTCATTTATTAAAACATTCGTTTATTTCTTAAAATATCATTTTTATAAGTAATTATAACATTATAAATAGTGCTGTGTAAATGAGATAACAATATAACCATAAATTCAGTGTGAAATTCTTCTAAATATGCTACGTGTCTACAAATATCGCCTTACACTTTAACCATTGTAAAACAAAAGTATTTAGCTTTAATTATTTTTTCAACAGAAATAAAGTTTGAGCCACAAAAGTGTGTCGCTTTTTTCACATAAACAGTGCAATAACATTTCCCATGTGTACAAAATAGTAAAATTATGCTCTGTGACATATCAATTACGAAATATGATTTTTAAAAATATATTTTTCTTGAAAAAATATTTTTCTAGGATAAAGAAATGACCATTCAGTGTGCAATACCACAAAAAAATATTTTTTTATAATTTAGTTCAAATTGCTTTAAATGTTTAAAACGAATAACCATTTTATGAAAATTGAACGTGCATTTATAAATTAAATAATATAAATTTTTATTTCTTACTAAAGCATTAGAATTTTGTAGAAGAGACTGTGATACTAAGGTAAAGCTAGGAGAGTCTGCGCACACTTCAAAATAATAGCAATAAAAAATCTAAATATTATTTTTTTGCTAAACTATAATTTTTACTTCATTTGTTTTTTATGCATTTCCATTGCTATTTTGTTGTTATGCTCCAATTTAATAGAACAGTTGTAATAAAACTAAGAAAGTTATTTTGCGCAATCTCTCCTTACAGGGTTGGTGTGATTGCGCACAGGGGTAGGAGATATTGTTACTAATATTAACTACAATTAAATTGTTAACAATAATAATTACACTTAAATGACATTCCTGTAATTTTTTGTGAACAAATATTATTGTATTGGGAGTGAATATTTCAACCTAATGCTTAAAGAATCAGAAAAAGTAAATAATTTTAAAAACGATTAAAAAATTTTAATTAAAGGAAAAAAAATTAAAAAATCAGAAAAAGCAAGTCCAGATACGATTACAAAATAAAATTATGTAACTTAATAACACGTTTAACTTAAAATTAGTCCATTTCCATTTTCCATTTTTTTATGCAAATTTACCAAAAAGCTGCGTAATCTCTCCTAGCATGGAAACTAATGGGAACGGTGCGCCATCTCTCCTAAGTAGCAAATGCGTAAACTCTCCAATTTCGGTAGGAAAGATTGCGCGGCCTTTTATTTAAACATGGCCGCTACTAAAACGAACCATTGATGTTCACATTGTTAGTCTAGATTAGTAGCTTATGAGAAATCGTTTAAGTTAAAAATATTTTGTACTATTGACATTGTATAGAAATTCTGATGAATAGCTATGAAAATTCAATTACTTACTTTAGGAAAACAAAACAAAATAGCAATACTTTATCTTAGACGCTCAAAGCAATCAACGTGCACTTTCAAGTAGACACTCCACTACTGTTGTTGTACAACTACCTGGAGTCGCTGTACTCTCACTCTACTCCTTCCCCCCGAAACTCTATGTGCGCAATTTTTCCGACTGTGCCATCTCTCCTGGCTTTACCTTATGTTTAAGCTCTTAAATTTAAATATCTATAGGAGTTAAACATCATAACTTTAGACATATTTATACTAACATTTTTGTGCAATATGCCAACAGCATCATTTTAACTATAAACTATTAAACGCTTCTTTATAAATAAACTTAAATAAATAGTGTTTATACATATATTTTTTTCATTAAGTGTACTTTTTATAAAATAGTTGATTTTTTTTATTACATTTTGTAATCGTTGAGATATTGTTACATGTTCCAATAGCGGTATCTTCAGCGACTAAATGTGGCAAAACTTGATTGATTGAACTCTCCTGATTGAAAAGAAGCTCTTTCTATTTATTTCTGCAAAAATTCTCAATTTTTAGAAACATATTAATAATAACCTAATTTTACTGGAAAGCAAATTTATAAACATATGTAACTAATTACTAAAACGTATATGTTAATATTTCAATTTCAATAATTCAAAAACCTTCACTGAAATTTTAACATTTGATAAAAAAAACTAGTATTCAATATACGAGTAATACAAATGTAAGGACAAACTTATTTATAATATATACGTATAAATGAGAAAAATGTCTAAATATCAACAAGACAAAATTATTTATGCATAATTCATCACTTACGTTCATGAAATACTTAGAATACTTCTGATGTAGCATTATATTGCATTTTCTGTCATTTATTCGTGTATGTTTTTATATATTTTACATCTTATTTTTTTCTGTGATTACATTAAAATGTTCATACGAGTAGTAATTTTCCAACTGGACGAAAAATGTCCGGGCCAGGATTCGAACCTGGGATCGCTTGGCTGAAGCCGCCACGCTCTACCACTGAGCTATCCCGGTCGAATCTGGAGGGCATAATTCATCCAATTAACCTTATTGATCAGAGAATCTGGTCTGATATTTTAATCAGCTCCACAGAAAAGATCGCAGGTAAAGGAACTCCAGTAAACGCTGGATACGTGATTACACTATATTAATTATAACACAATTATTTCAAATTGGTAAATAAACCTTTATTTAGCTGCTTATCGGTACAAAGTGCAACTAAAATATTTAAGGCTATAGATATCAAGTCGAATGAGCCAAATCGGGCCTATACAACCAGAGATACTCCTGTAGTCCCATCTTCCACCGCCAAAAGGCAATCTGTTCTGGAAAAGGCCTTTTCAGAACACTCGACCCAACCAAATTTGATAGTAGAATTGAAATTTGAACACGGTTAAACATTGCCAAAATAGAGGAAATCGCGAAAAGGGTTACATAAACGACCGGTTTATTGAAACCGGTCGTTTATGTAACCCTTTTCGCGATTGAGTTGATGTAAATATTTTTTTTTTTAAATGCAACGGGGCATTTTGAAGAAAATGTTCTTGTCTATGATCTGGTGTCTTGTGTTTGTTCGTAATCGCATTTCCCGAGTCGATGTCGATTTTTAAACCTCGGCTAAAAACGCAAATTGGGTGAGTTACTTTTGGAAACTATTTTATTTTCGGAGGATTAAAATTAATTTTTTTTCGAAACGGATGTCCGATTTTAAAAATCAACGGAACGTAGATTAGGCGCGGTAATTTGAGCTTTTCATATCTTGTTTATAAATGCAAATTCAAAATTTTAAGCATATTGACATCGATAAAAAGGGAAATCGACTTACGGTAATAACAGTTTTTGAAAGTGATAACATTATTTTTTTAAATCAAAAGGTGAACTAAAGGCCTGAACCCTATAGAATGCAGATGTCCTTGGTTTGTGTAGTTTGGAGGTTTGTTTTTCTTGTTTGGTTATTTTAGAGGCCAATGCGCGATTTTATATATCGCAGAAAATCCGAATTTGCAAAAATTTGCGCGCGAATTTTTTTCAAAGGGCTAATATTCATATTTTTCGAAAACAATTACAGAGTTAAAAAAAAAAGTAGATATTGTCTGGTATCTTCAGTTTTTCGTAACTTGCTAGGAACCGCCGATGCTATTTTTTAAAAATCTACAAAATCCCCGAAACGACGTAAAAAAAATACACTTTTTCAAAGGGTTAACTTTCTTATTTTTTTATAAAAAAGATAGATTTCAAAAGGACAAAGTCAGATCTTTAATGTGGTGAACTCGGTGTTTCCGTATCTCTTGTTGTACAGCGAATGCGAGGCTCTGAAAATGGGAGAAAAAAAAACATTAATTCAACGCTTTTTGTTTTTTTTTCTTTTTTGAAAGGGTTAAATTTGAAATTTATTCGAAGCGACCGGATTATTTGAGACGTAAAAATACGTTTTATCAGAATATGTAGACTTTTGTATGTATTTACGGCCGTTCTCCCGTGGCTATTTCCTTCTTCTCTTAACGGAAGACACGGTAAAAAGGCTTCTGAGCATGCGCGCGCGGATTTCGCAAGAGTGCTTTGTTTTTTATGATCTTTAATCGGTTTTTAAATAATAACTACTCTAATTTTCCAAAATATTAAATTTCTGAGACTGAGGTGCACCAGGAGAGTGTTTGAACTACTTAATTTAAATTTCCAGGATACTAGGTGCCGCTAGATTTTCCTAACCATCGCAGACAAACAAACACACAAACACCCACACAGAGAGCGAAACTTTCTTTTATTAGTATAGATATCTGCTTCAGTTGAATAATATTTCATATACGGAAGTTGGGAATTTACCCATTTGAAATCTATGACTACTTTCTACGCTATTACCACATGTTCAAATTGTAGAAAATAGTTAAAATCTGTATGCCTTCTTTAATACGAGGCCTGTATGTGTTTAAAATGCATCTAAAACACCTGTAGAAAACGCACATTAAATAAAATCTGAAGAATTCTTGATTTGAGGAAAATAAAGTTTCTTTTTCTTTTTTATATTATCTCTTATTTCGCATAAAATATTTTCTGCATCACAAGTAGCTCGTAAGAAATTTACTTTATAATCTCTTTATTTCTCTATACTCATGTCTATTGTTATGAGGAATTAAAAAAACTCATGTTCTCTGATTTACATATATAATTTACTTTTACTTATAGCCATATAACGTAGCATATATGTTTTTGCAGTTTCTAGCATATGAAAGTCTCATTTCCTCATTTTTCCTTTCAAATTTAAAACGTATAAAAATCCCCGCTCCTTTCATCTTTCCTGGTATTCCTCCTAAGTTAGAAAATATTATGAAAAATGTTTTTAAATCTACTTCTAAAAGCTTTATCAACCTTTTTGTTATATACATTGTGAGAATATCCTTCATCATTTTTATAAATAGAGCAACTAAGTAAAATTTAAATTTAAGTTCTTAGAAAATTAGATTAAAAATCTTCTAAATCCAATTTTATTATCGTTATAACTTTCATTTCACTCGTATGTCTTTTAAATTTTCAGATATTTTTTAATCTATAAAATGATTTTTATTTTAATATGGCGATAAGAACTAGGAAGAAATTAGAACCCTTTTGTCGTCAGCAGATGCACACAAATCTGAGAAATGTGCCAAACCTTTTTTTCACAAATCTGCTTCAATTATAAACATGTGACAAAAAACATAGTTAATTCTCTATTAAGAGTTATTTCATTTATTTAAAATTCTTAATAAATATACTCTGCATATTTTTTTCAGCTCTAAAGTATAATCAATATTTTCTAATAATTATCAAAATATGTAATATTCGTAGATTATAAATTCACTACGCCGAAAAAATGTACCTATGTTAATCCATCCACTATACCCTTTCTCTATATTTAATTAAATGAATATCTTTCTATCTCCTCTTTTCTATATTTTAAAAGTAAACATCCTCTCTATAAGGATATAAATTACATTTTAAACAGGTAGTTTAATACGCACAATTCATTTTTACTATAATAATCATTACATAAATTTTCGAATATAATATAAAAATATCCCTCAAACAATATTGTATGTATTTATATATTTAAAATCAATATTCAAGAAGAAAATGCACATTTATTTCAACTTTTTTTATTTTAAATAATTGTTCTGTATCCTTTGTCTGTCATTTAAAGAAGAAGAACTACTTCATTGCTGTCTCAGGAACATAGTTTGACTACTAATAATGAATTTCTTTGCTATTTCATAAAATGGTTGATGTAATATCTGGCTTCAGATGTTACCCAATAAAAAAGAAATATATCTTTTCAAAAATGTTGTAGTCCTTATTTGATTTTTAGACAGATAGCATAAAATGTCACATTTTTTCAACAATATCCTTTTCCTATAACTCAATGTATTTCAGTAAAATTGGGAATTGACCAATCATTTGAAACAGTTTTATATTTTGTGTTATGTGGAAATATGACATTACTTAAAAAATAAATTATATGCAGCACTGAATACATACTAGGTTACATTAATTTAAATATGTATTAAAAGTATCCCGAATTTTATCTAATCCATAAATTATTTTATTTAGAATTATATATATTGAATACGGATATTTTGGAACATATTAATGTATTAGACATTTATACATTTAAACATAAATGATACATAATGGCAGAAAACACGGGCTTTATTTTGAAAACGTAATTCAGAATTTGATAAACCTTATAAATAAAGCATTTATATTTTATTGAGTCACAATTACTTTAAGAAAAAAAATGTGTGCATGATAATCTAGATCTAGCGAATGTAAGGTATGAAATTATTTATAATGTATACTAGTTGAAACCCGTGACTACGTTCACATTAGGTATAAAGAAGAAACAATGCATTATTTAAGCAATACTTTTTACTCCCAATAATTAAAATATGTAAAATTAACCTACTCTTTATGGTATACCTCACATTTTTACATTGAATGATCTGAAATTTCATATTTACGTTTTTATTTATAAACCATTTAAATTTATTTCATGTTCTCTAAATTTCCTACGAATTTTGTAAGATTGAGTGTCTAGTCAACTTACTTTCTTGTTATTCTACTTTATCAGTTCTATTTTATTGTGTTCATGGTATTCATTTATTTCATGATTTCATGTCAAAGAATATTATTTTAAGTGATTATGTTAGTAATTATTTTTGAGGAAATTTGTCAATTAATGACTCTTTAGACATGAATTTTAAGTTGATAACATTAAATAGTCCAGATACAATATTTTCATTTATTTTTCAAAATACTACCTGTTTTGAAGAAAAAGAAATATATATGCTATTTCTAAACACAATTAAAACTTAATATAAGCAAAATAGTTCAAAAATAAGTAATAAAATAACGATAAATATATTTAACTCTCATATATAACTGCTTTTTTTCACAGTGCCCTATTTTTCACAAAACAAGAACAACAGTGTCAAAATGTTTATCACGACCCAACGACTCTGAAATCCTAAATGTAACTTTATAAAATATAGAGTTGCTTATTTTGATCAAGATCGAAAACAAATCCGTTATTTGTGAAAAAAGTACCTCTATTAAGTTTAAAAAAATGCTTGATTATTTCCGTGCTAAATTTGCCCCAGTAAATTTTAATATTGTAAATTTGAACGTTGATGATAAAATATTGGGTTAAAATATTTTTTTCTGAAGTATTTATCTGGAAAGATATATTCTTTATTACACAAAAAATCAAGTGGAGATCTGCTACTAGTATGATCCAAAACTTAAGAGACTTTGTTGATCCTTGTTGATGCTTTTTTATTCAAAACATCTGACAGAATATGCGAATAGCAATTTTAGTTTTATTTAATCAAGAAATACCTCTCAACATAGAAAATTTTTTTTTATAATTTCTCTATTTTAGCATCCTGGTGGGAATTTGAAAAAAAAAAGATCTACATTGACAACCCCGATCAGCACAATCTGAGAGCACTTTAGTTATACTAGCTTAATAATAATTGTATTTCATCTCTAGAACATGAGATATTTTTATAAATTGAATGACATTATATTGTGACACTTTGTACAGATAGCTATATATTTATAACCATTTTCACTTCACATTATTGGCATCATAAAATAACTATTAAAACCAGAAATTCTTCTTTCATTTCCGTTTAACTTCCTAAAATTAGTACTGTATTTACAACCTCCAAAATTTTTTATTCTGATTAGTGCGTAATATGGTATATGTGCTTATTCTTATGTTTAACTTTCAGATAATCAGGATGCAATGTGTCGGTATTTCCATTAAGCGTTAAACCGGATGTGTTATTTATCGATATTTAGTTTTAATTATATATGGCGTGACTTACCGAATTATGCTGCTTTTACAAAACATTTCGTAATATCTCTGCAACAAACCCGGATAAATGTATTGAAAATTCCCTTATGGCCGCTTCACCCATCGCCTTATTCCAAAAGTCAAAATAGAACGCCTTCTACACCATAGAAATCTATATTTATTCGCCACCAACCATGGACCCTTCCCAGATTACCTTGCTAAAATCGGAAAAACTGAATCTCTTCTCTGTACCTTTGGTCACAGAGGCAACTCCCTCCATTACACCTTACAATGCACCCTCACCTCCACTCTTCACAGCCGCAAGCCATCAACAATATCTTTTTCACACTGGTTCGCCTACCTGTTGAAGCGACCAGACCTCCTAAACAAAATAATTAGTTGCATAAACATTCTAGAAAGGAACCAGCATCTATTCCAGATGCCTCCACCACATATAGTTGGTGAAATTGAAAACTGAAAGCTAGTTCGGAACATTGTCAGTAACCACCAGCTATGTTACGAACAGCACCCACATACCTCAACCAACCATCTGTGCAAAAACTCAGCTTCCAGCCCAAAAGCTTGTGTGAAAAACTCATCTTTTGTCTCTTTAAAAACATTTTTACGTCCCAGACCACAAACTTTAACAGCAAAATCCCATCAACTCTTAGGAGAAAACAGAAATACACATCTTCGTGCTCGCGAAAACCATTTCTCGCTCCCAATCACGAACTGCAAATAATCCAAAAATTTTCTCCATCATTGTATATAACATTATAGACTATCTTCATCATTTTCATCATCACTTATATTATTTTTTTATGTTTTGTAAATAATCAAAATTTGCACTCTCAAATATGTATTTTTTTTACTAAACTTGCCAAGCAGGGCTTGCACAGGCTAAAGTCATATGGTAGGCCTCCCTGCTTGGTTGAATCTGAATCTGAATCTGCCCTTTAATGTTCAAATTATTAAAAAAAAATTAAGATTACTTAAGTAAACTTAAACTTTTTAAGTAAACTTAGATTGGCTTGACGATTCATATATTTTTGTCTGAAACATTAATTGTTATTCTATTTTTTCTATTAAAAAACATTTATTGGAATATGTTTAACATAGCTGAAAAGTTTCGAATAATTATTTCGAGTCCCTCTGTATTCATGTATCAATACACAGTTTTTTAATAAAATATGTTCGTTATAAAGGATTATTTAAGTTGAAATTTTTTTGCGTGTAAAATATTTTGGAATTCCCATTTGAACCAAATCTTCCCAGATTACTCTTTATGTATAATTATTTACGATCACACTACTGATTAAAAAATAAGCAAATATAATTTCAGCATAAATCTTTCAGAAATTTTGGAATAAAATTGTCATATCATATTTTAAGAATTATATTAAATTCTTACGAGATATAATTATTAAGTATATAAAATAGAATAAATGCTACGTTGCTTAAAATGCTAAATATTCTGTCAAAAATTAGAGACTATAAAAATAAATCTAGAATGTGCTTCGCACTGAAAATTGACAAAATTTGATATCATGGCTCAAACATCTATTATTTCATAGCAAAAAATTAGAAAGTAGTATATTGATAATAAAAATTCTTGCTTGGAATCATTAACACACAACCAGTCTGAAGATTTATCTAGTTTTGTTTCTAAAATATTATTGCATTTTATGATTTTTTCAGATTTGTATTATTAATAAGATTATTGTTTGAGAAGTGAATCATTTGATAAGTATGCGCATCTCCCCCATTTGAATATTTATATATTTTTTTCAGAATATAAAAGAATAAAGTCATGAAAAAAAAATTATGTTTATACAATGTTGATGATGTTTATTATAAGGCATAATTAGGGATAAAGTAAAACCATTAAATTCATTTAGAATTTTTCTCAAAAATCAACAGAATTATCCCCAGATTAGCTTGTGCATTGACCTGATCACTTGAAGAATTGTGAATAAGACAACAGTACTATTATAAAAAAAACTGACATTAATTAACATTCAGTATTTCATCAAATGACGACTCAACTAAACAAAGGAATTTCTTTATCACTATTTCTTAAGTTGCAATTCTTTTAAATTAAAAATATGTTTTCCTTATAAAATAATGATGGATTTAGCTCCTAAACGGCGAACAATTTTGCAAAATATGGAATCTATGTTGTTCTCAAAATATCAGATAAATTTTTGTAATCCGAAAAAAAATACTTGTATTATTTTTCATGATTATATATAAGAATGTTGCAAATATATTTACCAGATAACATTGATAATCTATTTCAAAAAATTAGGTTTCTTGTACATTTTTCGTAATATTACATATATTTTCCTTCTTTTGTATAATACTCAGATTATTTCTTTTGATATTTAAAAATCATTACCACATGCTATTTTTTATATAAGAAAATTGTATAATTTTTATTTCACATCTTTTACATAAAAGCGTCTGAAAGAAATCCAATTATAGAAAAAAAATTAACTAATTAGCCGTAAAAAATATTTTGAAAGAGTATGCTTTCCTAGAATATTTTGCCTTATGGGCAAAAATATACAAGTAGCACATTTTCAAATATATTGAGAATTCATGGGCTTGATATTTTACGAAGATTATCGACTTTCAATTTGTTTACAAAGATATCGCGGAGCAGTTTCGTAACGGAAATCTATATATATCTTTTTACGAAATCTGAATTCAAAAGATTTACAGATAAAATTTAGACATTTTAGAATCTTATTTTTCTTTAAATGTATAATAAATATTGTATCTAAAATGGAGCTGTTGGAAGCATACGATTAACAAATTAAACGATAAAATATTCAACGGTATTATTTATAGAAATGGTACACTGTTAAAAATTTGCAGTAAACTGTCCAGTCATTTGACCGTTTTTATAGAAAATGGTAATATAACCGTGTTTTAACAGTATTCTGACCATAATATGGACAATATTATGGTCATAAGAGAGTTAAATTACGGTTATGTAACCGTTTTCTATAAAAACGGTCAAATGACTGGACAGTTTGCTGCAAATTTTTAACAGTGTATTAGTATTATTGACATAAATAATAGTTTAGATAATTTTATTATTCATAGATATATTATTTAAAAATTAACAAATTTATATTCTTAAGCAAAAATATGTCCGTGAATAACACTAACGTCGTAACGATGGTGGCAACGATGTAAGGAATCACCGTCGAATAGGAAAATAAATGTTGTTTTAAATCTAATTTGTTTGATTTTATCTGAATTTACTGATTTTTTTATGGTTTTTACATAATTTTTAAGCTTGTTTTCTTTTTAAATCTATCTTTATTGCATGCAGTCAGATTACGATGGATTAACCTGTAAGCACTTAAAATTATATTAATAGTTCAAAATCTGTTTCCAGCAAATATTTTGCAACTAATTTAAAATTTAATGAATAAATAAATAAAATAATATAAATAGAACACAAAGTTAACTGACATGTAATCGAATTACGGGTTTAAATCATCGAAATTATGAGAATAAAAAAGAATGCTGTAAGTACCAATTTTTGGCGATTTCTTTGGCCATTATAGCCTGACATTCGGCTAATACGAAAGTATATCTTTTAATAGACTTCAAAACTTTATTTCGATACAGTATTGATATTTTTCATATGAAAACGCATTTTGGTGTGGATAGTGGGCAGAATTTAAATATATATTAAATGTAAAAGAAATATATTAGAAATTTCAATTAAAAAATATATTCTCCTTTATTTGCTATTAATCACGAAAGCCCTGGTGGGTTTCATCGTTTTTGATAAAATTTCAATTAAATGAGCTACTTTATGTTTGAAATTAAGTAAAGTGTACGTTTTTAACACTTTGACGGACACTTGTGGCTATAGCCGCCAAAGCGAAGTTCCTAATGTTGCATGACGGCTATAGCCACCTATGATATGAGAATCATATATCAAATTTTAACCTTCCGTACTCTTTATTTAAATTATTTTTTCCCCTGCTTTTTCAAAATTTAATGGTGTTATCTTAACTACGAACAATAATTCCGGCGTAATCTAAACTCTTTCCCTTTTCATGTTCACTTGTGCTGGATCGCTAATATCTCACGGCCTTTCGATTAAAATAAAAAGAAAATAATTAAATCAGCACAGATGCCTTTTTGTAATTTACTTTCCGAAACCAAGCTTAAAACACAATATATTCATAATGCATTTTTGTGGCCACAGAGTCAGTTAAAATTGTGTCTAGCTTTTCATCCAGCAAAGATACATGCCCTTATTTGGTCTCAATAATAACTAAAGCATTCACACCCAGTTCTAAAAATATATTCTGGTCGTTAAAATATCCAAACTGTTTAGACTATCAAAATTCCTTTCGCATGGGAACATATTCGACCGTTGCAATCTTCTTGGCGATATTAAATTTCGAAATGAAATACGTTCTTATGCCAACTGGCAACGTTGCTCGACAAATACAATTAGTTATGCGGGCTCCATCTGAAAGTCTTCTCGCCTAGAAAACACAGTAGCAACCCTATTTGGCGAGATACTTGTCACTCGGACTCGAAATCGAGTCACAAAAGCAACTCCACTCCGCTGCTAGCCTTGCTTCTGTTAACATAATCTTCCCCTGCTATGTTGCCCCTCCTCGGTACTTCTCCGGGTGCGGCGAGAATGGAAAGTGTTTACCCGGCGTGAGCCCGGTCATTCTGAACCTGGATTTATTTTAATGCTTTGGTATCCTGAATAAAAGCCTTGTATCGACTTATCATGTGTACCTATAAATTAGCCATCAAATCTCACGAAACACAAAAGTAATATCTTCACTTCAATATTTAATATCTACACCATACCGCCCAAAACGAAACGGTCGTTTTTAGACACTGCGGCTATAGCAGCACAAATGTGCATTTACCGGCGTACAAGTAAAAGCCCAATGTCATGTTTTGGAAACAATTTTTTCAGTTGAAGTTCTTTTTCCACCTGTTATAGGAGTTGCAGCTTCAGTATGCACGTGCAGGGCGGCTAGTGGTCAGGGAAAAATACAGTAAAAAAAATAATTGCCAGTATATTCTTATAGAAAAATTCAAATTGATTATTTGATCGAATAATTAACATAAATTTTTCTATAAGAATATACTGATGTTTATCATTTTTTTACTGTATTTTTTCCTGACCATTAACCACCCTGACGTGGTTGTGAAGAGAGTAGTGCAACCTAATTAAAGGTGCTGAATTAATCGAAATTAAGTTTATTTAAGCAGAAAGAGTGAAACTATACTTCTAATATTCTAAAAATTACAAAAACATATAGTGTTAATTTTCGAATTTCACTTGCTCCTACTGTCCGTCAATGTGTTAAAATTTCAGAAAATATTTCATCTCGTATATCTCTCCCTCCCCCCCATCCATAGAAAAAAGAAAAAAAGAGCAGAAAATTCTAGTTCAAAGCTCCATGCTCGACGTTTTTATCCGTATTTCTACTTTACACCCTTTCTAAATTTACTTCTATTTTATTAGGCTACAGTATACAAGTTGATTATTTTTTTTTAAATTCTCTTTATTCCATATACACCACTTTAATTAATTTAAGGAAAAAATCATCTATTTCACATTAAAAGAATCACTCGTAGTACGAAACTAGTGGGATGTGTCAATCCCAAAACTTTCTTCTATCTCCTACATGTTAATAATTCAAAATTCATCATCACAGCGAATATTGTTCATAAATATCAATATTTTTCGTCAATATCAATATTTTCCGTCATTCTGTTGTGTTGTGTTGGGTTGGGTTGATTATTGACGGCCAATTATCTACACTAGGGATATAGGCCCGCATTCTGTTGTGCGTCAGCTGCTTGATAATCGTCGGGTTATCTGGATGCGAAGCACCCTTCGTTGCACTAGCAGCCAATGCGCAGCACAACTACAAAATATCCTTCTGGCCTGTAACGGCACGTATAGATAGCCCCCCTATTCCTTAGATTTTTTTCGCTAATTTTACTGGAAAACACGAAGGTAAAATGAGTGGAACGCGATTACAGAAGATTCATTATCTGTTTTCGTCAATATTGAATTTGAATGAGAATGTCGATAAATTAGTGAGTTATAGCCAAGTTGGCTTCATTTATTGCAACCTATTTTGTCGCCAAATTGGGCGATTTTTTGCCAAATATCAGCAAATTCGGCAACATTTAGTGAAACATATCGGCAAGCTTGGCGAGAATTTGACGCTGGTGAATATAAATATATATAGCGTTAAACATATAAGAGTTGGAACGATGGTTACAACAATGAAAGGAAATTTGCGAGAAAACATGTTCACTAAAACTCATAAATGAAAAACTTTTATGGAGGAATCTTACTGTCTTGTTTCAAAGTGTTACCCCCCCCCCCCTTAAATTCACAACAGCTATATCTTAGCCATTTTTTAAGATAGAGGCAAACAAAAATTGCTCCGTAATCCTTGGATCAAAGCTTACCAGTTAACGGATAAAACTGTTAGGATTTCCAATTTCTTTGTACATGTTTTTGTATTTGAAATCTTTCAATGGCACAAATCTTTCACAGAGCCCTCTTTCGGCGGAATATCCCCAAATTTTCCTGAGACCTGCAGGCCATAGACCAAAAACATATACAAAAAATTTGGTACAATTCTCTGCATAACTTCATACTCTTTTCAATGATACAATAATGAAAATGGAACAAAGTCGCTATCACAGCGCCTCGTTTCATCGGAAAATTCCCAAACCAAATTCCCAAAATTTGGTTTAATTCTAGGCATAATTTCATGCACTTTTCGATGATACAAATTGGATATACACACGGACACACGGAACACTTGGACATACAGACATTTTCTAAAAACATGTTTTTCTGAATATCTGACCCCCGAAAACGTGTAAATCCTTCAAAAAGTCGAAAAACATTTCAATTACAATACTTTATTTTATTATAGATAGGAAAAAGTAAAAAATGATAATAATTCTAATTTAAACCAATCTATTTGTCATAATTTACATAAATGTCATAAATGTCATGCTAAATGTGGGCATAATCATGCTTGGTTATAAAGAGCAAAAAACGTACATGAAAATCCATATAGATGTATATTTGCTGCCAAATGTTTAGCATGCTTTAAAATTTTTGAAATACATTTGCAACTCGATATTCAAAATTGACGTTTCCTATCATTTCTGATATCCCACCTCAGTGCAGACTATAAAAGGCTGAATTATGTACTTTCGACAAAACTGTATCTAGTTAGAATATATCTAAATGCTTGTGTGAAATAATTAGTTAAACGTTTCTTGTTAATTGCTAATTAATGTTTCCAAATGTGTTTAATATAAAGTATACACAGCATTATTTTGAGATTTGATGAAAAACACAAGCGTCAAATAAAATAAAAAAGTAATGCAATCGATATGTCATTCTTATATTTATGCGAAAATAATGGGTGGATTTTTTATATAACATGAATAAGTTTAACCTAGGAAAATTTTAGTCAATTTTTCCATTTTAAAAATCGTTTATATATTTTGTTTTAATTAAATAAATATTTACAAAAAAAATAATGAAAAGATAGAAAGAAAGAAAGAACAAAAAAGGATAGAAATTCTTACTTTTGAATGTATTTAAAAGCATTCATAAAAGAAAACATATAAGTTTATAAATTTATAAATAAGAAAAAAAAAATCAAAATTTTTTTATGGGTTTACAAAACGCGCATAACAGTGAATGAAAAATCATTTGAAATTATTTGAATCAGCTTCTGACATAGAATAATCACGTTTCGTTAAAACATATTTTTTCTTTAAAAATTGTAGTTAATTAAAAAAAAAATCAGCATTGTTTTCTTAAATTAAATGGATAGTTTTTCTCAAATCAATGTTGCAACAAAAATAATACACCGCATTATATCATGCTCAACAATGCTTATTAACAAGATATAGTAAAAAAAAAATAAAATAAAGTGTGACATCTCGGCATGTGTTTGAATTATATTTTTGATTAGAAAGCAAAATAGACAAATGTTTAGAAGAAAAAGACAGCATCGATCGATCGAAGCAACGGTATTTCTCGTGTAGCCTAAAATGTTTTTTCTTTCTTATTTTAAATTAAATTTTATTTTATATTTATTCAATTTATTTTTCTTTGTCCCGTGTTCTTCCGGAAGCGGATGACGCCGTACTCTACTGCAGTTACAATACGATTGTAATTTTTTATTTCCTCGCGCGCTCCTTTTGTTATCTTCGATCAGTTTTTACTGTAACTTTGATCGAATAAGTGAGATGACTTTCTTTACTGCTATTGTTGTTTGCAGATAATTTTATCTTTAATTTTTCTTTAGAAGTTTAAACCAGCATCTAACAAATATTAGACTGCAGTGCAAAATCTTCGCAAAGGTTCTCTGGTTAAAATAGTACATTTGTTGATTTGAAAAGTACATCAATTGTTAAAACCCATGTTTGACTTAATGTACCAAACAAAATAATTTTCTTCTTGTTAATATTATAATTATTGTTTTGTTAGAATATGAAGTAGAATATGGAGTAAAAAATGTATAGTTGAAAATAGTTTCTGCGACTTAAAAATTTAAAGTTGGTATTCCATTTAAATGCGTAAAATCCCATATAAGGTGTCTATATAAGGTGTCTCTAAACTATTGTCGGTGTTTTATTACCTCACTATTTAAGAACATGACACAAAAATTATATATATGCCGCAATCTACGCCTACTCTTACAAATATGAAATATGTGAAATAAATACAGAAAACTTTTTTTTTAATTAAAAAAGAATTTAAACTCTGTATATTTACTTGCGCGATTAATTAATAAATTTCAAAAAGGTTACTATCATACTGCAACAATATAATTTGATAATTTGCTTAAAATATTTCGAATGATTTGGAAGCAAATATTTATCTTTCCAGATATCTTGAGACTTGATTTCGAATGACAAAGTTTATTCTATTTTAAATTAGAATATTTTTATACTATTTTAATATTATATGAAACTACGAATTTGGGACTTTTCACAACAGTCAATAAATAATTAAATTGCTATACATTTTACTGAAAATTTACTTATCAAATAATGACAACATGAAGTTGCTATTCCTACATGCATTAACAGTAAAAGATGTGGTTGAAAAAATCGAGACCAAATCATATTTTTCAATGTGTTGTATTCAGTGCCTTCGTGACCGAAGGGGATTTAAAAAAATCAAAAATATAATCTGTCAATCACTTATTCAAAAAAAGTTAATCCGATAAATAATAAAAGCCCTTTTACTTTCTCTTTGGCACTAAATACGTTTATTTGAAGAAGCATTTTTAAAAGAACTTTCTAATTCGAAAATATGAAGTATGGTATCTATATTTATTTTTAAAAAAGGCAAAACCAGCGTTTAAATATATGCATTAACTTACTAACAGTACATGTATATAAATTTTCTCTCAAATAGTTTTATATTGCCTCTTGGGAAAATTTCATTTTCAATTTTGAAAAATAAAAGATTTTATAAACTAAAACATATACAGCATAAAATATCGCTTCGCAAATGTCATCGATTTTTTTGTCTTATTTTTTTTTTTTTTTTTTTTTTTTTGTATTTCCACTCGAGTTAAGCGACAGAAATAACAAGAGAAACAACATCTGACATTAGTTTCTTGCGACACATAGCGTAAAAAAGGGCGATTGATAAAGCATCTCTCAAGGGGCTTGTGATATTTGCATTTCTGTTCTTAGCGTGACAAGAGATCTCATGTAGTGATACCTCAGAAGAAAAAAATTGAGTGTTAAATAGAACAACAAAAAACTTTTAAAAAATTACGTTTAAATGTTATATTTGTATAATTAGAAAATACGTATATTTTAAATCATTTTCAAATTAAAAACTCTAATTTAAGAGAAAATGTGAACAAATTTTATATTAATGCAGGAAGTGTGAGTATAAACATAAACAAAACTATTTTTTTCACTTTTGTATTCTGAACTTCAAGAAATGACTACATTTAATATTGCTTTTAATGAACACTGACTTCAGCAAACGCATACACCCCCTTTAAAATATTTTTTTTTTCTATGCAATTGCATAATTCAGTTCTTGCACCAAATAATTGCTGTAATGAGGAAATATGATATTTAACATTCATATTAATATTCTGTAAGATTAATTTATGTGTAAATGCATTATTTTTTTAATCAGTCCGTTTAACGAATTAAAAATGTAATCTCAGTATTAAAACTGATTAATAGAGCAATTTATATTTCCTGCAAATAAATTTCATCACTGCAGTGTTATTTCTATAGGAGAGAGCATTTGAAGCCAAAACATGAATGCATAAAACATTCCTTCGAAAATTCTATGGAATATGCCCGCCATATTTGGCATATCCAATTTATTTAAACGCATCAGATAACAAGATAACGAACATCTAACTTTTTTTCATCTTTCACATTACGAAAAAGATATTGGTAAATAAAAGTATTAAATATAGAAGTTACACCATTGATTACTATACGAGTTAGAAACACAATCAACACAAAATTGTACTTGTGTTTTGATAAAATTAGTGTACAATAGCAAAATTAAAACTTAGTTACAACTCATATTCCTCTAACAGTTTCGGCTAAACAATATAAAGAGTTTCTTGTTTTTATTCGAAAATGCTGGAAGAATATGACTTGTAACTAGGTTTTAAGTTTTCTATTATACAATTATTTTAGCAAAAAACAAATTCACTTTTGTGCTATTTGCGTTTTTAATTTGGATATCTGTAAAGCACATATCAAAGACGTTGCATTTATGTTCTTCCTTTTGATAGGATATCCGATATTATACAATCGTACTAAGCTCTATCCAGGTTAAACTTAAAAAATACCAATGCTTCAAGTGGTTAACCAATGCTAAGATACAGCATTTTGAAGCCAAAATATGAATGCATAAAACATTCCCTCGCACATTCTATGGAATATTACTGCCATATTTGTCATTTCCAGTTTATTTAAATGAATCAGATAACAAGATAAAGAACATCTGAATTTTGTTTCATCCTTCACATTGTGAAAAACATATTGATAAATAAAAGTACTAAAGATAGACCTTACGCCGTTGATTGCTATACAAATTAAAAACACAGGCAGCACAAAATTGTACTTGCGTTTTTATAAAATCAGTGTAAAATAGAAAGATTAAAACTTAGTTACAACTCATATTCCTCCAACAGTTTCGGTTAAAAACAGGCTTTATCGTTTTTATCTGAAATAGTGGAGGAATATGAATTGTAACTGGGTTTTAATTTTTCTATTGTACACTTATTTTAGACAAAAACAAATTCAATTTTGTGCTATTTGTGTTTTTAATTGGGATATCGATAAAGCACATATCAAAATGCTTGTGATATTTGCATTTCTGTTCTTCCGTTTGACAGGTCATCCAATATTAAGCAATCGTACTACAGATTCAAGATTAAACGTAAAAATAATCAATGCTTCAAGTGGTTAACCAATGCTAAGAGAGAGCATTTTAAAGCCAAAATATGGATGCATAAAACATTCCTTCACAAAATCTATGAAATATTACCGCCATATTTGGCATTTCCAGATTATTTAAATGAATCAGATAACAATATAAAGAGCATCTGAAGTTTGTTTCATCTTTCACATTGCGAAAAAGAAATTGATAAATAAAAGTTATAAAGATGAACGTTACACCGTTGATTTTACAAATTAAAAACACAAACAGTCTAAAATTGCCTTTGTGTTTTGATAAAATCAGTGTACAATAGAAAATTTAAAACTACATATTTTTAAATTATAATGTCTATATAGTTTTAATGCGAAACTGTTGGAGGAATATGACTTGTAACTAGGTTTTAAGTTTTCTATTATACAATTATTTTAGCAAAAAACAAATTCATTTTTGTGTTATTTGCGTTTTTAATTTGGATATCCGTAAAGCACATATCAAAAGACTTGCGATATTTGCATTTATGTTCTTCCTTTTGATAGGACATCCGATATTATACAATCGTACTAAGCTCTATCCAGGTTAAATTTAAAAATAACAAATGCTTCAAGTGGTTAACCAATACTAAGAGACACCCTTTTGAAGCCAAAATATGAAGGCATAAAACATTCCCTCGCACATTCTATGCAATAATACTGCCATATTTGGCATTTCCAGTTTATTTAAATTAATCAGATAACAAGATAAAGAACATCTGAATTTTGTTTCATCTTTCACATTTTTAAAAACATATTGATAAATAAAAGTAGTCAAGATAGACGTTACCACCGTTCATTACTATACAAATTAAAAACACAGACAGCACAAAATTGTACTTGCGTTTTTATAAAATCAGTGTACAATAGAAATATTAAAACTTAGTTACAACTCATATTCCTCCAACAGTTTCGGCTAAACAATATAAAGAGTTTATTGTTTTTATTCGAAAATGCTGGAAGAATATGACTTGTAACTAGGTTTTAAGTTTTCTATTATACAATTATTTTAGCAAAAAACAAATTCATTTTTGTGCTATTTGCGTTTTTAATTTGGATATCTGTAAAGCACATATCAAAAGACGTTGCATTTATGTTCTTCCTTTTGATAGGATATCCGATATTATACAATCGTACTAAGCTCTATCCAGGTTAAACTTAAAAAATACTAATGCTTCAAGTGGTTAACCAATACTAAGAGACAGCATTTTGAAGCCAAAATATGAATGATAAAACATTCCCTCACACATTCTATGGAATATTACCGCCATATTTGGCATTTCCAGATTATTTAAATGAATCAGATAACAAGATAAAGAACGTCTGAATTTTGTTTCATCCTTCACATTGTGAAAAACATATTGATAAATAAAAGTACTAAAGATAGACCTTACGCCGTTGATTGCTATACAAATTAAAAACACAGGCAGCACAAAATTGTACTTGCGTTTTTTATAAAATCCGTGTACAATAGAAAGATTAAAACTTAGTTACAACTCATATTCCTCCAACAGTTTCGGTTAAAACAGGCTTTATCGTTTTTATCTGAAATAATGGAGGAATATGAATTGTAACTGGGTTTTAATTTTTCTATTGTACACTTATTTTAGACAAAAACAAATTCAATTTTGTGCTATTTGTGTTTTTAATTGGGATATCGATAAAGCACATATCAAAATGCTTGTGAAATTTGCATTTATGTTCTTCCGTTTGACAGGTCATCCAATATTAAGCAATCGTACTACAGATTCAAGATTTAATGTAAAAATAATCAATGCTTCAAGTGGTTAACCAATGCTAAGAGAGAGCATTTTAAAGCCAAAATTTGGATGCATAAAACCTTCCTTCACAAAATCTATGAAATATTACCGCCATATTTGGCATTTCCAGATTATTTAAATGAATCAGATAACAATATAAAGAGCATCTGAAGTTTGTTTCATATTTCACATTGCGAAAAAGAAATTGATAAATAAAAGTTATAAAGATGAACGTTACACCGTTGATTTTACAAATTAAAAACACAAACAGTCTAAAATTGCCTTTGTGTTTTGATAAAATCAGTGTACAATAGAAAATTTAAAACTACATATTTTTAAATTATAATGTCTATATAGTTTTAATGCGAAACTGTTGGAGGAATATGACTTGTAACTAGGTTTTAAGTTTTCTATTATACAATTATTTTAGCAAAAAACAAATTCATTTTTGTGTTGTTTGCGTTTTTAATTTGGATATCTGTAAAGCACATATCAAAAGACTTGCGATATTTGCATTTATGTTCTTCCTTTTGATAGGACATCCGATATTATACAATCGTACTAAGCTCTATCCAGGTTAAATTTAAAAATAACAAATGCTTCAAGTGGTTAACCAATACTAAGAGACACCCTTTTGAAGCCAAAATATGAAGGCATAAAACATTCCCTCGCACATTCTATGGAATAATACTGCCATATTTGGCATTTCCAGTTTATTTAAATTAATCAGATAACAAGATAAAGAACATCTGAATTTTGTTTCATCTTTCACATTGTTAAAAACATATTGATAAATAAAAGTAGTCAAGATAGACGTTACCACCGTTCATTACTATACAAATTAAAAACACAAACAGCACAAAATTGTACTTGCGTTTTTATAAAATAAGTGTACAATAGAAATATTAAAACTAAGTTACAACTCATATTCCTCCAACAGTTTCGGCTAAACAATATAAAGAGTTTATTGTTTTTATTCGAAAATGCTGGAAGAATATGACTTGTAACTAGGTTTTAAGTTTTCTATTATACAATTATTTTAGCAAAAAACAAATTCATTTTTGTGCTATTTGCGTTTTTAATTTGGATATCTGTAAAGCACATATCAAAAGACTTTGCATTTATGTTCTTCCTTTTGATAGGGTATCCGATATTATACAATCGTACTAAGCTCTATCCAGGTTAAACTTAAAAAATACTAATGCTTCAAGTGGTTAACCAATACTAAGAGACAGCATTTTGAAGCCAAAATATGAATGATAAAACATTCCCTCGCACATTCTATGGAATATTACCGCCATATTTGGCATTTCCAGATTATTTAAATGATTATATAAAAGATAACAAGATAAAGAACGTCTGAATTTTGTTTCATCCTTCACATTGTGAAAAACATATTGATAAATAAAAGTACTAAAGATAGACCTTACGCCGTTGATTGCTATACAAATTAAAAACACAGGCAGCACAAAATTGTACTTGCGTTTTTTATAAAATCCGTGTACAATAGAAAGATTAAAACTTAGTTACAACTCATATTCCTCCAACAGTTTCGGTTAAAACAGGCTTTATCGTTTTTATCTGAAATAATGGAGGAATATGAATTGTAACTGGGTTTTAATTTTTCTATTGTACACTTATTTTAGACAAAAACAAATTCAATTTTGTGCTATTTGTGTTTTTAATTGGGATATCGATAAAGCACATATCAAAATGCTTGTGAAATTTGCATTTATGTTCTTCCGTTTGACAGGTCATCCAATATTAAGCAATCGTACTACAGATTCAAGATTTAATGTAAAAATAATCAATGCTTCAAGTGGTTAACCAATGCTAAGAGAGAGCATTTTAAAGCCAAAATTTGGATGCATAAAACCTTCCTTCACAAAATCTATGAAATATTACCGCCATATTTGGCATTTCCAGATTATTTAAATGAATCAGATAACAATATAAAGAGCATCTGAAGTTTGTTTCATATTTCACATTGCGAAAAAGAAATTGATAAATAAAAGTTATAAAGATGAACGTTACACCGTTGATTTTACAAATTAAAAACACAAACAGTCTAAAATTGCCTTTGTGTTTTGATAAAATCAGTGTACAATAGAAAATTTAAAACTACATATTTTTAAATTATAATGCCTATATAGTTTTAATGCAAAACTGTTGGAGGAATATGACTTGTAAATAAGTTTTACTTTTCCTATTGTACACTGATTTTTGCAAAAAGCAAGTACAATTTTGTGCTATTTGTGTTTTTAATTTGGATATCGGTAAAGCACATTTCAAAAAGCTTGTGATATTTGCATTTCTCTTCTTCCGTTGTACAGGATATCCTATATTAACTATAATCGTACTACAATCTATTCAGGATTAAACGAAAAAATAAACAATGTTTTAAATCAATTTAAATCAAATTCAACCAAATTTCAGTAGCTCTTGGAATGAATTCGTAATTCTTAAATATTCTCATTAAAAAAAGAATCACTGTCGCAATAACAATATAAAATGTAAAATATTTGTTTTTGATATATATATTTATGTACTGAGTATTAAATTTATAATTATCTTGTTTTAATTAAATTTGTGTCCAATGCATCATTTAATAACTGTTTCTGAACAACAATTACATGAGGAAGGAAACAGCTATACACTAATAGACTTTTCTTTGTTTTAATGTATGTTATTTACTTTTTTCTATGTTTATTATTTGTTTGTCTAGTTTACTTCCATTTTAATAAAGAAAAATTCAAACCACATAAGTAATTTAATCTTATTCAAAAAATGTATTTATTTGAAATATAATATAAAAAAATAACATGTTTCAAATGAAATATATTTCTATTTTTCCAAGCATTTTTCTATAAATATATATTTGTATACTTGTGAAAAAATTCTTCAAAATATTGCATCATTTTTTTTCAGAAAATATTAATATGTATTTTAAGAGTGTCATTTAACATAGAAATATCTTGAATAACATTTAAATAAAATAAAAACGAAAAATATATTCATGCATAAAAGAATAAACATAAAATAAACAACATGCATTTAAATTAAATGTCTTACTCAAGGATTTATTTCCGATCACTACATGTACGTGTTTGCTACTAAGTGAACGATAATTTATTACAGAACCATGTAATGCACAAAATATTCCTTTGGAAATGTAATGGATTTTTACCCCATTTTTTTATATCTACTCTACTAAGGCGACACAGATAACACGATAAAGGACATCTGATATTAGTTTCCTGAGTCATAGCCAAAAAAAGATTCTGATCAAGAGTGTCTCAAGAGGATTTTGATATTTTTATTTATGTTCTTTCTTGTGAAAGGATATCTGATGTAATACATATCTGTATTAGTTTTTACTACAATAATTTGAAGATTATATAAGATGAGCAAATGCTAGAAAACATTCAAATTTTCTTTTTATTCTACAATTAATAATAAAATAAAAGATTTAATTGAAAAACCTTTTTTTATGTTACATATGACGAATTTCAGACGAAAAAAATATATTCTAAACGCTGAAATTCATATTAATTATTCGAAAAATGTCCTTTTGCATTTTGTTTTATTTTGTCATTTCAAGAATATTTTCATTAATTATTTCTTTCTAAACATACACATTTCTGTACACAAAAATCGGATTTTTAATATATTTATTTAGGTATATTAAATAAACTTGCTGCCCAAAATAATTCTTAAAATCTTCATTAGACACACAAATCTCATTTTAACATTCATAAAAAATGAATGCAAAGCAACATTTTTAAAAATTCATTAACATTTAAAATATAAGCATTTAACACTAGAATGCTAGTCTTTATATAAAGCTAATACCACTGGCGAGTCGTCCAACAGAGGTACATGCATAATTCCAATGTTAACTAAAATCTGATTACTAAATAAATATTTTGAGACTGAGAAATTGTAGTTTTTTATTAAGTAAATACATTTTTTAATTCCAAAAGTATAATGGAAAAAATAACCCTTTGCAAATCCTATGATTTTTTTCAGCTGCTTTCTCATTTCCGCATTGGATCTGCGGTAAAAGTAACGAGATAAATCATGTCTGACATTAGTTTCCTGTGTCACATTGTGAAAAAGAGTTTGATAAAAAAAAAAAAAAATCAGGAGGATCTTATTATTTGCATTTTTATTTGTTTGTTTGTGTTATAGGAGCTCTGATGTAGATGAAATCTCTCTACAATCATGTTTAACATTCAAACAAAAGAAAAGCGAAGCGAACATTTTAAAAAATTCATTAACATTTAAAATAGATGCATTTAGCCCTAGCATGTTAATCTTTAAAGAACTGCAAAGCTAATACAACTGGCGAGTAGACCAGTAAACGTACATGCCTCATTCCAATATTAACTAAAATTTTATTTCGAAATCAATATTTTGAAACTGAGAAATTTCAGTTTTTTCTTAAATGAACTTGAATTTTTAAATCCCAAAACTGTAATATAAAAAATTACCCTTCGCAAATCCCATGGATTTTTATCAGCTGCTTTCTCATTTACGTATTGGTTCTGCGATAGAAATAACGAGATAAATAATGTCTGACACTAGTTTCCTGTGTCACATTGTGAAAAAGAGTTTGATAAAAGAAAAATTCAGGAGGATCTTTTTATTTGCACTTTTATTTTATTTGTGTGATAGGAGTTCTGATGTAGTTGAGATTTTTCAACAATCAATTCTGGATTAAGCAAAAAACTAAAATTAAAAAATTCTGTCGTATTCTGTGTTATAATAGTTTTGTAGAATATTTTTCTTCAATAAAATAATGTTACTAAAACAAATCAGTCGTTAGAAATTAAAATCATAAATACATAATAACAAAATTTTAAAGATTTTATTAAAGCAGAGACATGTGTTACTTAACGTATTAGGATAAATAATAATGTTATACCTGTGTAGGTAAGCACTTAGTAATATATTGACGAACAGCCTCAGTTAATTTTCGAACTCTTTAACTTCAAATTATTTGAAGAAAGAAAATGCTAAAACAATAGTATTTTTGAAATGCGTATTTAAATTTTAAAATTACCAAAATGATTTTTCTATCCTAATCAAACAAATAAAGCAAGTAAAATGTACTTTATTCAAAAGAAAATTCTTAATCGATACGTTTATCAAAGTGCCAAAGAGAAAATGACTCAACGAAACCATAAGCACATTCAAAACCCCGCTGTTTTAAGCCAATGAAAAATTGCATTAAATTTCTCGAGGAACATAGAATGAGTCTACCTCTCTCAAACTGTAGTCATTTGCATCGCGAAAACATAGTAAAAAAAATTAAAGCCTGATAGAACCATAGGTGAAATTGTTGGTTCTAGAAAAATATATTTTTTAAAAGAATGTAAATTATTTTTATATGTATTTAAACAATTCTTTCAGAACTACATTTTATATATTTTGATTTTAATGTATCACATCCCTTTAGGACTGCATGCCTTGCCATAAATTCAGAAATTTCAATATATTCGATTCCGCAAGGTCTTATGGATTTGGTTTTAACGTGTTATTTTTCTTCATCTTGTGTAATTCTAAGCAACATGTATTAATACTTATTCTGGTCTTTGGTTCAAAATAATTGTTCGTAGAAGATGGTGAATTAATATTTTTTACATACAATAATTGGCGTATCATAGTTGAGATTTTATCAAACAGATCGAAAAATGCCGGGAACAGGACTCGAACCGGGGTACTTTGGCTTGGCGTGAATTTCTCTTCCTACTGAGCTATCCCAACGACATCATTACTGGCATATGCCACTCTCATTTGTTGAACATGGCTGCGAACTGCAGCGCTAATTTCATTCATCCCAGCTATAACATTTTACAGGATGAATCTGAAATAACACGGAAACTCATGTATACCATGCAATTAGGTCATCATGAACAGAGGAAAGTATATTAAACTAGGTAAATTATATCTAATGGTTGGAGTATGATAGTTGACATTTTTTTCAACAGAGCGAAAATATGCCGGGGCCAGGAGTCGAACCTGGGTACTTTGACTTAAGCCAAAGTATTCGTATTATTTACAGAAATAATATAGTTTAGATAATTTTATTATATACTAGCATGCTACGCCCGCTTCGCTGGGCCATTTTTGTAAATGTACCTTAACTCAAACGGAATGGCTTTGTATTTTAAAGGAATGTGGATCTTCACCTAAAGATGCTACCTTAGTAAATATTTTCAAACGAACGTTAAATCAAAGGAATCATATAAATGGATTTGAGCATTTATTTTAAAGCAATAGGGACGTTCACCTGGATTTTCTTTCAATATTGCTGTAAACGATGGGAAAGACATTGCGTTATATTATATCATACATTGGACAAAATTTGGGCTAAAAGAAGAAACACATTTAGTTGATCATTTATAGTAGAGTTTGGTAAGGAAATTAAACCTTTATGAGATTATGACAACAGGAACTAAAATGTTCTCTAGTCAACAGACTACTAAAAGAGAAAGCATTGCAATGATTGCATAGATTGACCATTGAACTTAAATAATGTTCGGGTGATTCATTTTCGTCTATAAGTTCTTGAACTCCGGCCCTCTTACTTGTCTCCATGTGAGATTCTGGTAACGTAAGTACAATCGCACTCTATGTTATGTTATATTTCGCAATATACGTCCTCTTCTGGCAAGTCTACTACGGTTTTTCATCTTTCGATTCTAGCAGAGTAAATACAGTGAAAATTGTAATAAATTGTTTGCACGTAAAGAGCAGTGTTTAACTTTCATATTTAAAAAAATGGTGAAACATATAAAAGTGCATTTTTAAAGCTGAATATGAATAAAATTAAAATGACAACATTTTCACTGTCTTTCCATTTTTTAGACCAGTTGCATTCGTGTAACCGTTAATCTGAAAAAAAAACCCAATGATTAACTCTGGTAGAAGAATAAACCTCTAGTTTGTATCCAATAAAATCTTCCTAATCTTACCGATATCCAAGTTTGACGTCAAACATTAGAAGTGCTTGAAACGATATGGTTACTAATGTACCAGAGTTAGTTACAAAACGAAGTTATTTATGCGCCAAGCTCTGTTCCATTAAATAATGTCAAATTACTGTTAATTCAATTATAGATCTTTCATTAACAAAATTCCATACCTTAAATAAAACTGACAATGATAAAGTTATGCAAAATGTTTAGTAATATTATTTTTTGGTGAATACTTAAACAGAAGATTTTTTTGCATATTTCTCACTATGTTTATCTGCTAGGGCTGTGTGTAGGTCGAAAAGGCTTTCGAATGATCGAAAAATTATCTAATCAGAATTTCAGGTTCTCGTTTTTTCTTATCCAGCCTGAAATGATAAATCGACAAATATTATTTATTCCATTAGCCACCATTGACATTACAAAGTTTTTACGTACATTGAAAGCGCCAAAACAGTGGCTGAGATGTTCTGTTCTCAAAGCTGGCATACGGGAAGTGATGGGTTCAAACCCCTGTCGCGCTCGTTGACCTAACCGTTCGGAGTTTTCCGTGGTTTCCTTCGAACCTTACCGTAAATACGGGTTAGGATCCCTTAGAAAGATCCCCACGGAGGGCGCTCTCCCCAGGGTCTATATCCCTCGTGTAGATAATCGGCCGTCATAAAATCACCAACCGCACATTGGAAGCATTGCTTTTTTGGTAAAACTTTGCTTCTTAATGAAAAAACCCCATAAATTTAGCAATCGCTAATTTCAAAATCATCTAATCTTCTGTAATCTGAATCGTCGTCCAGAGTAACCTTCAAACATAAACGAAACATTCAACAATATAGTAAAAATGTCAACTGGCAGGTGTCCGGAATACAGACAGTTAGTCCAATGTCTTTTAAAAACCTTCCTGAAAGAAGGGGAGATATGCAAAAATAAATAAAAAGAAATGACGAATCAAAAACAGTGTAGAAAATTTATTTCAGCAAACAATTTTTATAGCAAAATGTTGCCTTTTATGATAGTAATAACGCATAAATGCACACATCTCCTTAAGAATATTCTTTGGTTCCTAACTTTTGAAACAGTGAATATTTCTATAAGTGAAAAAATAATAAAATAAAAATAAAAGAATAGACAATATTCGCTGATCTGAGTTCGAGGCTATAAAAATAATATGTTTGGTGAAAACAAACCGGCATGATTCCGTAGTAAATTTTGAAATGTCTAAAATTTAATTATTTTACAATATGTGTTTGAGTGGCAGACATTCACTAAAATTTAAATATTTGATCCCATATTCATAACAATAGCTATTATTTATATAATTTGCATTTGAATATAAAAATTTACTCAAAAAAGGATCTTGTATACACGAAAAAACACTATTATTGCTAATATCGCTCAAGCTGATGTCACGCTTATGCATTTTTGGCTTAAAATCACATTGCTTGGCGACAAAAGTGAAATCAAAACCGTAAATAAACAAATAATATGTAACTCATCAATGCAGTCATTTTTACAATTACATCTGCTAGTTCCTCCTGTAAGACACATGATAGGGGAGTTATATAAAAAAATTAACAGAAAGAAAAAAAGAGAAAACAAATTACTCATATTTTATTAAATCAAATTATCAAATACATCTTTGTTAACCTGACGCAAACGATAAATCGCCAGATATTGGCTTAATCTGAATTGCAATCTCATGCATTGCAAATATTTTGAAGCATTACAAACATTCCTTTGGGGTTTAAATTAAATATTATGCCTCATTAAAACAGTTTTTCTTTCTTTCTCCTTTTTTTTTTTTGCGGGGAGTGGGGGGGGGGGATTTTAAATAAATTAATAACAGAATTTTTCTTTTACTTTTCTATGTGTTTGCATTATTTTCTGATATAGCCGTTTCAATTCTTTCGCCAACGATAATGGTCGCCAAAAAATGACCTATGGTAACCTTAACGTCCAAAATAACAGAACTTTCCACCATAATTCTATAACTAATATACGTAGGACTATGTGTTATATACTAAAACCTTCCCCGAAAAATTATCTATCCAACAGTGCAAGTTCCATCAAATTCCATTCAGCAGAACTCGAGTTATAAAGGAACGGAACGAAATTTCCGTTTGTGTTTTATATATATAGTAGATATAGAAATTATTTAAAAATTAACAAATCTATATTCTAAAGCAAAAATATGTCCGTGAATAACACTTACGTCGTAACGAGGGTGGCAACGATGTAAGGAGTTCATTTTCTTTTTCTTTTTTTGAAAATTTAATTACTTCTAAGCAAAGAATAACTTAAAATTTTCACCGACGAAGAGGAATATAAATGCTGATTTAATTCTAATTTATTTGACTCTGTCTGAACTTACTGATTTTTTTTATGATTTTTAAATAATTTTTAAGCCTGCTTTCTTTTTAAAGCTATTGTTATCGCGTGCAGTGAGATTACGAAGGATTAACCCGTAATCACTTAATACAATATCAATACATATGTTTTCGGCTAATATTTCATTACAAATTTAAAATTTCATGAAGAAATAAATAAAATAATATCAATAGAACCCAAAGTTAAGTGACATGTAATTCAACTACGCTTTTCAATCACTGAAATTATGAGAATAAAAAAGAATGCTGTAAGTACCAATCTTTGGCGATTTTTTTTTCATTATCGCCTGACATTCTGCTAATGCGAAAGTATCACTTCTAAAAGATTTCAAAACTTTATTTGAATACAGTATTGATATTTTTCATACAAGAATGCGTTTTGGTGTGGATAGTGTGACCCTTCTAATATACTAGACACTAAATTGGTAACCTTTTCTGGGCTCCAAGATCACCTACCCACAAATCGTGATTCTCACATAAATTAGTGCACCAAACCGATTTTCTTCCGCCAAAACCTGCTTGGAATTTCCGAATTCTCGCCGAAACTTTATTATTGCGTCCGTGTTACTCTGGAGTTGGGCGATTACCGCCAAAACATACAGTCTCTAATGAGCCAAATCCGAGCTGAAATTGGAACCAACTTTTCGACCAAATAACAATGGAATCTTGCTCTCTAATCGTATCTTTTCTTTGAGATAGTAGGCAATATTAAAAATATATTAAATTAAAAAAAAATCTATTGGAAATTTCAATTAAAAACTTACTTATTTCTTCTTCCTTACTTCTTCTTCTCTTACTTATTTTTTTGTAATCCCAAAAGCCCTGGTGGGTTTCCCCATTTTTTTTTAATAAATTTTCATTTAAATGAACTATTTTACTTTTGAAGTTATGTAAAATGTGCGTTTTTAAAATTTCACAAAAATATTTAAGTGCATATTTCTACACCCTTCACCCATCCATAGAAAAGAAGAAAATAAATGCAAAAAATTCTAGTTCAAAGCTCCATGCTGTTCGTTTTCACCCGTATTTCATCTTTCTATCTTTTCTAATTTTGTTTCTCTTTTATTACACTACAGCATACAAGTTTATTCTTTAATGAATTTTCATCATCCCATATACACCAATTCAACTAATCTAATTTTTTTAAAAATGTATCTATTTCATATAAAAAATATCACTCGTAATAAGAAAAAAATAAAAACAGTTCGAAATAAACCAATGTATTTTTTACTTATAATTTACAGCGAAATTTCATGAGAAATGTGGATTTAATTATAAAAGCAATGATGTAATCATCATAGGTTATAAGGAGAAAAAAAACTAACATTAAAATCCATATACACATATATTTGCTAGCAAATGTTTAGCATGCTTGAAAATGCTTGAAACACATTTGCATTTGGAAATTTAAAATTGATGCTTCGTATCATTTCTGATAATCGCAACTCAGTGTATACTAATATAAAAGGCTGAATTAGATACTTTCGACAAAACTGATTGAAGTTAGAATATATCTAAATGCTTGTGTGAAATAATTAGTAAAACCTTTCTTGTTAATTGCAAATTAATGTTTCCAAATGAGTCTAATATTAAGTATGTACTAGCTTTATATTGAGATTTCATGGAAAACACAAGCGTCAAATAAAAAAAAAAGTAATGCATTCGCTAAGGTAAAGCCAGGAGAGATGGCGCGGTCGGAGAGATTGCGCACATAGAGGTTCGGGGGGGAAGGAGTCGAGTGAGCGCGCAGGGACTCCAGGTAGTTGTACAACAGCAGTAGTGGAGTGTCTACTTGAAAGTGCACGTTGATTGTTTTGAGCGTCTAAGATAAAGCACTGCTATTTTGTTTTGTTTTCCAAAAGTAAGTGCTGGAATTTTCATAGCTATTCATTGGAATTTCTATACTATGTCAGTAGTACAAAATATTTTAAACTTAAACGATTTTTCATAAGCTACTAATCTAGACTAACAATGTGAACATCAATGGTTCGTTTTAGGAGCGACCATGTTTAAATAAAAGACCACGCGATCTCTCCTACCGAAATTGGATAGTTTGCGCATCTGCTACTTAGGAGAGATGGCGCATTGTTCCCATTAGTTTCCATGCTAGGAGAGATTACGCAGCTTATTGGTAAATTTGCATAAAAAATTATAATTGGAAATGGACTAATTTTAAGTTAAATGTGTTATCAAGTAACTTAATGTTATTTTATAATATTATCTGGACTTGTTTTTTCTGATTCTTTATTTTTTTTCCTTTAATTATAATTTTTCAATCGTTTTTAAAATTATTTTATTTTGCTGATTCTTAATTCATTAGGTTGAAATATTCGCTCCTAATACAATAATATTTGTTCACAAAAACCTTACAACAATGTCATTTAAGTGTAATTATTATTGTTAACAATTTAATTGTAGTTATTTTAGTAACAATCTCTCCTACCCATGTTTGCAATCACACTAACCCTGTAAGGACAGATTCGCAAAATAACTTTCTTGATTTTATTACAACTGTTCTATTAAATTGCAACACAAAAACAAAATAGAAATGGAAATGCATAAAAAACAAATAAAGTAAAAATTATCCATGGATAGCAAAAAATTAATATTTAATTTTTTTATTGTTATTCCTTTGAATTGTGCACAGATTCTCCTAGCTTTACCTTATGTCAATCTTATATTTATGCTAAAATAACGGATGAATTTTTTATAAAACATGCAAAAGTTTAACCTAGGATAATGTTAGTTAATATTCCCATTTTAAAATCCCTTTATATATTTGTACTTAATTAAATTAATATTTAAAAAAAATGAAAAAATAGAAAAAAGAACAAAAAAGGAAATAAATTCTTACTTTTGAATTTATTTAAAAGTTTTCTTAAAAGAAAACATATCAATTTATTAAAAAAAAAAAAAAAATCATCATTTTTTTTCTATGTATTTACAAAACACGCATAACAATGAATGAGAAATCATTTGAATTGATTTGAATTGGATTCTGACTCACGTTCCGTTAAAATATGTTTTTTATTTATAAATTGCAGTTAATTAAAAATCCAATCAGCATTGTGTTCATAAATTAAATGAATGAATTTACTTCAATCAGTGTTGCCACAAAAATTATACGCCGCATTTTATCAAACACAGCTTATTAACAAAATAAAGTGTGACTCTGAGCACGTGTTTATATTATATTTTTGATTAGAAAGCTAAATAGACATTCAAATATTTAGAAGAAAAAGACAGCATCGATCGATCGAAGCAGCGGTATCTCATGTGTAGCCTAAAATGTATGATTTCTTATTTTAAATTAAATTTTATTTTATATTTATTCAATTTATATTTTTTTGGCCAAGGTTTTCAAAAATATTAATATAAAGAGCGAAATCCTCGCAAGGGTTCTCTGCTTAAAATAGTACTTTTGTTGATTTCGGAAAGTACAATTGTTACAACACATGTTTGAGTTAATGTACCAAACAAAATAGTTTTTTTGTTGCTAATGTTATAATTAGTGTTATGTTAGAATATAAAGTAAAAATGGGGAAAAATATGTATAGTTGAAAAGAGTTTCTTCGATCTAGATATTTAAATATGTGGCATGACGGCTATAGCCATCTATGATATGAGAATCATATATCAAATTTTAACCTTCCGTACACTTTATTTAAATTATCTTTTCCCCTGCTTTTTCAAAATTTAATGGTGTTATCTTAACTACAAACAATAATTCCGCCGTAATCTAAACTCTTTTCCTTTTCATGTTCACTTGTGCTGGATCGCTAATATCTCACCGCCTTTCGATTAAAATAAAAAGAAAAGAATTAAATCAGCACAGACGCCTTTTTGTAATTTACTTTCCGAAACCAAGCTTAAAACACAATATATTCATAATGCATTTTTGTGTTCACAGAGTCAGTTAAAATTGTGTCTATCTTTTAATCCAGCACAGTTACATGCCCTTATTTGGTCTCAATAATAACTCAAGCATTCACACCCAGTTCTAAAAATATATTCTGGTCGTTAAAATACCCAAACTGTTTAGACTATCAAAATTCCTTTCGCATGGGAACATATTCACTTCATACTTCACTTATGCACGCAACAGCTTTCGTCTTTGCAATCAAGATTTATAAATTCCCCTAAACGTACTTTTATTATTGGGAAAGCCGGAGCTGGAAAAAGTACGGTAATAAAATAAATTCGTAAAAGAGTTACCGAGCAGTTAGGACCGGAAGCTATTATGGTTTTGGCTCCAACAGGTGCTGCTGCAATTAATGTCGAGGGCAAAACAATTCACTCTGCACTAAAAGTACCAACATGTTTTAAATCGTTTGCTGATTTAGGAAGTGAAGCAGCAAGAAATCTACAGCTCAGCATGAATCCAGTTTCATTTCTCATTACTGACGAATTTTCAATGATCGGATGCCGTTTGATGGCTGCACTTGAGCAAAGATGTCGCGAAGGTAAACCAGACAGCATTGAACCTTTTGGAGGCTTATTTGTTTACCTAATTGGAGATATTAGGCAGCTACAGCCTGTAAAAGACACACCTCTATATAGGAGACATTCTCTAAAAGACATTTTGGCTTTACGTGGACAAACAGTTCTTAAGATGTTTGAAAAATGTTTCACCTTAACAAAGTCAATGAGACAAAGCGTCGATCAGCAAATACAGTTTGGAGAGACTCTTGATTCGCTTTCCGTAGGCGAAGTTACAGGCGACCAATACGCATCCCTTATGCAACGACGTAAAGCTATACAGCCTCCGGCTGAACTTGAAAGATTTCAAGATGCCATACGCCTTTTTCCCACAGACAAGCAAGCTGAAGAACATAATCAAGAAGTACTTCGTAAATCAAAATGGCCAGTGGCAAGAATATTAGCAGACCACAATAATCAAATAGCAAGATGGAGTGAACATGAGCACGCGTCTGGACTTCAGGCTGAACTTTTTTTAGCAATTGGATGCAGAATTATGTTGCGTACCAATCTGTGGACAGAGGGGGGATTGGTCAACGGTGCACTTGGTACGGTAAAATATATTGTCTACGGACCAGGATTACGGCCTCCAGGCTTGCCACAGGCAGTAATGGTTCATTTTGATGATTATCGGGGACCATTTCTCACTGAAAGATTTTTTCCTGTCACACCTATTACAAAGTCTTGGAAAGAAAACAATGTCTCATGCTCCCGTACTCAGTTACCTTTAACAGTTTCACACGCTGTCAACATTCACAAATCCCAAGGTTTAACTTTGACAAAAATAGCTGTGGACATTGGTGAAAAGGAGTTGTCACTTGGAGTAACTTATGTCGCGTTTAGCAGGGTTCGACGTTTAGAGGATGTTCTGATTGAAGTGCCTTTCGCAAAGGATAGGCTAGACCAAATTAGAAGAATGGGGGCACTTGCTGATAGATTAGCATTTGAGCAGTATCTGAGGCAACCGTTGACCGAATAGACACTTGAAGATTCAACAGCTGTTATTGTAATTTTTCTTTTATACTATTAAACAGTAAATATAAAAATAAAAAATATATATTATATATTGTTAATGTTATATTTTATGTTTATCCCACTCAATGCTCCGACATTTCCGCCTGACGGATTCTAGTAAATAAGAAAAAAAATCAAAAATTTTTTATGGGTTTACAAAACGCGCATAACAGTAAATGAAAAATCATTTGGAATTATTTGAATCAGCTTCTGACATAGAATACTCACGTTTCGTTAAAACATATTTTTTCTTTAAAAATTGTAGTTAATTAAAAAAATAAGCATTGTTTTCTTAAATTAAATGAATGGTTTTTCTCAAATCAATGTTGCAACAAAAATAATACACAGCATTATATCATGCTCAACAATGCTTATTAACAAGATATAGTAAAAAAAAAATTATAAAGTGTGACATCTCGGCACGTGTTTGAATTATATTTTTGATTAGAAAGAAAAATAGACAAATGTTTAGAAGAAAAAGACAGCATCGATCGATCGAAGCAGCGGTATCTCATGTGTAGCCTAAAATGTATGATTTCTTATTTTAAATTAAATTTTATTTTATATTTATTCAATTTATATTTCTTTGTCCCAGGTTTTCAAAAATATTAATATAAAGAGCGAAATCCTCGCAAGGGTTCTCTGCTTAAAATAGTACTTTTGTTGATTTCGGAAAGTACAATTGTTATAACACATGTTTGAGTTAATGTACCAAACAAAATAGTTTTTTTGTTGCTAATGTTATAATTAGTGTTATGTTAGAATATAAAGTAAAAATGGAGAAAAATATGTATAGTTGAAAAGAGTTTCTTCGATCTAAATATTTAAATGTGGTATTCAATTTGAATGCGTAAAATACAATATTCTATAATATATATAAGGTGTTCATAAATTATTGTCCATGTTTTCTTACCTCACTATTTAAGAACCTGGCAAAAAAAATTATATATATGTCGCAATTTTACCTGCTCTTACAAATACGAAATATATGAAACAAATACAGAAAACTTTTTTTATTAAAAAATAATTTAAACTCTGTACATTTTCTTGCGCGATTAATTAATAAATTTCAAAATGTTACTATATACTGCAACAATATAATTTGATAATTTGTTTAAAATGTTTCGAATCACTCTAAAAACGACATTTTCAAAACTGAGCAAAAAATACTCAAATGAGAGTATGTCGCATAGCCAAAATGGCTCCGAATCAAAATTACTCAAGTTTGAAACATGTATATTCTCATTTCTGAGAACATGCACACACTCAAGAATAAAACATCATGTGCTCCTATTTGAGTATGTCCATGTTTCAAAAATGAGTATGAACTGACTAAGTATTCTGTTTTGAATTATTATATTTTCATACAACTTAAATATGTGATGCTAAAAATTTTAGAATTTTTCACAATAGTCAATAAATAATTAAATTGCTAATTTTTTAGTGAATATTTAGTTATAAAATAAGAACAACATCAACTTGGTATTCCTACATGCATTAAAAATAAAAGTTGTCGTTGAAAAAAGTCGAGGTGAAATCATATTTCCCTCTGTGTTGTATTCAGTGCATACGTGACCAAGGGTGCTTTAAAAAAATCAAAAATATAATCTGTCAATCATTTATTTAAAAAAATTAATTGAATAAATAATAACAGCTCTTTTACTTTCTCTTTGACAGTAAAAACGTCTATTTGAAGAAGAATTTTTGACAGAACATTTTAATTTGAAAATATTAAGTATAGTATTTATATATATTTTTTTTTAGAAAGACAAAACCAGCCTTTAAATATATTCATTAACTTACTAACAGTACATGTATATAAATTGTCTCTCGAATATTTTTCTACTGTCTCTTGTAAAATTTTCATTTTCAATTTTGAAAAAAAAACATAAAGATTTTATAATCTAAAGCATATACAACCTAAAATATCGCTTCGCAAATCCCATTGATTTTTTTTTTTGCCCTATTTTTTTGCATTACCACTCGAGTTAAGCGACAAAAATAACAAGAGCAACAACCTCTGACATTAGTTTCCTGCGACACATTGCAAAAAAAAAAGGCGATTTATAAAGCATCTCTCAAGGGGCTTGTGATATTTGCATTGCTGTTCTTCCTGTGGCAAGAGATCTAGTGATAACTTAGAAGAGTGAAATTCAGTGTTAAATAGAACAAAAATAACTTATAAAAACTACATTCAAATGTTATATTTGTATAATTTTAAAAATACGTATATTTTAAATAATTTTCACTGTAAAAAATTCTATTTTAAGAGAAAATGTGAAAAAATGTATATAAATACAGGAATTTTAAGTATAAACATAAGCAAAAATGTCCTTCCGGCCTTTACCGGGAGGAAAATGTAGCTTTCCTATTTGTTCGTTTTAAAATTTTGGCTAACGTTACTTGAAACAGCAATCTAAAATTCAAAGAACCCGATTATAGAAAATTCGTTAATACTGAATTTGAATAAGAAATTTGCCAAATTAGTCAACTATAGCCAAATTGGCATCATTTATGAAGACTTATTTTGGTCGCCAAATTTGGCGATATTTCGCAAAGTGTCGCCAAGTTTGGCGAGAATTTGGCACTAACGGATATGAATATATAGTTTTATATGTGGGATTTGGAAAATGATTACAACAATGAAAGATGATAATTTGCGAGAAATCGCGTTCACTAAAACTCATAAATCAAATGTTGGTTTTTTTTGCAATGTGCTATCCTGTTTCAAAATGTCAGCCACCCTAGAAATTCAAACTACTCTATCTCAGCCATTTTTTAAGATAGAGGTAAAACAAAAAATGTTCCGGAATCCTTGTATCAAGGCCTAGCACGTAAGCAAAAATTAAGTTTGACTTTTTAACTTTTTTGTATATTTATTTTACTTTTAAATCTTTAAGTGGCTTCCATCTTGAAACAAGATGGTGGACCAAGCTGGCTAACGAACTCGGTCGAGACATTGGTGAGCTTAATACACACAATTAGTTCACCCGAATTGATTTATAAATACGAGTGTTATTGTATGACATAGGTCAGATATATATATATAGGGGAGACCGGGGCAAGATGACTATGTTAACGATTTTTGTTGTTTATTAATTTATTTTAAAGTAATAGTAAAATTAATTTTACATGAAGTGATAGAGTATACCTTTGTAGTATTAAATACATTAACATTTAATTTTTCAAATAAAAAAATAAAGGAAAATTTATTTTTTCATAACATTAACAAATCGTCATCTCGCCCCAGTACTGGGGCAAGATGACTTTGGCCTTGGGGCAAGATGACAACACTGAAAAAGATTGAACATATTTTATCTTTTGATTATGTTACATGGTTTAACAAATGATAACTGTGTTTTTACATCATACAAAGTATCAAACTAAGCATAATGCATTGATTGTAACGTAATTTTGAAGTGTTTAGTTGTGCAGCTAACAATAGTCACAAATAAAAATGTCATTTTCATAATTGGAACATTCCTCATGCCACCACTCTTGGCATTTACAGAACTGGATCCATTCTTCTGTTGGTGGGTCACAATGCCGGACGTTCGCCTTAAACGCTTTTTGAATTTTTTGAGAGGAGGGGGACCAGCGGGGGAGGGGAGAGGTCTTGGTCCCGTCGAACGGTACTCTCCTCGTATCGATCGGACGCTTGAAAGTGGAGATACGGACCCCGATAGGGTTTTATTTCGGGAGGCTAAGGAAGGGGGGCTTAGCGGATGGCAAAAATATCTTCCTCTGGTCGCCCCCTTTCGAACGACACCTCCCCCGATCCCATGCGCCCCTTAGCCCCAGAGGAGGTAGAAGCGCAAGGTCGTGCAACAAACACACAGACAAACAAGCGTTTACAGGATTTAAATAGAATGGACAACAATGTTAGTTTAATAAATTCCGAAACACAGGGCCAGATGACGAGCTCGTCATCTTGTCCCGGACTGCCTGTTTAAAAATATTCGTTTTCATTGCCATGAAGGAAGGCGATTATTTGACATTCATTCATGGTAATAGGTGGTATTTAAGCTAAGTTACTCAAAAATATTAAAGAGAAACGATATATCTTACCTGTATCTGTAGCAGAGCTTATTTACACATGCATAAAAGTTATAACGTGGCAGCGGAAAACAATCAAAGCTTCACAACTGACACAAAAACTGGCGATTTCAGCGTCTCTATAGTATTGTTTAACGAACGGCCGATAGGTGAGCCAGTAGTGTCCGGTTGATGCTGCCACCTAGCGGAAAACGGAAAAATTAAGACATTCGTCATCTTGCCCCACTCTTCATCTTGCCCCGGTCTCCCCTATATATATATATATATATATATATATATAAATCAACATTTGAACGGAGGGTGGTTTTGGGGTCTGGGGGTCATGATCGGGGAAAATATACCAAAATTTTCCGGAATAGCTTTCCTCCGAACGGCTGCAATAGGTAGCTTTATACTTTTTTTGTATTGAAGGCTACCTAAAAAAATCACTTTTGTATTCTAAACTTCAAGCAATTACTTCATTTAATATGGCTTTTAACGAACAGTAACTTTAGCAAACATATAGATCACTTATTAAATATTTTTTCTATGTAACTAAATAATTGTGTGCTGCACAAAATCATTATTGTAATAAGGAAATATCATGTTTAACATCTATATTAATATTATGCAAGATTAATTTATATGTAAATACATTGTTTTGTTTTTTCATCAGTCCATTTAATGATTTTAGACTGTCAGCATTAAAACTGATTATTAGAGCAATTTATATTTTAAGAAAATAAATTTTATCACTGGAGTGTCTTTAAAAAACATCATTTTAAAGCCAAAATATGGATGCATAAAACATTCCTTCGCACAATCTGTGGAATATTACCGCCATGTTTGGCATTTCCAATTTATTTAAACGAATCAGAGTACAAAATAAAGAACATCTCATGTTTGTTTTGTTTTGCACATTGCGAAAAATATATTGATAAATAAAAGTATTAAAGATGAACGTTACACAGTTGATTTTACAAATTAAAACCACAAACAGCCCGAAATTGCAATTGTTCTTTAAAAAAAATCAGTGTACAATAAAAAATTCAAAACTATGTATTTTTAAATTATAAAGCCTACATAGTTTTTATCCAAAAATGTTGGAGGAATATGACTTGTAACTAACTTTTAATTTTTCTCTTGTACACTGATTTTAGCAAAAAACAAAGGCAAATTTGTGCTATTTGTGTTTCTAATTTGGAAATCGATAAAGCACGCATTAAAAGTTTTGTGATATTTGCATTTCTCTTCTTCCGTTTGACAGGACATCCGATATTTTCTATAATCGTACTACAATCCATTCAGGATTAAACGGTAAAATAAGCAATGTTTAAAATCAATTTAAATCATATTCAACCAAATTTTAGTTGTTCTTGCAAAGAATTCAAAATTCTTAAATGTTTTCATTAAAAAACGGATCACTGTCGCAATTCAAATGTAAAACTTAAAGTATTTCTTTTTGAAACATATATTTCTGTGCTGGATATTAAATTTATAATTAATTAGTTTTAATTCATTTTGTGCTCAATGCATCATTTAATAAATTTTTGTGTTCAACAATTAGATGATGAAGGAAATTGCTGTATACTAATAGACCTTTCTTTGTTTTAATGTATGTTATTTACTTTTATTTATTTCTATGTTCATTATTTGTTTGTCTAGTATACTTCCATTAAAAAAAAAAAAAAAAAAAAAAATTAAAAAATGAAAATCGCGCAGGTAATTTAACCGTCATCCTCAAAACTATATTTATTTGAAATATAATATATAAAAAACAACACGTTTCAAACAAATTATATTTCTCTTTCTACCACCATTTTTTTTGTATATTTGTCAAAATATTCTTCGAAAAATTGCATTATTGTTTTTCTTCAGAAAATATAATTATGCATTTTAATAGTGCCATTTAACATAGAAATATCTTGAATAACATTTAAATAAAATAAAAATGAAAAATATATTCATGCATAAAAGAATAAACATATTAAAAGAACATGCATTTAAATTAAATGTCTTACTCGATGATTTATTTTCGATCACTGCATGTACGTATTTGCTACTACGTGAACGAAAATTTATAATAGAACCATGTAATGCACAAAATATTCCTTTGGAAATCTAATGGATTTTTACCCCATTTTTTTATATCTACTCTACTAAGGCGACACAGATAACACGATAAAGAACATCTGATATTAGTTTCCTGAGTCATAGCCAAAAAAAGATTCTGATCAAGCGTGTATCAAGAGGTTTTTAATATTTTTATTTTTGTTCTTTCGTGTGAAAGTACGTCTGATGTAATACATATTTGTCTTAGTTTTTACTACAACAATTTGAAGATTATATAGAATGAGCAAATGCTAGAATATATTCAAATTTTCTGTTTATTAAACAAATAATAATTTAAAAAATGATTTAATTAAAAAACCCTTTTTTAAGACTCATGTGAGGAATTACAGATGAAAAAATAATTAAGTGCTAAAATTCATAATTATTATTCGAAATATATTGTTGGAGTGAGCGAGCGAAACATTTTTATGTGCGCAATCATACCTGCGCACTGCCTGCTTTCCCCTCCCACCCACACACACTCAGTCTGCGAGCGACCGTTAGATTGGAGAGATGTACGGAGAAGTATAAAAAGTTATTTCTGTGTGATTCGATAAGCAAAGATATCGCTGTGTGATTAAGAAGAATTATATGTTTAAACTAATTGTTTTGTGTTGCAGTGTGTCGTCCAATAAATTGTTTTGTTCTGTCGAGATCCATGGTTTACTTCGTGAGTTAAATTAATAACAGAACAACATATATAATTTTGCATTTTTTTTATTTTGTCATTTCAAGAGAATATTTTCATTAATTATTTCTTTTTAAACATACAAATTCCTGCACACAAAAATCAGATTTTTAATATATTTACTTAGATATATTAAATCAACTTGTTACGCAAAATAATTCTTAAAATCTTCATTAAACACACAAATCTCATATTTAACATTCATAGAAAAGGAATGGAAATTCTTCAAAAAATCATTAATATTTAATATGTATGTATTTAACCCTAGAATGCTAATCTTTAAAGAACTGCAAAGCTAATACAACTGTCGAGTCGACCAACAGAGGTACATGCATTATTCCAATGTTAACTAAAATTTGATTACTAAATCAATATTTTGAGACTGATAAATTGTAGTTTTTTATTAAGTAAATAATTTTTTTAATCCCAAAACTGTAATGGAAAAAATAACCCTTTGCAAATCCCATGAATTTTTGTCATCTGCTTTCTCATTTCCGCATTGGTTCTGCGGTAGAAATAACGAGATAAATAATGTCTGAGACAAGTTTCCTGTGTCACATTATGAAAAAAAATGTTGATTAAAAAAAATCAGGAGGATCTTATTATTTGCATTTATTTTTTGTTTGTTTGTTTGTGTGATAGGAGTTATGATGTAGATGAAATCTCTCTACAATCATGTTTAATATTCAAAGAAAAGAAATGCGAAGCGAACATTTTAAAAGATTCATTAATATTTAATATGTATGTATTTAACCCTAGAATGCTAATCTTTAAAGAACTGCAAAGCTAATACAACTGTCGAGTCGACCAACAGAGGTACATGCATCATGCCAATGTTAACTAAAATTTTATTACTAAATCAATATTTTGAAACTGAGAAAGTTTAGTTTTTTCTTAAGGAAATAAACTTTTAAATCCCAAAACTGTAATATAAAAAACAACCCTTCACAAATCCCATGGATTTTTATCAGCTGCTTTCTCATTTCCGCATTGGTTCTGCGATAGAAATAACGAGATAAATAATGTCTGACACTAGTTTCCTGTGTCACATTGTGAAAAAGAGTTTGACCAAAAAATATCAGGACGATCATTTTTGAATTTTTTTGTTTGTGTTATAGGTGTTCTGATGTAGTTGCGATCTTTCTACAATCAATTCCGGATTAAGCAAGAAAGTTTAAATTAGAAAATTTCTGTCATATTCTGTGTTATATTAGTTTTGTAGAATATTTTTCTTCAATAAAATAATGTTATTAAAAAAAAACAATCATTAGAAATTAAAATCATAAAAACATGATAATAAAATTTAAAACGAATTTATTAAAGCAGAGATATGTGTTACTTAACGTATTAGGATAAATAATAATGTTATACCTGTGTAGGTAATATATACTTAGTAATATATTGACGAACAGCCTCAGTTAATTTTGGAACTCATTATTTTCAAAATATTTGAAGAAAGGAAATGCTAAAACAATCGTATTTTTGAAATGCGTATTTAAATTAAAAAATTACCAAAATGATTTTTCTATCTTAATCAATTAAAAAAAGCAAATAAAATGTACTTTCTCCGAAACAAAATTTAATCTATACGTTTATAAAAGTGCCAAAGCGAAAATGAATCATAAACGAAACCAAAAACCAAATATAAGCACATTCGAAATCCCGCTATTTCACACCATTGAAAAATTGCACTGAATTTCACGAAGGACATAGATTGATTCTACCTCTCTCAAACAGTAGTCATTTGCATGACGAAAACATCGTCCAAAAATTTAAAGCTGACTTATACCTTATAGAACCGTGGGTGAAATTGTTGGTTCTAGAAAAATATATTTTTTAAAGGAATGTAAATTATTTTTATATGTTATATTTTTATGTATTTAAAAAATTCTTTCAGAACTACATTTAAAATATTTTGCATTTTTATGTATCACAACCCTTTCTGACTGCAGAACTTGCCATAAATTCAGAAATTCCATAAATGCTGCCGCAAGATCGTGTGCATTTGGTTTTAACGTGTTATCTTTCTGCACCTTGTGCATTTCTGAGCAAACTCTATTAACACTTAGTCTGTTATTTGGTTCAAAATAATTGTTGGTAGAAGATGTGAATTAATATTTTTTATATCCAATGGTCGGTTCATCATTGATGAGATTTATCCAACTGAGCGAAAAACCGTACCAGGACTCGAACCAGGGCACTTTGACTTGTCATGCCAATGCTCGTCCTATTGAGCTATCCCAACGGTATCCTGGCTTGCATGATTCACTCTTATTTGTTGTACAAGGAATGAATCAAAGGGTCCAAGTCCAAGGAATGAAATGTTGGACAATGAATCTGGAATAACACGGAAACTCCGGTCAGGAATTTCCGTGTTATTTCAGATTCATCATGTAAAATGCTATAGTTATAGCTCGGATGAATGAAATTAGCGCTGCAGTTCGCAGTCTTGTACAACAAATAAGAGTGAAATATGCCAACCAGGATACCGTTGGTATAGCTCAGTAGGAAGAGCGTTGGCATAAAATGGCAAGCCAAAGTACCCAGGTTCGAGTCCTGGTACCGGCATTTTTCACTCTGAAAAATATTTTCCTCTGTTTATTATGACCTATTTGTGCACTTACCTTTTGACTGATGGCGATGAAATTATTTATTTTATTTTGCGCACGTTTTTTTTTTTTTTTTTTTGGCTAAGGCCGATGTGATATATTTTTTTTATTTGTGACACGCGGGTTATGATTAAAGTTTTTTTTTTTCTTTTCCTTTTTTTTATACTTCATTATCTCACAAGAGTGATTGCCTGAATGAGTAATTTTTCTTAAAAAGTTAGGTTGGCATCTTTTTAATTTAGTTTGAAATTTTTAATTTACCTTCAATCGTTATGAGAGTAGGTGGTATATTTTATTCTGCTGTAATTTTTCGAAATAATATGGCGAAAAGTAATCGTCAATAGGTTAAATGAGTTTTTATCATCTTTTTTTTAATCTGTTCGGTGTTCTCTTTGAAATTTATAATTACTCTGTTTGTAAATATGTGGATATCTCTTAATATAAACATCTATTTTACTGTTTGTTAAATTCGGAAAAAATGTTTTACATTAATACATTTATAGCTGTTATTATAAAAATTCCAATTTTAAAAATATTTTAACATCAGTTTAGAATAAAAGTCATTAAGTACTTAAGAATATGTGAATCAAGATTTGTCAAAAAATTACTTCTATAGGGCACAGACTAATAATTATTGGTGTTCTAAATTGGTAATTGTTATTCTAAATATATTTCACTTACTATTATGTATTTTAAATATCAATACATTTCTGAAACGTAGCTTGTTCTTCAATTTATTACAATAAAAAAGAGTTGAATTTGTTTTTCTACGATGTTGTAAGCGTAATTATTTCTTAAACGGATAGATACTTTAAAATTTCATTTCTTTTTTGAGTAAAGTAATTCATTAGGAAAAGTCATGTAGATTTTAATTTACAATAATAAAAGGACGCGTCGTATTTTATTTTAAAAAATAAACTCGCTAACATAACTTAAATTGCCATACTTACACTCAATATGCTAATAACAGAAAATAACTACTTATTTTTCGAAACAAATAACAATAAAGTAGTACATATCCTTAAGCTATTATAACAGGTATAAATTTATTGTGTATTACATTTAAACACAATTATAAAATCACTTGAAACAGAATACACAAAAGGCATAATATATCAACATTAAATTTTCCGCAATGTATCAAGCCAAATTTTTAATTGAATGAATTAAAAATATCGCTGTATTGTTATATCACTTTCCATGATTTCCTAAAATGTCACTTTTATCGTTTTTTTTTTTTTTTTTTTTTTTTTTTTTTGCATTAGTAAAATTACTTTAAATTGTAGTTTGCAAGAACATGGTACTAAAGATATCATTGTATGCTTACAATAGCATTCTTCGAGAAAAAAAATTACTTGGCTTTTTCCAAAAATATCTATCAATAAACAACAAAATAATACCTTTTAAATTGAAATATACCTATATTTATCTATTCACAAATTAAAAAGACCAATTTCCCTTTGAAATATTTTTTATTTGAGTAATTTATAATAATTTTTTCACATATTATTATTGTTTTTTGATTAAGGAAAATGATTTAATCTGGAAAAATGCAATATTTTATATAGAAATTGAAAGAAATATTTGTTTTTCAATAACTAAATTTAAAAAATATACTTCTAAACTTAAGAACTTTGTAAAACAATATTTTCCACATATTTCCTACAAATGTGTTCTATGACGTAAGGAGTAAGATTGCAAAACAGTCAATTAGTTTAACAAAAAAAAAAAATATATATATATAAAATGACATGACATATGAATAACACAGTAAAAAAGACATTTTACGTGAAATTATTGTTTCGAAGAAAAAAATAACTATTTATAGTATTGGAAATTTGATTCCTTATTTCATGAATTGGAGTTAAAGAATATTTTTTTTTAAATACCCAGTCAATTGAAATGTATATGTTGACTTTTTAGCATTTGTATCATTCTCATATATTCTAGAATCACAAAGTGCGAAAAATGACTTGTTATATTTCAACCTGGAATCATTTAAAAAGAAATAGATGCAGTAAAAAGGCCTTTCAGGCCTATTTATAATCATCGGATCTGTATGTAACCGGTATAATATACTAGGACTGCTAAATACATTTTCAGCCAAAAAAAAAAAAAAAAAAAAAAAAAAAAAGGAAAATTAATTTTTTTTGTCATTTTTTTCAGAATGAATTTTACCTCCTCACAAAATACCTCCTAATACATAGACATCTGAAATAATCCAATACATTACTAACTCAGAAAATATATCTCAGTATGTACAAACATAAATCTGAAATGATCCAATAAATTACAGTTATTATTATTATTTTTCTTTTGTGTGTGTGTGTGTGTGTGTGTCTGTGTGTGTGTGTGTGTTTTGTTTTGTTAAATTAACTAGTAATTAAAAAAGTTCTCGCAATTAATGTAAAAAACCCCTAAGAATCTGAAGTCTATTATGCATAATATGGTTAAAAATATATATTTGACGATCAATGAATATTTAAATAATGAACTGGAGTGTGCAGCTGACATATTGGATGAATTTTTATTCTGGTTTTTGTTAGCATCTTTGCAATTTGGCTAATTATCTAATATTATGACAAAATTTATATTTCAGGATTCTCTTTATTTTAACTTCATTGTTGCTTAGATGCTATATAATTGGGAACTAAACAAAACAGAAAAATTGTCTTTTTATGTGGTTTTCCCTTCACGAAATCGCTTACATTCACATATTAAATGTACTAAAAGTATGATTGATTATATATATATATATATATATATATATATGTATATATATATATATATAATCAGCAAAATTTTTTATTTGGCCTGAATTAGCACCCCTCTCGACTCATCGAGCAAAAAAACAGAAAAATACAACTGAAAAAACTAAACAATTAGAACAATAAAACCGTTGAAAATTAACCAAAAAACAGTTGCGACCTCTACGACGGTGGGTTAAATGAAAAAGGCAGCTTAGCCCTCTAGTCAGAAATAATATGTGTTCGTCGCAGTGGGATTAGGCCAGAATTCTGCATAGTAAAATCAAAATGTACAGAAACCTATTTGAAGGTCATACATAACAACGCTCGGCCACCGGACTATACGCTACGCGACAATGTAGAATATTAACATGTAGGTGTATTAATTATATCATTTTTCGGGCTGCTTTGATTCATGCAAGTAGAATAAACGGAAGTGCGTATTTGCATTTAAAAAATTAAATAATAACACTGTAATATTTAGTCGACTCCTTATGCCAAAATAAACCACGTATAAGCCTGAGCACCTTTATACGAAGTAATAGTGTACATTGTATTTATTTTTACATGAAGTAAACCTGAAGTTGTAATCATTGTTCAGAATTTTTTGGATATACTGTACATATTAATAAATTTTAGAAATTCATTTTGATATAAACTTTGTAAAAATAAAAGCAGTGATTCAATAGTTATGAAGTATAAAACCTGTATGAGTTAATTGAGGCATTGACGGGGAAATGGTAGTAAGTCGAGAAAACCTAATTTTACAGGGGAAGCAAAAACAGTTTTACACTGCTAAATTACAAAGTTTTATTCACAAAAAATAAGCATATAAGATCCATGTATCTATAAACTACTTTCAACACTGACTTACTGCTCTCTCCATACCATTGACAGAACTTTTTACTACTACTTCTTAGACCGGGAGGCGGCAGTACAAACAATCACCTCATCGAGTTCACGGCTGAAATTCCAGAATTAGTTAAATCTTGATTAGCATATTAAAACACAATCGGTCTGCCAAGTAATATCTTGGTGGAAAACACCCGAAAACCCGATTTTAGCGGTTGGCTCGTAGGTTTACCATTATGTGTTCCTGTTCCCATTACTCCATGTTTTCATACCTTTGGGTACAGGAAAACACAATGGTAAACCTACGAGTCAACCACTAAAATCGGGTTTTAAGGTGTTTTCCACCAAGATATGACTTGACAGATTCAGATTCAGATTCAACCAAGCAGGGTGGCCTATCATACGGCTTAAGCTCTACAAGCCCTGCTTGGCAAGTTTATTTAAAAAAAAAAAAAAATACAGATGAGGCCAATAGGCCATTAGGCTTTTACTGAGGGAATGGAATTATTTACACTACTGTGTTTCCACTATTTTTGTGGTCAATGATGAGGGTTATTCTTCTTCATCATCGTCTGAGGCCAGGACATTTCCTAGAAGGTGTGCTGGAGGCATTTGAAAGAGTTGCTGATTGTGTTCTAGGAGATTGACACAGTCTATTATTTTTTGTTGTAGATTTGGTGTATGGAGGACGTGGTGGAACCAAACTGAGGTCCTCAGTAATGCCGGTTTCCTTATGTGATATGCTGACGTTAGAGGGCAGTTGAGTGTGTAGTGGGTGGCATCTCCTCTTTTTCCAAATGTGCAGAATGGAGATGGGGCTTTATTGAAGAGAGAGAGATATGATGGGAACGGGCCGTGGTTGGTTATGTACAGGTAGATGTTTCGGTGTGGGACCAGGAAGTCCTCGGTGACTTTTGGACAGAGGCTGTAGGCTTTTCGTCCCCTGTGCTCCGCTGTCCATTGGTCTTGCCATTTAGATGTGTATTTGTGTTTTAGTTGTCCTCTGAGGTAGGATGGAGGTGCTGGGTGGAAGATGTGTTTTATTGATGTGTCCGGTTGTGTGGCTTCCTTGGCGAGTCTGTCAGCGTGTTCGTTGCCCGCAATTCCTGAGTGGCCTTTTACCCAGTTGAAGAGGATCTTTTTTGTTGTGTTTTGCAGTTTCTTTATTATTTGACCTATTAGATAATTTTCTGTATTCATGTCTGTAAGTGCCACTAAGCTGGAAAGGCTGTCTGAATTTATTGTTGCTTTGTCGTGTGTGGATGTTTGCAGCCAGGAAATTGCGTCGGAAATTGCGAGCAGCTCCGCTTGGTAAACGGAGTTTGAGGTGTCCAGGTGTATTTGATGTTCTGTTATTGTGTCTTCTTTGTTGACAGACCGATTGCGTTTATATATGCGAATCAAGTTTTAACTAATTCTAGAATTTTACCCGTTAACTCGATGAGGTGATTGTCTGTGCTGCCGCCTCCCGCTCCATATGTTAAAAATATCAAAATAGAGTTTTCTTGACTTACTACCTTTTCCTTGTCAATGCCACAATAATGGACCGCACTGCAGATTAAATAGACAGATTTTGTAAAAATAAATAGGAAAACATATCGTTCATAATATAACTCTGCGTAAGACTTTTAGATCTATACCAAATTCAAAATTATTTTCCAGAATCGTCGTATAAAAAAATTAATCTTAACGAATGTATAGATTAAAGTATTTCTGAAATACTTGATTTTCTTTCGAAATGTGTTAGCTTAATCTTATACTACGTATTCTTATTTCATTCTCATTAAGTATTAATGCTACCTCTAATACTCGGAATAATTATACTGGGATATAATAGAAATTAACAAATATAGGTGAAATTTTGAAAAAAAAAAAATAATAAAAATTTAAATAAATGCATTTTTTTAAAAGTAGATATCTGTAATGTCAAAAATTAATTAGTTTAATTTCAAACAAAAATTTTGCAAAGAGCTTTATATATACTTTTTAGACTATTCGTATCATATTCTATGAAGCATAGTAACAGTGTTAGTGGCATTAGGGAATAGTTTTTAGTGTCACATTTCGAAAACAGTAATACTTATCAAACTTTTCTCAAGAGATCTTTGATCTTTTTCCCACTTTTTTTCTACTTTAACAATAAAATTCTTTGACAGAGGATTCCTCATGGAAATTATAACAGAAAAAGTATCCTGTTTTGCTTTTCATAAGTATTTTGTTTTGTAATTATATAAGGTAATTGAAAGTTTAATATATTAAACTTGACATCTACGTTAAAGTACTAATCCCATGCGTATAAAGTAATCTTTACTGAGGAATAAATTTTAATTAAATTTTTTCAACTGAAAAATATGCTTGGAAAACTATAGTAGAAATTTAGAATGAAGTTAATTTGAAATCTTCAGGCTTCTTTTATTTTCTTTGTAACTAATGTTTAGTTCAAAATTTTTTTATAGTTTTAACAGCAAGCAGGTATAGTCTTATTGTGGTCACCCAATAGTTAATTCCTAAACAGTTTTGTTTCATGTGTATGCTTCCATTAAATCAAAAAAATTAAAAAATCAAAAGTGTTCTTTGCAAAATAAATAGCGATTTACACGTAAATATAATTATTTTTGGATACGATATTAATTTTCTTAATTGCCCCAGCGTCTTAGTAGTAATATTCAGGTTGGTTGGTTGTATAGGGTTTAATGGCGCAAGGACCCATTAGGGACAAGCCGTGCCAAATAGTAATATTCAGAAAAGTATTTTCCATGTTCTAACAGGTAAAAGTAAAATAATCAGTATTTTGTTATGAAACATTAACAGACGATACTTTGAATTTTAAGATTTTTAAGCGTTTTCTGGCACTAAAAACAGAACAACACATTTCTAGCACCACACACACACACACACACAAAAAAAAAAAAAAAAAAAAAAAAAAAAAAAAAAAAAAACATAATCCCATGAAGTTTTTTTTTTTTTAATAAGACGCAATATTCAGTTTACCTAAAAGCATTAATAATATATCGTTAATATTATATATGTTATTTACAATAAGTTTTCTGAATTGATTATTTAAATAAATGTTATTTTAACATTAATTCAAAACACGAAATGTTTAAATTGAATATCTATAATGCCGAATCAAAACAACTAGTTTTTATTTTATTTTATTTTATTTTATTTTTGTTATTTAAAATGTCTATGGATCGTGTTCCTAAATTAATGAAAGTGTTACACGCTTTCTATAAATTTAGCCTAAAAAAGTGCTTAATAGATAATAATAATAATTAATTAATAATTTAATAAATAATAATTAATAAATTAATAAATAATAATTAAAATATTAATAAATAATTATTAATAAATTAATAAGAAAAATAATAAATTAATAAATTCTGATAATAATTATTATTATCAGAAATACAAAGTATACTAAAACATTGCAAATTTATTTCAAAATCGATGTAAACATTTTAAATCTATTTTAAAGAAAAAAAGTCGTTATATCTTATTTTTTTAAATTTTCAATGAAGTAGAGAGAAATTTAATTGGCTTTTTAAATTTTCATTATTGTAATTTTATATTTAGATTTTTATGCAAAATTACGTGGATTACATTCGTTAAAAAAGAAAATTAAAACAAAATCACTTTCTTTGGAAACTAAATTCTTTGGAAACTTAAATAATTTTATGCCCATAGTTCAGTGTATTAGCTAAAATAATATAAAATTATCCTCATTCATCATTTCAAACTATAATGATATATCAATTTTACGCTATATCTTTTTTTAATCTATTTTCGCAACGATTGAGCGCTATTTATACCCCCAGCTCTTCTGAAATAACATTAATGTATGCACATGCTTCCAATTATTGCAGTAATTGTTTTTTCTTTTACGGTTCTATTAAAACTTTTAACATTTTACAATACAAAGCTGAAGAATCCAATCCAAAACATACGACTTTGCTTATTTATAATCAACATTTTATTCTATAAGGAATAATTTATAATTTGAGTATTTTGTGGGAATTTTTTATTGTATATAATTTGTGTTTTTAACAATTTTACTGAGCAACAAAATGAAAAAAAATCGCAATGTTCTTGTCACGATAATATTTCATGAGCTAAAAGCATATAACATGTTGTAACATGTTATTGTAACATGTTTTCACAAAACCTCTTAGTTATTTAGATAAAATATAAAACTTTACAGTATTAAATATTTCTTAATGTTTTAAAACTATGTTAAAAGGTTTATATGAATTAAAATATATATTCACTTAACGCTGAAGCTTAGTGAATGTCTGTAACTAGGCTACACAGTGATAACTAAGCAAATTACTGATATTCACCATACACCAATATTGCATTAATTACAAACAGTATACTTTTATACTTTGTAGATTAACTTCCAGGTGATTAGGAGAAGAATCGTAATAAGACTCGTTCTTGTCAATTTTTAATTTAAATATCAGATGTATCTTCCGTATCTAGACATTATTATTGCTGGATTCAAAACTCTGTGTTTATGGCAATTAAATAACGTTTGTGGTACAGATAATTTCATAATGACCATTTCTCTATTAGCAGTGTGATTTAATCATTGTCTGTATTACTAATTAAAACTATATCGATGTATATATATATATATATATATATATATACATTGTATTTTCCAGAAAATCCCATACATTGGACAAATCGTTTATTTTTAAGAAATTATTGTGTAACAGATGCAATATTTAAACTTTAACTCATCAGTAAATGCCAACACTACACGGGCTAAAAACTCATTCTTCCTATGTACGTGCGCGGAACGTTTTTCTGACATTCTTTGCGAAGTAGTCTACGGCATCTACGCTGAGATTTGAAATCTGATGGTTAAAAAATAGGACTGCCATAAACGGCGTATTTTGATCTCTTGCGAAAAACAGCTAATCATGTGGAAGATGATTTCTTCCAATTTTAACAATGTTGTAAATGGTAATTGATAGTTCAAAATATACATAGTTTTGTGTTGTATCGTCCATGTTGTAGCCCGAATCAAAGATTAAATGTCTTCCATAATAAGAATCTCCGAGTGCCATCTGAGATGTCAAAAATGTGTCCTCGATTTATTTTAAAATTGTGGAAGCTTATTAAATAGCCCATAACTGTTGTTGTAGTTCAATTCGTTTTGTAAAACATTTCATGTTTATTTTAATTAGAATTCTTATAATAGAATACCTTATATTTAATAAACGATGTATATTTAGGATTTTTACAAATGCTATAATTTATAAAAAAAAAAAAAAAAAAAAAAAAAAAAATACCCGAATATAATAATAATACTGGTTTCTGGGGATAACAGCAGTGACAGTAAAAAATAAAAAGATTAAATTTTGTAATAAATATTCTATTAATAAGTCTTAAGTATACTTCGTTTTAAGTAATTAAATCAATAATATTATTGAAAAGCGCAGTTATTGTATACAAATGTGAGCGCAAATAATCTTTTTTTTTTTTTTTTATTATTAAACATAGTTTACTTTCAGAATTATAGGAAATATTTCTTCATAAAAAAATTTGTAATGTGTTTTCTAGTATTTATGACATTGAGATGTATATAACGCCCCTTATTCCCCGTAAAATTCTGAGTGGTTTTCTTCACTATTAATAACAATTAATATAGATTGGTACTTTTATTTTAAATTTTATTTGATCTGGTACTTTTAATTTGTTCCAAATATTTAAAACTTTCGCGTCACAAAAATTAAAATTGAGTTAATATGTAAATACTTCTAAACAAAAATCTATTTTTATAAACCTATTTTTCTATTTTTTAAAAATGCTTGATTAAAAAACCCGCTAATGTGGCCTCTAATTTAGTTATTTTATACAAAAGTGTTATTCTGCAGATTGCATATACTATTTCTTGTAAATGGTTTGACAGATTGTCATGAAAATTTAGCATATTCTACAGAAAATATACATAAACTAAACGAGCTGAAAATTTAGGTCATTTGATAAGATTTTCTTTTTAACACTTTCCAACCTAGTTGAAAAGTGTTTATGACTTCTGTTTGTCTGGCCGTAAGGCTGTCTGCCGTCTGCTGTCTGTCCGTGCTCTAACTCCCGTAAGTATGCTCAGATTACCTTGCAATTTTTATATGTTATTGTCTATAGCTATAGCATGTTCTCTATTTCAACTAAAGTGTCTAGCACGTATAGTTTTTTTACAGGGACACTCAAAAAATTCCGTTACATTACGGTCTATGCGGAAAACTCATTTGCGGTTTATTTTAATAATGCTACACAATTTGAAACACATTGCAATTGATATATATCACTAAGGCGCATTACAAGAAGATTAATAGGGAATAGGGTGTGCATAGCACTTATAGTTACTTTACAGGGACAGTCAAAATAATTCCGTTACATTACGTCTATGGAAAAAAATCGTTTGCGATTCAATTAAATAATGTTTCACTATTTTAAACGCATTGAAATTTATATATATCACTAAGGTGCATTACAAGAGGCTTACTACAGAATAGTGTGTGTATAGCAGTCATCGTTCATTTACAGGGACACACAAAATAATTCACTACTCTCTGTGAACTATAATTCCTGGAAGTGCGTTTTGAGTTCCTGAACGCCATTTTAAATTTAACTCAATTTTTGTCTATTACTTGGTGTGTATGAATTCTATAGATAATATACAGGACAGCGCAAAAGTTCGCGAACACATTTCCGTTTATTGACAGAAACTCCAGAAGGAGAATTTTAAACTGTGCTACGCGTTTAACTAAACTAAAATTTAGCACCCTAAGTAGTATATATACAAATCTATAGATCATATACAGGGCGGAATAAAAGTATTCGGATATTTTTCCGGATATTGTATATGTCGGAAATATATGTTGGAAATTCCTGAAATTATGTTTTAAAATATGTTATGCGTTTTCCAAATTGTTTACTTAGACGTTATCTTTCAGCTTATTAAACGGTAATGATTTGTAAAATTATTTTGGAAGCGTTGGAAAGTGTTACCTAATCTATGCTTGACGCATAATTTTTCGTTCTTGCTTATTTTTGTTTACAGATTTGGTTAAAAAATTCGGAATTTCATTAAATCGTTATTTTTATTTTGAAGTAGTAAAAAAAATGTTTTCAATAAAAAGTCATTTTAATTAAACAGTACTTGCTTAAATGGATTAAAATATAGCTTATAGAACTACGATATACAGGCATTATGTTGCGTGTAGTAGAAAAAAATTAATTATGCACTCGTTTTTGTTTTAAAAATTTTAATATTTAAATATATAAATCGTATAAAAAACAAATTTTAAAAGATTTGGATAGTTAATATATAGTGCTTAATTTTTTTTGCACGTGGGTCTAATAAATTTTATTGAAATAAGTTTCAAAACATTTAAAATTGTTTGCCTTTGAATGGTAGTGATACCTAAGCGAGTTACTCTTGATATAATAAAGATTATTTTCTTTAGATAAGCATGGCACATTTATGTTAATCGCGCCCAAGTGATAAATCGCAAATTAATGTTCCCATCATCCGTATAGAATACATTTCATTTAATATGTAAACCGTTCACTCATTTCATTTAAACTCATTTCATTCGCTCATTTCAGTTAAAGACATATTACATGCATATATATTATAAGCAATATATTGCAATACATGTATTTCACTCATTTGTTTTAAAATCCAAAAAAAATAATAATTAGAAATGGTAATTAATAAGAAATAATATCGTAAACCAAAACATTTTATTTCAACATCAGATTACTGTTTCTAATTTACACATGAGAGAAATAAAATCAATTATTGTTGAACAAAAATAAATAAATAAATAAATAAATAAATAAATAAAATAAAAATAAAAAATCCATTATTTTTATTTGTATTGCAGTTAGTTCATAAAAAATGTGTGAACATTTCACTTATTTTATTTAAAATACATGCTTCTAAATCCATAAAAAAAAAAAAAAAAAAAAAAAAAAAAAAAAAAAAATCAGAAATCATACCATAAACCAACACACTTTATTTAAACATCTTTTCAATGTTTCTAATTTACAAACTCGGAAAAAAAACGCGTATTATCCGAAAATAAAAGAAGCTATTGGCAAGGATTACGCCCGGCAAAGATAAAAGTAATGAATACTTTTATCGAAACTTTTATCTTTTTCATCGTATCGCAAAATAAACAAACATGATACATATTTAAATTTAAATCAAGAAATTGCTGCAAAATTCACAATTAAAAACTTTCATTTAACAAGTTGATACTTAGTTTCATTTTAAAAAAAAATCCATTTGAACGAATTCTAAACTAAAAAGAAAAATATAAACCATAATTAAATCCGAAATATATTGCTCTAATAATACATAAAATATCTTGATTGGATTTCGTTTGTTTAGCGTTTTAACACTCTCCAACATAGTTGAAAATGGTTTGTTTGTCTTTATTCGGTTTGTCTGCCTGGCCATTTGTCCCTGCTCTAACTTCTGTAAGTATACTTTATATGTTATATGTTATTAAGCTTTATTAAAGAGAGTTCGTTGTTGAAAATGAAGTGTGTAGCATTTATATTTCGTTTACAGAGACACACAAAGAATTCTGTTATATTATCGTATTTGTGGAAAATTTGTTTGCGGTACATTTTAATCATATTATGACAATTCAAACATAATAAAATTGCTATGCATAACTTAGGTGGATTACAAATGACTTTCTGCAGAGTATAAAAAAGTAGCTTTTACAGTTAGCATACAGGGACGCCCGAGGAATTTCTGTTAAATTATGATATATGGGGGAAATTCGTTTGTTGTTCATTTTAACAATTTTACGAATTTCAAACATATTGAAATTGATATGGATCACTGAGATAAACTATCACACATTTTGTATAGAGTGCATAACAATTAACGTTTATTTGCCACTCAAAAAAAAAAAAAAAAAAAAAAAAAATTCAGTTAAAGGAAGGACTTTGTCTGATAATTGCTGGAAGTTCGTTTTCATCCCGGGAACATATTTTTAAACTTAACTAATTTAAATATATTACGTGGTGTATATAAATTCTATAAACTATATTCAGGGTTGCACGAAAGAATTCGACCACATTATTGGATAGTGACTGAAATTGCTGCAAAAAAAAATTATAAATGCGTGATGTGCTTTTTAAATTGTTTATTTAGATACACTCATTTCAGTGTATGAAAAGATAAAACTTCTTACAATATTATCTTAGGGTAGAAAAGCGTTTCATAATCTATGCATGATTTCTTCTCCAATTATTTTCTTTTCATTTGTATAATTTCTGATTCCAAATAAATAATGGATCGTTCTACTTTCATAAATATTTATTAGATAACATAGCTAATTAAAAAAATTATTAGGAAAATATTAATTCTTACAAAATTTTTAGTAATAAAATAAACTAAGATTAGATAAATTTAGATAACACGATAAAAAACTGAAAAAATAATTATTTAAAATCTGAACGTAAACGTTATGTATTCTTTCACGTCAGAAAGCAATGTTAAATCAAATCAGAATGAAATTTTTATTTTGAATAAAAATACTCTAGTTTAGTATTTTTTGCAATCTGTAACTTGTATTAATAGGAATTTTTAATGCAATACGTTTGCACAATATCCAGTTTAAGTTTAAAGAAAATGCAGAGTTTTATGTACAGATTGTTTAACTAATTAAATATAAAATAAGGAAAATCATACTTTTCTAAATATAAAAAAATATATATTCTTCGTTTAAGCTGAAGTACCTTTTTTTTTTTGCTTTCAGAGTCTAAAAAAGTTGAATTGGATTTGTATTGCTGCATAAAATATATCTACGCAAATCTCATTGATATAACTCTGTTGGTTGGTATCATTAATTTTCAAGTGAATGTGGCACGGATAACTAGATACTGTGTAAGTGACGTTAGTTTACGATGTCACACTTTGAAAAAAAAGTAATCCTTATCAAACATTTCTCAAGAGACCTCTAATCTAGAATTTTCCCTGATTTTCTAAAGGAAATACTTGCTTATAGTAATCTTATTACAGTCTTTCTGCAAAGCAAAATATACTGCAGTCGAGCTTCATAAAAGAGATTCTATTCTAATGAGTATCAATAGACAAACAGAAGGAAAATTACAGAACAAAAATATAAAATTATTATGTGATATAAACGAATAACTTTTAAAAAATATGCCGATATTTTATAAATTAATAGCTTTAATATTCTGTTACATAGTATAATGTGACATTTAAGAATTTATAGATTCAAACTATTGTAATATACAACAGTGGCGCTTGAAAGTAAAATATGAATTTTCAAAAGTAATTGAAAATTTCAAAAGAACGACCGAAAAATAATTAAAACAAAACTTTACACATTACATTTTGTTGGTTGCACAGTTTAAAAAAATTAATATGCTAGATAAAAATAACTAAAAGTGATGCAGTTATTTTTGTAAATCGTGTGTAATTGTAAGAAGTATTTAGGCCTTTTTAGTCCTTATTATTCAAATCATTCAAAAATCAAAGTTACTGTCGTTTTTAGTTATTCCTTTTCACTTAACATTTACCAACATTTAGAACTGTCTTCAAACATTGATATGTGTATAGTGGCATCTCTAAAGTTGACATTTGAATTATTTTGTTGTTAACCTTGTGGAAACACTTCTGGACCGTTTGTGTGGTCACGCGGCATTATTCAAACGGAATAAAGCTTGAAAAATATTTATAATTAAAATTTATTCATCTTTAATGAATTTTATCTGCGTGATTTTAAAGGAAATTTAGTGTAATTTTTTTCTTTAAACAGTAAGTTTTCAGAAGAAAATTGTATAAACCCTTGAAAAAAAATTCTTTTATTTTTTACAGAACTTTATCACGATTAAGTAATTACAAAACACCAACACATGTCTATTAATTACTGTGACTGCATGTACTTAATCAATAGTTTTAGAAATCATAATTTACATTTTTTTTACAACAAGCATAAATTGCACACCTAAGACTAAGGCGATCTATGATTTCCAATGAATTTTATTCTAAACTTGGAACTAATATTATCTTACCACTAAGATCGTCATACCACAACAGGTCTCGAAAGAATGCATCTTGAAACACCAAGAACACACCTATGCCGATCTAACACGAAGTTTTTATACTTGAATTCAACTGGAAACGTCCTTAACACCTATGCATAAATACAGGCAGTTAAGTTTTTATCGACTAAGCACTCACAACCATATGTAAAAACTCCGTAAATTCATTTTCGTCAATAACTTTGATTTCAGAATTATGAACAAAAACCTCCCGTAGTCCCCATATACATGAGAATAAAGTGATACGATAACTAGACTGCCCCCATGTAACATAGAAGTCTAAATAAAAGTTATCATTAAAATATAGTCAGTTATCCACGTATAAAACACATATGTCATTGTTTAATGATAACTTTTAATATATGCATGTTAATGACAATACCAATAAATTTATTTTAAAGAAGTGTAATGGTAATTAACAATAATAGTCTTATTTAAATTGACGCATTTATAGAACTACTGCTCTTCAAAACAAAATACTAATGCCTGAGGAATGGTAGAAACTAAAGTAAGATTTAAGTATATGTACAAACATTATGGAAACAGGATGTTCTGTTTTTAAACTGCTTGAGGATTTACTAATTTTGGAAAATTTATAGAAGATTGGTGAAATTAATGTTAAAATGAAAAGTCAGTTATTTAGACATACTAATAACTGACGCAGTTAGTTATTTACTGCGTCAGTTGTTACTACGCGCATTACACATTTTATATATTTCATTTACTTTTTTTTACGTGATATAATGTAAAAAGGCATACGCTTGCATATTTCAATTAAATTGCTTTTGAAATATTAATTATTGAAAATAAACAGATAAAAATAGAATTCTTTGACAACCTTTAGAATCCGCATATTTCAACAAACCCGTTTTCATAACAATAATCCTTCTTTTATCGCCACTGGTTTTAAAATATCGGCAACATTAAAAGAACGTACTTTACATTAAAGTTGAAAATACGTCTTTTGACATTTATGACCACTAACTGACTGTAATTTATTATATATATTTCCATCTCCTTATGAGCGACCATGTTACTGTCTCTACTGAATCATTGCCTTTTCATAAATTTAATGAATTATCTGTAATACCAATCGAACTTTAAGTGAGTTTTTCAGTACTAACATACACCTCGAACGCATCTTAGCTCACCTGTAAAGTAATTTCAGACACAGAGAGCAAAAATTTGCATTGAATGTTAATGTTGCATGACAAATCAAATTTTAAAAAAATAAAGATAAACGTGTCTTTTATATTTTCAAAATTCATGTGAAAATAAGTATGTTTACTGATGGTTTTAAAATATAACTGTAACATTAATAGAGAAAAATGTAAAATTGTAACTTTGAAAGTTTAGAAACTTTTATTCTGTGATACTGAGACTGTTATTTATGATTTGGGTTCGTTTTTCGTTTTCTTTCTGTACTGTATATAAACAGACATGTTACTCTTCTAAAAAATATTACTGGCGCAAGAGGTATAATTTTTGACTTTTCAGACATTTGGTCTTTTACAGATTTATTCATACAGACAGCAAAACATATTTAAACACAACGCAATATAACAGAAATTTCTATAAAACATTTTATGAAGCAACCAAACATATAACTTAGCATTGGCTGTTTCAAATGTTAATCGAGAATTGTTTCAACCCTTTGAAAAAGGTAACAAATATATTACTTATTTCGAAAAAAAAAAAGTGATTGTAAAGCTTATATCAATAAATTAAGTATCAATGGTTTATATAGCTAAAATGTGTTAAAATTTGTTCTATTTAAACACGAATACATAAATATATATTTTTCTACTTAAATTATTGAGTTTCTTAAGCAAACCTGAAAAATTCATATTAATCTTTGAATTATGATTTTATGTTATACAGAACCTGTTGAAGTATAAATGAATATACAAACCCATAAAATACAGTTATTTTTAGATATAATATTATATCTATATACTATATTTAAAATATTTTTATAACAAATATTTGGACGATAAAAAGCAAGCTAGAATATATTTTAGGCATAAAAATTTCCCAAAATGGCAAATACTGAATATGAAATTTTCGCCCATTTTATTGAATACTATATGCGTTTCTTCTGTAAGAGTGGTAATAGATATTCTCAAAAAATATCAATCTCACTGCGAAACTAATGAGATTTTATATGACACTTGACGTTACAGCAGGAATTATTATATTGCTAGATATATAGGGGAAATGGGGGATGAATGGGACATTTTCACAAAAATATTTATTTTAAATATTTTATATAAGTTATTATCAATATTCTATATCACATGTCATACATTAAGTGTTTGACTACATCTTATGCACAATATTTGTTTAAGATTATTATTATACAGATATATAAATTAAATTAAAAAAACAGTTCTTCCATGTCCCAATCATCCCCACAGCAGGGATGAATAGGACACAAACATTTTTCTCCCCGTATTCAATGTTAAGGACAAAAAGCTGACAAAAATGTCTCCTTGGCAAAAGCTGAGAGATTATAAATTGTAATATGATCTCCAGAACTATTTGTTAGTCAATGATCTTGGACTCCTCTCAGGTTTGTCTTAGAAGGCCCATAAACGGTGGACTGCAGACGATGGCTACAATGAGGATGAAATGTTAAAAGAATAATTACTATAAAGTATTAATTTATCAACCTATATAATATTATTTAATTAATAAGTATATTATCAACCTATATAATATTATTTAATTAATAAGTATATTATCAACCTATATAATATTATTTAATTAATAAGTATACTAGCTGGCTTCGCCCGCCAGCGGGCCCCTAATTGTAAAATCTCGAAAAGCTATCGATGTCGAGTCGAATGAGCCATACCCCGTCGTGATCCGGCACATAGAAACAGAGTTGGGAAAGCGCCCCTAGTGGTGAAATGCGGAACTAAAATCGATAATATCTAGTAAGCTCTATCGGTGTCGAGTCGAATGAGCTATACTCCGTCGTGATCCGTCCCATAGAAACAGAGACAGGAAATCGCACCCTGGTGGTGAAACTCGGAAATAAATTCGGTAAGCTCTATCCACGGAGTAAGATAGATGGAGGGGAAAGTAACGTTGAAATTTTACAATACAGTTTTTCTCCTTATAGATGGCGCTACGGTAAACTGACGGCGATCTTAGCCTGCTTCTGCAATGCTTTTCAATGCGAAAAACATTCATTTTTTAAATGTTTTTGATTGAAAATTTGAACTTTAAAAAAGTCAAACAAGTAGAAATTTCATTAAATAAAGTTTTCTTCACACCATGCATATACTTTAATAGATATTTGGCGTTTCGATTGCTTTTTATAACTCTTTAAATAAGAGTTCATCCTGACAAAAACATCTGAATAGTCATTTAAAAATAAATATCACGGATATTGATTGCACTGCGAAGAAATACGGAATGGACGTATAATTTTTAGAGATTACAAGTATTATTCAAATTTTCTGGAATAAGTTTTAATGTTGCGCATATATCGATAACCTTTGAATAATTTAATAACTCATAACTTTTTATATCTATGCAATTAATATTATATACATTTAAAAACAAATTTTTATCTTAATTATTTTGGAAATAAAACTTGAATAAATAATAGTGTCTATTAACTAATTTTTGCAAGAATCGTAAATTGTGACTTTAATATAATGTTAGTTATGAATGGTCCAAAAACTCTCATTTTTTTATCATACATAAATGCTTCCTCTTTCATAAACACTGCTGCAGATAGAAAAGGTAACATGCTTACCTTACAATTTGAAAATTATACAGTAATTAAAAACCATATATACCTAAATATTTTTTTCTTTGTGAATATTAAATTTGTTATTTAAATGAGTTTAGTTTACAAATGAATTACATTGATGGATAAAAAAATGATTCTGATGTCACAGGATCCAAACTGGTCCAGACACTATGTATTTAGTTATTTATTTTAACACAGTTTTATCAAAATAAGGAGTACATTTTAAGCATTTTTTCTTAGATTAAGATGACATTTTTAGGACCCCTCCCCCCCCCCTCTCCTCTTTCCATGCACAAAAATAAATAAATAAAATTATAGATATTTAACTCCTTGAAACTACCTCTAACTAATAGAATTCAGTTTTAAATGTAGTTTTATAATTTTTCTGTTGTAATTGCCTTTTTATCTATTTAAAATTAAAACTTTTGATTGAACTGAACAGCTAACTAAACAAATTAAATTTTTAAATTGCACTTAAATGAATCTAATAAGAACAAGATTAGAAAATCTGCAGCTAACATTTTTTACTTACTAATTACTACAAGTAATATATCAAGTAGTTTTAGTAAAATTAACTTTTAAAATAAATCCCTAATTACTCTAGATATACAAAGGAGGGGCTTATGGGGCTCAAGCATTCCCCATTCAAATAAAGACATTTTTTTAAGCGACACAAATTGTTAAAAATCTATTAATAGATTCATCAATCAATTGTTTTTAATATAGTTTAAATATTTGATTTAAATATTTCATTATTCAACTCTGTAGATAAAAACTACTGAAATATTAATTAGATTTATAGTCGAATGAAATTAGTAAATCTGCAGACTACATTTTTCACTTACTTTTTACTACAAGTAATATGTCAAGTAGTTTCAGTAAATTTAACTGTTAAAATAAATCCTTAATTACTCTAGATATGATGGGACGGAAAGGGGGGAGGGGCGCATTTTTTTTTTAAATGAGTTCTTACACTTGCACTTTTGAGTGAAGCCCCAAAATACTTTTACTCAAATAAATTAAAAACATATACACTAAGATCGATATACTAGAAAAAAAATTCTTAGTTTAAAAATTATTACATGCATATAACTTTAAAGTATAATAAAAAGCATTCACCTTTGTTGCTCTAAACATACTTAATTTTTTTTTCTTTTGTTTATCTTATCATCATAGCCCGATCTACATCCCGGAATAAAACATTTATACCCCATCTTAAATTTATGACATATAATTGCTATAATTAAAAATAACCGAGTAAAATACTTTCGGAATTTAACATGTAATCTAATGACATTCTGTTAAAAGGCAGCCGCCAAATTTTACAGCGCCCTCTTTCGTTTAAAAAACATGACTTGCATTTTCAATATCCTTGCGTATTCTAGTTTCCCCTCCAGGTTCTTTCTCCGTGGCTCTATCTATGTCGAGTCGAATGAACCAAACCAGGTCGCGATGGGACCCATACGAAGGGAGATATTTTGAAAAGAAATAGCAAATTCCTTAGCTTTTTCTTTTTTTTTCTATACAAAAATGACCATTATTTAAAAAATTCTAAAACTTTTAAAAATAAATGTTCCTGCCTTGAATCATAAACCGGGAGTTCAACAAACTATATAGAATCCGATATATAAAAAATAGAAAAAAAAATAATTTGATATCTTTTGGAGCTTCCGAAAAAAGAACACACAGCAAGTATATTTGCAGTGCAATCGGCTGCTTCAAAACACAAATATCCTAGTAGAATAGAATTTTAACCCTGAAAATATATTTATTTCTCAAAATAAATCATATTTTCGGAAAGCCCATTCAATTCTGTACGCAAAATGAACAACGATTTTTTATTTAAGATCGTTAATAAATAAGATAATTACGGCGAAAGCAAAGTCACTTATTACACTTTGATTAAACTGTGCTTGCGCCGAAAAACGCTTATTTCTAGACACAGGTTTCACAAAAGATTTTTTTTTTAATTGATAATAATCGAATTTTTTAAAGTCGAAGGCATCTTTCTATAGCTGAATGTATGCACTTTTAGCCTCTTCTCTCGGAATTTCTGTAATTCGATAAAAAAGTTCTGCGGCGAAGGAAGGGGGGGGGTATACATTGGCAAATTAGAGGAAATCGTGAAAGTGAGGTACGGGAACGACCGGTTTCTAAAGGGTTAATGTACATATTTTTTAAAACTGAAATATATGTTTCGAAGAATAAGAACGTGGCTATGATCTGGTGTATTTTATTTGTCTTTATTAACATTTTCCGAGTCGATGCGGATTTTTAAACATGGGCCGAAAATCGAAAATTCACGCGAGTGAGTTTAGGAAACCATTTTTTTAGAAGGGTTAAAAAACGAATTTTTCAAAACTGATACCTGATTTTAAAAGGAAAAATAACGTAGATTAGGCCCGGTATTTTTATTTTTTCGTATCTTGTTTAGAAGCCCAGAATTGAATTTTTAAAGATTGCAGAAATCGCTGAAAAACCGAAAGAGACTTACGGAAAAAAACGATTTCGAAAGGGTTAACTGAAATATTTTTTAAAACTAAAGGTTTTACAGTGATCTCAACAGGAGGGAAATGTACTTGGGTGTTTTTTTTTTTTTTTTTTTTTTTTTTTTTTTTTTTGTTTCAGAGAGCCGATGCGCGATTTTAAAAATCGCAGAGAATCGGAATTTGCAAAAGTGAGTCTGCGCGCGAATTTTTTTCGAAGGGTTAATATTTGTATTTTTCAAAAACAATCGCAGATTTCGAAAGGATAAAGAATGTAGATCTCGTCTGGTATTTTTAGTTTTCATTGACTCGTTTGGAACCGCCGCAGCGAATTTTTCAAAATAGTCGAAATTGCCGAAATCGCAAAACGGTGTACGGAAAATATACGTTTTGGAAGGGTTAACTAACGTATTTTTTTTAATGGAAGGTGCTATTGGAGAGGACAAAGACCGATCTTTTATTTGGTGAAATCCGTTTATCCGAATCTTTCTTAGTCCGGCGGATGCGAGGTTCGGACGAAGGGAGAAAATCAAAAACACGAATTCGACCCTTTTTGATTATTTTTTTTGAAAGTGTTAATATCGAAATTTTTTCGAACCGACCGGATCGTTAGAGACGTAAAGGTACGTTCTTTGAGAATATGTTGACGGTTTTTTCGTATTTCAGTCGGTTCGCCGTCGGCGAGTTTAGACAGTCGTAAAACGAAACCGGCAGAAGCGATCTTTCCTTCTTCTTTTTGCGGAAGATGAGGATTGAGCTCTTCTGGGCATGCGCGGAGGACTTTCCACATAGGTTTCTTTTGAAGCAATTAAAACAGCTTTGTTCGTTAATAACTCCCTTAATTAAGGGCTGATTTTTTCGAAACTGCAATTCCTGAAGGCCCGGATTTTTCTGAATTTTTTGACACAAAAAGCGCTTCGCTACTCGCTACGCTCGCAGAGTTTATCCGGGTACAGATACACACACAGACAAACACACAGACGGATACGAACATTAATAATAAGGATTTTTCAGCATCCTCTAGGGATGAATGAGACAGTTCCATTCGTCCCATTTGAAATGTTCCAATCATCCCCATGATGCACATATTCAATTGTCACCCATTTTGTCTCAAAAATTATTTTGTCACAATGGTTAATATGCATTCATTTTAATTACCAATATTGAACCTTTAAATAAAATACTACAACATATCTTACTTGTTTATATTGCATAAAATATTTAAGTAACTTCAAATGTAAAAAAAAAATATATATATTAAGCAGAGTTTTAAGGAAATGCAAATTTGAAGAAAACTGAAAACAGCAATGTGCTCTTGCTTTTGGTTCTGAAGCACACTATGGTAGTGAAATGATGATAGGAATCTATGATGATAGGAATCAACTAAAAAAAAGTTTATTGCCTGAAATATTGAGAACGTCCCATCCATCCCTTGTTCCATTCATCCCCCATCTCCCCTATATATTTTTAGCATGTTTTGATTATTTGGAAGAAAGAAAAAAAACAACCGTTTAATCTGCAAAATAAATTGCATTTATTAGTAGTAAAATAATGTCTATGTATAACGCACACATCGGTAGCGCGAGATTAAGCCACTATTTGGAGGTGACCGCTTGTCAGAGGTGAAAATGAACAAATACGTAGATGTTGGGATTAAAAAAAAAAAAAATCCGCTAAATAGAGGTATCCGCTACTCGGGAGTGTCTGTTATGGAGTTATGGAGGTTTTTACTATGTATCAATGTTCTCTCTGTAAATGAAAATATGCGTATGTGCATGAAATTGTATGATTTAAAAAAAAAATAAAACTACGTTTTTTTTTTTTTTTAATTATATATATATTTTTTAAATACAGGTATATAAATGTGTTTATTGAAATATTTTATTTTAAATTCTAATAAAATATGAAGTAGATTTATAGCAAGATATTTTTTGTAGCATATTTGATTTTTAAAGTTAAACAGGATATTGTCTTTTTTTTTTTTTTTTTTTTTTTTTTTTTTTTTTTTTTTAAACGAAATGTCACGGCGTAAAATGCATACAAAAATTTAACAGTGTGCGTTTATACTTTATAGGTATAATCGCCGAATTAGATGTCATCTTTGTCTTTGCAAAAGAATGGCCTTTGAATATGTAACATGGAAATAGTAAATGTATAATAACTAGTACAAACATAAAAATGGAAATTACAACTACGAAACGAAGACATATGTTAATACCAAGCACTAGTGTCTAGCTGAAATTATTACCATAGGAGAAAAAATGAATCATGTGGCTCAAGGAATAATATGTGATTTAATAATAAAAGCAATTCACGAATTTATTAACCACTGAATATGGGAATTTATGAAATAAATCCTAGGATAATTTAAAAAATAGTGTAAGAAAATTGGTACCTAAAATCTAGCTTGAACTAAAGATGATTGTTTTTGAATGGAAAATAGTGACATTGAAAATGAACATGAAATATTAATCGACTATGTGCCTAAAATATAAACGAGGGTGAATAAAATGAATTTTTACATCATTCGATAGCAACAATAAAGGTAATATTACATTTTTATAAACAATAAACCTGTCCATAATTAAAGACATATCATTTCATACACTCAAGTTTTCTAAATTGAATTTTTATACTCGGCGTGTAACGGGCATTTGTAAGTTTAGATAACTTTTTTGCACTTTTCCATTAGACGGGCGCAGATGATAAATGGCCAATTACTGTGCCTATCGTCATCATTTATATTGCATTCATTTCATTTAGAATACATAACCTTAATTTTAGAATACATATATATCATAAATTAAAAATACATGTTCTTATACTCATTGCATTTAAAATACAAATAAATAAATAAAAACAAATAATAGCGTAAAAGGAAACCCAATTCATTTAAAAATAAAAGCATTTTGCACACGCAAAAAATAAAAGTTACTGTTCAGTGTTAAAAACAATATGAAATTCACGGATACTTTTTTCCTGAATTTCACAGAAAAAGTTCCGTTTCATGACAAAAGTGTATTTTCCGTTAAAAAACAGAAAATTTCAACCTATTTCCCGAAAACAACGAAACGGACGGAGACGGATGGTGGCAACTGACATATTATTGGCAACTGATGGTGGCAACTGACATATTACGTTATCTGCTTAATATTTATTTTCAATGTTTCAAAAACTGACATTGTGACATAATTAAAAACACTCTACGAAAGAATACTCGCCCTTTTGTGAGATTTGTATTGTGCTGCTCTATTGCAACTGTATTGATTTTTGTCATCAGGATTACTGACTATATTCTTTGACTGTGACCCGCACGATCCCTTAAAGACAAGTTTGTTGTGTTTATTCACGGTTCACCACATGGATTCCCTTAAGATCTGAAGTATGTGTTTGTTTTTTATTTTGTAAATCATAGTTCTAAACTGAATATAAGGGATATTTTTGTGCTAATTTTGATTGTGATGCTTTACCTCTTTATAACGGAAAATTACAGTTTCTTCAAACAAAGTTTTTCATTCTTTTATCTCCCAAAACGGCAAATCTACAAACCGAACGGAAAAAGTCCGGCAACTTTGCTGCTAGTAGTTTTACCGTACACCCAGAAAAAGGAATTGATTAAAACAACAAAACATGTTTTGTTGAGTACATTTTGGTTGTTTTAGCAAAATTTTTAGTTGAAGTAAAAAAATTCGTTTTGTTGCTTGGCCAAAAAAATTATGTTAACACTCTTCAAAAATTTTGACCAAATGACATCAATTATATTTGATTTAACAAAATCTGTTTTTCTAATTTTACAATAATTTTGTAATTCCAGCGAAATTTTGTTGTTTTTGCAAAATTCAAATTGTTGTGTAGTAGCCATAACTCTCTCACGTAACTCGATTTATTTGACTTATATAGCTATATAATTAAAGGATTAACATAATTTTTGGATAATTAAAACTATTTTTCCTTGGGACGGACCAAGGTAGTTTAAAAAATCCCCCTGTCGCATTTATTACTTTCTTCTATCTTTACACGAAGAAAGTATTGGAATCATGAAAATTTTCCACTTCCGGTTTCGGACGGATTTTACAAGGTCCTGAACACGAGTTGACTGTTTTTAGAAAATGACTGTCAATGACTTTGTCTGTCTGTATGTGACAAAAATTTTGTGGGCGATCTATCTCAAGAACTAATGCACGGAATTTAATAAAACTTTAAATTCAATTATTTCCTGATATAAATTGTTGCTGATTAGTTTTTGGTGTAAATCGCGCAACAGGTGGCGCTGCTATGTTACATTTTTTGAGATTTCTGCAATAGCTTAATCTCATTTTCAGCAGTGAATTTCGCCTGTAATCTTTGAACGTAACTCGGTTTATTTGACTTATATAGCTATATAATTAAAGGATTAACATAATTTTTGGATAATTAAAACACTTTTTCATTGGGACGGACCAAGGTAGTTTTAAAAATCCCCTGTCCCATTTATTACTTTCTTCTATCTTTACAAGAAGAAAGTACTCTGGTACATAAGTACTCTCGTACTGGAAGAAAGTACACTGGTAAAATATAACAGTGAATTTTTATCCTGCTTTTTGCAAGCGTAATTTACTGTTGAAAATGAATTAAAAAGTAACTATGTGTTGCCGTATGCTGGGCTTTCGAGGCTAACGAAAAAGAAAGGCTACCGCGGTGCTTTTCGCATATCTTTTTTTACAGACCGCGGGAGTCACGTGATGCTCGAATGCACCAATGCAGGTGTACGAAAAGAGCATCACGTCACTCTAGCGGTCTGTAAAAAAAGATAAGTGGAATGTACAGCGGTAGCCTGTTTTTTTCGTTAGCCTCGCTGGGCTTTGTAATGTCGTCTCATGTTTGCCGCAGACATTTGCGTGCTCCTGATGCCATTTCTACCTTGTGCTGCGGTTACAGCCGTTCCGACATACATAAGAGTGAGAAATGCCGATCTCAGATATCGTTACTCGTAGCTCAGTGGTAGAGCCTCAGAAAGCTGTTCTGAGGATCCGGGATCGACTCCCGGCTTGGGCAATTTTCACCCTCTCGGCTTTCGCGTGAAAAAAAGCCGGGTAAAAATTAACTTGCTATTATTCAAGGTTTACAGGCGTAATTCACTGCTAAAAATGGATTAAAAAATAATTAAAATTGCATATTTAGATTAGTTCATTTAACAAAAGTTTTGTAGTATAAACAGAACAAGTTCGTAATATAACATATTTTATTATTTAAACAAACAAAATATATTTTGTTGAAAAAAGAAAATAGATTGTTAAAATAACACATAGCATACATCTATGTAACAAAAATAATTTTGTTAATTCAAGTAAAATTGAACCATTTTACTCGAATTAACAAAATATTTTTTTGCTGACGACACTATTTTTTTTTTTGGAATTGCAAAAATAAATCAACAATATTTTTTTTGTTTGTTCAAACAAGATTTCCATTGACCCATATTTAAACGAAAAGTTTTGTTGGGTCAAACAAATTTTTGTTGATTCAACAAAACTTTTTTTTCTGAGTGTAAATTCAAGGATTTATTTTTAATAGTGTTGGCGTGATAAATGTCAAGATTTCTGCTCGGCTAACATAAAAGCACTTTTTTTTTTGTCAGAACAGTGAGTGTTATACACAGGAATATACAATTTATAGGCTTTAAACATTTTTTTTTATCCGTTTAAGATATGATTAATGAAAAACATAACTTATATGAATGAAAGTATTTTTAATTATCATTGCGTTTTCAATTTAACAAATATAACATCATGAAAATTTATGATTTCTTTGTAGGACAAGACAGTAAAAACTATTGAACTATATATGGGATATTTTTTTTAATTCATACTTTTCATTACTACAAATTTGAACGCCGATCTTATTGTGGTATAAAAAGTGTTCGGTTTATCAATTTTATATTTGTGTTTTTTTTAATTTGTTTGCCTTTGCGTTATCTGAAATTTAATGAATAAATTACTTCTGTCCGGAATTTCCTTTTTTACTTTATCATATCGGATCTTTTACGCTATAATTTTAAACACAAGGGGGAAAATGTCATTATTTGTTTACTCGAAATTATCTGTGTACATAATTTACTGGAACAGGCTTAAGAAAAATCCCCTCTCTGAAGGAATATCCGGGCAGATTTAGTTTAATTTATAAAATTAACTTTAAATGTTTGAAGTAAAACAAAGTAAAACAAAACAACCATCTGGTCTATTTGCATCATTTCTACTTTTAGAAATACGAATAAAATACGAATAAAAATGTTAATCTAATTAGAGAATAGCTCTTTATGTCACATTTCGAAAACAATAATGCTTATCACAATGGTCTCAAGAGGTCTTCGATCCTATTTTTTTTTTTCCTTTTTTCATTTTTATACGACATATATTTTCGACAGAAAAATCCTCTTACACATTTTAAGATTAAAGAAAAAAAGTTGTGTGTTTTGTTATAAAAAGAATGTTAGCGGGTAAATGTTTCAGATAACAAAAACTTCAGTACATAAAATTTCATATTTAGAAAATGCACAAATAATTTAAATCGTATGAAATGATCGTTACTCAGAAATTTTTACTTTTATTTTTAATGCTCTTAAATAGGTTTTAAAAAATAGTTAAAAATTTAGATATGCATTTTTTTTTAATTAGTGCCTTATTTTAAAGACAATTATTGCTCAAGTTTTACAGTTTTAAAAGTACACATTGTGTCACCTTTTACCACTAAACGATAACTAAATTCTACACCGCTAGTTTAAGAGATATACATAAAAGCACAAATACATTGTTATGTGCTGAGGTAATAAAGCTATTTACTTTAATATCATTATTTTCGCAAATATTTATGCAAATTTAATTTTCTTTTTAACAAAAACTGGGCCTTTTAAGTTATTTTTAGAAAAGACATTCTCAATGTCTTAAGGCTGAAAAAAAACAATTTTTAACAACTCAAAGTTATAGATTTCGAATAATGATCTAGTTTAAAATTTTCAGTGTTTGCAGGCCCTATAACTGCGTCTTACCGTTCATAAAAAAGTATCTCAGTTAATACGTTTTTCAATTTCCTTAACTCGATACATTTCTGAGATAAACGCATATTTGTTTCAGAGAAAAAATACTTTTTGAAAATAATCCTGATAAGCATAAAGCACGAGATCATATGAGGGGGTTAGAATGGCAGTGGAGTAAGTTAAAAACTTGAAAAATCTAGATAATCATATTTTTACTGAATATTTATATAAAAGCAGATGCTTAAAAATGGCCAACAGTAAACGTGAAAATTAATATTTTCTTATTGATTTATCAATTTGTAAATCCTTTAATTTGTGTTCCTAAAACTTGGTAAAAGATGCTTCACAAATTAAAATAAGCAATAAGAAAATCCCAATTTTTATTTTTACAGTTGTCCATTTTTAAGCACCTGCTGTTATTTTACATATAATCACGTGCTTTATGTTTATCAAGTTTTTTTTTTTTTTTAAAGTTTTGCGAGAATAGTTTACTTATAATTTTGACTTTGAAAATGTCCTCATTTCTGCTTTTTTTTTAATTAAAACGTTTTTATAAGTCTTTGTGTATTCTGTTTTATCACTTTAAGCATATATATATATATATATATATATATATATATATATCTTTAGTTTAAAACTTTTAAGTTAATAATAACTTCAGGTACTGCAAAAATGACAATTGAATTCCCTTGAAAAATAATCTTACTCAAAAAGTTTAATTTCAAAATTACACATAATGGCTACCACTGGGAATACTTACATAAAGCTTAACATTTTGTACAATAAATAAATATAAACTAAGTGCCCTAATTTTTTAGTCCTTCAGTTACTTTTATTAATATCATGTTAGCGTAACTTCTTAAAATCAGCATCAATTCCCCGATTTACTGGAAAATATGTTTTTCTTTAATGAAAGATGAGGAGCATTGATTCAACAAAGCGTCATTTTAATTAAATATTTGTTCGTCAAATCATTAAAACTTTATATGATTAATAGATGTGATTATTGTCTTGCGCTTAGTGGAAAAGACATATAGACAACGACCGTTACACAAGTAACAGCCAGAAACGCCCTACTCCCACCCCGATCATTTGAATAGCCTATTCAAGACTGATGCTGTTAGGAATGAGATAGCCCCGAACATGGAAGATCCCATCACAAAAAATTACAAGTGATTTCCGTTAATTTAAAATAATCGACCTATTGGTATGCTGTCTCACGTGACTTTGAGCTCACTCATTTCTCTTCCTTTATTACTTAAAATTCATCAAATTACACATTCCTTTTCAGTTATTATTTAAAATGTATAAAATTTCAGTTATTTCTTTTATATAAAAAAATCAAAAGACGTACCTGTTTAAATATTACTTAACTATTTTGTAAATGTGAGTCTAAAACATTTCAAGATAAAACGCTTCAAAACTTTCATAAATTTTGATATTTGAAAGATATGCAAATTTTTGTTCTATAATTTCAATTATGATATGAAATCATATATTTCTATTTCTTTTTATTCCAAAAATAATATTTTCTATGTTAAATTTTCTATGTCAATTATTTTCCTTTATTTAAAATCTACTTCTATTTTATACCTCAAAAGGTAATTTCCATCCCCATGTCAAAATGCGCCTGATATTACTTTAACACTTATTTGCAAGTTATGCACTCAAAATTAATTTATTTCTAAAATTACCTTCTGTTATTTCATTTAATTTGTCATAAATTTAATGCCTTGCAATATCTGTCTATATACATTTGAATTATTTCTTTTTAATCAAAATGCTTTTCATTCAAGTCAAGTGATATTTATTGGTAGCGCAAATTAATCTTAGTGATTTATTTCTTTCAAAATCAATCTTCAGACAATATGCTTTCATGTGTACATGCAATTTTAAACAGTTGTTCTAAATAAACATTAAGCTTTTTAGTGTTGACTGATTCTAATTATATATAGACAATCCTTTTAATTCAATATTTCGCAATAAGTTTCCTATTGCAATGCAATAACATGATCAAAGGCTAATAAATCACTCACATCCGGTTATTTATAATGCCTATCCCAAATAATAACGGGGTTATATTTTTAAGGGTCTTAATTGATAAGTCGCCAATCTGGAATACGCTTGGCGTTCAAAAATTTAATATGTATTTTTCCTAAACGTACAAAAATGTGTTTTGGCGCGTTGGCCGATTCGCAAAGAAAATTGTGGCAACACAAACTGAGTTAATTACTCTCAGATCTTATCTAACCATTGAACAAGAAGGTTACTTTTTAATGGATTAAGTACAAAGACCACCTCTTCCCTATAACACCTTCATGTCTTCTTATGGCCAATAAAATGAAACTTGTAAGCATATGCTGGATTTTTATTCATTCTTTTTGCTTCTACTTTTTTTAACAAGGGATTACGATCTTGTCAGTTTTGTGGACACACTGCTAGAAGGAAAATGTAGATAATTATCCGGCCACGCAGTATTTTCCAAACACCTGCTTCCTACGATCATCCGAAACTTATCTGAATGCTTATCCTGATTTATTATCATGAGCAAAAACATCATCATATCAATATAAATTATTTTGTTCAAAGTATTTACAGTGGCCACTGTATTTCTTTTTCTATCAAATAGTGCACTAATTATGTAAGCTTATAAACTTAATCTTTAAATTGTAGAAAATTAATCATTAGAAAATCTCATTTAAATAAATTGAAATTTCCTTTCATTTTTTAAACATATTTGCATTTGTCTGTATTAAAAATAACAGAAAAAAAATAAACAAATTTAAAAGTATTTTTGTCCCTCTGAAGAAAAATATCTTTTTCAATTTTCGGCTGTTAAACGTTCTAATTTTAATTTGTATCTTTTTTTTTTTTGATAAAAAAAATAACGAATATTCTTTTGTAAATATTTTATAGAATAATATTTTTTATTGAACATTCAATAAAACATTTAACATAAGTTATCTATACATTACATTTGATAATATATGTAGTTGTCAATATAAGCTTCCCCTAATAAATATAAAAATATAAAAAAAGTGAATTGGAAAGTAATAAAGAGCACCTAAGCAATAGACTATGGTATAATAATACTAAGCGTAAAGATAACAGATTTAAAAATCGATATTAAACAAAATTAGGTTAAGCAAATTTTGTTTACTATGTAAAATATTTTTCATTCAGTAACTTTCATTATCAAACATCATTAATACGCTATGTATGTTTTATGTTTTAAATCTTGCGCAAAATAACACTATGCAGAATTTCTTTCTTTACGAAATTAAATGTGAAGTAAGACATATTTATTTTTAAAATAAATTATCTTATGCTAAAATTCAGTTCTATGTTTAAAAGTGTTAAATTGAATCTCATTTAGATTGCTGCATAAAAAGAACTACGCAAATCCCATTGGATGTCACTTTCTTTTCGTTGGTACAATTTATTTTCAAGTGAATGTGGCGTGGATAACTAGATAAGGTGCGTGTGACATTGGTTTCCAGTGTCACAATAAAAGAAAAATGCATCACTGATCAGACATTTCTCTCTAGAGGCATCTGATCTCGAATTCTACCATTTTTCAAACAGAAAATCTTGCTTAAAAAATTTTGTTACAGAATTTTTACAAAACACATAGTCTTTTCTTTCTTCAGAAAGAAAGAAGGTTATATTTTAAATACTGCCAATAATTGTAGAAAATGGTAAATTATTGAGTAACAGGTGTTGTGACATTGGTGCGTGTGACATTGGTTTCCAGTGTCACAATTAAAAAAAAATGCATCACTGATCAGACATTTCTCTCTAGAGGCATCTGATCTCGAATTCTCCTATTTTTGAAACAGAAAATCTTGCTTAAAAAATCTTGTTACAGAATTTTCACAAAACACATAAAGTTTTCTTGCTTCAGAAAGAAATAAAGATATATTTAAAACATTTCCGGCACAGTGGTCCCACTCTGGGCACACCTAATTTTAATTCCAAATTTGCAAATGGCACCAATAATATTTTACGATTTTCTTTTTTTTTCTACAACGAAAGCTTAAAATAAGGAGTTCTTATTTACTAAAAAAGTCGTTTGTAATTTCCGATGTCAGTCAGTAATTTCTTATTTTACGAACAGAATTTGTCTGTGCCGGAAAGGGTTAAATACTGCCAATAATTGTAGAAAATGGTAAATTATTGAGTAACAGGATGATGAGAACATGATAAGGCATATAATAGGACATTTATTTAAATGATATAGTTATTTTTTATAGTTGCAGTGACTTAAATTTTCTGTTACACAGAATAACGTCAAATTAGGGATTGAATAATTTTATTAAAAACAGCAATAATCAATAGCAGAAAAAAACCAGGGATAAATATTCTATAAAATCTCTTTTATTCCATTCAAGTCATTCAAAGCTATTTGTTCAAAGTAAAACATGCATATTCAAACGAAATAATTTTTACAATTGAATAAAATAAAGATATTTAAGTATTTTTTAATACATTTTCTTCTTCGCTTTACTGTTTCAAGAAATGACATTTTTAAACACTCGTTACTGAATGATAACAAAATCGGATGTAGAACTATAAGGCAAAAATGTATAATTTTAATGATTGGAATCAATCTTTCTCTCACTCATTTTTTAAAATAAATCGAAAATCTTGGAAAGAACATTTGAAATGAGCATTCGTAATGGTTCTTCAAATCTTGAGATTTGCTAATGCAAATCAGAAAATACTGAAAGCGTTTTATATTTCACTCACGTTTAAATACAACAACGGTGGAATAATTATTGAATTTCAAGTAAGTTTGGAATGGCTTTTAATTGGCAATAAGAAAAAAAAATTGTTATAAATTGTTTCAATTAATGTGAGGAAAATTTTTAAAAAATGACGTTAATTAGTAGACAGTTCTTTATAACTGTCTACTTTTTTTCTTAAAGAGAGATTTAAATGTCATCTATCTGAGTCAAAATTTTAAAAGCTCAGTGATCAGATATCACCGTGAATTACATATTTAAGATCAAAATGTAGAAGAGCAAAAAAAGTAATAATAAAAATACGCAGGACAAATTTGTATTAATCATTGCAAATTAATATATTAAAAATATAATTTGGGTGTCAACATAACAATTCGTTTTTCAATCTCTCCACCCTCCTCCACCCGAAAATTGTTCTTTTTCTTCTGCTCACTAGCTGTGAAATTATGAGATAATATATAAAATCCAAGGCTTTAAGAGATAACTTTTTTTCTTAAAGTTAAAAATATCTGTCTTGCTATTCATGAACAGTAAAACTACATATTTAAGAACAAAACGTGGAAGTGCAAAAAATAAATAAATTACACATGCCAATTTTTTATTAATCATTGCAAATTAATATATTAAAAATATAGTTTGGGTGTCAACATAAGAATTCGTTTTTCAATCTCTTCATCCTCCTTCAAACGTCGTCAACCCTCCAAAGTCGTTTTTTTTTTCTTCTGGCCATTGGTTGTGACGTTATGAGATAATAAATAAAATCTAAGGCATTAAGCAATATTTCTTTTTCTTAACGTTAAAAATATCTTTTTTATTATCCGTGAAGTGTAAAACTACATATTTAAGATCAAAATGTGGAAGTGAAAAAAAAAAAAATAAATAAAATTACACATGTCCAAGTATTTATAAATCATTGCAAATTAATATATTAAAAAATACAGTTTGGGTGTCAGCATAACAATTCATTTTTCAATCTCTCCATCCTCCTCCACCCGAAAATCGTTCTTTTTTTCTGGCCATTGGTTGTGAAGTTATGCGATAATAAATAAAACCCAAATCTTTAAGAGATATTTCTTTTCCTTAACGTTAAAAATATCTTTCTTATTATCCATGAAGAGTAAAACTACATATTTAAGATCAAAATGTGGAAGTGCAAAAATAAATAACTAAATAACTAAATAACTAAATAAATAAAATTACACATGTCTAAGTTTTTATAAATCATTGCAAATTAATATATTAAAAAATACAGTTTGGGTGTCAGCATAACAATTTGTCTTTTAATCTCTTCACCCTCCTCTACCAGGAAATATTTATTTTTCTTCTGGCCATTTTTTGTGAAGTTATGAGTTAATAAATAAAATCCAAAGCTTTAGGGTATAACTTTTCTTCTTAAAGTTAAAAATATCTGTCTTGCAATCCACGAACAGTAAAACTTTAAAAATATCGATATATTCCGTACATCTGTCCGTATTAGCATCGGAACTATCATTAACACATCACGGTTACTTCATTGCGTTAAAATGTAGCTGAGGTATCATCAAGTTTGTAAAATGCATTTCTCAACGTTGACATAAAATCGGCACTTATATTAGCTTGTATATAGTACTAGATTATAGATGAATCATTAACTAATGTGTTTATTTAAAGTAACGATGACTTGCCAAATCAAATAACAAAAATAGTGAGTGAGAGGGGGCTTATAAAATTGAAATTTTAAAATTTCGTATATAAATAAACACGTATATGGTAAACTAAGAAAATTTAACAATAAATACGCTGTTAGGAAAAATCGTCTTTATATACTAAATTATTCCTCATTTTTCAACAAATAATTTCTGTATTCCTAGAAAACTTGCCTTTTCCGTAAATTCTTTCCGAAAGTCTGAAGAGGATGAAAAAAATCCTTTTATTTCCTGCACGCATGCGTATTAGCTCCATTAATAATAAAGTTTAATTTTTTTTAAATGAAAAAAAAAATTAAAATAAATTAAAATTTCGAATTTATTTAAAAACAAGAAAAAAAACAGTGGTTTCGAATTTAAAACGTTAACAATTAATTTTCCCATTAATTTAAAATTATTTACAATTTATTTTTTAAGTTATAAAAAAAATATTTCCACTTAAAGTATATTCTAAACATGCAGATTAAAAAAATATAAATATTTAGTACTTAAATTAACTGAAAAAAAAATCGAATTTACTCAAAAAAGCAGCAAACAAAGATAATGCTTCCGAATTAAAAAAAAAAAAAAAAAGTAACAAATAATTTTCCCATTCATTGAAAAAAATTCGCAATTTATTATTTTTTTAATTAAAAAAACACTCGCAATGAGAATATATTCTAAGCGAACACATTTAAAAAAGCACATAATAGTTAAAAAAATCGATTTTACTCAAAAATCAACAAACACATATAATACTTCAAAATTTGAAAAAAAGTAACAAATGATTTTCTCATTAATTTATAATTACTCACAATTTCTTTTTTAAATTTATAAAAAAAGCAATCGTATTGAAAATATATTCTAAGTGAACATATTTAAAAAGTGTATAATAGTTGAAATAAACCAATTTTACTCAAAAAGCATAATATTTTTTCTCTTGATTTTAATTAAAAATAAAATTTTCATATTTTACATGTAACAATCAAATTAAGAATATATATAATTTTGTTTCCTCTATTAATACTAAAGTGTTAAAACCCGAACCATCAACTCATAACGACGAAATCATTCCGCAATTAACTTCAAAATTACGAGGTCTCTAAACTCCAAATTATTTAAGTCCCAAGCCGCCATTTGGAAAAAATTCGTATCATCGTTTTGAACTCTTATTCAAGCAAGAACCCGCGGGCATTACCAGTAAGACACTTGACTCAAGGCACTGAGTTCTCTAGTTCGACAACAAGGTCGGCCAGAAAATGTTCTTGAAATACATGGAATTATACTACCCCCGTAAAAGTCCATAGATGGCGGCCCAAAGGGAGATGTAATTTTTAAAAACCGCATTCTTCAAACAATTTAAAATTTCCCTCCAGTAACAGAGAAAAATAAGTAAATGGACATTCTTAAAATAACGGAAATATTCCGTCACAGGAATATTTCCGAGAGTGTAACTGAGAAAACTATAAGCATGCAACTTTGGTGTGAACTATTTAACAGAGTGGCTATTAAAATACAACATGATTTCTTTTCTTTTTTTATACAGTGTAAAGAGAGGAATGTGATTATATAATGAAAAAATAGCTGTTCAAAGGGGCAAAATTTTTAGTTATTTTTCAGACTTTAAGTATGCCGTTCAAATACATCCTTGTCAAGTTCGTGTATCATATTCTTATTTATTTATTTTTGAAGTTTTATAATTTCTTCTGGCTAGTTATGGCATGTTACACCGAAACAAACAAATGATGAATTATTTCAATTGCTTTATGTGCAAACGCGCAAAATATAAATATTTAAAAAAATATATATGATAAAAATTATTTTAAAAGTTATAAAACATTGCAAAATTAAGCTACAGTTCGCAAACGAAGCGCAGGACCTGATTAACACACAGGCCAACTAGGCCATAGCCTTGGACCCACTGCTGATGGGGGCCCCAAAATGGGTAAAATGATTTAGAAAACGTTTCTTAAAAATGAATTTTCTGCAATTATTTTCTCAAAAACAGAACAAAAAGATTTTTTTTTCACTATTCAACTGCATCATAAAATCTAATAATAATCCTCGAAAAAAATTCTAGCAACTATTTTAATTTGAAGGGCCCCCAAAAAGTTGCTGGGCCTTGGGCCCCAGACGACCTTAATCGGGATCTGACGAAGAGTATTTGAAAATTATTTGTAATTATTTTACGGTGATTTTTTTATTATTATTCCTTGATATTTTTGCTATAAAAAAAAAATATTTACATAAATCGTTGCACCATCGTTATAACAGACATGCACACATTATTAACAGACATGTTTGATCTTTATAATATATTTTTTTAAATCGTGGTTTTCTGTAACATAAAATAAGTTGTAGGTTGCATGGTGGAAATAAATTAGTTGGGCAATTACATAACTCAATAATTTGCAAATTAATAATCCTATTATACCAATTAAACAGCAGTTTAGAAGTATTGTATCACCAGTTTGCGTATGTAATTGCCTTCTATGTGCTGAAATTGAAGTTGAAATGTTTTTTCTTTAACCACCATCATCATAATTTTCTTTTCCTTTATATTTTAGAGTATAGTTTTATTAAAGATTATGTTTCGAGTCCATCTATTAAAAAAATCTATTCCCAAATTAAAATCATGAATCCGCACTGCACTTGATTTGATCGACATGAAAACGTTCACAAAGGTATGTCAAAAACTTATGTACGGATGACATGTAGAGTAAAACAAAAGACTTAGCAAACATTTGTGTAAACATAATAACAAAAATGAATGCGCCAGGTATAGATTATAAATTACAACCCAACATTATTGTTATACTGTTTAGATTTTTTTCATCTATGCTGGAGAGTGTTAAAAAAAGTAATCATGGCTACTCATGTATGATCGTATAACTACGATTAATAAATCCTTTCTTTTTGAAAAACAATGTTATGCCCATGATATATTATTTAAACAAATCCATAAAAGTAATCATTATATTATATTTTTATTTTAAATTTACACAAGGTATCTGAAATGATATCTTTATTTAAAATAAAGAGTGAATAATAAGCAAAATAGCATATTTCAATAGTAAATAACTGCTAAAAAAATAAAACATTTGGATATATCATTTTCTCCCATTTTATTGAGAATCGTTTATCGTTTATGCTCTTTTTGTAAGAGTGGTAATAAATATTGTATTAATGATCTCAATCTAAATGGGAAATTAATGAGATTTGACATGCTCTTTGTGTGTGCTTTTGATACCGTGTGATTAATATATATTTAATCCGTTTTGAAGTTATGCAAGGAGAAACATTTCCTTTTTTTCTGCTATCAAATAATCGAATTTTCTCTTATTATATGAACGCTTATATATACAGGGTGGTCATAAAAAAACTTTGCCGATATATCGAACTCTAGCGGCCGGTCTATTCAACCGATCGAGATGAGATTTCAGATATAGTTATTCACAGGTATGAGCTCGGTATTCTGTGAACGGCAACAGATTGGCGCACACGGTTATGGTTATAGCTACAGAAACTCGAAATTTTCAAATGGCAACGCCCATTTTTTTTCATCGCAAAATGCTCAGCGCATTCGAAAATCCTACAGAGCATTGGAATGGTACGTGAATCGCAATAAACGGACGCGGTATGCATGCGCAAAAACAGATCTGCGAACGGCCAAAAAAACACGATAAGTGCGCACGAATGAAATTTGCATATGACAGAGGCAAAACTCCAATCACGGAACTCCATTCGCCAGATAGTCAGCGTAGAAAACGGATAAAAAAAGGTGTGGGAATGTTAGTTCTTCAGTCGGGAGCACGCACATGCCGACGAAATGACTCTTCCAGCGACAGTTCGTGGTGAATTGATAAAACTCTATTATCAAAATGAGATGAATGCTGCGAAAACCTTGCGTGTTTAGCGTCGAAACCATCGCCAAATACGTGGTCCATGTAGCCCGCAAGCTTTTTGTGATTTAGTAAAGAAATTCGAAGAAACTGGCTGCACCTATGATAGACCGCGATCCGGACGACCAACTGTTCATGAGGATACTGTTATGGAAGTGCATCACACGGTGACTACAGGACATATGCAAACTGTAAGAGGTGCATCTCGTGTATTGGATATACCGAAATTAACGGTCCTAAAGCCCCTCGCGCTCTGTAATCTGCATATTTCCTTACCGGTACCAGCGCGTCCAGATGTTGGAAGTGGGGGACCATCAACAACTTATAGACTTTGCTAATGAATTTCTTATCCGATATGATGGAGATAACGACTGGCCTCTTCGCATATTATGGACGGACGAGGCACATTTCACCTTAACTGGCAACGTCGACACCAAAAATTGTGTGCACTGGGTAGACATGAATCCGCACGCTGTGGCACCAGTACCTTTATACGACGTCAAAGTTACTGTGTGGTGCGGCATTGCAGGCACAATTATTCTTAATTCTTTGAGTACTTCTTTGCCGTACTTGGCCGTACTTCTTTGAGGAAGCGATACCAACGGGATTTGTAACTTGCTCTGTAACAGGCTACCGCTATACTCCAATGCTGCAAAATTACGTCATACCAGAATTGCTGCAGCGAAATGCACTGAATGACTTCGTTTGGATGCAAGATGGTGCACCTCCACATATAGCGAAGTCTGTTCGCAGGGTCCTGAAACAGCTCTTTGGCGATCGTGTCATCTCACGCCATTTTCCATTTCCGTGGCGTCCGCGATACCCCGACCTCACTCCTATGGATTTCTGTTTCTGGGGATATCTCAAATCTAGAGTGTACATGTGCAATCCGCACACTTTGCCGGATTTGAAAGAGTCTATCATACGTGAGATTGCAAACATCCCCCATGCGATGTTAAGTTCGGCTGTATTGTCCATAGTCGCCCGCATGCAGTGTGCACATTTTTCACCTGTGATGACACTCATGTGAAAAATGTGTAATCAAAATAAAAGTTTTCTTTCCTCCGATCTGTGTTGTAATAAGTAATTGTTTGTACTGACTCAGTGTCATATGCAAATTTTTGTGCGTGTATAACGAGTCCGTTTCTTGCGATTCACGTACGGTTCCAACGCTCTTTAGGGTTTCCGCATGCGCTTAGCATTTTGCGACGAAAAAAAACGGGCGTCGCCATTGGAAAATTTCGTGTTTCTGTACCTATAACCGTAACCGTTAGCACCACTTCGTTCCCGTTCACAGAATACCGAGCTCATACCTCTGAATAACTATATCTGAAATCTCACCTCGATCGGTTGAACGGACCGGCCGCTAGAGCTCCATATATTGGCAAAGTTTTTTTATGACCACCCTGTATATAAATATCGGACCTGTATGATTTTACAAGAATTACGTAATGTGTCATTAAGTATGCTTAAGATCTTTTATTTTCAGCTAAAATAAAATATAGAATTGCAGTAAAATGTTTGCAGTAGTCTGTGACATTGTAAATGTACATTAGCAACTTTATGTTATTTAAATTCATAATTTCATAATGAGATAAAAAATTACTCCTTCCGTTAAAATGCGTATAATTAATTAATAAAAAATGCAACTGTGCTTGGTAGTATTTTAAGTTATGTTTGTTGTATAAACTTAACAAATATTATTTTCCGATACAATACTTTTGTTTGGTAGAATAAAGCAGCAAAACGTGTTTAATGGAATGGTGGATAATTCTTGATACAGTCATATTTTTTCTTACTGCAACTGTGAACTACTATTTATTATAGATTTTACTCTGGCATAATGGAAATATGTATAAAGAAAATTACATTTATTTTCCTATTTTTTTTTTCAATGATATACACGAGTTTTTATATAAACATAAATGCGTTACTTATATCTATTTAAGAAAACATCGCGATAAAATATCAATACATACATAATAGCACACTTAATAATTTTTTCTATAAAACCATTTGCAATATATGTATTTATTGGAACTTTATTATTGTGGGCTGTTATATGCACTGGACAAAATGCACATGCTCATTATATTTTTAACATATTTCTTTTATGAATATAACTAGTTTTTTTAACTCATTTCTAGTGCAAGCAACAATTTAAAATTTTGATAATGGATTTAACTGAAAATTGCTATTTATTACTAATTTAAAAAAAAATCAACAAAGCTGTTACATACCTAAACAATGAAGTAAGTGATGAAATAAAATAAACCACAAAAAAGTCTTCTTTACGGTTGGTGAAAAAGCTTTCGAGTGTATTTCGCGAGTCAATTTACAATGCCTACTGACCTGCATCAGCTAAACTAGTAAGATGTGCCAATTTTAAAACTTTCTTCTATCTCAAACAGGCGTCACATACACTAACAACGAATCAGCAACAATGTGTGAATACAATGTACCATAAAGAGGTTTAACTGAATCTAAAGTTTTATTAAAATCCGTGTATTATTGCTTGAGATATGACTATTATAATCGTGTAAATTCTGAAAAATGCAGCATAGGAGCGCTACCTATTGGGAGAGTTAGAGTAAAACCTAATCAACAACAACTTATGTCAACGTCTAACTGAACTTGAAGTTTGATGAAAATCCGTGCATTAGTTCTTGAGATATAACTATCGTGAAAATCATGAGAGAAGTAGCATAGCAGCACCACCTGTTGAGATATCTACATCAAAACGTAATCAGCATCTATTTATGTCAAAATCTAACAGAATCTGAAGTTTGATGAAAATAAGTGCATTATTATTTGAGATAACGCTATTGCGGAGATTGCAAAAAGTGCAGCAAAGCAGCGCCACCTTTTGGACGATTTTCACCAAAAACTAATCAGCACCCATTTATATCAGAGACTAACTGAATATTAGGTTTAATTAAATTCCCTGCATTAGTTCTTGAGATAGAGCGCACACACAATTTTTGTCACATACAGACAGACAGACAGAGTCACAGACTCACAGACAGACATTTTCCAATAACAGACAAATCATCTTCAGGACTTTCTAAAACGTATAAATACGTCGAAAACCGGAAGCGAAAATTTTTCATCAATCCAATACTTTCTTCTTGTAAAGATAGAAGAAAGTAAAAATTCAAAATTTTTTAACTACATTTTCTGCATTGTAAAAGGTCAATAGAATTGCAACAGATTTAGATTAATGAATATAATAACACTTGGTTATTATTATTTTTTTCGTTATTGAAGTATTCTTTACAAGGAATTCGGCAACGATAACAAGATAAATGGTATCTGATATTAATTTATTTTACCACTTTCAGAAAAAAAAGACGAAACAAGCAATTCTCAAGAGGCCTCCGATATGTTCTTTAATGTTCTACTTGTGATAATAAAAATCTATATAACAAGAATCTTGTTACTATCGTTATAAAAAAATATTAAGTATGATGTTTTATAAAAAAACATTACATGTAAAACATATAAATTATCTGCCGATTATTAAATTACATTAAACTTCTAATAAAATAATATACTCCTGTACGGATTTTAAATATATATATATATATATATTCATAAATTTTTAAAATAAATATTTTACTTTTGGATTTTAAATATATTCTGTAATATATTTTATAATCTTATTTTATATATATTTTATAATCTTATTTTATATATATTTTATAATCTTAAAAAACAAAACAAAACAATGTTTGTAGATAGTTAGCAAAAATTCTAGTTGCTGCTAATATTTTTTGTCAAGTTTTATTTGCTTCAAATATATTTGAGTATCAAATATTTTTAGAAACAGGTGGAACTCGAATATATAACGTGGTCCCGTTATATATTCGAGGGACCACATCCTATACAGTCAGAAAAAAGTACATTTTTTGATATATCAGAATATGTATTTTAATGTTTAAATACATATTTAGATAAATATATTTTTTGTTTTCAATTTTCTCCTACTTTAAAATCACAAATTAGTAATAAAAATCATTATAAAGTCCAAAAAGTAGGGTCCCAAAGACCTCGGCCCAGTTGTCCCATACTATAATCATGCCCTGTCGGTAAATGATCTTTCAAAACATAATTGTTTATTTATTTAACTATTGGTGTCCAAAGCACTTAAATTAAAACAAAAATGGACAGATTGGAGTAAAGTCAACGCCCCCTAGATAAGAAAGCCTTGACATTGGTCACGAAAACGTCATACCAAGCAGGCAAAACAAAGAAAAAAATTCGAACAACTTGCATGTTTCGATTTCATTGGCTCATATTAATTCTATGAGCCAATGAAATCGAAACATGCAAGTTGTTCGAATTTTTTTCTTTGTTTTGCCTGCTTGGTATGACGTTTTCGTGACTAGTGTCAAGGCTTTCTTATCTAGGGGGCGTTGGTAAAGTGCATTGTTGCAAAGTATGTTCATACACTGTAAAAATATCCTGAGGTTACTCAATATTTTTTAGTAAATTTTTATTCCACAGAATTGTTTAGTAACCGGTATTAAAAATCGGAATCGTTGCTAGCTGTTTTCCAGTAATTCTTACAGATTTTCTTTTAACTCAGTAAGAGTACAATTTTTTTTTTAGAATTGCAAGGATCAATGAGAAAAACTAAAATGTTTTAGTAGATCAACACTTTTTTTTTTTTTTTTACAGTGTACAGCGTGTTTTAATATTTTGTTTATACAGTTGAGTACTTCGTAAACACCTTTTACAGTTTGTAAAACACAATATATAAAATAAAAATACAACATTACAACATTCAGATGAAATATATGTGAAAAATTCTAATTTTATTTCCACACATATATGTATAACATGCACATATAAATATTTCTACTTTTTGACTACTAAGTCGAGTCTAATGGACACGGAACCAATTTTAGTTCAGTTCGTCTTGTTAATAGTAATGGAAAGAAATGTAAATAAGTGTCATAAACCATTACATTAAAATATTTATTTTTATTTTTGTATAGATTATATTACAGTTCGTATGTTATGCAGATATTATAAATTTGTAGTTCGTATTTTGTGACTATCATATAGTTATATATTAGATTGTTATATTTTTATGTAAGAACTACCAATTAGGTCAACTGTCTATGAATGTTTCGTCTTTTATCTAGTAGCCAAAGAGATTTATAATTATATATATATATATGTGTGTGTGTGTGCGTGTATGTGTGTTTGTGTTTTGAGTATAATCCTTGTTTAGGAAATTCTTTATGTAAATTTCATATTTATATTTCTGTCCTGTAATATTTCTGACTATTTCGTTGATATCGATTTATATTAATGGATAAAAAAACCCTAGGCCAATAGTTTTCACTTTCTTTGCATCATCACTTTCTCAACAAATTCAGCATGTATAACAAGATAAAAGCCATCTCATATTAGATCCTCTGTCACCTTTTGTAAAAATAAAGACGAATCAAGATTTTCTCAAAAGGTCTCTAATCTGTTCTTTTATGCTCTTTGTGCAATATAGAAACTTTCATATAATAAAATCTTGTTAAAAACCTTTGTACATAAACCAAGTTGAATGTATCATGTTTCATAAATGGGATTATTTTCCATATGTTGCGCTAATCTATCGATTAGTAAATTAAACTACTCCGCTGAGAAATAATTTTAGTGGGAATTACATTAGGAATACATGGATAATACATGGGGAATTTAAAAACCTAAAATAACTACGAACTTTATTTGTATTAAAAATGTGGCCTTAATTGTCCTATTTAAGAAAAAATAAATTTTTAACCATTAGTAAAATTTTTATTTGTAGATAACATTTTCTTTCAACTTTTATCTGCATAAAATGCTAGTAGGCATTAATTAATCTTTTAAAGGTATAAAATTAATTTATAAATGATCCTTAAAAAATATAATTTTATGTCTTCCATCATTAAGCATCAGGACACTGAAATTAAAATAAATACGTTTAGGTAATGTGATTTGTTTCGAAGAACAATATTGCTTGTATTTGAATATCTCGTTGTCGAAACGTCAAGAGAAATGTTACTGTTCAGATGAACAGTTTATGGTCTGTGTTTCTCAGTGTGCATATATGTCCCGAGATACCTTTTGGAAAAAATATCCAATTAACTAAATATTTAGTAGATATACTGTTCATGAATTCAGAATTAGATAAATAGCTTTTCATTTAATTTGGTTCATTCGCTTGAAAAATATAAAATATTTTATTTTTTATATTTTACTTTATAACGTTTTTCTATGGGAATTCCAACGATTTTCATATTCTATCATTCAGTGAAATGAAAATGGCACATTTGATTAATCGATTTAAATGCCAAATCATCGATACTACTTTTTGGCTATCCATGTCTTGAAATAGGCTTGGAACTTTGTCAATGCGTTTCTCAGATATTCCCAATCATCTGTACGTAATTGTCAAGTGCTTTATCACTTTTACATTTTGGAAGTCATGCGCGTTTCATATCATTTCATTTTAGGTAGATTTGGTAAGAAATACTATTGCATCTTCCCCTATGTTGGAATTTATTGAAAAGTTTTGCAGATCTAGGCCGATCATGACTCCCAGAACGCAAAACCACCCCCAATTCAAAATTTTATCTATCTATCTATATCACATTTTTATGGAAACGATAACTTCATTAATTCTGCACAATTTTTTTACAAACTGATAAATAAAATCAAGAGGCATAAAACCTCGGTCAAGATCGTTCATGGGCAAAACCGAACAAGAGGGGGGGGGGGATTGGGTGGAGGGGAATTGTGAAAAGAAAAAAACCCCTTAACTTCTTAATTACGGTAGGTATCGAATCCGTTTAAAGTTACTAGGACTTCCCTCAAAGGGATTAGTCTGAGTGATATTGCTGAGAACATAGGGTTAACAATTACAATATAAAGAAAAAGAGCAAATTAAATGATAGAATTACAAAATATCATATATAAATTCATATACACTGTTAAAAAAATAGAAAAGAAGTACCGTTCATCAGATATATTGTCATAATTTGTGGCAAAGAATCTCATTTTCTTAAGCGCGTATTGCGCAAAACGTGAAAAAAAAAACCCGGATCTTTTAAAACGCCAAGCTTTTTAAAGTTACGTAATTGGATTTGCAGCCAATAGATTATTCTATCAAGCGTGGCTTAACGCAACTTTAATTTCATTGTTGCACCTTTTTTTATGTGTGAATTAAAAAATTTTCTTCCTTGATTACATATCTATTATTTGTATAACTGTTTATAGTAACTCTTACACTTCAAACCACGTTGATAGCATGCTTTGCTACAAACCAGATTGCAAAATTATAGTCTAAATTACTATTAAAGTATACAAAAAATCTTTCGATGACTTCTGTAAAATAACTTTTACATTAAATCTCCATATCGGCAAAATTGAAAATTATATATATTTCAAAGTTAAGCTTAACAAATACTTCTTGATTATTCTCTAGGAGGCTCTGCCCCTGAGTCTTTACTGCGCCAATCCGCAGACTTTTCTTGTGCCTGTCTGTTTGTCTCTCCACAATCTGTCTGTTTCCCTATCCGTTCTTCTGCCCGTCTCTCTAACTGATTGTCTATCTCTCTACACGTCTCTCTACCTGTCTCTATTTTTCTCTACCGGTCTCGCTACCCGCCAATCTATTTCTCTAACCGTCTGTCTATCCGTCTAACTACTTGTATGTCTAGCCGTGTCTCTATCCACTTCGCTACCCATTTGTCTATCTGTCTCACAACTTGTCTATCAGTCGCTCTACCCGTCTGGCTATACGCCTCTCTACCCGTCTGGCTATCCGCCTCTCTACCCATCTTCTTACCCATCTCCGTACCCATCTACTGTCTCTCTACTCGTCTGTATACCCGTCTCACAATGCGTCTGTTTTTGCACCCGACTCGCTACCAATCTCATTACCCGTCAGTCAACTCGTCTCTGTACTCATTTCTCTACTCGTCTCTTTATCTACCACGCTACACGTCTCGCAACCGTTCTCGCTACATTCCTGTCTACCGGTGTCGCTACCCGTCTCGTGACCCATCTCGCTACCCCTCTGTCAACCCTATTTTTACCTTTCTCTCTAGCCGTCTGTCTATTCGTTTCGCTACCCTTCAGCCTACCTATGTCGCTACTCGTCTCTCTACCCGTCTGTCTACCCGTTTGTTTACTCGTCTTTCTACCTCTCGCCACCTCTTCCCAATATTTAATACACAGAAGCCGTTTATCAGTTATTAAATGCAAACAGAAGTAATTTATCTAATAAGTGTAATCAGATGCAATTTTTTTTTAAATACATACATAAACCTGAATAATAATTCATCAGTTTTGTGTTCATAGTTGTTTATATCATTTGACAGTAAATCTCAACTTCTTAAACCTGAATTGTCTCAAGCTTTTTAAAAAACCCACAAGGTCTGTATTACTGCAAAGTACCCTGAGGGCTATATTAGCTACATGTTATTAAGTTAAGTGAAAGTTTCGTTATCGCGTTTGCAGCCAATTGCTTATGTCAGAAAGCGTGGCTTAACGCCATTTTAAATTCATTACTGTAACTTTCTTTTCTTTTCTTTTTTTTTTGGGGGGGGGGGGCGTAGGTGGGGAAGGGTTTCAAATATATACATTTAAATTAAACTTTTGCCTCCATGCTATTAGTGTTGTTTGTATTATTAACTAATACCTTGTAGACCGAGCTTCATTTGAAACAAATGTAAAAGACTTCTTCTACAGTTTTTTTAGGAGAAACTTTCGTAATTGGGCCCAAAGCCAATCGGAGCATTTAATATCATTATTGTAACTCTTATGGAGTTAAAACAATATTGTTGCTAGCTTTACTCTTGTTTGAGACCAGCCTTGCCTGTGTATCTGAATGGGGAAAAGTTTCGTATCCTAAGTCGGTTGGCGAAAAAAATTTTAAATGGTGCCAAGAGGTAGTTTTAGCATTTTACAAAATTTTTCAAGACAGCGGTAAAACATGTTTTTCAAATATTTACAAACATACGTTTATTAAAGCATGTTTTTGCACCATCTTAAAAATTTAAGCACGATGCTAAAATAAAATTTTATCGCCATATTCGATATTTTAATAAGTAATGAAAATACATAAGCAAACTTATTTAACAGACCTAAGAGGCACTTTTGTGATAAATAATTGTTATTGTCAGGGGGGTAAATTGTAAGCAATTAATAAACGGCTAGTAAATAATAAATAGCATTTAAAATCTAAAAATAGAGAAGTGGTCCGTATAAAAAATGCAAAACATAACATTATACGCTTGATATATGTAAATCTTTTTTTATTTTTTAATATTTCCGAAGGCACAGATAAAAAGGTAAAAATCTCTTTTCCAAATGCCAAATAGAAAATACACAAAATAGAATGCCAAATGTACAAAATAGAAAAATATCTGTAAAAAAATATATTTACATAATACTACATCTGCAAAAAAATAAGATTTAGAAAAAGTAAACCAAATCCTGCAGATCCCTACAATCACATCGAAAAACTTATCACCAAAAAAGAACTCGACAAATCTTACGGCACAGGAGATGGATTTTTCCCTCTGAATGCAGAATATTAGTTTTTTTTCTTGTACGATGGGCGATTATAATATAATTGTTTCATTTCACATACTACATACCGTTTTATATATTGGTACTTTTATGTTATCATGGCGCAGTTGATAAATCGCCAAATATTGTTCCTATAACATTTTCATATTGAATTCATTTCATTTAAATATAAACCTTTCACTCATTTAATTTAAAATACATGCCTTTCATTAATCCCATTTAAAATGCTAAAAAGAGAAAAAAAAATAATGCCATAAATCAAAACCTTTTATTTAAACACCAAAGATTTTTTTTTTTTATTTACACACGCGAAATAAAAAAAGCTGCTATTGCTGAGATTTGCGGCAAATCTCTAATACCATGTCTAACAAGTTATTGCGATGTTTTTCTTTCAAACAGAAAAAAATCCAGATAAATTTTCGATTTCTACTAAATTGAAATATATTTTATTGTGCTGAATATTAGTGCGTGCATATTTTTTTGCTCCATGTACTCCATGAACTTTTCAATTCCGATTGTCTACGAAAATCTCCCACCGGTGAAAATGACGTACGCACAAAATTTCGTGACGTATGTACTTTAATTGTGCTTTTTTATCTGTTTTTTTTAATATAATTTCCGAACGGTTTGACACTTATTCTTGGTAATAAATAGACGTCGTTGTCACCTTTATAGGTACCTGCTGTAAAAATTTGAACGAAATCCGTTAAATATTTTTTGAGTTATGCTTGACGAAAGGTTTTAATATCCATCGTAGCTATATATGGGGCAAAGTAATACTGCGCTGTGTATGAGTCTTCGTTGCACTCAGACAATTATTACTTCTAGGAAAAGGGGCGAAAATTTATGTATGACAGATTTTTTGTATCTTTAAAAATGGCAACAAGGGGGGGAAATAGGGGTTTAAGAAGACAAAATTCATAACTTTGTCATCTCACAAGATATCAAATCCAGTTAAAATTTTTATAAATCTACTTAATATTATCTACAACTTTCAAATTGACAAGTTTTTTATAGGATCACCCCTTACAGCATAAAAATATATATATATTAAAAACAAAAAAATTCCTGCCGGCTCCGCCTACAGACACAAATATATATCGAAGTGGACGGTCCCAACTGCCGCATCATGGCGAAAAGATCATTTCTTCTGCAATTCCCAATAAACAGGCGCCCCACGGTCTGCGTCTTCTAAATCTACCTGTGCCTGTAGGCCGAGCCGTCAGAGATTTTATTTATTTAAGACTAGCCTTGTAACTGCATTTTATTGCATACCAAATGAGTTAATTGAATAAAATTGGGCTATTTTCCCAAATTTTTAACGCAAATTACATTTAAATAAACAAAAAAATAATCATGCGGTTATTGAATGTCTATCGAAACAGATCAAGATTTCATTAGATAAAATCTCACTCTTAAATACTATAGAATAATTACCTTTTCTTTCTCTCGAAACTAAAATAATGAAACCTTTGGCATCGTAACAGAAGCTAACATTTGCATTAAAATCTTTTTAACTTAAGATTTCTTCCACATTCAGTAAAAGATTCTGATTGATGGTAGTTCAAATGTAAGTAAGTGTTGTTAATACGATAAGATACTCATACTCAATTCCAATAATACTCAATTCCAACGAGAAGCTTATATATAGTAAAGAAAGTACAATTTAAAAAGAACATGTATATATTCTCAATTTAAAATAAAATATAATATTTGAAAATTGCGCACTTATGACATAACCGGGATTCCAGGGAAAGGCACAGAACCCCAATCAAAATAATACAGTTTTTATCTTGCCAAAAATTACAAGAACAATAAATTCAAGAGATCTAGTAAAACCTTGTTTAAATTTGCAATCTTTGAAAGTTACATTTTCTGAATCTTCGATACATCTCATAGTTTTATAACTGTTATATATATTGTGAAATTTAGTTAAATTGTACATGAAATTTGGATATTATATAATGTGTGATTAAAATAAAAACGCGATTTGAAAACATGACGTTTGTACCCTGATATGAAGATTTACTTGTTTATATATATATCTATGTGGGTATTTCAGAAAAAAAAATCAGTTTATTTATCGCAATTTTATGTCCATACTGCACACACACACACACACACACACACATATGGGATAATAGTAATTAAAGTCCCACTTTCAAAATGCTGTAAAAAAGGAACCACTGGTCAGAATGACTTCAAATTTGAACTGGAAATCCTGAAAGAAGGGGGAAACGGTATGGCACAAGAAAGAAAAAGTTCCAAAGTGTATCAATAGATGCCGCTGTAAGCGGCATAACGAAAGTGAATTCAGCTACAAGTGACATTTTTAATCCAAATACATACATTTGGCATGATTTTCACAGTAAACCAACCGTACTGTTATACCAGCTCATCTCAGGCAGTTGGCATTAGAAGTTATTAATGAGATACATAATAACGCCATAAAATTATATACGGATGGTAGTAAGCTGGACGACCACGCTGGGAGTGGGATCTACACTGAGAAACGAGGGCAAAATTTGTCCATCTGTCTCCGTAACCCTGATTTCTCTTCAGTCTTTAAAAGCGAGCTTATTGCAATTGAACAAGGCCTCGAGGCTATTCTCAGCGAGCGGGACTTCGGAGACCTCTGGATTCTTTCAGACAGTCGCAGCTCCCTTCAACACCTTCACAATTGGATTATAGTTGGAGATAAAACTAGTATTTCCATCCTTCTTAAACTTAAAATTATTTCAAAGCTCCATGATGTTCATTTTCAGTGGATTCCATCTCATGTAGACATTTATGGCAATGAGCAAGCCGATCGCTTGGCCAAGGAGGGTTGTTGTCAATCCATATCTTCCTCTTCAGCCCTTACCTACTCAGAGCATCAATCTAAAGTTATATCTGAAATTTCAAAGGAGTGGAAGGTCCCTCCCAGCCACCACTGGTACGCGGGCAAAGAGCCGGGCTCTTCGTTCGCTATCAACTGTGACAGAGCCTCTCGAACGGCGATTTCAAGATTGGCAAGTGGACACACAAACAGTCTCTCGTTCTTTGAGGGCAAAAAGATCTTCAAAATCTGTACTAAATGTCAAGCTCAACAGGCCTCCGCTGATCACATCCTGGACTGCTTAGGTCTTTCCAGAGAAGACTTATATGCTTCCCCCTTCTGCTTCTGGACTTTCTTAGGATTAACGGAATATTGGATCTTGTCTGACTTTGTCAGACAGTTGGAAGATAAGCCCCAACAACAACAACAATGTGCCTGAGTGTTTCGGTTGTTTGATGGAAAAAATGACTTCCAAATCAGTCAACAGTTGTGGTACTGTTAGTAGAAAACCCATTCACCACGCCAAGGTCGTACCATATTGGATGGGAAAAATAGGTTTTTAATTGTCCTTGGCCCGAAAACCGCATAAAAAGCACATAATAATTCAGTTTTTAATTGCGCATGATTGTCTTTTAATTTGCATAGTATGCCGCATACAGCGGCATATATATATATATATATATATATATATATATATATATATATATATATATATATTTGTATGTATGTATGTATGTATGTATGTTTTCATTATTTACGTAAAATGTGACAGATTCTATAATGTATAACATGGAATGTAGTTGACTTAAATACTGTAATATATATATAATCCTCATGTAAATTCTAATTTATATTTTCTTCTCTGTAACAGTCTTTAAAAATGAAATCGGTTTAGATTATTAGTTGAAAAATTCTTTGTTATCTTATTTGCATCATTTCTTTTTCAGAGGATTTGCCAGCGACAAAAAGATATAGGACATGGGATATTAGTTTCTTCTTCCACTTTTTGTAAAAATAAAGAAAATCAAGCTTTTCTCAAGAGGCCTCTGATCTCTTCTTTTATGCTCTTTGTGTGACAGGAAATCCTACATAACAGGAATCCTGTTACGATTTTTATTCCAAAGGAAAGTGCTAGGTTTCGTACTTCATTAAGGAGATTACATTCAATATGTTGTGACAATCTATAATTTAGTGAATTGCGCTAGACTGCAAAAAGAATGAATTTCAATTCGTTACTGATAGAAAATACTTAAATTACCTGCATTTTATATTGTTTTAATTTTGATATATTTTAAAGAACATTACAAAAATTTTAAAGACAATTTAAGTTTATTATTATTTTTATGTTCCTGTAGTGAAAATTCTGGAAATTGGTTTTATGAAATGTCTAAACATGAAATTTTATGTATAGACTAATTTCTTTTAGAATTTTTTTTTGAAAAGTTACATGCATAATATATATTTAACCATTGGAAATGTAAATCATTTTGCAATTTCAAATTTTATAGTTTTTTTTTTGTTTAATATTACATTTAAGATCTGGGTATTTAAATCAGAAGACAGTTTTTTTTAAACTGTGCTTTCTTTTGAATACATTTTTATGATTATTTTTTATATTAAAAGTTAGTCATTTGTATATGATCTCGTATTTTTTTAAACATTATTTTCATTTTTATATATTTATTTTAATTTTTAAATGACATTTTTTTTTTAAATTGTGGCAATAGGGTTATTTTCATTATTGCAGAAAAAGGGAAATAGATTAACGTAAAATTTTGCTTTTTATCTTTGTTGATGTTATTATTTTATTACAATTTTAAACGTATGTTTTTTTTAACTTTGAATAGATTGTATTTAAGGCCATCGCGAAAAGTAACGGTACTAATAGTGAATATATATTTTTTCAAAAACAAAGCATCCATTTGAAAATATGAAATAGTAATAATTTTCATACAATTGCGTAAAACGGATGTCATTTTCGGAGATTTTAATTCTACTTTCTCAGTAATTAGAGAATAAATATTCAAGGAAACAGAAAACGTTATCCTCACTCACACCTGTGAAAATGATGTCATTTTAAAAGGCTTTCAAATGAAAATATTCGGAATACACATTTTTATTCCAAGAACACGTACGGTTTTATACGATTGTTTCTAAATGAAGTAATTTAAATTGGCTTTTCATTTCTGCTATACTTAAGTTAGTTGCAAAGGGCCCTTAATATTCCAGACCACAGCAAAAGGGTCTAATCGCAGTAAAGCTGTATGCTTCTATCAATGAAAATGATGTCATGTTTAAGATAAAAAAAAAACGTTACCTTTCATAAAACTTTTATATTTCAATACAGATGTGTCGAAATTATTTTTCAAAAAAATATTCCTCTGGTTCTGAGTTTCAAGTTGTAAGGCTTTATAGTGACGAAATAATAAGGCAAGTGAAAAATTACGTTATATAGGTATAGTAATATGTTTGTTTGTTTTAAGAAAGAGATTGTATGTTTAAGACGTAATTTCCCATTACTTAAAGCTTTGTGTCGTTCTGCGTTTAAGAAGTCATTTTCCTTTACTTAAAGCGTTCCGTCGTTCTGCGTTTAAGACGTTATTTTAAATTACTTAAAGTTTTCCGTCATTCTGAGTTTAAGATGAAATTTTCCATTACTGAAAGCGTTCCATAGTTTTGCGTTTAACCCCTTCAGGGGCAAAGTACTCTTGCAGCTAAAATATTGAAATGATTGGTTGACACCAGGATTAACGAACGAATTTATTCTAAAATAAGTAAAAGCTTTTCCTCATGTATTTTATAAATTTAAAATTTGGTTATAAATTTCTGGTGTCATTGTGGCATTTTGGGATTTAAAATTAAGCGGTATATATTATATACTGGTGCCCTTCAAGGGGTTAAGACTTTTGATTTCAAAAAGCCGTAAAATGGTGTGGTGAGTGAAAATTACATATTCAGCATGAAGCAAGCAGATCATTTTTATAAACCTGACTGCATTTAAACGATGTAAAATTAAGATTTATTGCTCTTCCAGTCCTTATATAAAAGGGATCTTCAATTGGAGGGCGAATTTCATCTTTTGGTAACGTCTTCACTGCATAATGTCATTTTTTGGCTGAAAATACTAAGTTGGCGGTAACAGTGACAAAATCACATGTAAATCATTGATGTCATTTTCTCGGGAACTACAAAACACGTTTAAATAAAAATAGTCTTTTCATTAGCTAACCATAAATAAATCGTTCGGAAAACATAAAAAAATGCCATTAGTTGATTTAATTTTAAACAAGAACGCAAAGTTATGCATCAGGCATAGATTATGATACACTTTCCATTACATACATAATATTATTAAGAAATTTCCTACTTTCATTGAATGAAATAATATATTTAAATAATCAACTTAAAAAAACAAATCATGACATAGTAAAAATCCATATTCATCAGTTGTTGTGTATACAGGGTGGTTCAGAACTATATTTCAAAAATGTAAAGGCTGGTAGAGGGGACCTAAATAAGTAGATTTAGTACTGGAAAGTGGGTGCAGAAATACAGCGTTGAGGCAGTAGAAGACGCTTTTGAGTTCAGTGGATGAAAGCGTTTCGCTGGTTTAAATCACAATTCTCCGCACAGATTTCGAGCAACATGCATCGTTACACCAATGCGGGACATGAGGACATGCATTTCATGTATGGGGATGCGCAAAGAAATGGAGCGGATGATGAAAGGATGTACATGGAGCGATTCCCGGGTAGGAATCTGTTGGATCGCCGAACATTTCAGCTTCTTCAACCGGTGTTGTGCACAAGTGAATCGTTGTATGCTTCCAATCATGATACGGGCGCTGGAAGATATCGCAGAATTCCTGCAGTTAGAAGAAGAAGTATTACGCACAATAGAAGACAATCTCGGCAATCTCGAGAGCCGTTGAACGTGCGCATCCTCTGAGCAGCCCCATACATAAAATGCATGTCGGAATGGTGTACGATGTATGTTGCTCGAAATCCGTGCGGGGAATGGCGATTCAAGCCAGCGAAACGCTTTCATCCACCAAACTCAACAGCGCCCTCTACTGCCTCAACGCTGCATTTCCGCACCCACAATCCTATACGAAATCTGCTTATTTAGGTCCCCTCTACCTGCCTTTACATTTTTGACATATAGTTCTGAACCACTCTGTATGTAATGTGTGCGAGTTCTTTCATGTAGCCCTGTATGATATTTGATGAATATATACACACCACATAATACACACAAAAATTAAAAATTAAAAAATACACAATACATTGGAAAACGCACTTCAAACAATTATTGTTCATAATCGGACCAGTAACTTAATTCCTTTTTGAGCCTCTGTAAATAAACAGCAAATACATCATAATCTATAGAAAATCATTTGTAATATATTTCAGTAATTTCGTTGCACCATAAATTTATTAAAATGCACCGCAAATGATTATTTCTAATAGATAATAATGTATATGAATTTGTACGTCCTTGTATAAGAACAATAAATGATAAGTATACTATACTCCTGCGAAATCATGTTGTAGTCCGTCTCAGTGCCGCAAATCAGTTTCATTATGTTTGAAATATTGCAACATTAATAAAATGTACCCATAGGCCATAATATAATGGAATTATTTTGTGTGTTTCTGTAAAGGAACTATAAACGCTGCACACCTTACTTTTAATAACAAATATTCTATAGTAAGCTCCAATAAGATATAAACATTTAATGGTAAACTGAGCATATTTAGGATAGCTACTCTCTTAAAACGAAAGAGTGGATTTGGCTTCTCAGAAAAGAGCTGTAATTTATTGGATCGTGAATGAGATGATTTTTAAACGTTTCACTCATCTTGATTTGAATTTTTATTTTTCTAATGCACTCCAGAAGAACGAATACTAAACAACTCATCTCGATAAAAACAGCACTCATTGACGAGCGGAAATGCCAATGCGGCTGACGTGACCATTCGCTGAGCAGACGACAGGCGTGTGACGTTATCGAGTGGAGGCAAGCATTTCGCCTATACAGCACGTTGTTGACCGTTGAAGTATTATTCGCGTTGTTCAAAGGGGCAATTTTAAAGAAGGAATACTTAAAAAGGTAAAAATTTCTGCTGTTTTAAATACTCTAATCAAGTTTTTTATAATGATTCTGTTTTATATTTATTGTTATTTTATATAGGGCGTGATATTTTTCAGTTTATATCAATATTTTTAACAAATATATCTTAACCCTAACATTTAGGACTATTTACACGAACGAACATTTAGAGATCTTTTGAGTTGGAAGGATAAATATTAAAAAATGATCTAAAATATAATTATACATATCCTTTGCCTCTCATTTTAAGTTTTTTTAATGTTTTTTTCAATAAATATGATTTATAAATAGCATATAGTAGCAATTTAATCTTTTAAAGAAAATGACTCGGCGGTACTGTGCGTTTGTTTATATATATATTTTTTTAATTATGTTTCAGAACTCTAACTTTCATAATACTATAAATTGAAAATTGACTTGTCTGACTTTAAAAATATTGTTTTAAAGTAAACAAATTATATTTCTTATTTTATTCTCAGTCTGAAGAATTTTTTCCTGGATATTTTTATTGACCTGCCTTGTTTTTCGAATGCGCAGACATAAGTTTTAGTCATTTTATGTTGCTGAGAGTTAGATTATTTGAAATGTATCTCAAATATATAAGAAAAGCTTTAGAATATCTATTTCATGTTGACGAAAACTTTTGAAAAGTAGCTTTATTAGTATATATACTCTTTTTCTAATATTTTAAAATAAATATACTTGACACTTTTCACTTAATTATTGAATGTACACATACATGTATACATTCAACATGCAACTTACTTTTTTTTTGAAAAAAATATAATCTGTATCTGTTTATGAAATTTATTATTACAATAAAATATTACATCTTTACGATGAATTTCAATTCCCCTTCCCCACCTTTCTAGAAAAGAACTTGTATTTCGGAAGCTATAAATAATAAAATATATCAGACGTATAAATAATAAAATATAATTTTTATAGAGTAAAAATAAGGTAGTTATTTATCATTATTTTTATTTGAAAACGTGGCAAGAATTCTGTGTTATTTTGAATTTAGTTGATAAAAATAAATCAAAGGTTACTGAATTTCATTTAAATGTCTTGATTTTATTTAGTAAGTTGATTAGAAATCCCTCAAGGTTTTTTTTTTTTTTTTTTTTTTTTTTTTTTTTTTTTTGTAATTTTTAAGTGAGTTGACTCCTCTCAAGAATGAGTTTATTAGAAATCACCCACGGGGTTTTGGATTAACTCTTAAATAAGCTGATTTCATTCATGTATGAATTGGTTACCAATCGCTCAAGAATTACTGGATTAAATCTGAAATGACCTCATTTCACTGAAGTTTGAATTGATTATAAATCACTCAAGTTCTACTGGATTTAGCCTTAAATTACTTCATTTCACTCAAATATAAGTTGGCTGCAGATCACTCAAGTGCTACTGGATTTAGTCTAAAATTACTTCATTTCACTCAAGTATGACTTAGTTATAAATCACTCAAGTGCTACTGGATTTAACCTTCATTGATTTGATTTCACTCAAGTATGAGTAAAATACAGATCACTCAATCATGAGTTGCTTAAAAACAACTCGTTCACTCGAGTTGTTTCAACTCTTCATGAGAAGCTGACTTTCAAATCGTGAGATGAGTGGACATAAACCGAATTTATAAATGTGTTGGGAAGTGCCAAAAAGCCATAGATTGATTTTTCGGTGAAATTGCGGAACACATTCCATTTTTTTTTTAATTTCTTGTATTATATAAAATAGTTTTTTTTTTTTTTTTTTTTTTTTTTTTTTTGCATTTTACGTCTTTTAATATTTTTCAAAGAAAAAAATAAAACTGTGAAATTTTATTTTATTTATGAAACATAATGCTTCATTTCATATCCAAGATACATAAATGAAACATGATTTTCTTAGCACAAAAGTTTGATAAAGTTTAATTATTTATATGCTTTTACAGTATTTTAAACAAGTTATTAAAGCTTTATTTTTTTTCATGAGTTTTATATTTTAGAAAATATTTCGCCTTAAAAATGATAAACTAAAAACTGTGCACAACAGCTACAAATAAAAATGTTATTTAAGCATTTTTTTTTAAAAAAAAGGCTTTATATTTTAAATAATTTAGTTTATCACGATAAGAATTATGTAGTTTAATATGTGTATAACATTTACATATACAAAAGTAAATTTATTTTTTTGGAAATGCTTTATATTTTAAATAATTTAGTTTAACAGGAGGAAGATTATATATTGAAGTATTTGCCGTTATGCTAAAATAATAAAACCACAGCTGTAATCGTGTCTTTTTTTGAATTTCTTGAAATATTTTATCATTTATTCTGAAGAAACAATTTTCTAATACTTGTAAAAAAAATCTTTATGAATTTATGTTACATACCGAAATGAAATAAAGATAACATAAATTTGCAATGACAATTTAACTTTACAGGTCATTAGTTTTTATTATATTCGTTAAACATTCTGGCACCTAAAATAAACATCTTTAGGGAAATTTCGGAGTAATAACTGTGTTCAAGGGATAAAAATTGAAATAATTTGTAAAGAAACTACTCAAATTTCGAAACAAATTAGAGAGAGAACCAGAATTCTCGAGGGAAAGATAAAATGCACAAATGTAAGATTAACATAAAGCATACATGCTCTTCGCAATAATTTTCACATTCTGTAGGAAAACTTAAATAACTTGAAAAGATAATGTGATTGATTTTATATATAAATAAATAAATATATATATATATATATATATATATGTATCCTAATAATATTATAAATCTGATTGTGTGCAAATGTTAGGCTGAAGCCAGCGTCAAAATGGAGCATTTAATGATGATGTATCTTTGCATATAGGTGGATTATAACCCGGAAATGAACATAGACTGGTTTTTGTTTATTTTATGCAAATACTTTTCTTAATAATTCAAAATTTGATTATTTTCATAGAGAATCAATGGACATTTTTAGATAAAATTTAACCATTTTACTTTATCGTTGCTAGGGCTTTGATCGTTGCCAATAAATAAAAATGCGGAAAAATAATTTTTCCTCAATAATTAAGTTTCAATTGAGCGATTTTCACATGAAAAATGAAAATAATTCAAAAGAAGATGAATTTCTGTGATATTTGAAACAGCAATATTGAGTATTTGTTATTATACATGATGTATGAATATCGGTTACATTAAAAAGATCTTTTTCTGTCAAAAACTGCGTTATAATTAGAAAGAAGAATTAACAATAATTATATTACTAAGAAAAAGATTTCGCTTGAACCATGGAACTATGAAAAGGATCCTCCTTGGCTTGAACAAATATGACGTCATAAATAAAACATGTATTTTCAAATATTCGTAATATTACAAACAGCATGACTATCAGTGTATAATAAAAGTATATACATAATGGACGTCATATTTAAGATGAATAACTGAAATATTTTTTTGATACTGATTAATAATAAGCTTGCATATCAGTTACAAACAGATGTGGGTTTTCTGCTAAAATTCACGTCATTATTGCCAGGAAAAGAAAATTATCAAGAATTATATCATTGAAAAGAGATTTCTCTGGGATCAAAGTGACGTCATAATAAAACGGGATTTTTTAAATATGTTTCAAATGGAGCATATATCAATTTCATACATTAATAATCACTGAGTACAGTGAAAGAATAGAGAGGTAATGAACCGTAAAATCGGCTTGCAATATGAAGCCGGTTATCGCTCAAATCATTAGGCCCAAGGGCTGACTTCATTGGATGGAGAGAGGCTGCACGTGGAACAATGACTGGATTCATTGGACGGGGAGAGGTTTTCAAAGTAAGCCGCCAGTTGTTTGGGCTGACTGTAGGGTTGCATTTTCAGCATCACGCCAAACATGAACATATCATCTCTATTTTTTATCTGAATTCTGTGATTAATAATACAAGCATCAGTAAGATTATTAGGAAAAGAAAACTGAACACACGTCTATTAAGTTAAAATCTGTCTGTGTGTATTTCGCAACTACTCCTCTTAAAACACTTTAACGGATAAAGCACTTCAATTGCTGAAATGTTGAAATAAATGATTGACACCGGAAATTATGATCAAATTTATTTGTATATATGAAAAAAGCGATATTTCACATACATAATAAACGGAAAACATTGGAAGAGGCTGCACGTCGGCATTTCTATTAAAATTCTGCTGTCATTGTTGAATTTCGTAATTAAAGTTTTGTGGAACCCTAGGGAAACCAATGAACGTTAAAGGGTTAATGCAACGCGATTTAATTAATACCGGTTATCATTGATTCGAGGATGTCATATAAACTCTTAAAATTTAAAATTTTGAATTAGATTTCGAGATATTAATATTCTTTTTTGTAAATTTTAACGAAAATTCTCTAAAAACGGTACTTAAATTACTCCATTTTTGTGGATAAAAAAAGGAGAAATAAAACGGATTAATATATTTTTGTGCCATTTTCTCATTAAAACTGAAAATATTATTTTATTTTCAATTTGAATAGTTGGTGAAAAAAAAATCTTGATTACAGTAAAATTTCCGAAAAATAAAAACATATTTCCACATATTCAAACTTTATGAATCAATTTATTCTGCAGAGCAAAAAATCGCCTGTCAGCATATTGTTAAGAAATCAAGATTTGTTTCAGCTATAGATAAAACCAAGGACACAAATTTGCTGTTACATGCAAACGTAACACTTGCAATTGCAAAGCTTTTTGCAACCCCAAATTACATGCAAACGTAACATTTATATGTAATTTGCACCCAAATGAATTTTATTTTGAACCGTAATAAATGTTAATTTGCAATGAAAATTGCATGCAAAAGTAATGTTTACATATAATTTTGGGTTGCAAAAAGCTTTGCAATTTAAGTGTTACGTTTGCATGTAATTTAAGGCTGCAAAAAGCTTTGCAATTGAAGCTCCTTGAATTTAGCTGTAGAAATATTGCTCCTTATTCACAAGAATTGAATTTAAAGAAAAAGCATATACTATTTCCAATGAATTATTTTTAAATGATGGCTGTTAAAACGTTTCTCAAAGAGGTTAGAAGTAAAATGGTTTATCAGGTAAAATTGACAACTCTTTTTACTCAATTCGTCGATTTACACGATTTTATTTGGCCGTCTTTTTTCCATTGGCTGCAGTTTCCTTTTCGCGGTTATTTGGCACAAAATTTTACTTTTTTTAAACTGATTTATGCCAAGGCCCCTATAACAAAGAAATATCGTATTTTCTTCTAGGAAATGTGATAAAGAGTTAGTTAATTATTTACGTTTTTAATTATCGGGAGTGAAATATTTTGCTTGATTAGTACATTTATTTTTCTTTTAATGTTACGTGAACGAAGTCACGGGTACCAGCTTGTATGTATATAAATATTTAAGTATGTAAGTATTTAAGTATGTATTTAAGTAACACATGTCAAAAACAAAGGATATAGCATTATAAAATGCAATGGAATAGACACTGTAGGAATGATACTTAATATGATGAAAAAGAAAAAAAAAGGAAAATTATGAATATCTTGAAATAGAAATTATAGAAACTACAGAAAGGCTTTAGAAAGATATTCATAGTAAATATATGTTATTTCATCAAATACTGTCAGCACTTTGTCTGAAATCAACAATATTAAGCCTCTAATAACATACACATATGAAACAACAAAATTAATAACCTACATGAGGTTCAAATAACAAAATAAATAAATAAAATAATAAATATGCAACTTAATTAGAAATAAGATAAATAAACAATTATTTAACTTAAATAGAAAGTAGATCCTAAAATAATATGCAAGACTCACCAGAAAAGAAAAATTTTACTTCAGATTGAACAAGATTATAAGTACTTGACAAACAGTTAATCATCACAAACGTTGCTTAGAAAAAAATGATAATAGAAATTAAATCGTGTGTCTACTTTAATACTTGTATTAAACTTACTTAAATATATTAAGTGTCTAATTAGTGTTGCCATCTATCACAGAAAAATATAAGTAGAAGCTGAAATTGTAGATAAGTTAAAAAATACGACTAGTGCTGACATCTATTATGAATGATGATATATATATTATATATATATTACAAAGCAAATGATATTTGAAATGTAAGGAAACTAAATGAAGTAAAATAAAATTTAAATATAATAAAGATGAAATGGGAAAAAGTAAGGCAGAAGCCCGTTTTATAATATATATATATTTTAATAAAATTTGTAGACTTTTATACCAGTCCCGCGGTTGGCGCCACTCTTGGCTTCTAATATCGCTTGGCGATAAATGTAAATCAGAAGTCGTTTGTTCTTTGCTTCTTTCGGTTGTCGCTATGGGGAGCTCCGAGAAAACCAATACTGAGTAAATAAAAAAATGGTTCGTTAAGTAAACAGAGTTTAAATTTTATACATAGTTAAATCATTACAGTCCACTTTATTGTCGTAGTCAACATTATGGTCCGTCGAGCCGGAGAAAAATCAGTGATCATAGGATTATATTGCGTTTTTGTTTTAAAAAAAATCGGAACAATGGATGTAAAAGTGCTGAATCGAAGAAGGGGCATTTTTTAATCCTAAATTACACAGTTATCAAACCTTATAGCCGATGAGGCACAAGAAATAGACTCAGTGGATATCTTGAACAAAATCAAAAATTTGAACAAGTTAGAAGATAAATTAGATGATTAAAGGATGCAGTACTATAAAATTTTGAAAGATGAAGAAATCGATATGTGTGAAGATGAATTTGAAGAAATCGAGCAAGATCTCCAAAATCTCAAGGTAAGATTTAAAAGACTTATTGAGATTCCTAAAACTAAAAATGTTGGTCTAATAAATAAAAATAATGATGTTAATAATTTCAAAAATTTAAATGTTAAATTTTCGGAAATTCCATTGCCGAAATTCGATGGTTCGTATGAAAATTGGAATAACTTTAAGACTCAATTTAATAGTATAATTGATTCGAACGAATTGTTAACTAATGATCAGAAACTTTTTTATTTGTAATCCTCTCTTGTGGGGACAGCGAAACAAATCCAAAGTGCTGATGACACATATGAGTCATTATTTGAAGCACTTAAAATCAAGATTTGACAATAAAAGATTAATAGTTAACAATCAATCTTTATTAATGTTAGATAATTTTTGTACTGAATCAGCTGAAAAATTAAGAATGCTGCTTGATTGTATTTTAAAGTATGTAAGAGCTTTAAAGGTGTTAAATGTCGAAATGAACAATTTTAGTGAAAATTTATTGATTAATATTATTTTGACAAAATTGGATAGAACAACATGTAAGGAAATCGAAGTGACATTAACAACGACAGATTTATCTCGATAGATACCTTTATCGAATTCTTGCAAAATCGTGTTCAAATATTAGAAAGCCTACAAAGAACACAAATAAATTCGCAAAAATTTAAAACCCAGAACAAACAAAATACTTTTATTCTGAAATCTAATTCCTGCCTTGTTTGTAAAAAATTACATGCATTACACCTTTGCCCTGTTTTTCTAAAAATGACTCCAATTCAAAGATTTGATGAAGTAAAAAAGAATAAACTTTGTATAAATTGTTTAAATGACTCGGATCTACTTTCGAAATGCGGTCCAAAATATAACTATCAGCTGTGCAATCTCAGACATAACGTATTACTTCATCGAGATAAAAATATGCCATTTCAAAATAAAACGTCATTAATAAGCCCCGATTCTGAAGTTGAAATATCATCGGCGCCAGACGGACTTCGTTCTGGTAAAGAAAATGATGAATCAAATAAACAAAATTTATCGGAAATATCTCAGAGTTTACTAATAATCAAATAATAATGAAAGTAAAAAAGCAGTTCTTTTGTCTACGGCATATATTTATATTTATAGTCCGTTACATAAGTGTTTCGTCCAGGCTTGGGGAATTCTCGACAGCGCGAGCCAAGCTAACTATATTACGAAAGAAATGGCCTCCTATTTGGGCTTGAAAAAAGAAAAAATAAATGTTTCCGTTAGTGGATTAGGTGGAAATGCCTTTAATGTTAAAGGGAAAGTTAATACGATAATTCGAAATAAGAATTCTTCATTCTGTTCACCTAGCGATTTTTTTGTTGTTTCGAAAATTACTGACTGTGTACCTTCTTCAAATATTAAAATTTATAAGGCATTGATACCAAGTAGGGTATTGCTAGCTGATCCTACTTTGGAATTTACCGGGAAAATTCATTTAATAATTGGGGCAGAACTCTTTTATGAGATAATAAAAGAAGGAACAAATCGCATTTCACCAAATTTAATGTTTCAAAATTCGGTGTTTGGCCTTATTGCTACTGGAACTGTTAAAATCAAGAGTTCTACTTCATATTGTGGAATGACATTTAATTCCGAAATCGAGAACATTGAATCTAATCTTAAAAAATTTTGGGAAATAGAAAATATTTCACCTGACTGTTTTCTAAGTAAAGAAGAAGAATTCTGTGAATCTCATTTTCAAAAAACGCACAAACGAAATGATACCGGAAGGTTTATTGTCGAAATGCCGATTCAAACTGATCAATTAAATTCATTGGGAAATTCGAGAAATTTAGCAGAAAGGCGTTTACAACAAACAGTAAAGAGATTGGAAAATAATAGTGCTATGAAAAAACTTTATTGCGAATTTTTAAACGAATATGAAACATTGGAGCATATGGAGAGAATTTCAGTTGAAGACTCTCGCTCAGTAGTTTATTACATGCCTCATCATGACATTTTTAAACCGGATAAATCCTCTACTAAATTAAGGGTTGTCTTTAATGCCTCTGCCCATACCACAACCGGAAAAAGCTTGAATGATATTTTGCTTTCCGGTGAGGTTAAGGAAGATCCTTTTGATATTTTGTTAAGATTTCAAAAATATAAGGTTGCTTTAACTGCGGACATTAAAAAAATGTTTCGGCAGATTTTGATAGATCCTTCACAAAGAGACATTCTACGCATTCTTTGGAAGGATTACGAAAAAAATTCCACAATTGCCTTTAAATTGAACACGGTCACTTATGGAACTAAATGCGCCCCTTTTTTGGCCATAAGGTGCATTAAACAATTGACCTTAGATGAGAAGGACAGATTTCCTCTTGCGGCAAAAGCTATTCTATCTGATAGCTACATGGACGGCATCGTGATTGGATCCTCAGACTCAGAGTCGGCAATAGCCCTGAAAAATCAATTAATTGACATATTTCGTTCTTGTGGAATGGCTTTCCACAAATGGAATTCAAATTTGAATGAGCTTTTAAATCATGACGAAATCGAAGATTTTTCCTTTTACATTAAGTCTGACACTTCAGCTAAAACTTTAGGTATGGTTTGGCAATCCAATAACGATCAATTTGTGTTTAGAGTTTCAGTGAAAGAACAAGAATCATACACCAAAAGACAGGTTATTTCTGCCATAGCAAAATTGTATGATCCTCTTGGGATCATTGGCCCAATTATTTCCAAGGCCAAGTGTTATCTTCAAAAATTGTGGCTATGTAAACTAGGATGGGACGAGAACATTCCGGAGCCCCTTGCTAGTGATTGGTGTAACTTCGTAAGTCAACTAAAAACTATAGAAAATATAACAATAAGTCGATACATTTTAATTTCTTCCACAGAAGCAATATTTGTTCTTGGTTTCGCTGACGCTTCCATAACAGCTTTTGGTGCTGCAGTTTATGTATATTGTTTAAATTCATCCAGCTCGACCACATCAAATTTCATTGCGAGTAAATCAAGAGTGTCACCTCTAAAGAACATTTCTGGGCCAAGACTGGAACTATGTTCCTGTTTGCTTCTTTATCAACTTGTCTCCAAAATTCTCCATTCCTTACAACTAGACATTCAAGGAGTAATTTTATTCTCAGACTCAACTATAGGATTGGCATGGATAAAAACCTCTGCTCATCTATTAAAAACTTTCATTGCAAATTGAGTCGCAAAGATTCAGTCTCTAACTGAACACTTTTTATGGAAACACATTCCTTCTATTGTTAATCTAGCTGATATAATATCTCGTGGAATTTTTCCTGAAGAACTTTTAGACATGGAACTGTGATGGAAAGGTCCATTATTGACTAATAATATCTTGGAATTGACAGAAAATGGAAAAAAAACTGACTTTCCAAATGATGATGCTTATTTAAACGAACTTAAATCAAACTGTAATATTAATTTGCATCTAATTAACCAGGACTTTAATAATTTTCTGAACAAATTTTGTGACTTAAGTAACAGCTATTTTAAGTTAATTTGTATTTTAGTTTATATTTATAGATTTATTTATAATTGCAAGCACAAAGAAAAGATTGTAGGGATTATTACAAAAGAGGAATTTCACCAGGCAAAGTTAAAATTGATTAAACTAGTGCAGGTAATGTACTTCGCCAGGGAAATGAAGGCGCTCAATAAAGTTGATAAACTAAAGGATAGTCGAGTAAGTAATTTAAATCCTTTTCTTGATAGGGATGAAATAATTAGGGTTGGGGGTCGTTTAGATCAATCAAATTTATTTTATGATAAAAAACATCCTATTCTTTTACCCAAAGATCACAGGCTTACACTTTTAATTTTCCAGTATTTTCACTTAAAAAATTTGCATGTTGGTGCTCAAATCTTGCTTCATTTTGTGAGACAAGAATTCTGGCCTTTAAATGGCAAAAACATAGTCAGAAAATTTGTGCATAATTGCATTGTTTGTTTTAAAAACAAACCTAAAATTGCAGAACAAATCATGGCCTCGTTACCTAAAGAAAGGGTAAATATCAATCCCCCTTTTACAAATTCAGGCATTGATTTATGTGGCCCATTTTTATTTAATACAAAAACTAACGTAAAGGAGTTTTTAGTAAAATTTATGTCGAAATTTTCGTCTATTTTGCTACTCGTGCAATTCATTTAGAAATAATAACAGATTTAACTTCAGAAGCCTTAATAGCTACCTTAAAAAGATTTGTAGCTAGGCGCGGAATTTGTGCCTCCATCTTTTACGATAATCCTTCTAATTTTGTTGGTGCGAATTCAGAATTGAAAAAATTGCATAAAATTGTAAAAAATCAATCCGAGGAATTGGCTGCTTACTTATTGACTAATTCAATTTCTGGGAAATTCCTTCCTCCTAGATCCCCTAATTTTGGTGGCTTGTGGGAGGCAGGAGTAAAATCCTTTAAGCACCATTTAAAAAGAACTATTGGAGATTTAAAACTAACTTTTGAGGAATTTTTAACTCTCGTTAATCAAATCGAAGGTATTTTAAACAGTAGGCCTCTAATACCTTTATCTTCGGATCCAAACGATTACGAAACGTTAACCCCAGGACATTTTTTAATCGGCCGCCCTATAAATAGCATCTGTGAACCAAACTTGGCTGACCTTGCCAATAATAAACTTAGTCATTGGCAACAAATTACAAAAAATAATCAATTAATTTGGAAAAATTGGAGTAGAGATTATTTAAATAATCTACAACAGCGAACAAAATGATTATTTGAAAAGGAAAATATTAAAATTGGAAAAATGGTTTTATTAAAGGATAGTAATTTGTCCATGTGTACCTGGTCAGTCGGTCGCATTCAAGACGTTATTTATGGGAGCGATGGTAAAATTAGTGTTGTGCTTGTGAAAACTCCAAATGGTATATTCAAACGAGTAATTTCTAATATTAGTATTTTGCCCATAAATGATCCTTTATTATAATGTAAATATTTATTTTTCTTATATTTCTTGTGCATTTATATTTGAAAATCTTTTGCAGTAACTTTGTATTTTAATATTATAATTGAATTGAATTGTATATTTGTATTATTGATTGAATTGAAACTTCATTATAATTGAAGATTTATTGTTAAAAAGAAATAAAAATAATTGTTTACAACGAAGGACATTTGTTTAAGATATGTTGCTGAGATATGTAGATGTTGGCGCCACTCTTGGCTTCTAAAAACGCTTGGCGATAAATGTGAATCAGAAGTCGTTTGTTCTTTGCTTCGTTCGGTTGTCTCCATGGGGAGCTCCGAGAAAACCAATACTTAGTAAATAAAAAAATGGTTGAAATTTTATAGATAGTTAAATAATTACAGTCCACTTTATTGTCGTAGTCAACACCCGCCACATCCCTTCTTAATGGTATTTTTATTTTATAGTTTTTTGGGGGTAAAATTTTGTTATTTTATGATTTTTGGGTTTTTTTAAAAATAAGTTTTAATATTTTTTTCCCAGCAATCCACGCTCTGCCTCCTTAATATTGTTTTAAATTTTATAATTTTTATGCGCATTTAATGCCCGTACTTGTAAAATCAGATTAATATTTTAGTGTTTAATGCATGAAGAAAGAAAAGCAAGGAGATAATTGTAAGACAAAGCTGTATGCATTAAATGCATTAAATTAGGCCTAATGAAATGAAGGGAGCTTAAACGATTAATACGATTGTAGTGGTTTAGAAAAAAATGTCTGTAAACTGAAATATCTAGACATGAATGAAAGTTAGTAAAATTAATAACATTGAAAGTTAAATCATTACGTTTATCATTGATATTATATGTTAAAGTGTGATTAGAAAGAATATAGATATAAATGTCCATAAAATTAATAGTAGACATATTTAAATGAGTAGTATTAAGTTCAAATGAGTAGTATTAAGTTTGGGAGGATATGCTACAAGTAGAGAAATAGAATGATTATCACTAAGGGAAAATATAATTATATCACCTATATGTCTATAGAGCAAAATATTAGTGTTAATATAATTTCTTACATAGAAATAGAGATATAAATCTGAAAGCATACTGTAACTAGCTGAGACTTGTGGTATTCCTTTTGTCTGAAGAAAAATAGCATTATTTGGAAGATAAAATCATGAAAAAGTAAAATATTAGTTAAAGTTTTGAAGTAATCAATATCGATGTTATCACGTAAATATAATGATGAGAAGTATTCTATAAAAAGTGCTATAAATAATAGCAGAGTGTAAATCTTCCAAAAGAGTACTGTTGAAGAGGCCCTTACATCATATGTGATAATATTGTTGACATTGTTAAGTGCGTTGATTTTAATAACTAGCACATAACTGCTTTTAATACAATGATAGATAAATCGTAGATTTGTGGGAGAATATTTAAGAAAAGTGAGTTAACGCATGTGTGATAAGTGTTACATCCAACAGTAACAGTGCGAAATTTTAACGGATTTTTGTGAAACTTTCGAATCATAACAATGTCGGGATAGTTGAAGTTTTTTTTTTAAGCCTAATAGTTTAAAACTTAAAATGTGCCTATTGTTTTCTTCTAATGGGACATGATGTAGTGTGAAAATATTATTGGAAGAAATTGCAGTTGTAAGAATGTGGTGGTAGTATTGTTTGCAGATGATGGCATAATTATTGGCAGTATTGTCAAAGTTGATAAAAAATTTTTTTTGTAGTTCACGAATGCGCGGCTTAAGGGTTGAGAAAGAAAAATGAATTTTATCAATATGTAATTTCTGTAAATAGTCTTGTAAGAAAAAAATTACATTATGTTTCCATTCTACAAAGAATTTAATTGGTTTATTTATCTTATTGGTTTATTTATTTTTTGGTTTATTTATCAATTTTTAAATAAAGAAGTCCAAATCATAAGTGAATTTTTGTATGATGGACATAGGAAATAATTGTGAAAAAATGCGATACTTAGCGCCAAAACGCATAAAATATCTTAAATGAGGATTATTGACAATGTCAAAATTTATTACAATCAAATTTTCGACGTACTAAACTAATAGGGTATTTAAAGGTACTTTTATTATTTATACTATGAAGTGGAAATTTACATTGTTCATTGTTAAAAATGTGATTAAGTTTAATTTTATTAAAAACAGGTTTAGTAAATGTAATAAGTGCGAATTACTCTTATTTAAGTTTTTATACTTTCTTCTATCTATAATAGAAGAAAGTATTGTAATCGAAATTTTTTTCGACTTCCGGTTTTTGACGGATTTACACGTTTTAGGGGTCAGAGATTCCGAAAAACATGATTTTACAAAATGTCCCACTATCTGTCTGTCCGTGCTCATTGTATCATCTGAAAGTGTAAGAAGTTATGCTTCAAATTGAACCACATCTTTTTACTATGTTTTTGCTTATGGCAAGCAGGTTCTATTAGAATTTAGGGATATTTCGACGAAAGGGGGCGCTGTGATCGATATTTTTGTTCCATTTTCACTATTGTATCATCGAAAAGTGTATGAAGTTTTGCAGATAATTGAACCACATTTTTGTTCTATGTTTTTTGGCTATGGCAAGCAGGTTCTATTAGAATTTGGGGATATTTCGACGAAAGGGGTCGCTGTGATCGATATTTTTGTTCAATTTTCACTATTGTATCATCGAAAATTGTATGAAGTTATGCTTCAAATTTAATAACATTTTTTTCTATGTTTTTGGCTAAGGCAAGCTAGTTCTATTAGAATTTGAGTATATTTCGACGAAAAGCGGCGCTTTGATAGCCATTTAAAGATTTCAAATTCAAAAAGATGTACAAAAAAATTAGAAATCCTAAAAGTTTTTTTGTTAAAAGTTTGGCCTTGATCCGGAGAATCCGAAACAGTTTTTGTTTTGCCTCTATCTTAAAAAATGGCGGAATTCATCCATAAACGGGTTTATATTATGAATTTTAGTTAACATGTTTTCCGCAAATTTTATTTCATTGTTGTAACCATTGTTCCTATTATATGTTTATCACTATATATTTATATTCGCCAACGTCAAATACTCGCCAAACTTGGCGACAGTTGGCGAAATATCGCCAAAATAGGTTGCCATAAATGAAGCCAACTTGGCTGTAGAGGACTAATTTGGCAATATTCTAATTCAAATTCAATGTTGACGAGAACTGGGATTGAATCTCCTTTAATTAGGTTCCACGCATTTTACCTTCGTGTTTTCCAGTAAAATAATCTAAAATCGTAAAACTAATGAATAGGGAAGCTATCTGTTCCTGTCGGTTCAGGCCACAAGGACTTTTCGTAGTTTAGTATACATCAGTTGATCGCATCCCGGTAACCCGACGATTCGCAAGCAGCTGACGTACAACAGAATGACGAAAAACTATTGATTTTATTAACGATGTGATAGCAAATTTTGAAGAATTAACATGACTGAGATAGAAGGAAGTTTTGGGATTGGCACATCCGACTAGTTTACTTTTACATTAATGTGAATATTGTGAACTTTTTGTCTAAACTGGAGTAATTCAAAGGAGATATCACTGAAATGGGTGGAGAATGTATTTGAAGTGAATTCTTTAAAATATTGAGTGAGATTATTCTTTGGAATTGCAAAAATAAATTTACGAAGTGTTTCCCAACTAAAATTACAATGATAGGAAGATTGTAAGGTATATAGTGATTTTTTAAATTTGAGTGTTAGTTAATTTGGAAGATGATTTTTTGGATGTAGAAGAATTGCATCTTTGTGTACGTGTAGTTTGTTTGTATAAGTGGTGTTTAAGTGAAGGATAGAGGGAATTGTAATTAATAATGTTAGTTAATGTAGAATTTACAGTGAGAGGTTTATTGTTTTGGAGTTGGTTGAGTCCATATGGATAAAGTGTATTGTAGTATTAATTGAGCAGATTCTAGAAAAAGGCGATATACACACACAAACACACACACACACACGTAACAATCACACAACACATACATATATATATATAATATATTTGTGTGTGTGTGTGTGATTGTTTCTTTCTGTGTGTGTGCGTATTTCTAAAAAAATTATTTTTTCGGGTTTATGCAATTTATGATAATAAAAATATATTTCAAATAATTTTACATTCAAGCACCTGTCACATACGTTGAGAATACTTAAAATGTTTGTCCTACTATTTACTAGAAAATTACCTTTAATTTGTGTTCGAATTACAAAAGGATAGCAGTTTTACACAAATTATAAAATATATATATATATATTTTTCAACTGCGACTTACTTCTAAGAACACTTTTATAATAAGCATACAAATTACATGAAATGTAAATCATGAGGAATGTTTTAAACAGTAAGTACAATGGTTAAAATAAATCCATAAATTCACGGTAAAACTGCTGGCTATCTTTTTCGTTATTTGAGTATCCTCGGTTTTAAAAATGACATCTCTCTTTGTGCTACCATATGTGGACTATTATGGTTGTATTTATTAATTGATATATTTCAAGAATATTTTCTGTCTGACCTTGGGCAGTCATTGCCTTGAGTCAAGTGTCGTACCGGTAAGACCAGTGGAGACTTGCTAGAATCAGAGTTTGAAACGATGATACAGGATTTCTTTAAATGGTGGCTAAGGACTTGGACAATTCGAGATTTAGAAACCTGGTAATTTTGAAGTTGATTGCGGAGAGATTTCGTTTTGAGATGATGGTTGAGGGACTTTAGTATTAATGAAGGATACAAACATAAATTATATATTTTCTTAATTTGAGTGCTAGATGTAAAATATGAATATTATAACTTAAAATTAATTCGATAAAAAAATTTGTTTTTTTTTTTAGAAATTTTATTTTCAACTATTATATATTTCTAAAATATGTTCTTTTAGAATATATCTTTAGTGCGAGTGTTTCTTATAACTTGAAACAAATTGCGAATAATTTTAAAGGAATGAGAAAATTGTTTGTTACTTTTTTTAATTCGAAAGTATTAGTTTTATTTGTTGCTTTGAGTAAAATCGCTTTTTTTTCAGTTAATTTAACTATTGTATATATATATATATATATATATATATAACACATGGGCTGATAAGTTCCCGGTCTAATGAAGAAAACACAACTTTTTAACATAACTTTATAACTTTATAGCTTTATAACTTTATAACTTTAATAAATAACATAACATTAATAATAAATAATAATAATTTAATAATAATAATAATAATAATAATAATTTAATAAATAAATAATAATATTAATTTTATAATAAATAACATAATTTTATAACGAAAAAACTCCAAACAGTGCTCATAATCATCGATTCGTTGTTGTTTTTGTTCAAAAGTTAACACACGCGGAAGCCACTTTGAAAACAAATGTTCATTCAAAATAAAACCTACACGTTCCTTGGATATCTTCAGAGTCTGCGCTATATGCTGGAACTTCAGTTTACGGTTCCCAAAACGATTTTGTGGACTTCTTTGATGTTTTCCGGAGTAACTACCTCTTTTGCGTGGTGCATCACTGCTGTCCGTACGATCACGTTTAAATTCAGCAAACCAGTCAATAATGGTTGATTTACCTGGTGCAGTGTCCGGATAACACTTATCAAGCCAAGCTTTTGTTTGAACGGTGTTTCTTCCCATCAAATAACAATTCTTGAAATTCTTGTTTATCCATTTTTTTGTTTATCAACAAAGTCGTTCAACTAAAACCACTGTAATGTTTTATCCACACGGCGAATCGTCATGACATTTTTTCTGCTACCTTTTGAAGGTTAGTATTTACTAAAAAAGTATCAGTTCGGCGATTGCAACGCAATCTGTGTGTCAGATGGGAAACTTATTAGTCCATATGTTATATTTTTAATCTGATTGTTTAGAATATATTTTAATGAATTACATGAATTATTACAATGAATCACATGGAATATTTTTTATAACTTTTAAACATGAATTAAAAATAATTTTAAAAGAAAGGAAAAATTAATTGATATGTATTTTTTTTTAATTCGAAAGCACTATTTTGTTGTTGTCGTTGTTGTTTTAAATAAATCCGATATTCTAATTGATTGAATTTTTAGTTTTTCATTTTTAAAATAAATTGGAACTCCAGTATTAATAGAGCCAATACGGATGCGTGCAAGGAATAAAAGGAATTTTCTCCTCTTCTTCATACTTTGTGGAAAAATTCCCAGAAAGCATGTTTACTTGGAGTACCGAAATTATTTGTTGAAAAATGACGAATAATTTAGTGTAAAAATACCAGATTTTTCTGACAGTGTATGAAGTTCGTATATCACTCATATTACGTTTAAAACTGTGATTTAAATAATAAAAACCAAACACTTACTTCAAAACCAAACACTTACTTTAAAACCAAACACTTACTTCAAAACCAAACACTTAATTCATACGGTGAACGGGGAACAAACAAATGACAACCTGTCTTAATGTGATCGTGTGTGTGACAGTCAAAGAATATAGTTAGTATATATAGGATCCTGAGAAGACAAAAAACATTATAGTTGCAACGCAGCAGCGCGATACGTATCTCACCAAAAAGCGAAGGTTCTTTCGTTGGGTTTTCTTTTCATTTCTATGCAGCAACATGTCAGTTTTTTAATAATTGAAAATAAATATGCAGCAGATAAAGGAATGTCTCCGTAAGCGCCTTTCTTCCCGGTCCGTTCCGTTGTTTGCAGGATATTTGATGAAATTTTCTGTTTTTTAATGGAAAATACACTTTTGTCGTGGAAAATGACGAATTCATGAAAACAATTCACATGAATTTCATATTATTTTTTACAGTCTAACATTTGATTAACTTAATAAGTCTTACACAAGAATAAATAAGAATGAAAAGACATCGATAGTAAAATAAAATGAAGTAATATTTTCATTTATTTATTTTGTATTATTTTCTCTCAAATATCCGAATTTCCATACTTACTAAATGAAAATTATCATTCTTTTTGTCTTTTATAATATTTTACAAACTAATATCTGACTTTTAAAATTGCTTCAATTAATCATAAGAAAAAAAAAGTCAAATATATTTGTTGAGGTATTTTTTAGTAAACTAATTTCTCTAAGCTATTTTCGGAGTTTAAAGCTATTTGTCTCCTTTTTGACTGAATAAAGCAGCTTATGAATACCCTAAAAATCTCAATATCTCATATATCTAGTACTAGCCAGCCGTGTGGGTTCTAGATGCATTCTGTAACATATAAACTATACTTCGTTTGGGTCTCAGAAAGTGCATTTTACATGCAAACACCAATATATAAATAAAATACTTTATTTTAAACTAGACGAAAATAAGAAATAAGATTAACAAAAAAGCACGTAAATAAAGATTTCGCGACATAAATATTTTTTTTTCCTGAATGCCCCTGACAAAATCTAGCTCAGCCCTTCTCGTGATTATCTAGAGAGAAGGGAGAGCTTTCAGATAAAATAAACAAAAATTGGATTGCCTAAGGTACATGGCGATTATTGTAAATGGTCACTATGGTTTCAGGGAAAAAAATTTGAATACGCTAATAAAATTAACCTGGCCCTGTGTGCTACTCAGCCACATAGAGTTAATACTTTGGGGCCTATATCTTTAAGTTCTTCAAAATTCTCTTTAAGTGCTTAAGTTCTACTTCAAAAATGTATTCTGAGAAAAGTATGAAATGTATTATGATTTGTATAAAAGTTGAATTCAGATCGCTAAAGAAAAAAAAAAAAACACAAAACAATTTATAAAATATGAAAAAAAAATTCTTTGGAAAAATGTCAGGCAAAATGTAATAAAAAAAAATAAAAAACATCAGTAACATTTGTCTTATTTTTCTAATCTTCCATAATCATGTTCATAGTCGATGTTGGCGACAAAATCGTGGAAATATGTGTTTGCCTTTTTTTAAATTAAAATTGTTATGCTGAATTTCATGCTCCAGCCTAACACTGCTACTGAGATATGACAAAGTGACTTAAAACTTTCGACCCCCATTTAACCCCTTAGTGGGCTAATTTCGAAAAATGCTGAATTACATGTTTAAATATTTTTAGCAGACTCGTTATAATGAATTTAGTGTTAATACGTAAACTACTACTGAATTATGGCAAAAGACTAAAACCTTCGATCCCCTTTAATCTCCTTAGTTGTTGAAATACTAAAATATACCTGTTAAACGTTTTTTAGTGCATTTGTTATCCTAAATTTCATATTGCTACAAAAAACTGCTACCGTGATATGGCGAAGTAGCCTAAAACTTTTGACCACCCCATTTAACCCCTTCGCAGTTTAATTTCTAAAATAGCTGAAATACATGTTTAACTATTTTTTAGTAGAATTGCTATCCTGAATTTACTGTACATACCTAAACTTGTACTGAGATACGGCGAAATGTCCTAAAATTTTGAAAACCCCCTTTAACACCCTTAGTGGTGAATTTCTAAAACCTCTGAAATACGTGTTTAATTATTTTGTGTAAGATTTGCTATCCTGAATTTCACGTTGCTACTTAAAGCTGCTACCTAAATGTCGCAAAATTACCTGAAACTTTCGACCTCACATTTAACCTCCTTAGTGGTTTAATTTATAAAATCGCTGAAATGCATGTTTAAGTATTCTTTTACTAAATTTTTATCCTAAATTTCACCTTTCTATCTAAAATTGCTGCTGAGACGTGAAAAAGTGCCCTAAAACTTTGAACCCACATTTAACCCCATAAGTGGTTGAATTTCTAAAATTGATGAAGTACGTCTTATTTTTTGTAAGATTTTTTTATGCGGAATTTCACGTTATTACCTAAAACTGTTAATGAGATATGGTAAACTAATCTGAAACTTTCGATTCCCCCCACCCCAATTAAACCTACTTAGTGGTTGAATTTCTAAAATCGCTAAAATACGGCGGAATGAAATGAAACTTTCCACCGCTATTTAACAATAGTGATTGAATTCCTGAAACCGATGAAATCCGTATTTAACTCTTCTTTTAGTAGATTTGTTATCCTGCTCCTACCTAAAGCTGCTACTGAGATATGGCGAAGTGACTTAAAACTTTCGATCGTTCATTTAACGCCCTTCCTGTTTGATTTTCTAAAATTGCTGAAATAAATGTTTAACTATTTTTTAGCAGATTTGTTATCCCAAATTTCATGATACTGCCGAGGACTACTGAGATTTGGCGCATTGACCTAAAGTTTTCGACCCTCCCCCTATTAAACCCCCTTCGTGGTAGAATCTCTAAAATCACTTAACTATATGTTTAACTATTATATTAGTAGATTTGTTATATTGAATTTCACATTCCTACCTAAAATTGCTGCTGAGATGGGGCGAAGTGACCTAAAATCGCTGAAATGCGTTTAATTATTTTTTAGTATATTTGTTGTCCTGAATTCACGGTCCTACCTAAAACTGTTGCTGAGATATGGCCCAACAAAAACTATGATCTACCATTTAAACATACTATTGTGTGAATTTTGAAAAATCCTTTCCTAGTTGGTACAGACATTGTGTATTGAACATGTCTTCAAAATTTCATTGTCCTTGAATCAATGGTTGATCTCGGGGTTGATTATGAGTCATAAGGACATGTTCTTTTATATAGAGAGATATATTATGTGTTCTTGATACTTTAAGATATAGGGGAGGAATCGTACACAGAAAAACGTACAAGGTTTCATGAAGATCGCTTTTTTGATTGTACCGCTTGATGGTAGTTTCTTCACTGATGCTTCGTTTGGATTATTTCTAATTCACATTTCAAACGTGGACATTGTGTCGAATGTAGGAAATGAAACTATATTTCTGCACTCAGAGAGATAGAGAAATTAGAACAGATGTTTCAAGCGGACTGGGGTTGGAGCGAATATTATTATTTTTTTGCGCCATTTTGGCGAGAAATCCTCGTTTTTGAATAACTGTTAGGCCTAGACTGAGAAAACAGCTGATAGTTTTACATTATTATGAAATAATTTATTTTATTATAAAACACATACAATTTTATTGTAAAGCACACACAATTTATTATAAATCACTCACAAATTTCACAAATTTCACATCTGTACCGAGAAAGTTAGTCTGCAAAATCCATTACGGATCATATATTTACTGCGAAATTGTATGTTGTAATTAATTTTAAATGTTGTAGATATACTGTGCTTCACTGAATACTACGGACGTAAAAGGACCAAAGCCGAATGAATGACTTTGTAAAAATCATTAGATTTAAAAGCAGATTTTCCAACATATTATACACAAACAAATATCCTACAAAACATACGGTTATATTTTAGACACACATTTTATATAAAATATCTCCCACACATGAGAATAATTATTTAAAATTGTGAAACATTTATTGCATACATTTTGGAAAAACACTGGATAAATATATTTTACGTCAGACGTAGAGAATTAAGATAATTACGTAGTCATATATTACTAGCTGAAATAAAAAAATTTTGTGTTCATAAGACAATGATTTCATTGGTTTGAAATTGTACTTATTTGCAGAAATAAACATGAAACATATTACTTTTAGAAAAAAAAAACAGTTAGTTTACATTTATTTTTGATAAAATGTTCATTAAACATATCTTTACAGCCAAGAATCGCATTAAAACTTGCATTATCTAATAACAAAAAAAATACTTTCCTTTTATAACATTTTATATTTCCTATCACGTACTACATTTCATCGAATATATTTCATTTTAAAACGCACTCAAATGAAAACATACGAATGAAAATCTTGCAAAAATCGCCGTGTTGCCACACTAGGCAAAAAAAAAAAAAAAAAACTGAATTGTCAAAAAGAGACCTTTGTGTGTCTGCGACATCTGTACCGAGAAAGTTAGTCTGCAAAATCCATTACGGATCATACATTTACTGCGAAATTGTATGTTGTAATTAATTTTAAATGTTGTAGATATACTGTGCTTCACTGAATACTACGGACGTAAAAGGACGAAAGCCGAATGAATGACTTTGTAAAAATCATTAGATTTAAAAGCAGATTTTCCAACATATTATACATAAACAAATATCCTACAAAACATACGGTTATATTTTAGACACACATTTTATATAAAATATCTCCCACACATGAGAATAATTATTTAAAATTGTGAAACATTTATTGCATACATTTTGGAAAAACACTGGATAAATATATTTTACGTCAGACGTAGAGAATTAAGATAATTACGTAGTCATATATTACTAGCTGAAATAAAAAATGTTTGTGTTCATAAGACAATGATTTCATTGGTTTGAATTTGTACTTATTTGGAGAAATAAACATGAAACATATTACTTTTAGAAAAAAAAAACAGTTAGTTTACATTTATTTTTGATAAAATGTTCATTAAACATATCTTTACAGCCAAGAATCGCATTAAAACTTGCATTATCTAATAACAAAAAAAATACTTTCCTTTTACAACATTTTATATTTCCTATCACGTACTACATTTCATCGAATATATTTCATTTTGACATTACAGATTTAAAGCGGCTCTGTAACCAAAAATACGAGATATAATTTATTTGAAAACGTGTAATAAATGTGTCAGACGTTACAATTAATGTATATATGAGTTTTTTTCTTTTATCGAATATCGTTTAAATATATTTTGCACTTATGACAATAAATATTCTTCAATAATAGCCTTCTCTCAACGATAGATTAGTGAATTACTGATAGAAAATTTTGCTTTGAAATGTAAAGATTCGAAAATATGTAATCAATCTATGGTTAGACACATTTTTTTACAAAATATATTGAATCATTTCGGTTTAATGAATTTTTTATTTACAACAACAAATGAAATATTTATTTAAAGAAAAATTTTGTCGTTAAATAATCATATATTCTAATACGAGAAAATCTTGTGTGTGGTTATGCAAATTTTATTTTAAAAACGGCTCTAACGATTTTGACGAAATTTTGTAACCTACTGTTTCTTGGCATCAGAAAACGATTGGTCTAGGTCACATGTTCAAGAAAATTCGATTAGTGGGTCATTTTGGGTCTGGGTCAAGCTAATTGTATCTAAAAAACGGTTCAAACGAATTTGACGAAATTTTGTATCCGACCATTTTCGGGCACGAGAAGACTATTGGTCTGGGTCACATGTTCGAGAACTTTCGATTAGTGAATCATTTTTGGGTCAACGCGGGTCAATTCAATTTTATCTAAAAAACGGCTCTAACGATTTTGATAAAATTTTGTATCCTACGAGTTTCAGGCACGAGAAAATCATTTGGCTAGGTCACATGACCGAGAAAATTCGATTAGTGGGTCATTTCTGGGTCAAGCTAATTTATCTAAAAAGCGGCACAGGCTATTTACACTAAATTTTGCATCCTATGGTTTTCGGGCACGAGACGACTGTTGGGCTAAGTCACATGTTCGAGAAAATTCAATTAGTGGGTCATTTTGGTCATTGGTCATTATGGGTCAAGCAATTTTATCTTAAAAACGGTTCAGACTATTTACACTAAATTTTGCATCCTATGATTTTCAGGCACGAGAGAACTGTTGGGCTGGTTCACATGTTCGAGAAAATTCAATTAGTGGGTCATTTTGGTCATGGGTCATTATGGGTCAGACAATTTTATCTTAAAAAAGGTTCAGACTATTTACACTAAATTTTGCATCCTATGATTTTCAGGCACGAGAGGACTGTTGGGCTGGTTCACGTGTTCGAGAAAATTCAATTAGTGGGTCATTTTGGTCATGGGTCATTATGGGTCAAGAAATTTTATCTTAAAAACGGTTCCGACTATTTACACTAAATTTTCCATCCAATGGTTTTCGGGCACGAGAAGACTGTTGGATTAGGTCACATGTTAGAGAAAATTCAATTAGTTGGTCATTTTGGTCATGGGTCATTATGAGTCAAGCTATTTTATCTTAAAAACGGCTCACACTATTTACACTAAATTTTGCATCCTATGGTTTTTGGACACGAGAAGACTATTAGGCTAGGTCACATGTTCCAGAAATTTCGATTAGTGGGTCATTTTGGTCATGGGTCATTATGGGTCAAGCTATTTTATCTTAAAAACGGCTCAGACTATTTACACTAAATTTTGCCTCCTGAGGTTTTCGGCCACAAGAAGACTGTTCGGCTAGGTCACGTGTTCGAGAAGATTCGATTAGGGGGTCATTTTGGGTCATCATGGGTTAGGGTCAAGCTAAGTCTATCTAAAAAAGGTTCAAACGATTTTGACTAAATTTTGTATTTTACCATTTTCGGGCGCGAGAAGACTATTGGGCTGGGTCACGTGTTCAAGAAATTTCGATTAGTGTGTCATTTTGGTCATGGGTCATTATGGGTCAAGATGTTTTATCTTAAAAACGGCTCAGAGGGTTTAAACTAAATTTAGTATCCTACAGTTTTTGGACACGGGAAAATCATTGGGCTAGGTCACATGCTCGAGAAAATCTGATTAGTTGGTCATTTTTATGTCACTGGGGGTCAAGCTTAATGTATCTAAAAAAACAGCTCAGAATATTTTGTCTAAATGTTATATGCTACCGGTTTCTCGCACGAGAAGACAATAGGGCTTGGACACATGTTCAAGAAAATTTGATTAGTGGGACATTTTGGTCATGCGTCATGATATTTGAACTCAAAGCTAATTTTGACCGAGCATAGCTCGGTCCTCCCTGCTCGTATATTCTAATGCGAGCAAATTTTGCGTATGTGTGTGGTTATATATGCAAATTTTATCTTCAAAACGGCTCTAACGATTTTGAAGAAATTTTGTATCCCACCATTTTGGAGCACAAGAAAACCATTGGACTAGGTAACATGTTCGAGAAAATTCGATTAGTGGGTCATTTTGGGTCACCATGGCTCAATGTCAAGCTAATAGTATCTAAAAAACGGTTCAAACGATGTTGACTAAATTTTGTATTCTAGCATTTTCGGACACGAGAAGACTATTTGGCTGGGTCACATGTTTGAGAACTTCTGATTAGTGGGTCATATTTGGGTCAAAGCTGGTCAAGTTAATTTTATCTAAAAAACGGCTCCAACGATTTTGATTAAATTTTGTATCTACGAGTTTCGGGCACGAGAAAATCATTGAGTTAGGTCACATGTCCGAGAAAATTCGATTAGTGGATCATTTTTGGGTCACTGTGGGTCAAGCTAATTTTATGTAAAAAACGGCTCAGATAATTTAGACTAAATTTTGCATCCTGTGGTTTTCGGGCACGAGAAGACTGTTGTAATAGGTCAAATGTTCGAGAAAATTCGATTAGTTTGGTAATTTTGGTAATGTGTCAAACTATTTTTATCAAAAAAAACGGCTCAGAGGATTTGAACTAAATTTAGTATCCTACAGTTTTGGGGAACGAGAAGAGTATTGGACTGGGTCACATGTTCTAGAAAGTTGGATTAGTGGGTTCTTTTGGTCATGGGTCATTATGTGTCAAGCAATTTGTATCTTAAAGACGGATAAAACGATTTGAACTAAATTTTATATCCTACGGTTTTGGGACACGATAAAATAATTGGGCAAGGTCACATGTTCGAGAAAATCCGATTAATGGGTCGTTTTTGGTTCACTGTAGGTCAAGCTAATTTTATCTAAAAATAGCTCGACTATTTTGACTAAATTTTATATCCTACGGGTTTCGGCCATGAGAAGTCAACTGGCCTTTGTCACATGTTCGAGAAAATTTTATTAGTGGGTCATTTTGGTCATGGGTATGATATTTTAACTCAAAGCTAATTTTGACCGAGCATAGCTCGGTCTTTCCTACTCGTAGAAATAATATCTAATTATATTATTTGCTTTCTCTTTTCTATTTCGGTATGATTGAAAGAGTTTTTCTATTAAAAGTTTTATTCATGATGTGATTTTTTATGCTTATCTTACGATTGAAAAGGGGAATTTTAAATAACAGATATATATAAATAAAGGAAGTTCTTCAATTTTACATTATTTCATTTTTCCTCTTATTTTTTATAGAAATACATTATACGTATGAAATTAATTATTTTATAGATTTTCTACGAATGTTGTGTGGATAAAATTTCAAAGATTTGGCTCAATATGAATGAAATATTAGAAATTCATTTGTCCTCAAAAATCCTTATACTTATCCTAAAAATAATTTAAATCTCCTATCATACCATAAACCTTTTTTTTCTATAAAAAATGATGGTTACATATTAAATTGATATTTTGTTTTCAACGATTAGGTGAGTTTTCCTATGAATATTTTTTTCCTGGTATGCTTTAATACGATTATTTCAGAACTCTAATTTAAAAATTAAAATATAAAATATTTAATTAGAAAAAGCTTTTTTTTTTTTTTTTTTTTTTTTAGTTTATATTCAAAGATATATAGAATGAGCGAAACAAAGCATTTTAATTATATGTTTAATTTTTTAAACGTATGCTGATTAGTAAACCGGTAATATCATTTAAAGGTTATCCAAATAATTGTTGCTTTTCCTTTTTTTTTTATAGATTTATAAATTTCTAAAATATTATGGTCACATATTAAATTGATATTTTTGTTTCAATGATTAGCTGAGTGTTCCTATTAATATTTTTTGTCCATGGTATGCTTCAATATGGTTATTTCAGGACTATAATTGAGAAATTAAAATAGAAAAGGTTTACTGTTAAAAGAAGTTCATTTTTAGCGTTTCGTTCATCTCACGAAACCCTGTAACCCTCGCTCCGTTGTCTGTCCGTCACAGAGCCATTCTCAAAAAGTATGTAACTTACAGAGTTGAAACTTAGTGTATAAATCTGAATAGCAGCTGTGAAGAGCTCAAAATACTAAAATTTGAAAAATTCGCATTATTTTAATAAATAGAGATAAAAACCAAAATTCTAACAGCCTTTTCCTATTAAATTGAAATATTTTTCATTATAGCAGATGCCAAAGATTTAAAATCCACAATAAAATTCTTTCTAAACTAATTAATTTTCTATCAGACGATTTTCAAGTGAAAAATGAAAATGAAATAAAAAGTTTCACCCATTGAAAAAAAGATAAATATGAAATAAAATTGATTGACGTCATAGTCATAATAAAACGGAAAATGTCTAAGATTTCACAATAATACAAGGAGTATGAGTATGTATAAGTGGACAAAGAAGATGAATTTCACGTCATTCGAGAATTAAAAAGAAAATCTGACGTCATATAGGAAGTTTAACTAATTTTTCAAATGTTTGAGAATAATACAAAGCGAGTATCAATATAAATAACAGAGAATAGTAAATATATGAGTTTGAAAAACATATTGAATCGTGATAAAAATCCGATTATGGAAATATTCGCATATTTTAACATTTTGAAGGAGTACAATTTGTTTAATTTTGAAATTATTTTTTTTAAATATTGCATTTAGTCCGTATGACGGATATTATTATGACAGAATATAATAGCGGGCTTGGAGGCATGTTTAGATATTCGAAAAAAGCAAAAAAATAGACCGGTAAATTTTTTCTTTACAAAAAACATGACTTTTTTTGTTGTTGTTGCTAAATGAAATTTGTTTGAATTTATTAAAGAAAGGATAAAGTGTTTTGAAAGGAAAATATTAAACGAAACCCTTTGAGCGATCTTCGATCACACTTACCCACTTGTTCTTTATTACTTACCCATCATACGTAGTTTAGGGTAAGTCTTGTAATCGTTTTGAAAATCGAAAAAAAAATTGACGGATTTACAAGTTTCAGACACTGTAGATTCCGAAAAACATATTTTTAGAAAAAAAAAAACATTGCCGTCCGTCTGTGTGTCTGTGTGTCTGTATACGCTCTATCTCCCGAAAAAATTGAGATAGAGACTTGAAATTTGGTATGTACTTAGTATGTAATAATGGGAAGAAGCCTGTTTCATTTCAATAACCTCGATTAACCGGAACTATTTTTTTCGGACTCTCGAAATATTCGTTCTGATAAAAGGTATATAAAAATTTTCGAAATTGTTTATTTTAAGAAATGAATATAAAAGACAATAAAAAAACATAAATTTTGCATAAAGCATGAAGTCGATCGGATAATTAGTTGTCGAGATATTTGGAATCTTATTTCCACACTCTTCGAATTTCCATGGCCCTGTATTTCATCCAAATTTCACTTTAAATATATATTTTAATCGGAAATTTGATGCTTAATCAGATGCAATAAACCGCTAGTTAATAGGATTATTATTTTTGGAGTTATATGGAAAAACCTCTTTCAAGCAATTCAGTAATCGAGCCTTTAAAGTTTATGACGTCATCAAGCCACGATTTTATTTGAATTGCAATGCATTTTATAAGTAGTTTACACATTTTTATTTTAATATTTTACATTATGCATATCCATGATGGGTAGGTATTACGGTGGCCCCCAACGACTGGTTTTTAGTTTTTATTCAAAGATAAATAGAATGAACGAAACAAAGCATTTTGATAATGTGTTTACTTTTTTAAACGGTACTGGAATTATTAAACCGGTAGTATAATTTAAACGACATCCAAATGATTGCTTTTTTCTATTGTTTATATAGATTTTTAAATTTCTGAAATATGATTTCTAAAATATTATGGTTACAAATTAAATTCATATTTTCACTGTAAAAAATGACCAATGTTTCTTATTTTATGAAAATATGCTATAACCACGAACAAAAATATAATATAATCTTCTGAGTTATCGAAATTTCAAATAGTATGTTACATTGTCTTTTGAATCCCCAGAAACGAATACATTTTCAAAATTTAAGGAATAATTTATAAAAAGAAATTATTTTTAGCTGCCCGAATTTTTCAGAAACGTTTCCGAAGGGTTTTTATAGTGTATTAATTAGTGTCCTCAGCCTGGAATACCTGTTTTTCGAATGCTATCAATTCTGAAGTAAACATTTTCATGCTAAAAAAAATGTTTAACAAACATGCTAAATTAACAGCGTTAACAATAACATTAAAATTAAGATTATTTCTTTACTCTTTCATGTATAAATTAACTTATGCGGCTGAAAACGTGTACTTGAGAATGGATAACATTCGAAAAACAGGTATTCCAGCCTGAGGACACTAATTAATACACTATAAAAACCCTTCGGAAACGTTTCTAAAAAATTCGGGCAGCTAAAAATAATTTGTTTTTATAAATTATTCTTTAAATTTTGAAAATGTATTCGTTTCTGGGGATTCAAAAGACAATGTAACATGCTATTTTAAATTTCGGATAACTCAGGAGATTATATTATATTTTCGTTCGTGGTTATAGCATATTTTCATAAAATAAGAAACATTGGTCCTTTTTTACAGTGTTGTTTTCAATGATTAGATGAGTTTTCCTATTAATATTTTTTCCGTGGTATGTTTCAATACGGTTATTGCTGAAATCTAATTGAGAAATTAAAATAGAAACGGTTTTCTGTTAAAATAAGTTCGTATTTCTTTATCTTTAATTTATATTCAAAGATAAATAGAATGAACGAAACAAAGCATTTTAATAATGTGTTTAATTTTTTTAACGTACTGGAATTACTAAACCGGTAATATAATTTAAACAGCACCCAAATGATATATATATATATATATATATATATATATATATATTATAGATTTATAAAATTATAAAATATGATTTTAAAAATATTCTAAAATATTATGGTTACAAATTAAATTGATATATTTTTTTCAATGATTAAATGAGTTTTCCTATTAATATTTTTTGTACATGGTATGTTTCATTTCGGTTGTTACAGGAATCTATTTGAGAAATTAAAATAGAAATGGTTTTCGGTTACAAGAAGTTCGTTTTTCTTTATCTTTCGTTTAGATTAAAATATATCTAGAAATAACGAAACCAAGCATTTTAATAATGTGTTTAATTTTTTAAACGCACTGGAATTTGTAAATCGGTAATATAATTTAAACAGCTCCCAAATGATTGTTTTTTTCTTTTTTCTATTTTTTTTAAATAGATTTAAACATTTCTAAAATATGATTTCTAAAATATTTCTATAGTATTATGGTAAAAATTAAATTGATATTTTGCTTTCAATGATTAGATGAGTTTTCCTATTAATATTTTTTGTCCCTGGTATATGTCCAATATGGTTATCGCATGCATCCAATTCAGAAATTAAAATAGAAACGTTTTCTGTTAAAAGAAGTTCATTTTTCTTTATCTTTAGTTTATATTCAAAGATATATATAGAATGAACGAAACAAACATTTTTATAATATGTGCCATTTTTTTAAATTTACTGTAATTCGTAAACCAGTAATATCATTAAAAAACAGTACCCAAATGATTGATTTTATCCATTTTTTTTTTATTTATGATTTTCTAAAAAAATTCTAACATTACTAAATTATTTCTAAAGTTTCTAAAATATTATGGTTACATATTAAATTGATATTTTGTTTTCAATGATTAACTGAATTTTCGTATTAGTATTTTTTGTTCGTGGTAAGCTTGAATGCGGTTATTTGAGGACTCTAATAGAAAATTAAAAATAGAAATGATTTACTAGTAGTAAAATAAGTTCGTTTAACTTTATTTTTCGTTTATATTCAAAGATATATAGAATGAACGAAACAAAGCATTTTAATAATATGTTTATTTTTTAAATATACTGGAATTAGTAAGCCAGTAATATCATTTAAAAAACATGCTGAAGATATATTATTTATTTATTTATTTATTTATTACAGTTTTAAAAATTTCCAAAAAATGATTTCTAAAATAATTCTAAAATATTATTGTTAAAATTATATAATTCAATTGATATTTTGTTTTCAATAGTTAGGTGAGGTTTCCTATTAATATTTTTTGTTCATGGTATGCTTCAATACGGTAATTTGAGGACTCTAAATGAAAAATTGAAAAAAGGAAATATTTACTGTTAAAATAACTTTTTTTTTGTTTTTAATTAAAGATACAGTGGAACTTCCCTTTAACGAAGTCCCTATTTAACGAAGTTTTCTACTTAACGAAATTTTCTGCAGAACTTTGACTTTGAACACCATTAGCATGTAAATTAATCTCCACATTACGAAAAATATATTCTATATAACGAAGTTTATTCCACTTTTGCACGTGTACAGAATTCAAATTAAGCGATTGCTGTTCGAAGGATATGCATATTTATTTCAGCGGATTAAATTGTATGAAAATGAACACATTTAAATAATTTCCATTCTGCTTGGTGCTAAATAAAACAATTTTTTTCACACTAAGAAAAACACTTGTTATCACTATTCTCTCACTCCGAGACTCCAGCGCTGACAGTTGGGGAAAGTCAAAATCCCCTTTTTATCTTCAATGATATAGAAGATGAGGTACCGCAATGGCGTCAGATGCATTGAAACAAAAAAAAATTATTAGAGTCAGACAGGTACCATTCTGACCTTCCATTGCGGATAGACAATTGCTTTGTACATCCAAAAGAACGTGCTTCAAAATACAAATCGAAGAACATCAAAGTTATTTTTGTTTCTGCTAATACAGCTAAACTTCAATCATTAGTCTAAGGAATAATAAAAAATCTTGAAGTACATTATCGAAAAAGACAGAAAAAAGCCGATGTAGTGAAAACATTAGTTTGAGATTCTGTGTATCAGAGCTGATGAAATCTTGGGCCAAAGCTTGGGAATGTGACGTGATTTCATCGACCGTACACAACTGTTTTGTAAAAGACGGCTTCATAATTAAAACTGAATCAAATGCTTCTGAATCCAATACTTGTTTGTCATATCTCAAGAAAAAATTTCATGAATTTAAGTTAATTTCTATTTAACGAATTTTCTTCATAACGAAGTTTTTAAGTGTAACGAGGAGACTTCGTTAAATGGAAGTTCCACTGTATATAGAATAAACAAAGAAAGCATTTTTATAATATGTTTATTATTTAAACGTACTGGAATTAGTAAAACAGTAATATCATATAAAGAGCACCCATATGATTGATTTTATCCATTTTTTATTGATTTATGAATTTCTGAAATATGATTTCTAAAAACTGTCTATTATTTCTAAGATATTTCTAAAATATTATGTTTACATATTAAACTGCTACACTCTCAGAAAAAACTAAATTTATGAGCGTTTGCCTATCAATTTTCACGAGCAACAGCCTTATTTGATGAAAAACGGTCTGATCCACTAAATTAGCGGCCTTATCCCTTAGATACTTAGAAAATTAAGAGCAATCCACATATTCTTACAGTTCTAGCCCATATGTTAGCAAAAATACGGTCCGACCCCATACATTGTCCTCCGCTAGGGTGTAACCCTTCATTTTACTCGTTTTTCGAAAATTTTAACCCGCCAAAACAGCGATTCTGTGATGATTATCTAACGTGCTACATGCTACGGAACAGAAGCAAAGTATTATTGTGTTTTAAAGTGCATTATATCCTGTGCATTATAATGCTATATTACTTTGCCCCTTAAAATTACGGGCTGCATAAAATGATGAGTATGGATTTTTTTTTTTTTTTTTTTTTTTTTTTTTTTTTTTTACGGGGTATGACTGGAATTTCTGCTGCCGGCCTCTGCCCGTAATTTTACTGCATTTTTTTTTTTTTTTTACAGTGTATTTTGTTTTCAATGATTATCTGAGTTTCTTATTAATATATTTTATTCATGGTAAGTTTGAATACAGTTATTTGAAGACTGTAATAGAGAAATTAAAATATAAAGATTTATTATTAAACGAAGTACGTTTCACTTTATTTTTAGTTTATATACAAAGAGCTATAGAATGCACGAAATAAAGCATTTTAATAATATGTTTAATTTTTTAAACGTACTGCAACTAGTAAACCAGCAATAGCATTTAACCAGCTCACAGATGATTGTTTTCTTTTTTTATCTTTTTAATATTTTATAAATTTTTAAAATAGGAATTCTAAATTAATTCTAAAATATTATGGCTACAAATTAAATTGATATTTTGTTTTCAATGATTAGATGAGTTTTCCTATTAAATTGTTTTGTTCATGGTATGTTTCAGTACGGTTATTTCAGGAACCTAATTGAGAAATTAAAATAAAACGGTTTTCTGGTTCGTTTTTCTTTATTTTTAGTTTATATTCAAAGATATATGGAATGAGTGAAACAAAGCATTTTAATAATATGTTTAATTTTTTGAACTTACTGGAATTAGTAAACCAGTAACATCATTTTAACAGTGCCCAATAATTGGTTTTTGTTTATTTTTATAGATTTACAAACTTCTAAAAGAATACAAGTGTATTTTTACAACAAAAACATTTTCCCATTTTATTTTGTTAAAAGCAAAATATATTATATTTATCACTAAACATTCTGAAATACAATTAGTATACAAGCATATATTTTCCATGTCAGACATGATTTCAACAAATTGTACATTTCAACAAATATATATTGTGTTAACATAAGTAGTTCAAACAAAATAACTAAAGAATAAATCAACTTCCTTCATTTTATTGAAAATTGTTAAACAGGTTTTGTAGTACTTGTAATAAATATTCTAGTAATAATTTCAGCCCAATTACAAAATATATATATATACTAGTAATAGAATTTGTGTCAAAGCGAAATGAAGTAATTAGTTCTACGTAATCAGACTTCTTTATTTTATTAAAGAAAGATTCGCAATATTTCTACGGAACATGATTTGTATTTTCTACCGAAACATAAATGAAAATGCAAAATTGTTTACTGAAAATTTAAATTTATGGTTACATATTAAAATAATATTTCCTTCAATAATCATTAGCTGAATTTTTTATTTGTTATTTTTTGTAAGCGTCGATTCTGTAAGAAAATTCCTTGACTTGAAGTTGAAATGGTTTTGATGGTTGTAAGATTTATCGTTACACTGACGATTTATTCATATATTCTTATTTTTATAAAATAAATCTAGTTTGTGGAACTAAATGTTTTTACACTTTCTTGATCACTTTTTAGTTTTGCTACCTTAATGGGTTACACATAGTTATGCGGAACATTTCTTTTTTTTTTTTAATTCCTAAAGCATTTTTTATTTTTACATTTATTTTGAAGTATAAAACTTGAAGATAATTTCCACAAATTATTTATTATTAAAAAAAAAAAAAAAAAAAAAAAAAAAAAAAAAAAAAAAAAAAACATCCTCTGATGAGGTTTTTTTCATATCCTACGTTAATCATTGTAGTTAAAATGTCGCTTATCTGAAATTAAAAAAAATAAATAGTTGTTATACAATACATAAGTTGTATTCTAGAGACTGAAAGAAGGAAATTACGTAAAACAAATTTGTTTCAAAATAGTGGGCCTGAAAATAGAATAAAAATGTAATTTTTAAAACGACTGATTTTTAATGATAAAAAGCAAAACTACAGTCACTACATAATTACATCGGAGATAAGTTTGCAAAATTATAAGTGAATCCATTCAATTGTTTTTTAATAACTGCGGTAACCGATTTAAAACATGCAGTTTCAGGAAAAGCTAGTTTTAAGAGCTGTTATAGTTACAGTATGATACTTATTACTTTTTCAATTGCATAAAATCATGTATTCCATCATAATATAGTAGTTTATCTTTAGTTTATATACCCTGTAAAATAGTTACTTAAAAAAATTAAGTTAAAACAAAATCCTTGTATTATTTGCATGAAGAGTTTCAGTTAAAATAAGGAGAAATATTTCAAATAGAAGTTAATTTTTCTTAATACCTAATTGCTATCATAATTTTTTTCCTAGCATGATGTTTGAACAAATTATCTGAAACTTCATACAAAATTAAACGTTTTCCTTTATTAATATTATACAAGTGTAAAGTTTCACAAATGAAAAATTATATTATAATTTCTTCAACGTGTGTTAATAAAAATTATTCCATGTATTTTACTTACAAATAAACCTTTTACAAAATAATGCATTAAAAGATGCTGAAACTATAATCATTTCAAATATATTAAACATAGAAACATAATGTCTAATTTAAAAAAAAACATATTTTTAAAAATAATTAAGGTATCCACACACCTGTGAAACGTCATTTTCGATAAAAATATCAATTTTTAGTTTTTGCAATAATATTAAAATCCGATCTTATCGAATTCTGCTTTAAGGGGACACGGGACCTTCAGAATCATCAAAATCGCTCAAATTTTTGAAAAAAAGTTCTTTTCCTCAAAACATTAAGCTCCATGTAAGCTTTCAATTCCTAGTTAAATAATTGCAATCGGATGATTTTTTCAGATTTTATTTACATTTTTATATTTAATTAAATGCCCTCGTGATCAGCTGATGTTTGTTTACAAATATTTGCAAGTGAATTTTTTCTTCTAATTAACTGTTTATCCTTAATTTTCATTCAATTGCAACCAATTGATGAATTTCTCGGTTTCATCTTGCGACAGATTACCAAAATTCTCGAATCCCCGCCCCCCACTGCCTTTGTTGAGTGACTGAAAATGTCATTTTTTACTGCGAGTGACTGAAAAAATTTTAAAAAATTATTTCGAAACGAATTGATAAATTTGTCGGTTTCATCTTGCGACAGATTACGAAAATTCTGGATTCTCACCCTCGGCCCCCGCTGTTGAGAGACTGAAAAAATTCCTTTTTTACTGCGACTGACTGATAAATTTTAAGATTTCTCTTCACAACCAATTGATAAATGTCTGGGTTCCATCTTTCAACACATTACCAAAATTCTGGATTCAATGGGACAATTCTCGCGCATGGGACATTTTGAAAAATTCTATGTAACGGTTAAAATATTCAGAAAAATTCTATGTAACGGTTAAAATATTCAGAAAAATTCCTTTTTTTTCAAATATTTTTTTTAATTTCTGGTGTGATAAATACATGCCATAAAGCGTATAGTGTGCCCTTGAATCGTATTTAAAGTGAAAAAAATGAGTTTGAAAGGCTCTTGTCCAATTAATTGTGTCTGTGTCTTAATTAGAATCCGAGTTACATCTGTTATAGCTTGCCGAAAAATTTTACAACAGGAAATATAGTTTTGTAAACCGGAAGTAAATGGAAATGTATGTTTGCCTTCTTCTTTTTCGAGATTTAGCATTTAAATTGGATTATATGTCCAATAAAATGCATGGAGTATATAATTAAACCTTTAAAAAATAATAATTCTTTTCGTAGCAAGAAACACGTGTAAAACTCATTTTTAGCTTTTTCTGAAAATTAAGTATTTCAGATATTTTTGTACGCAAAACATCCTATAGAAAAAATTATACATGAAATGCCTTGAATTTTTTTGTACTTATTTTATAAATGTTTATTGAAGGAATGGACTACAATCATGATAATATATTAATTAGTTTTATATTTACACTGGTATAAGATAAAAGATTGCAAGAAATTTTACGAATTTTTCATTACATTAGTACTTTAAGTGTTATAGCATCTGGGATAGTGATGGTATTATAATGTGGCTAGTCTATGTCCTAGAAAAAATTATTCTCTTTAAATGCAGCTTACAAAATGTGAATGCATTGATTTGATTTTGATGTTATCATGTTTTGCGCAAATGTCAAATTTTTACATAAATTTGATTATTTTTCACTTTAAAAAAATCATTTCTGTGTAATTTCAAAGATGTTTATATATTTTTCAAAGTTCTAACTGAAATGTCATTAGAAAAAATGGGTATAAAAAGAAAATTAAAAAAAAATACAAAAGTATGGATACCTTAAAACTTGAAACGTTTTCAACCTTCAAGATATATAGAGTTACATTTTGACAAAATTGTAGGCCACATACAATTTGGCCATGTTATCTAAAATAGACAACTTTCTGATTATGTTTTGACTGATAAAAAATATCAGAACTGCACGCCTATCCTAATTTATAATGCTGTATTCTATCTGATCAGAGTTATCCGTCACATCTTTTAATCCTAGAAAGCTTCGAGATTTCGTAAAATTGAATGGATCACAATTGAGTGCGTTTTAATCTTAAAAGAATGGGATCTTTATTCTTCTATTTTATAGACCATTAAAAAAATTAAAAAAATAAAAATTAAATAAAAGGATCTTCTTTACTCTCTACATAATTATATTAGAGATGAGCTAACAAATTAGTAGTGAATCAATGCAGTAGTTTTTGAATAATCATGCTCACCGATTTTAAAAGTTATACGATTTAAAAGTTTAAAAAATTGTAACTTTTTGAAAATTAATGCCAGAACAATTTCATCAACAAAGACTGAATACCTACCTTCTTTTTTATGCTTTTAACATTTACATTGATTACGTGTATCTCCAACATGTAACTAATGAAACTGCGCTTTAATGTATTTTGAACACTCCCGATGGTAGATGGCGCCAATATACTGGATCGATCACCTCATATCCTCCCTACGAAAGAAATCACCGCTATTTCTGAAAAAAAAGTGCTTACATAAAAAATGTTTACAGAAATGTTGTTATACATGTTTTATATGAAATAAGTTTTTGAAGATTTTAAACATAATTAAAATATTTAAAAGCTTTAATATGCTTTTACAAATATTTTAACACAGAATCTGATGTAGCATAGGTTTTACATTAAGCCTATCATGACGTTTAACTATGGTCCATTCGCAGACCAGACTGGTCGAGCCCGGAATCGTTACAGGCACTTTCTTTTTCGGATTTTAATATATGTAGATAGATCTAAATCACACATTATTCTTAGCAATCTCAAAATAATTTCATTTCGCTATTCTTCTCTATTTAATTTATTAAATATGCTCCTTAATTATATTATATGTTAATTTTTCATTAATCAGCGAATTTTATATATTAATTTCTAAATACCTTTATACGTAGTGTAGATATATAGACTTGGTCACCTGTTTGAAACTAATAACATGAGAAGATCTTTCCGATTTATGAAATGTTATATTAAGAATTAAATAAAATAACCATTTAATCTATGTTGGATTTTATTTTCGTTTATTAACAAAATCACGAACGTCATATAAACATTTTTTTTCATCTAGGATGTAACTTATATTAACAAGATAATGCAAAAAGAGCATTTCTCACAGTGAATGTTTCCTGATTTTAAACATGTTTATTTTTTTTCCTCCCACACAGCAGATTTTCAAATGTACATTCAATCTTGCTAATTGTTATCTGATAACAATTGTTCGATTAAACACTAATTATCTCTTTAATACAATTCGATTTTGATAATTTATAAACCAACATCTTCATAAAATGAATTTTTAGACCTTAAAATTAATTCTCTGTTTCACGCATAGACAAAATTTTTTCCAGATGCGTAATTGTTATCGTGGATTCTGTTGCTACAGGAGACATCAAATATCAATTAATGAGGCATTAATGAGATCACAGAACATCAACTGGGTTTACACTATTACGGCAAAGAATGGTGGCTTTATTGATTGTAACTGGGACTCCCTTTTACTGGTTGAAACGGAATATGATGAGAGCAAAATCGGATTATTCAGTGGCAAAGAATGAACCTTCATCTTTTTGCACTCAAGATCGTCGGACAAACTCATCAAAAATACTGCGCTGTCCAAAAATGCTGTTGTACCATATCTTGTATTGTGTCTTTTGATATTAAACTAGAGAGCATGGAGTATTTTAAATTGCTCTGTTAAATCGCTTCTTAATATTTTCCAGTCTCTCTGATACTTGTGTTAGAAATGCCTGTAACACCCTGCTCTCATGGTCCCTTCTTCAGCTTTTGATCTCTTTCATATATATCTTTTTATGGTCCCCAGTATTTTAGTTACACACGAGTATCAGTCAGAATTAACAGACAACCATAAAGATGGTCTGCGAAATTTGTTTTCGCATGGGTAGAGGCAATTCGTTTATAAAAACAGTTACTTTTTTCTTCATTAGAATTAAAAATATTTTTTTAATTAACAGACTAATTATGTCACATTAAGTAGGTTTAAATTTTGGGAAGTAAAATTGAAACTTTAATACATCGATACTAATTACATATATGAAATTGTATTATTTAATGAAATATAATAAAATAATTATTCGTCATTGGCAATATCGTTAGAATCGACACAATACTAACATGTTATCTGTTTAGTTATCAATTTATGCCATTTCAACAACAGAAAAAAAATATCTTATGCTGAAGCGTTTTCCAGAAAAACATATTTTACACATATATCATAATTAATCCCTAATTGTAATCTCAATATATATATTTCTGATATATTAAACAAATGTGAACCATGCCTATAATTTCTATAACCAAGGGAGTGAATTGATATTTTAGTTTTATTTTTGAGGTCTTTTTAAAAACTATTGGTTTCCTTACAAAATATATAAAGTATTGCTTTTAATATATCGGTTTTAAAATTGATATTCATTTTAGTAACCTTCACTCTAATTTCGAACGTCAAACATAACTTCAAATGAAATAGTTAAAATTTCAAAGGTTTATTTGTAGCGCGAGGGATTAAAACATCTGGCAGTTTCCTCATTTTCAGATATCTTTGATGTACTGAGAAATATGTGTTTCGCCAAATACTTTAAAATAAAAAACACATATGAAAAAGAGATAAATAAGGCAACACAAACTGTGAATTTTTTTAAGCCAAACATATTTATACTAACAAAAAAGTATTCATGCATCTGTGGGAAAAACAATACATTTGAAACTAATCTTGGAAATGGATTGATGCTTTTAAAGGGATGCTATCTACAATTTGAAATTACATAATATTGGACAGAATGTAGAAGGGCAAATAAAGGTATTTTTTCTTCCTAATTCAATGACATATGCATTATTTTTCAAAGTATCAAGCAGGGCGGTCGCTCTGCCAAGCCAAGCTTTAAAAAAAAACGCCACACAAACAACGCCAAGAACTGGAATAAAGACCGCTAATGCTTATATACAGAAAGCAACTTCGCAATGTTAAATCGACAAAACATGTCAGATTAAAATATCAGATATCAAACAAACCAAGCGTCGTAGAAGAAAAAAACGAAAACTAGAAGAATCTAAGGAAGAATTTCTTCAATTTAAGACCAAACTCATCTTCATAAGTGATTTATAAACAGAGATATAGCTTTTTTTTAAAAACGTCGAGTTACTTAAAATGATCACTTTTTTCTTCGTCAAACTTTTTTTTTTTCAAACAAGCTACAGGCCTTAATATTGGGCAGAATAAAAAAAGGATTGCATTTTTGGACAAGTAATTACGTAATCTATGTGCTTTTATAAAATTCAGTGTAAAAAAGAATTATTTTCTATTCTTAATTAGCAAAAAACTGTTAATTAACTTGACGATTAAAAAATTATGCCAAAACAGAGATAAAACCCGCCAACGACCATGTACCATCTGTATTAAAATAGCACAAATCAGTTACAGGTTATAATATAACCACATCAAATTTCATCTGCAAGTCAGCCATTTTCTTTTGCAGATATTTAAAAAAAAAATAAAACATCATAATTATAAGAACACACATTTTATCAGACAATTATATATGACTGCAAATTGTAGCAGATGACTGTTTCCAACATGAATAAGTATGAGAAATTGCCGCTGAAAGATATCGGTCTGGGTGGCTCTGTCGCAGCGCGTCAGCACGGCATGCACAAGGTCCCAGGTTCGAGTCCTGCCCCCGGTTAACTTTTCACTCATGTTTGTTTAGTGTATTTAATTGTCTGATAAAATGCGTGATCTTATAATATTGTAAAATAAAGTAATCAGACGTAGTGTTTATGCTTTAAAAAATATTTTTAATATATAATTTACGTTTTTAGAAAGATCTAAAGATCTTTAAAAATAAATTAGTTTTTGAGGGAAAATGTACCTTCTAAAATGTATACATTAAGACTTATCGGCATTTAAAATTTCTTTCCAAACGTAAACAAAATTTTTGAAATGAATTAAATGTGATTCATTTATTTCTTAAAAAAAAAAAAACGGTAAACGACAGGCATTTCGTTCGCAGGAATGCATTTCACGTCATTTTCCTATAAATTAATGAAATCCAGTTGTTAAATTACACAGCTCAACACAAATCTGGGGTTTGAAGAATGGCACTTTTTTCTCAGTAAATCAGTCACGCTGATCACAAATATGACATTAGTTTTTTTCTAACACCCACAGTTTTTTCACAAAACAAAAAAGAAGGGGGTGCCTCTTAATAAAATCAATGTGTAATATTTATTAAATAAGATACATTTTTAATAAAAACAAAAATTAATTTCTTAGTAAAGTGACATTAATAAATGTTAAAATATTAATAAATGTTAAAATACAATACTGCACTAAAGGATGTGAAACATAAATATAGATGGCGCCACTTTATGTATTGATATTTGCCTGAGAAGGCGCAATTTTCTACCGCGCATTTGTAGTGAGAACATGCATTTATTTTGTTCGTTTATTTATATCTTACGTTTGTTTTGTCAGTTTCTTATAGCAATATGGCATCAAGAGGTTGTATAAATCCAGGATATAAAAAAAAGTGATTCGGCAGAACTTAGTTGATCCAAAAGAAGTCCTCTTGCCTCCCCTGCACATTAAATTAGGTTTAATGAAACAATTCGTAAAAACCTTAGATAAAACAGGGGATAGTTTTCGATATTTAAATGAAGTTTTTCCACATTTATCGGAAGGTAAAATCAAAGAAGATGTGTTCGTTGGCCCAGATATGAGATGGTTAATGAAGGACGAAAATTAAATCAATCGAGAAAGATGCATGGGTTAGTTTCAAACACGTTACTCAGAAATGTTTAGGAAATTACAAAGATCCTAACTACGCAACGATCATTGAAAAAAATGGTTCAAAACTTTCAAAAACTAGGTTGTAACATGAGTTTAAAAATGCATTTTCTGCACCCCTATTTTGAATGTTTTCCTGAAAATCTTGGTGAAATGAGTGAAGAACAAGGTGAGAGATTTCACCAGGACATAAAATGCTTGGAAAAACGCTATCAAGGACACTGGAATGTAAATATGTTGGCAGACTACTGCTGGGGGCTAAAAAGAGACACTAAACCAGTTTCAAAATCTAAAGGATACAAGCGTTCTTTTGATGATAAAGAAAAGTAATTTTACTGTATATACTCAATATAATTTCTTATAAAACATGCACACACATTTATATATGTATATATGATTTTATTTATTTATCTGATTTTTTTTGTACATTTTTAAATGAATGTTTTGTGAATTGTATATTCTCAAATTCCAAATTTTTAGTTTCTTAATTGAAAGAAATCCTGACGTGATACATAAAAATAGATATTATTTTGAAATAAGCATAGCAGATTTCTTACAATTTACATTAATTCATGAAAACCCCAGATAAAAATTTAAATTTTGTAGGCCTGTGTTATTTTTGTTTTAGAAGTGAAGTTTCCATTTAAATTTATTGTAACAGTACAATGTTTAATTGAATAAAATAATGTAAACCTAAGAAATTGCTAAGAAATTCCAAACATGCACAGGGCAACGCAAAAATAAATAAATAAATAAATAAACCAAAAATAAATAAATAAAAATCAGCTTTCAGAAATTCTAAAAATTGTTCGTATATCTTAATTACAAGCTAAAGGAGGGTTTATTTCTATATTATTCTATATATAATAGTAGTTTCAGCAAATATATTAAATTCCAATGCGATCTGATTTAAACTTTAAGATAGTTTATAAGACATGATAAAAAAAATAAAAAAGAGTGGCGCTTCACATTTTGAGGAGGAGATGGGGAGGGGCGTGAACAAAATTAGGAAGTATAATAAGGCTATCTGTTTGAAACTTTACGATATTTTTTAACACATAACATAAATTTTAAAAATAAAGCTGCGTCAAAAATTATAGGGAGGGGCGGAGCGTGTTTTGCCTACACAAGGGGGGGGGACACTTTTCTAAATTTTAACGATATGCGTCATGTCGCATATCGTTACAAAGGGCTATGACCACTTATTCCTGTTATGCATCACAGGTGTCAACCTCACATTTTGCGCCCCCCCCCCCCCGAAACTACTCATGTGATATATCGTTGGAAAGGTCTGTGAACGCTTAATCATACTATGCAGGGAGGGGGGGTGAGATTTCTAAATTTTGCACATACCCCTCATGTGATACATCGTTGGAAAGGTCTGTGACCGCTTAATCCTATTATGCATCTCCGGTGTTCATCCCCCCACTTTGCCCCTAAACGTGATTAGCTTTCACCATCAGGGGGCGCTTTCCTATCTCTTTTTCTATGGGTCGGATCACGACGGGGTATGGCTCATTCGACTCGACATCGATAGAGCTTTCTGATTTTAGTTCGTTTTTTCACCACTAGGGGGCATTTTTCTATCTCTGGTTCTATGGGCTGGATCACAACGGGGTATAGCTCATTCGACTCGACATCTATAGCATTAACGATTTCAGTGCCCGAGGTTCATATAGAACAGATTGCGCTACCTGGTGGTGGAAGATGGAACTTGAGCGTGCGCAGCACGACTGCTATACGGTGCCGAAGGCAGTGGGTACCCGTGTCAGAGGTTCGTTCGGTTAGAGGTTTATGCTATTCGATGTGCAAATTAACGGATTATCCGGTGCCGAAGGCAGCGGGGAACCTGGACGGAGGTTCGTTCGTTTCGAGGTTTATCTTATTCGAGGTTTTACAAGATTCGAGGCCCTGATGTAAATTAAGGGCCCGCTAGTGGGCGAAGCCAGCTAGTGCTAATAATAAAAGAGCGTGATATCACGTTTCATATCAAATGCAGCACTGACACGCAATGTACGTATTCCAGTTTTATTCATTTCATGGATAAGTCAGTGATATTTTTTAACGGAGGATAACAAGTATTATAACAAGCCATATTTAGTATGTTGTTTTTAAGAGTGTATTTAGTTTAATTGAAAAATCTACTGGTATTTCTAGTTAACCCTTTAAATAATGACTATAAATAAAATGTAATTTTAAATTATTTCTCATGTTTAGATTATTTAAATTATGTTTAATCTATTTAAAAAAAAAGAAATGATATCTACAAAAACAACTTTTCAAAAGTAGAAAACGCCAAGCGTAAAAAAAAAAAAAAAAAAAAGTTGTGGCTAAAAAATGGTGTGATATCAAATTTCCAAGCTATTATATTATACTTATTTAACTTTTTTCCATTAAATAAGTTATCATATACATAAGTCGAGTGCCTACGTATATGTTAATAGAAATCGTTTTCTCCTGTACTAAATACATCCTAACGAGTTTCTGAAAATGCAATTTTTTTCAAATTATGCATGATGGGCTTGGCGGCCATCTTTCCATATTTCTAAGCATCCAAATTTCTAAAGTAAAAGAGTAATATGTTTGCACTGTAATATGTTTATAACAATTTCGAACTTCAGATTTTAACTACGGACAGATAAATTAGATAAGACTGATATTTTGAGAAATTTATTTTTACTAGTTTGAAATTATTAATTACTCTAAAAAATAAATCATAAGATGAATCTTTAAGGTAAGTCATCATTATCTTAAGACACAATTTTCAGAGCATACAAGTCTATAAATTAAACGCTTAAAACATTTGCTTAAATAATAATTTTGAACTTCGGATTTTAACTACGGATTTGAGTGTTTAGAATTTTGTGAATAATATGCAAAGATGGCCGCCAAGCCCATCATGCATAATTTAAAAAAAAATTGAATTTTCAGAAACTCGTTAGGATGTATTTAGTACAGGAGAAAACGATTTCTATTAACATATACGTAGGCACTCGACTTATGTATATGATAACTTATTTAATGGAAAAAAGTTAAATAAGTAATATAATAGCTTGGAAATTTGATATCACACCATTTTTTAGCCACAACTTTTTTTTTTTTTTTTTTTTTTTTTTTTTTTTTTTTTTTTTTACGCTTGGCGTTTTCTACTTTTGAAAAGTTGTTTTTGTAGATTATACAATTTGACAAGTAATAAAAATATCGTTATTAGAAAAAAAAATGTTGTTTATAAAAATTTAAATAATTTGAAATGACAATTTCAATAAGTTTTTTTTTTCTTAAGGCATCTGCCTCACGTTCATCTTATAAATCGTAAGTAGATCATCAGGTTGCAGTTTTTTTACCTGATTCAATACATTAGTTCTATACTGAGATGATTTTATACTTTAAGTAGACGATTGTCACAAAGTAACCCAGATACCGCTACAAGGAGCAACATACCGCGCAATATTCAACAACTACTGATCCTAATATATTGTTTTATGTTTTTATTGTGCAATGATCCCATTGTTACACTACATCGTAAAATAGCAGACCCGCGGACTTTTTAGCGTTCTTATTTCGTAGAATATCCGTTAAAATAAGTAAAATTGGCGTATCCTTGATTATATACGGACGCGTTCAGAATAACAGTGCCATATATTATACTTTGAAACCATTGCTACAAACTTTAATATAAAATTGTAATTCCATTTATTTTATTATATTATTTTTTAAATTGGTAAATATTGTGTAAATGTTTATTAAATACTGCTTTTCTAATATAATTTGTATCAGACTACCGAAATCTAACATAAAGACCTATGTGCAACCTACAATTTCGCTCGTCCAGCCAAAGGCAAATTGGGCAGCACATATGATTATTGTTGTATGTATCTTAATATTGTATAATATTGTATATATCCTGATATTCAATTTAATTTCGTCATCAGAATGGAGACCAACCGTTTACCTTTCAGACTCTCTCAAGGGTATGGCGAGGGCGGATAGGGGGGTCTTCCTTTCCCCATTACTTCCTGTGTCCGGTCTTCTGGCTGTGGTCAGGTAAGTGGCAGAATTTCTTTTCCTCTTTTCGACTTTTTGAGCCTATACCTAACCGTTTGCTGTCCACGAGTGGGTGATTTCTGTAAATTCCTGTAAATTTCCGTGCACTTGTATCTATAAAACATTAAAACGACATTAACTATAACAGTGCCATTGTTGCATTATGCCTAGCTAATGGTTAACGACAAACTAGCTAATAATTTCGACTCTTTATAACGAAAGTCTAGGGTGAAAAGGATTGTTGAGCTTTGTATGTATGTGAACGTGTTGGCCTGATTGTAACATTTGTGCGTGAACGAGCCATTTATTCTGTCATTTCTTTTCATATGCAAAGTGCAGCTGAATCTCCAAGAATCTGCTTGTCATGGTTTTTTTAAGCAGTATTATGTTAATTAGGAGTCTGTGGTCTAATAGCTGGTATAAATACGGCGGTAGTAGTACGTATTGTAGGATTTTGTCGGATCTCGTCCCCAGCGGGAAACCAAGACTAGCCTGAGATTTTTTAGCTGAATTTGTGTCATTTGCAGTGACATTTCATTTTGATTGAGTTTAGATAAATAATCTACCTGTTGAGATGTTTCCCCAAGTTTTGAGGCATTGCGATAATTAAATAATTAATTCTAATAAAAATATATTGTAATCCACGGGATTCCCTTCAATTAGTTTCGTTTTCTGAAGTGATGTGTTTAGTGTTTCAATTGATATTTTACAGCGATTTAAGAAACTTTCCTTAGGTTCGGGTATACCTTCAACGTGTCATTTTGTTTGGAATTAGTGTTAGAATATAAAGAATATTTGGGGTTTATCTTATTCCTGTTTGTTATTTCAGTGCTTGAACTTATAATTTGATCATCGTTAATGTAACCGCCCTGCTCTATTGCTATCTGCAATCTTTATTGTTTTTTATAAACCGTTTTTAGTGTTAATATTGAATCATGGCTACTTTCTTAAATGATGGCCGTACTAATTTCGATACATACAGTCAGAAATTGATCTGGCAGAGTATCATTATGGTGCCCCCACACCCTGAGCGCGTGTAATTAATAATGAAACCTAATGTTTACTTTAAAATAAATTATTTTGAAAAGAGAAGAAAATGTACTATTTTTTATTAAAATATTGACTTAATATCGTCCATATATAAATAATATAAATGACTTAAACAAAATGAGTTTGAAAAAAGGGTCCTAAAAATTCATCTTCAGAAATTTCTTTCCCAAAATATATCATTTAAAATTCACATTTCTCTCAAAAACTAGTTAACTCATTAACTAATTTAAAGTGCACCAATTTAAACTGCACGTTTTATGATAAATTTAACATAAATGTTTCTTTAAATAATAGTTATTTCTCTATATTAAAAAAGAAGTAACCACCGCCGCCGCCGCCGCAGCCGCTGTCAATGAGGATTTTGTGCCTTGAAGTCTTTCTGGACAAATATCTAGAAACCTATTACATATAAAAACTTAAAAATTAATAGTTTTATAAAACAATGTTCGATAAACACGCTGAAGCAAACAGTTTTTAAATCGAATAATTATTTTAAGAGATATTTAAAATCAAAGTTGGTCAAAACAGTTTTCTGAAAAAAGTTTTATAGGAACGAAAACTATGCACAGGAATTTAACCATAATTTGTAAGGATATAGTTGACAAGTTTGCGGTGTGCAGACTGCAATTATTTTTTTTATTTGATTAATTTTTTGAGATTATATTTCAATTTTTTATTCAAAATTTTCATTATTTTTTATGAAGATTTATTTCATATTTCATAAAATCCATTATTTGAATTGTTGCCAATTTGTAAAATAGCGCCAATTTGTAAAATATTCCTTTTCAATTAAGAAATGTATTTACACGTGACTATTAAAAACAGAAATAAAACTTTAAAATAATAATTAAAGGATCACGTGATAAAAGCAGTAAATGTAGAAAATTACGTAATAAAAAATATACTTGTGCGTGAATATTAAAACGAGAAATAAAACTTCCAGTCAAAGGGAAATGAATGGAAACCAGGTTACAGAGCATCGCCACTGGTCATTTAATTATAATTCAACTTTCCATAATAGCTTTAAATCAGAGCAAATTAGCGTGTTTTTATCGACTCCAGTGTCTGAATTAGGGTTGGCCAGCATAGCTCATAGGGAGGAGAACCCTCTAGTTAAAAAAAATCCTTTAAAGAAACTCTTTATCATTAATTTAGAAGTAAAAATATAAATATAGGGGTGAGAATCTTCTGTATTTTGCCAGACAAGGGAAAACCACGATCGATAGAAATTGCTTTATATGATTAATAGTATGCTGTTATAGTGCTGTTATAGTGCAAATAGACGGACAGGTGGACGGACCTGAGATGACTATAGGTGCTACGTATTAATATAATTACAAATGCACTTAAAATGTTTCTCATTCTCCTCCTTCAACCGATATCTGTGATTTAAAAAAATCTTCATTTTTTCTTTTTTACGTCTATGAGTTGCGAAGATAAAGCATAATTTTATAAACCTTAGATGGATCCTTAAGAAGCGGAAGTTACCGTTAAAAGATATATCCAAAGATAAACACAGCAGAAATTTCTGCAATTTTTTTTTTTTAAGAGAAAAACAAATTGAAATGCGATTTTTTATAAAACTTGCTTTTGAGTAAATTATGTTAGTAGTAATGTTGAAATGTAAAAATATTTACAGATATTCTTGTGAAACGTTTTTTTCGTTTTTATACTGTTTTCTTTGTAGTGAGGTAGAAAATTATCAAACTCTTTTAGACTTTAAACAAAAAAATACAGAAATATAAAGAAAAATACACAGAAAAATACTGTTTTCATAGAAATCAACATATTTCAGTAAATAAAATAAAAATAGTTCGTTTCAGAAAAAAATATCAAAAGTTTTAGTTTCAGAGAAAACTCCTCCAGTAACACTGTCTGAAGAGAAAATTAAAATAGAAAAATACATGTTTTGTTTAACGAAACTATCTGACTGTTTTGATAGAAATCAACATATTTAAGTAATTAAACAAATACATCAAAATTTTAAGTACGTTTCAGAGATTTCAGAGAAAACTCTTCAAGTAACACTGTCTTAAGAAAAAATTAAAATTGAAAAATACATGTTTTGGTTAACGAAACTATCTGAGTGTTTTGATATAAATCAATATATTTTAGTAAATTCGAAAAATATATCAAAAGTTTTAGTTCGTTTCAGAGAAAACTCTTCCAGTAACACTGTCTGAAGAGAAAATTAAAATAGAAAAATACATGTTTTGTTTAACGAAACTATCTGACTGTTTTGATAGAAATCAACATATTTAAGAAATTAAAAAAATATATCAAAATTTTAAGTTCGTGTCGGAGATTTCAGAGAAAACTCTTCAAGTAACACTGTCTTAAGAGAAAATTAAAATTGAAAAATACATGTTTTGGTTAACGAAACTATCTGAGTGTTTTGATATAAATCAATATATTTCAGTAAATTCAAAAAAATATATCAAAATTTTTAATCCGTTTCAGAGAAAACTCTTCCAGTAACACTATCTTAAGAGAAAATTAAAATAAATTAAGTAGAACATTATGGGAACATGCTGTGTTAAATCAAAAATAAAAAACCCCATCTAAATTATCATTTAAAATTATTATTTAAAAAGTAAATAAAATTTTACTTATTTTCATAGTTTTATATCTTAATTCAAACACAAATCAATTCAATTAGCTAATATACTGCATTTTTCAATAAAAAAAACTAGGCACTCCAGCAGTCGCCTGGAATAACTTTTTAAAAGTAATATGTAAGTGCAAACAGTAAAAAGTAAAACTATAATTGTTGAGCACAAATACTTTTTACAGGTTATGAAATAAGGTACATTTCACTCATTTCATTATTGAAATACTCTTTATGCAGGTTTGCTTTGCAAAAATGATAATTATTCCTCTGATTATCTCACACTCAATGATATAAAAATGAGAAACTAATACGAGTGTTTGTGTCAGAATCAGGGATACAGAAATTATATAATTAATACATCATTAGACTGCTTTGATTAATTACCAGAAAATATTATCCTCTCTTCTAGTTGAATTCGATTTTCTGCATGTTGTAAATATTCATCATTTCTAAATGAATATTTATGAATATATATATAACATATATATTATATATGAATATATTTTTATAATATATATATATATATATATATATATATATATATATATATATATATATATATATATATATATATATATATATATATATATATATATATATATATATATATATATATATTAGACTATGATTTGATACTTTTATATGCAAATTAATGTAGTTATATTTACATATTCATTAATTAATTTAAATGTATTTATTTTCATTAATATTGAGAAAGCTTTTGTTTAATTGTATTTACATTAATGCCTACTGTAGACAATATTATATTAACTTCTAATATAATGTATACTTTCTTAAATGCTAATATAGTACATCTATTAATTTTTATTAAATGTTCTGCATTATCCACTTATATCATGTGTATTTAATTTTTAACATAGTTTGCAGAAACATTATATGTAACTAATTAATTTCAATATTTAATTAATATTAAATTTAAAATCCTTAGCTTCTTAATTCTTATAATTTATTATTTTAATTTGATTATAAAATAATTTACTTGATGTTGCATTTTTGGCAATGTTATTTAATTGTGGCTATGTCATTGCTTGGTACAAATATTTATCTGTAGCATTAATCAGTAATGAATAATTTCACCATTTTACATATCATTTTTTAACATAGAATTTTTCATTAATACATCCATCTTTTATTATAATGTAATTGAATATTTTATCAACATTTTTTTTTTATTATTTAATTATATTTATTTATTATTTAAGTAATAGTTATCATTCTTTAGACAGTATTTGTTTTAATCTTTAACTAATAATTGTAATCTACTGCTTTTATTATATCATAGAATATTTTCTAATTTTCTCATAGATGGCAGCACCTTTGTTTGAGTTTTGCTTAGCTGTACAATAATATTCCATGGTCAATCATCTTTTAAAACTTATTTTGGCAACAGTAATGATTTTCTGAAATTCATTGCCTGTGTTATGTAATGACTCCTGTATATCTGGTAACTGTGGTGTTCTTTTCCCTATATCATTTTTAATCCTGTTGTATTTTGAACTTTAAGAATAAATTTCACAGTTTTTTTTTCTCTTTTTTATGGGTAAGGTTTCTTTCCTTTTTAATATTGTTTTTACTTTTTGAACTTCATGATTTTTTCACAGATTTTTTTCTTTAATACGTGAGGTAGTCCCAAAATCATATTCTTTAGCAATGTCATGGCTAATATTATGATGAAACCACACATTTGATTTGTGGTATTTAGGCATTTGGGACCTGAAGATTCTGTCTAAATTCCCCAAATTTCCTTTTTTAATTTAATTTCTTCTTCTTTTAAATATGTATATGGAATCTGTATTCAGAGTGTTGGGGAATACTATTGTTGTCAATTAATTATTACATACTAATTCATAATTTCATAGTTTTTGTTGGAGTTTCGGTAATGTTTCATTAATGGTTATATATATATATGCAACAAAAATAATTTCATTGATGTATTAATTTAAAAAATCTAATATTGAACTTGATAGGTAATTGCTAGTTATTTCTATGAGCTTTATCTTAGCTTTGTAGTCATTAATAACGCAAGAAAAAAGTAAGTTTGATAACTTTATATTAAAAAGCAAAAATGCGTCTCTGAATAACGCTATTATCATATTGACAGTGACAACTTCTGACCAATAAATTTTTGCCTTTAATGGAAATTTTTAAACTGCTAAATACTACTCAATTTCAGTTTTTACGTCTTTACATAAGAAATAAAAATACTTTTAGATGCGATTTGCTTGATAACTGTCCCTCAAGTTACTGAGTTTCCTTATTTTAAAAGTAAATTTCAAGTATCTTTACTTTATTATTTAAATGTACCTGATTAAATTATCCAAATTGTTGAAGGTTAACAAGTTTGACATTGAAAAAAATTTAAATACAGGGTGATTTTTTTTAAAGTTGTGAAAGTAAAATCCTATAACAAAAGGACCACTGATCAAAATGACCTGAAATTTCACCAGTATGCCCCCAAAGCAATGGGATTTTTTAGGCGTCGTTAAATAAAAAAATAAAATCGCACCGACAGATGGCGCTGTAAGTTAACAGAAACAAAGAATAGCGTCAGTGGGAGGAAAACAATGGACGTTACTTTGAGAAACCATTCTTCCGTAGGCCTTCTGTCGCCATTGGACCTTTTCTTAAATTCTTAAATGTTGAATCTCCTAAGAGCAGTTGCTGCGCTGTCATTATTCTAATAATACAGTTTCACTAATGACGCACGGTCCGTCAATGTCACAGTCATTGCGAGGATATCAGTGCGTGTGTCGTGTGCAAGCTCGTTTCCCGACTTCACTGCATATACAGCGCCATCTGTCGGTGCGATTTTAAGTTTTTTTTCAACCACGCCTAAAAAATTCCCATTGTTTTGAGAGCATACTGGTAAAATTTCAGATCATTTGAATCAGTGGTTCTTTAGTTATAGGGTTTTACTTTCACAACTTAAAAAAAAAAAATCACCCTGTACTTCTGAATTTGCATCCGGAAAATTTTCCATAACGAAATATAAAATTCTTCATAAATAAATAAATAAATGCAACACAAGATAAAATGATGCGTAATCGGAATACGCGCTTAAGCACTGAAAAAATCAGATTAACAAAAGTTTGCTATAAATAGTGAAATCTTTGTTGATTCCCTTGCCAATAACCGCTGGAATATGGCTAATGTAAAAATACTACCGTATTTCCAATTTAAAAAAAAAATTAAATGCATAATTGATTTTTTTAAATGAAATAAATTTTAGTCTATTTAAATATATATATTATTTAAATAGATATATAATTTAAATAGATATAAACTATCCTGCGCCGTCAGCCGCCCACGGGGGTCACCGACGCGCGTAAACGACCATCGCACCCAAGCCTCTGAAGGGCTTTTAACGCACCAGGGCTTTGTCTCGCCCGGCGCTATTAAACATAAAAGTATATTAGACTACTAGCCTTAAATTAATAGGCATTTCGACCTAGTTTTCTATACACTAGGTAGTATGTTCTGTAACCCGAGAATCCCGAGTTGGATGTCCTAGTGGCTATTATTGACATTAATTTTCTGTACATGTGTAAGAACATTATGTTTCAAAGTCTTCAACTTATCCTTATATACAGGGTGTCCATAATTAAACGACCCTAGTTTAAAGTTGTCTACAGACGAAACTTCTGGTCAGAAAGGTGTGAAATTTTGTGGAGAACATAATGAAGGGATGGGAATTTGTTTGAGCGAAGAAAAAAATAGTTCAAAATTTCGCCACCAGAGGGCGTTTTTAACGAATTACACACTTAGCATACATTTATAATAGTTTAAAAATTTTATTACAACATATTATGTTTCACATGATATCCATCATTTTCATCTACCATCTGGCATCTTAAGGTAGCATGTTCCACATTTGACTGCAGTGGTGTTTTGAGTAATGCTAAGAACATGGCATGAAAAAAGTTTTTTTTTAACATCTTTTGTTGTAATAAAATTTGTAATCTATCGCAAATGTATACTAAATGTGTATTTCATTAAAAAGCGCCCCCTGGTGGCGAAATTTTGAATTATTTTTTTCGCTCAAAAAAATTCCCATCACTTCATTATGTCTTTCACAAAATTTCACAACTTTCTGACCAGAAGTTTCGTCTGTAGACAACTTTAAAGTAGGGTCGTTTAATTATGGACAACCTGTATATATATATGGTTGAAAAGTTCCTTCTTAAATTTAAAATGTACCACAAAATGTATACTGTATATATATATCGTGACCGCCGAGATGTGCATTTTTTCTCTTTCTCTCTTCAGGTTCTTTAAAATGACGCTTTTTGTATTGCCCTAATTGCTCTAGTTGTTTTAAAATGTGCATTTAAATTTATCATTATTTTTCAAATAGGTTTCTATAGGATTTCGCTCCTACATATTATTATGAAAAAACTGTAAACTGTAACAAAATTTATGCTTCATTTGTACAAATAACATGATAATTAAAATTTTTGTAAAGTAAGATGTAAATATTTCTTTTATGCCTAAAAGTAATGTTAAACTAATACTTTTATGCACTGAATAAGCGGTATTGACATATATGTATCCTCTTACTCATCATTACCTCAATATGCTATTTATTTTATTTATTATTTTTAAAGTACTTGTATTACAATTACAAACGTCCAAATAATACAAGCTAAATTCATTATGGCTTTTTTAGAATATTAAATATTGTTTGTTAACTATTCTTTCTGTTTGTTTACAATTGCGATCTCCCATCTTTTGTTTTGATTCAGATCTCCCATGCTTTATAATAGGAAATTTCTCTAAAGTTATTTTTTAACACCTTAATTAACATATCTTCTTTCCAACCTTAATGACTCAATATAATTCAGAGTTTTATGTTTCGTTTCATGTTTATTCTGTTTTATGTTAGTTTAATGGGTTATAATTCCATTTATTGTATTAAAGATTTTATAGTATATGACTAGACCGTCGTCTTTTCAATCACTATCCAGCTCAAAACAGCCTTTTTTTAAGGGGGGACTGCAAACCACCCATTTTTAGAACAATTCAAAATATTTCTCAATTGTGTATCATTGTTTGTTGTTTCATATCCTCCATGTCCAGCGAGACAGCTAGACTTGTTCCATGAGGTTATATACTTGCAGAAACTTTAGAGGATCTCTATTTGTGTCATCGTGCGTGAATCGGGGGCAGTCCACAATGTGGTTAGGAGGAGGATTCCCAGAAGTGCACCTATTGTATTCGGGTTAAATTTTTGTCCACCATAAAAAGCAAGTCCCCTCAAATTACCACCAGAATATCTGGAAAGGTTGCCTGAGATTTTCGGTCTCAAGTGAGGCCCAAGGATCCACCTAGACTCGATCTTGTGTACCATTCGTTTGCTGGAGGGGCCTGCCACTTAACATTGCTCCTATTTTTCCTAATTGAAGATATTTCATTGAAAGTCTAGACAGGGGCAGGGGGCGGGGCCACTAAACCGCTCTTTGCAAGTTTATATGCAGCCTCGTTTCCCTGAAAGTTCACATGTGAGGGTATCCATGTATCATAGTACAGTTATTTATAAGAAATATACCTTGAAGTTTTTTGTTTTTTATAACTTATTTTAAATGTTGAATGTGTCTCTAAAGATTAGATTGTATGAAGCAACATTACGGTAAATCATAACTATCCATAAATCTGTTGAAAAGTTAATTTATTTAAACTGAAACCATCACAATTTATATATTTCAAAATGTCTGAATCTAAGAAGAAATGCCGGCAGTATGGAATTGAGTATTTTAAATATGGATTTAAGCACTCTGCTACAAACCAATTATTACCGGTGTGTTTAATTCGCCAAAAAGATTTCTTCAAAAGAAGCCATGATGTCTTCTAGGATACAAGTGCATTTGAACAAAATGCATGTTGATACAATTGACAAAGATTTATCCTATTTTCATGGACTGGCAAGAAATATTTGAAACAGTGAACTGTGAGTCGTTTTCTAAACAAGAAGATGACGAACTATGAGCCACATATAATATTTCATTGTTAATCGCAAACGTGGAAAAACAACGCAGAATTGACAAGGAATTAATCTTGCCAGCAGTCAAAGAGGTAATAACTGTTCAGATACCGTCAGATATCATCTGAAAAAGTCCTCTGAGTAATTATTCAGTACAAACAAAAAAAATTAAATGACTAAAAACGTTGAAATATCATTATGCTATTACTTAAAGAGTTTCAAATTTTTCATTTAACACAATAAATCAACTCTACCAAATAACGAAACAGTACTCTTATCATGTGTTCGATTTATAAAAGAAAAAAAAATGTCCAGAGTTATTATTTGCTAAAAATTTGGGAACTGATACAAAGGGAGAATCTATATTTAATACCATAAATCAGATACCGTCAGATATCATCTGAAAAAGTCCTCTGAGTAATTATTCAGTACAAACAAAAAAAATTAAATGACTAAAAACGTTGAAATATCATTATGCTATCACTTAAAGAGTTTCAAATTTTCCATTTAACACAATAAATCAACTCTACCAAATAACGAAACAGTACTCTTATCATGTGTTCGATTTATAAAAGAAAAAAAATGTCCAGAGTTATTATTTGCTAAAAATTTGGGAACTGATACAAAGGGAGAATCTATATTTAATACCATGGGCAAGTTTTTTTCATGAGAAAGAAATTCCCGTTCGTAATAGTTTGTCAGCTGCTACTGATGATGCTCTAGCAATGGCGGGGCGTCATAAGGGTTTCATATGGCATTTGAAATAAGTAGTACCAAATGTATTCGCTGTACATTACATTGTGTTATTTATCGTCAGTATTTGGTCGCAAAAAATCCTAATCAACGCTTGCATACGGCGCTTTATTATGTTATTGGAGCAGTGAATAAATTAAAAGTAATCCAATGCATAACATATTATTTGGCCAGCTTTGTAGCGAAAAGGATGAAGATTACAATCACTGGATGCTCACATAGAAGTTCGTTGGCTCTCCAAAGTTATTTGGCTGAATCTTTTTTGAAATTTACTTGACTCAGTACTAGGTTTCCTTGAAAACAGCGACGAAAAACCGCGCAAAAACCTGACTACATCCAAAAATGACATCGCTTGTATGGTAATGCGTTGAATATAATTAAAACAAAAAAACGCCATAGGTGCTTTTGTGGGAAAACTTCTTCAGTTCAAACGAAATATAGGTAGAGGTGAATACAGCCACTTGTCTACATTATCAACAGTTTCTGCAAAACAGGAAGATTTACTTACTTACTGCCAACACTTAGACGTTCTTCATGCGGATTTTACGGAGCGATTCAAGGATATTTTAAACATGAATATACCGACTTGGCTTTTAGATGCTTTCGCAAATACAGATACAGAAAAATCATCCAATTTAGAAGAAAAACACGTAGCTCTCATACATAACGAAGAACTAAAAGTAAAATTCAGAAATCGATACCAAGAGTTCTGGTTTCAAATACAAATAGCAGCTTTCTACCCTGAATTGTGGACAAGAGTGCCGAAAATTTTAATTGTTTTTCCTTCAGCGTATTTGGCGAAGCGTGAGTTCAGTGCAGTAGCGTAATTTACTGTCTAAGAAAAGGAACAGATTGCATATCACTGAACGTGGCAATTTGTGACTGATGTTAACGAAATTGGAACCCGACATTAACAAATTGTTAAAACTCCACCAGTCTCAACCATCTCTTTATTTTTTATATCATTGCTTTTGTATAAAATAATTTTTTACTACATTTGGTTGTCGTTTTAATTAATTTCTACTTTCTGATTCTTAATAGATAGATAGACAGATAAAATAGGTCAAGATAATATGCAAGAATGTATTAATTATTTGGTATTATTAAATATTATGAAAGAAGGGGGGGCGTTGGGATTTTTTTTCTTGTAAAGGGGGCGGCAGTCTAGAAAAGGTTGGGAACCTATGTTTTAGACGACTTTAAAAGTGTCTCAAAACTTCTATGAGGGCGATGCAGGAAAAGTGCAATTGATAACAAAAATATATAAAACTGTATATTTTTTCAATCAAGAGTTATTTGAATTAAAAAGAAAAATACATTTCGTATCAATGTATTTGTATCATTATACGCCCTTTGGACAAAATTATAAATTTATTAATTAAAACCGTTTTGTTTACTACTTAATATACATATTTTCGCTTTTTACTCTGAAGTATCCTAGTTGTATCCAGACATGATTAGTTGAAATAACAACATATACCTCCAACATTTCTGTTAGTTTCCCAATTGAAGTAATATTGAAAGTCGCAAGACAAATTAATAATGAGAATTTAACTGTTAATTAATTTTAATTAAAATTAATGAATCCTTATGTATTCTAAATTTCAACATTATCATCTTTTGAGAATTACAGAATTATGATTGATTTCAAAGGAAAATTTTCAAATAATTTATAAATAAACTACTCAAATATCAGAACTAATGTGAATGTAAGTGTTTTGGGAGTAATTATATTTCTCGAGGGAAGAAAGAAGATTGTGCCGAGAAAATCTTGCCTTAAACGAATTATTATATTCTGAAACATTCTTGTATATTATAGGAATTTTATTTTTACTAAATGTATTCGATTTATCATTTATATTAATTCAAATATAATATCTTGATAAAAGAGGACATCTTTTTTTGTTAAATTTAGTAGAAATATTTGTTTACATTTTTACTGAATTGTTAAATTATTCCCTTCATTGAATTTAAATCACTTTCAGTAACTTAAAAATCGAGTTGTACTATCATGTTCAAAAATAATTCAATATAGAATTTTAATTTATTGTTTCATGTATTAATTAACATAGAAACTATTAAGAGAAAGGTTATGAAAATTTTTCAAACACCTGTACAATGAATATCTATTCAAGATTCATGACTTACTCTTAAAATGTATGTTTGATATATATATATATATATATATATATAAATATTTCTCTCTCTCTCTCTGTGTCTCATTATATATATATACGGTGTCAATATTTACAATAACCGTGTTTGAAGCTCATTTATAAAGAATATACTGAGGCAAACACGATACCAAATGGTATGCTTTCTATTTACACCATAAAGAAATTATTTAGCAACAATGGCAAGAGTGGAGAATGAGTCTGTTTTTGGACAATAAAATAGACATAAAAATTTAAAAAAACATTTTAGGTCATCGGCTAACATTTAATAGACATTTTAACACATAAATGTTTGTTTTTTGGTTTCGTAAATAACATTTTCTTTATACCATGCGACAGAATTTTCACGCATTTGCAGTTCACTTGTTAAATTAAATAATTCCAAATTTTAGAAGTCGTCTTGAAGAGCCTACACTAGTCATGCGAAAAAATGCTCAAGCTAATGTAAAGTCTATGGGAATGTTCTAGCGGAATTTCTTGCTCGCATTTTAATATTTTAAAATGTTTTTTTCTTCATAGGATAGCTGAGGTTAATCTCCAACGTTGTTACTTTTTACTTTTTCGATTTTGGTTCCAGTTATTTCATATAAGGGTACTTTCACTTTCAGAACCGGTTCCAACCGGTTCCAAAATTAAAAATATCCACTTATAAGAAAACTGCAATAAAAATCGAAAAAATAAAAACTAACAACGTGGGAGATTGACCTCAGCTATCCTATGCAGAAAGCGCATTTAAAAATATTAAAATGTGAGCGAGAAATCGCACTAGAACCTCCCCATAGACTTAACATTAGCTTGAGCGTTTCTTCCCGTGACTAGTGTAGGCTCTTAAGCGTCACTTTCGATCCTGGTGACGAAAATTCGAAGTTTATATATATGTAAATCAATTCCACATGCTCTAATGCCGTAGTGGTTTCTTTATATTTCCACCCTCACCACCATCTTATGTAGTAACAGATATTTATAATACAGCAACATTCATAAATAGAAAAATACATAAAAGTTTGTGTCCCAGACTACTTAAATAGTGAATTTATTTAGAATGAGTAATTTGCGTTATAATCATTCTAATACTGTTTTGGCAATTGTGATGTTATTGGGTGTCGAAACACTCTTAAATATTCTCTTAGTGGCAGTTTGAAAGCAATTGTTATAAACGACGAAAATAGCATTATTTCAGAATAAGAGGATCATAACAAAAAACAAATCAACTAAAATGAGATGATATAGTATATTACGTATGTTCTGTCCAGTATACAATTTGAAATAACTTACGTTACATTTTAGAGCTATTTCTAATAACATTAATAATAAACTACTGCTAATATAATACCGATATTCAGGTTGTGAGATAATTGTATTTCTCCATCACAGTTTTTTTAGAAAATTCCATTCATTTATACCCTAGTCCTGAAAATTCTAATAACAAAATTGTGAGGAATTTCCAGCACCTTTTTCTGAAAAAAAGGTATTTGAAACAGTCAGGTGAAAATATGGTAAAATCACATGCAATACTGTTAGTCGCTTTTTGAAATCAGAATTTCTGACAGTATATAATTTAACATCCAGCACATATCTTTGAACTATTATGTTATTTTAAAAATATAATCAGTTTATCATATTTTTATTCTTAAAGGATTATGTATAAAAAGTCAAATCATCTTACCTCCCCCCCCCCCGTTTGGATAAAATCTCATGGCTATGTTAATCGTAGACGAAATAAAAAATATTGAATTTCTTTTAAAAAGGAACAAGATTTTATTTTACATATTTATCTGAGGCAAAAGGAGTAATGTTTCAATTATAATTATAATGGTTTAATATTTTTAAAAAAAGTAGTTATTTTTCTGGAATATGAGAAATTGCGGAAAAATTATCACATATTTATCAGCTTAAAAAAAATTCTAATTACACTTGTCCAAGTTATTTTAACTGCTCTTTCATCATATACTGTTTACATTCACTTCAGTTCTTCGTTTACAATATCTTTTCTTTTATCCTACGTAAGAAATCCAGTTTCACAGTCAAGATAGGCTGTCGCAAATAAATACATAAAATGTCCTCGGTAAATTCTCGAAAACGTTTCAGCGGGGAAAATAAAACTTGATTTAATATGATCAACATCTCATGGAGATAACATAATAACCGCTTATTTTTCTTTCCTAGGACTAAGTATGATAGCCATTAGCTGCTAGAGGACTTTTAAAATTGAGTCAAACTGACACATCAGGTTTTCTCCTGACTATAGTGTTTATCATGCTTTCTCCAGCATTTAAGGACTCTTAAATGTCGTTTGCTGAGAATAGACTGCGTGTAGACTGAGAGTACAATTTACAAAAAAATATGGCAATACAATATTTTCAATATCACAATTGCATAATTCAAAATTTCGAACGAAATGAAATCCACGGATACAGCACGAGTTACGATTTTCTGTCAACATTCTAATTTTATTCTTGCAAACTATGACCATGTTCGTGTTTTACCTGAGTAATTTGATGATGTTCTAAGAGTTTGTGAAGGGTTTCGAAGATTCAATACCTTCTAGGTGATATCTGATTAATAAAGATTTGACTTATTTGACTTCGGACAGTCCTTTTCTTCGACAAAGTTTATCAGTAATGAAAGATAATTTAACTGATTTAGAACTTGGATAAAAAATAAATAAACTTAACGAAGGAAAACAGTCATCGTATTTTCTATTCGGATTTGGCAATATTTTAAATAGTAAACTATTTTCAAAATTTTCTAAAACATTTTAAGAATAATACAATATATATCGATACATATTATCTTATAAATATCGCAGATTAAGACATTCATTTTCACTAAGTTGTCTAGTTCTAGTAGCAATAAATAAAATACACGTAATATTTAACTGTAAATGACTGCGAAATTAAGAAAATTAAATATACCATTTTCTATTTTCATACAAATGTCTGTTTAAATAGTTGTTTGAAAGAATGGTAACAAGCATTCTATTATTTATGTTATTCTTTATGTGTGATTTATCATACATATATAGATAAATTATTAAAGTTGATTTTAAATATATGTTTAAATTATTGTTTGGAAGAATTGAAAATAACATTCTAGTAATTACCTTACTCTTAATGTGTAATTTATAATACATAACTCGATCAATTTAAAAAATGGAAGTAGTCAAATTATATAAATATACAACATTAAAATTGCTTGCTTCATCACAAAATATACTGTTATAATTCTGCTCTTCCGTTATTTGCAATTGCCACTAATAAGATGTGAATATTTTTGAACAAATTATAATATGTTATATTCTAGAAAAATATAAATTTTACAATCATTGATAATTTTTCAATATGAATATATGTCATTTAAGCTTTTATATATCTATGAATTTTATTTTTCTTAATAAAATTCTAATAGAAACTTTATATATTGTTATTCACAGAAGTTTTTAAAACGCACTATTTTTTATTTCGCTTTATAGAAGATGGGTGATGAAAATAGAATGGCACTTGTCTCTTTCTCGTGTATGTCTTTCTCGATGTGTGTCTCTTTCTCGAGAAATAACCGTAGCGAACTTTTAGAGTGCTTGTCTTCAGTATCGTAGTAGGTCTTACAACAAATGAGCATATGTGCGATTCTTATATGAGAGTAGGTTCGGATTATCATATGATTGTAAATTAATCTGGCATAACAATGACACTGTTTTTCTTGTGTAAAACATCTGTGAAAGGCGCAGAAGTAGGTCTTATAATGCCACCGTATGATTCGAAATCCAAGTCAACGGCTGAATTCTAATATATACATCTAGACATTAAGTGTAAACCAAAAAAAATCAAAAGCAATTTTTCCATCGCTATACCGCTGAACTTTTCCACATTGGACAGACAGAAAATATATAAAAAACTAAGAAATTTATAAATATTTTCAATTAACTGATAGGCGTTAAAAATAAGAAAAGTTGCAAAAATGCATTGTCTTACGTTCATTTTACAAATCATTAAACTTTATAATATCTGAATGTTATACCTTTAAAAGCTAAGTACTGTATTAAGCAAAATAGGAAAAAGGCTTCAAATTAAAAGCAGCTAAATTCACATCAGCAGCAAATTTCTGCAAAATATTGAAAAAACGATTTCGCGCGCACACGCATTTAAGATTTTCTCCTTTTTCTCCCTCCATTATGTTGTCAGTTGACATTTGCTGCGGTGTTGTGACATTTCAGTTGTATATTATGTGCGCAACCACGAACAATATCACAAAACAGATATTTGAATGCCTGAATTTGATATTCTTGTCGATCGCGATGTTTTCCGATTACGTTCAATTAAATGCAACAAACTGCACATTTCTTACAACAGAGATTAAAAAAGACTCCGCTATAGAAAAACAATTGAAGAATTTTTGCAATCGTCTACTTTGGTTTTTGATTAGTGATGTCATTGTAGTGCTGTTTGAAAATATTGTTTAAAAATGTGACTAAAAAATCATTAAATATATCCTATAAAACATATTTGTGGGAAAATAAGTTTTTTTTTTTTTTTTTTACAAATATACTAAAGAAATGTGTGTATATTTAAATGAAAAATAAATCATTTCTTAAAATTGAAGGATACAAGACGTTTTTTCAAACGGATTTTTTTTTACAAAGTCATATTGGATCTGGGAGATCCAGTTCATTTTTCATAAATAAATAATACGACCGTACTGTATACTGTAGAAAAGTACTCCAAAATAACGTATTATAAAACGCGGAGAAAAAAATAAATTAGAAAAAAACAAAGAAACTTACAAATGATGCCGCTAGGTGGTGTTGCTCTTAATAGGGAATCTTACCCCGCACGAAAACGTTATTTAGTGCCTTTTCAAGAAGAAGCATGTTTTGAATCAAGAAATGGTCAGTAAGAGCGTTAGTTAAAAATTATCACAGGATTAGTTGTTTTCAAAATTAGTTGGTGTCGCTGGTGCTGTATGCTATCTGACAGATACACCGTTCAGTTGTAGCAAACATGTGCGTGTGAATGCACTAAGATTACCAGCTTACTGGGATGAGTGAGAGACTCTACCAGTCAGGGAGATTTAGATGTGGATCATTCTCATCCCTTGAGCTCTCGTGTAGTACAACAGAAACAGAAATATCATTTTGTCTCCCAAAGCAAGCGCGCACTCCTGAGTGTTAAGTAAATGCCCTAGCATGTACGACTCGCCGTAACATTTCTTGCATTAATAATTCCAGCACACAATAATCATAAATATAAAAGTAGCAATTCATATTACTAGATTTATCTCAAACTTGTCTTAGTGTATTGCATAGTTAATATGTATTTTTTTTTAATAAACTTTAAATGTAAAATATTAAACAATTCTACATCACACATCTATAACAAGATTTGAATATCATATGAGCTATTTCAACACATACATTTCATATATGGTAAATACGATATAATTTTACGCATTATGTAATGTAACATTCCATGTTTACGTAACGACAATTCTCAGATGTTTAGGATGAGCAACTTTCGATTCTTGTCACTTTCCGTCTCCATCCAAATTCATTTGTATAATTATTTCACCAACGGTTTTCACTGCAGAGCTTATTCGATTTTACAGTTTATTCATATCTTAGGAAATACTTGAATTTGGACAAATTATTTATGTAAATCCACGTAAAAGATCACAACTTTATGTTTAACATTAATTGTTAAATAAGATGAAAGTTACTAAACCTCATTTTAAATTTATTTTATTAATAATATTTTTTGGTTAAATATCATATTTTTTAGTTATATTCGTAAGAATTTTACATTTTATAAAACAAAATGTAATCATTCATATGCATATTTAACACAGAAATTTCAATGAAGAACAATGAAGACATTTTCATTGAACTTGTCATACATTATCAGTCTAGTAAAAGGAAATATGAATGATGTAAAATAAAATTTATTTTGTTACATAAATGTAAAATTTTCTGCATTATTTATTAGTAATTTTCAATTCCCCTAAAATCTAACATGAAAAAATATTTCAAAGTGCATATTCAGACAAAAAAAATTAAAAATATGTACTACAACAAATCTCAGTTTTGGTACTAAATATTTTTAATAAATCAAGTAATTCAATAATAATAAATCTCAGTTAGAACATTTATATATTTGTGTTATTATCTTTGACAACTATATTTGATTAAAACTTTAGGGACATTGATTTATATGTACAATAAGTATTGTAATATGCAAAAAATTACAAAAAAACTTGCTAAAAAACTCTTCTTGTGCTTAACATAGAAGTATTTTCTATATCGTTTAATGGATTTCATAAAGCTAAAACAAGATATGGATTAATGAAAAGAATCCTCATGAAAATCATGCCTAATATTTCGTTCTTTGTGTATAATTTTATTTTAATCAATAGGAACTCGCTTAACATGATAAAAGACAACTGACCTTTGTTTCTTACTACAGTTACCGTAATGAAATAAAATAATTTTCTTTCAAGAGACGTAAAATAATTGCCGCATTTTTCCCTTTGTATAGTAAAGCAGTCTTCTTGGAAGGTTCGTATTAAGTTTTGTTAGAATAAATTGGTAACAGTTAAAATATTCCATAAAAGTAAAATCGTCATATTTTACGATAGAATTCCAGATTTTCAGATTTAGGTGTCTCTTCCCAATAAACGAGTAGCCTAAATTAGGAAGTACCGAGTGTCTCATTTATTTTGCAACCCGCCTAAACACGAAGCAAATGAACAACACGAGTACACGTGCTCACCGTTAGCGCAGGTAGCGGTGTGGAGGGGCGTGTGAGCAACACTACCAACACGCTAGAAAACCACAGGAGACACTTCAGTGCTAAGGAGAACGAAGTGAAAGGTAGTTTTGCGACATGGTGCTATGTGCAGAAAAACGCGTGTTTATTATTGAACATTATTTTCGAATGTCTTCGGACAAAACAGTCAAGGAGCGATATGAAAACAATTTTCCAGACTCTGTGGCGCCAAATAAAAGCACAATTAAGCGAATTGTGGAGCATTTTCAAACAGAACGGACTGCGGAACCGAAAAGAAAGAACCGTCTGTCGTTTGTCCTAACTGACCACAAAATGAAGGAAATCTAGAAAAAAACCAACGAGAAACCGGCCACGTCAGTAAGAAAATTAGCAGATGAACGTTTCGTTTGATTTCAACACTTGGCGCTCCTGCGCATACGGCCAACGACACTCTGTCATTTCTCCAAGAATTTTTTATTGATCGGCTAATTACAAAAGGACTGTGGCCTCCACGCAGTCCAGACCTGTCACCGCCCGATTTCTTCTTGTGGGGCTATTTGAAAAATAGCGTGTTCCGTGAACTGGTAGCCTCGATTACTCTAAAAACTCGCATTACGGAAGAGATATAAACGCTATCACACCAAACACATTACAGAATGTGTCTCGAAACCTCCTCAAACGGGCCCAGATATGTAACGATGAAGACGGCGGTCACTTCTAAAACCTTTTGTAGTCATTTAAGAACTTCTGTAAAATAAAAATTAATGTTTGTACAATGTTCTTTTTTTTAGGGTTGCAAAATAAATGAGACACTCTGTACATGTTTATTGGTAAAGATTGAAATTATAATATAAATCATTGTATCATGTGTAGTAGGTCAATAAAGCTGAAACATTATTATATCAATGCGAAAAAGTTATTCTCAATTCAAATTTTAAATGATATACTTTGGCAAATCATATAGTCTACATTATTTCAATTTTCGTGCATACTGCAAGGACAAAACGTTTAAGGTTGTTAGTTCCTCTATGAAAGTAAAAAATATATAGCTGTTTAGTTTCTTTAACCCTCTGAGCGTTTTCAAAATGGGTAAAATTGTAATCTTGTTTACTCTGCATTTTGTTTTAAATGCTAAAAAAATATGATTCTTTCAGCATTATAAATAAAACTTAATTACAAATATGAATGTAACCCTTGAGATCATTAATCATTCTTCAATGTTTTGAAAATTCATTAAATCTATATAATTATATTATCTTAAACATTGCATATATTGCAGTGAAACCTGGAGCTTAGTGAACGGAATATTACGTTCCACACGCTTAGAGGGTTAAAATGTATTTTTTATCATCGTATTTCATTTACATCCATCGTCAAAATAGTTCTCCTTAAAAAAATCTTACACAAACGTTTATAAAAAATAACAGTAAGTAATGTCCCTCATATGACTTACTATATTTTATATATATTATTTTACATGTTATAAGTTAATTGTTTTTTATAATTTAGCATATCAGAATTCATTATCATACATGTTGTGATAATATTTACATGATAATTTCCACACACTAGGGACTCTTCCTCTTTTTGGTCTGTATGTATATGTCTTTTTCTCTTTCTTTATCTGTTTTGTGTATGTCTAACCTGTGTCGGCTATCTATTTATCTTCTGTCTGCATGTTTCCTCTCTGACTGACTGTCTACACTCTGTCGGCTGTCTGTATGATGTATGTCTATCTTTTATATAATATCTGTATGTTGTCTATCCGTGTGTGATCTGCTGCATGTCTATCTGCTCTCTGTCTGTCTGCTGTTCTGCCCCTCGGGATTGCACTTCAACTCTAAGGCTAACGCCGGGTTTCCCGAGGTGGTCATCCCTGTCCCTGTCTGTTGTCTGTTTGCTATCTGTCCGCTAACTGTCTGCTATCTGCTGTCAATATATATATATATATATATATATATATATATATATATATATATATATATATATATATATATATATATATATATATATATATGTATGTATGTATATGTATATTATGTCTGATATTTCAATGCTGTCTGTTTGTTTGCGGTCTGTTTGCGGTCTGTATGCTGTCTGTATGTCCTCTCTCTCTGCTGTTTATCTGCCTGCTCTCTGTCTGATATATGTCTGTGGGCCGTCTGCTTGCTAACTATTTCCAATCTCATGTATATGTGTGCTATCTGCTATATGTTTCTCTGCTCTCTGTCTGTCAGCTATCGGTGTCTGTCTATACTGTATCGGCGGTCTGTATGCTGTTCATGTGTTATCTGCTGTGTATCTGTCTAATGTCTGATGTATGTTCTCTGTTCTCAACTGTCTGATATCTGTCTGACAATCTGCAGTATGCCTGTCTACAGTCTTTAGCTGTTACTATGCCGTTTCTTTGTCTGCATTTTATCTGCTGCATGTCTGTCTCCTGTATATATGTCTAATATCTGTCTATCTGTTGTCTATCTGTCTGCTATCTATAGTCAGCTGTCTATCTGCTGTTTGCTCTCTGTTATATTATGTCTGTCAACCTGCTATATTTTTGTCTCCTTTCAGTTTGCTGTGTGTCTGTTTGCGCTCTCTCTGTTTACCTGTACTTAATGACCTATGTATGTCAACTGCATATATATATGAGGCCTAGTTGTTTGTCTGTCTGCTATCGGATGTATCCTATCTACCTCTCTGCGGTCTCGCTATTCTTTATTGGCTGCTTGTATGCTATCTGTTCCTAATCTGCTGTATGTCTGTCTGTTCGTTCTGCAATATGTCTGTCTACATGCTCTATCCCCTGTCTGCCTGCATGCTCTCTGTGCTGTTTGTCTATCTGATTTATGTTTGCTGTCTGCCTGCTATCTTCAGTCTGCTGCATGTTTGTTTACTATGTGCTCCTGTCTACAATATGGTGACTGTCTGTCTGGTGCCTGCCTGTTTGTTTTCTGAACACCTGTTTACTCTCAGCAGCTTATTTGATATCTGCCGTCTATCTGTCGGCTGCCTGTATACTGGCAATGTAGCTGTCTGTTTTTTGCTGAATGCTTATCCGCTGTATGTCTGTATGTCTCTCTTCTGTTTGTCTGTCTGATATCTGCTGTTTGTGTGACTGCTGTCTACTTCTCCGCTATCTATTGTTCGTCTGCATTCTGTCGGCCATTTGTATGTTGTATGCCTGACTGTTTACTATGTGCTGCCTGCCTGATATCGGTCTATAATCTGAGGGATCAATGTCTGCTGCCTGGCAGGGGATAATGGCCTCATTTGTATATTTTTTGTAAACCTGCAAAGAAGAGCTTTCAGAGCTTAAGCCATATGGTAAGCCCCCTGCTTGGTTGAAATTGAAATTGAATTTGTCTGTCTGCCAGTATTACCTACTATCTGTCTTTTTCATGTCTTTCTGATAACTCCCTGCTGTCTACATGTCTTCCTGTCTGCTATTTGGTGTCTGTCTGAACTCTGCCAGCTGTCTACCTGCTATCTGTTTTCTGTCTGCTGTCTGTATGCTCACTGATGACAATCTGTGTGATATTTGTCTACAGTATGTCGTCTGTCTCTCTGCTTACTGTTTGCCAAATTTCCCTGCTGTCTATCAGTTTCTTGTTTACATACTAACTTTATGTTGCCTGTCTGTCTGACTGTAAGAACATACTAAAATAGATTACCGTTAGTGTTCAACAAGCAGTTTCATATATATTGGTTTCATATATTCGTATTATTTTGTGTGGCCTTATAAAGCAATTATAAATGCTATATACACTTCCCTCGTTATAAAACATGATGTAGGCGACATACTAGAATGTCATGCCCTTCAGCATTCTACAAATTCCGCATTTAACATATATTCGTATTCTTTTGCGAGGCCTTGTAAAATAACTAAATAAGCTATATAAAATTTCTTCAGGAAAAACCATGTTATAGGTGACTGTAACAACATTATAAAATTTTATTACCGTCATCATTTTATAAATCCCGCATTTAACATTTCTCCGTTTAATGATTCGTTTTATTCGTTTAATCAGTCGTTTCATAAAATCGTTTCATAAGGTAGTTTCATTCGGATTATATATATATATATAAATAAGTTTATTACAATTTCATGAAACATTTGATTTAGAAAGAATTTTTTCCAGCCTGCACCGGGAGGAAATGGCTTTCCCATTTCTTTGTTTGTAGATTTTAGCTAATTTTACTCAAAAATACCAAAATAAAATGCGAAGAACCCGATTATAAAATATTGGTTCCCAGTTTTCGTCAATAAAACATTTGATTGTGAATTTCGCCTAATTATTCAGCTATAGTCAAGTTTGCTTTATTTATGGCAATTTATCTTTGGTCGCCAAATTTGGGTCGATTTTTAGCCAAGTGCCGTCATACTTGGGGAAAATTTTACGCTAGCGTATATGAATATACACTATAAGAGTGTAAAAATCGTTACATTACAAGTATAAAAGATAATTTGAGAGTAGCCACGTTCAGTAAAACTTATAAATGAATATCGTATTTTCTTAATCTGATGTCTTGTTTCATAATATCAGTCACTATATAAATTCAAACTGATATATCTCAGGAATTGTTTAAGATTGAGAAAAAATATAAAATGCTCAGAAATCTTGTATCAAGGCCTAACACATAAGAAAAATAATACATTTGAATTTCTAATTTTTTGTATATTCTGTTTAGTTTGCAATATTTAAGAACATATTTTGAAACAAGATATATCTCAGGTTAAAATTAACAGGTATAAAAATGTGCTTACCTGGAAATGTTAAAAAAAAAAAAAAAAAAAAAAAAAAAAAACATACTGCATGGAAAAGGAATTCTATTGTACAAATATATTAATGACTTTAATCAAGTCATTCAGCTGTTGATCTTTATATATTTTGCATGCGAATGCTGAATATATCCTAATGAATCCTATGTATAAAAAAAGCAGAGAACTGGTTGTTTTGGTTTAATTAAATTATAATTTTTACTACAAAAACACCCCCATATATTTTAACTGTTCTTAAATACATAATAAATGATACACAAAATTACATAATGTATTGCATTTTATGAAATTTCTGCTGATTCCTTAAAGGTCAAAAAACTAATCACGCAGCATACAAATAAAATATTTTGTTTCACATTACATATGTGCAAAATAAATAAGTGAATAAATAAATAAATAAAACGAGTATAAATATTTAAAAATATCATTACTCATAAGAATTTTCTATTTCTATTTATTATTTAGTGTCTAGAGGTAAGCTTTTGGATATACAGTACGGAAGAAAATATTAAGAAAAACACTCAGCTAATTACCGAAAGAGAAATAAATATCAGACTAATATATAACAATACATTTTTATATCGTGTAAACATGTTTCGGTATACTGGTGAAAATTATTACAATTTAATTTAACAAAGCTGTATAATGATAAATTAATTACGCACTTAATTCTTCTTTTTTTAGAATTAAACTCCACGCTATCTGTTTTATCTACCATTGAGAAGAAAGCTACTACGTGAATATTTATTATCAGTCGGAAGAAAACTACTTAAGCGATATCGACAAAAAGAAAAAAAATAGATTTTGTTTTTTTCATTATTTCATTTTAAGATTTTACTTAATGTGTTTAAATAAATATATTTTTTTCTGAAATAATTGCAATCCGAAATACTCATGTAAACGTGAAAAATAGTCTCTGAAATGTAGCTCGTGATGGGAAATGATTGTATAATAAATTGAATTTAAAATATATCATAATAATTGTAAAGTGTGTAATTGACCATAACAAATACACGTGTATACATATTTTTTTTACACATTGCCTTCTTTATAATTTTTTTAATCATTAAATTGGATTGGTTTTATTATATTTAATTTTTTAAATGAAATTACAGAATTTGCCATTTCATTAGAGATCTAAAAACTAAAACTGATGCTAGAAATTCTTAAAATGTTCAATTATGTTCTATAATGTTCTATTTTTCATTAAATAAAAAAGCAAAATCATGCTCAAAAATTAACTTCCCTCTGACAATTACTTATTTCTATTTAGAATTTTTTATTTGGAGATCGTGCAATAAGCGCATTTCATCACAACGTGCACAACAATTATATTAAACAAGACCGAAAAATCATGCGTCAAATGAAATAATGTCATAATTTAGTAAGCACTTACTAACTCATTTGGAACATTGTAACAAAACATCGCCGTTAAATAATGTGAAAGGAGATATTCTAAAAAGTTATTCAGAAAACACATGGCACATTTAAAAATTATGTTTAAGAAATTACCGTTCGTAGTGACACATGTAGTCGACTTATTTTGTGCAGCCATATATATGATCTATAGATTTGCATTTATACTACATACTAAGCTAAAATTTAGTTGAGTTAGATATCGCATCACATAGTTGAAGTTCAATTTTAGCAATTTCACCAATAGAAGGAAATGCAAAATTATTTTGCACAATCCTGTATATTATTAGTCTATTACACACACCCACAAGCTAAAATTTACATCAGGTAAAAAACGCACAACATAATTAAAAACGTGCTTCCAGCAATTACGAACCATTAACAGCAATTTATTCATTTATTTGAGTAGCTCTGTTTAAGAATTTATTATTACTCTCTCAACTTCTCTTAGCACATTAAACATAGTATAGCAGGTTAATAAATAAATAAATATCCTCCTTCTGCGATTGATGCTCTCAGGCAGTATCATCTACGAATTTTTTTGTGTAGACCAGTATATGATCAGTGGAATTTCTACAT